>CM019712.1:3175447-3800447 GCA_009760885.1 Achatina immaculata
ACTTTCTCGAAACCTACTCTTCCTCTTCTTTCATCCTTTCACTCCCTCTCTTTCTGTCACTCTTCACTTTCACTGTCTCTCTCAATCACTCTCTATCTCTCGCTATCTCTATCTCTATCCCTCTCTATCTCTCGCTATCTCTATCTCTCTCTATCTCTGTCTCTCTCTATCTCTCTTAATCTCTCTCTATCTCTGTCTCTCTCTATCTCTCTCTATCTCTCAGTCTCTATCTCTCTCAATCTCTCTCTATCTCTCTATCTTTATCTCTCTCTATCTCTATCTCTCTCTATCTCAGTCTCTCTCTATCTCTATCTCTCTCTATCTCTCTCTATCTCTCTGTCTCTATCTCTCTTAATCTCTCTCTATCTCTATCTCTCTCAATCTCTATCTCTATCTCTCTCACTCTCACTCTCTATCTATCTCCTATCTCTCTCCTCTATCTCTCCCTCTTTCTATCTCTATCTCTTTATCTTTCTCTCTCTTTCTCTGTATCTATCTATCTCTCTGTTACCAGCTCTAACAAATTAATTAATATTCTGACATGCGCAGGCATGTCACACAATCCCTCATCTGACCATCACATACCAACGTGTCCCTTCCAGGAGAGCATAAATACTGACAAAGCTTTGTAATTCGTCATGTTTTTCCATCACGATATGTCATTAATAATTTATCATCATTTTATTCACATTTCTCTTCACCTACGTTCAAATCTCAGCTCCAGGTGAAACAAATTATTCACGAATGCCAGAGCAACAACCGAAGTGACCTCAATAATTATCCTATTTAACAAATTGTTAACGACAGCTCTAAGTGCCCTGAATGTTCTACGAAATGCCCAACTTCCGAACCGGAAACAGAAACTGCTATCACAGCAGCGACCAGGGTCATGGTCTTTCGTACATCTCCACAAAGAAATGATTTAAAAACAACAAACACAACAAAAAAGTTGGATTAGAAATATGAGTAGATAATTTTCTGGATGTATGTAATGTCGACGTGCTAGAGGATGTTCAACAATTCAATCAACAAAAGATATTTCGAAATCAGTGCCGTATCGACTTTTCGCGGAATGAAGTCACGGTCTACTTGTGTCAACACTGGGATACCAAATCCGATCAAGACCGTGTCCCGCCTCCCACCCCTATTATATCGCTCTCTCTCTCTCTCTCGCTCTGAACCTTAAATGCCCAGGGCACATGGGGCTTCCGCAAGGGTTTTCCACAAATGCCTGTCATTTGCCTTTTTTTCTGCTCTTGCCCAGGTGAGCGCTCTATTGCTCAACATCCTTTCTGTTGTTCTTCTCCATGTCTCTTTTGGTCTACCCTTACTTCTGTTCCCCTGTGGTGTCCACCCCTATTGTTAGGGGCCTCGCCTGACTAACCGGCTAGGAATAGGCAAGGGGCCCCCATGACGGTTAAGTCTGTTGAAGAATGTCTGTACTTTTGTCTGCTTTTCAAGCTCCACTCCAGGTTAAAAATAAATAAAAACGCCGTAATATATCTCCATTCCTTTTCAACTTTACCCTGTGCCCCAACACCATCAATGCATCAGCTGTAAAAAGAACATCTTCTTCCGCAGTTACAGTAAGACAGAATATCCACAACATATCCGCGATCCACGCGGTCTTCTAAAAGGATTATCCATGTCTTCAATAATTTAAGCTGACAAATGGAAAAGGGAGCAAATCCCAGGCCATGGAGTTTTAAAACTCTTCGCAAATCATGCAACGCCATTTTTTTTACCACATAACCTTATCAAAATAACCTAGTTTGCTCTCTTCAAATGGCGCGCCCATTACTGAGCGCTGCTCTCTCAGACGGCCAATCAGAAGAACATTTCGTTTGTCTAGACAGGATGTTTGCTCCAGTGAGTGTGGTGTTTACAGTCTCAGTCATACCCCTTGCCACTCTGCCTCCGCAGCCACCCCTGATTCCCCGTTTCCCATTAACCATGTCCTCCGTTACTCTTCTCTGATCCATCAATCTCGTTGGGGAGTGAATAAACTATTAATTATTACATTCACGGCATAAATTAATAATTGGAGTGTTTCCTTTGTCACCACATTGGAACTGAAACATAATTAAGTGATGTTTGTGGCCAAGTAATACTTTACTTTCCTGCCATAAGTTTACCTAAAAAATGAATTTAATTTATATAAAAAAAATTACAAATCACTTTCCTTTTCTTTTAAAATCAAAACAATCTTTAACTCTGTCACTTTCTTCGTGGCAAAAGAAACTTTCGCAGTAATTTTAGAATGTAATAAAAGATGTAACATTTCTAACAAATCTGCCTATACAAAAACTAAAAAAACAAAATACCTCTGAAATATTGAAAAGATTTCTAACATTTTATATATATATATATATATACCGAGGGAAAATTTGAAACTTCTATCTAAAATTCTTCACCATAAACAACACACAATGTGCACGCGTTTCTCTCGTAGTTCATTAACTACATTTCAGTAAAATTTATAGTCACACACACATATCCACCCACATACACCCACACATCAGATAGCTACCTTTCAGTAAAACTTATAATCACACACACACACACACTTGAAACAACTACTTTATAGTAAAACTTACAATCTCCCCCACACACATGAAACAATTACTTTACAGTAAAACTTACAATCACCCCCACACACATGAAACAACTACTTTACAGTAAAACTTACAATCACCCCCACACACATGAAACAATTACTTTACAGTAAAACTTACAATCACCCCCACACACATGAAACAACTACTTTACAGTAAAACTTACAATCACCCCCACACACATGAAACAACTACTTTACAGTAAAACTTACAATCTCCCCCACACACATGAAACAACTACTTTACAGTAAAACTTACAATCTCCCCCACACACATGAAACAATTACTTTACAGTAAAACTTACAATCTCCCCCACACACATGAAACAGTTACTTTACAGCAAAACTTACAATCACCCCCACACACATCAAACAACTACTTTACAGTAAAATGTGCAATCACCCACACAAACATCACACAAATACTTTTCAGCAAAACCTACAGTCATCCACACACACATCAAACGACTACTTTACCGTAAAATTTACAATCACCTACACACATCAAACGACTATTTTACAGTAAAACTTACAATCACCTACACACACATAGAACAGCTATCTTTCAATAAAATTTATAATCACTGACATATCTCTCACATCAGACAACTGCCTTTCAGTAAAATTTATAATCAGCCACACATCCCTCACCTCAAGAAAGTGCCTTTCAGTAAAATTTATAATCAGCCACACATCCCTCACCTCAAGAAAGTGCCTTTCAGTAAAATTTATAATCAGCCACACATCCCTCACCTCAAGAAAGTGCCTTTCAGTAAAATTTATAATCAGCCACACGTCCCTCACCTCAAGAAAGTGCCTTTCAGTAAAATTTATAATCAGCCACACATCCCTCACCTCAAGAAAGTGCCTTTGAGTAAAATTTATAATCAGCCACACATCCCTCACATCAGACAACTGCCTTTCAGTAAAATTTATAATCACTCACACATCCCTCACATCAGACAACTGCCTTTCAGTAAAATTTATAATCAGCCACACATCCCTCACCTCAAGAAACTGCCTTTGAGAAGCAAGCTGCCGCATCCCAGTACAAACAACAATCAAAGAACTCAAAGTGCGTCATTCTCAAGTCCAGTCATCCTGGCTCTTTGATTCACTTCATCTGAGGCCACCCCTCGAGCTGGCCCCGAGTGTAACACAGAAGCTGAGTATGAAATAGGATTATACTCAGAAATGTCCCCTGTGAATATCGACTCGTTTGCTTATGAACAAGTGGATTATTTGCGATGTAGCTCAGGCTAGCGGTAGAGGGCGATATTTCTTCTCATATATTCTCTTCAAATCCTCTTTTCGTATTCTAACCAGTTTGTTCTTACGTAGTTTTTCCGCCCTCCGATTTTTTTCCCTCATTTATTTTAGTCAGAATTCAGACACTATTTATTTTAGTCAGAATTCAGACACTATTTATTTTAGTCAGAATTCAGACAATATTTCCCTGCTGTCCCTCATATTTCTTTCTTAATGGAAATGAATGTTACTTGAAATATTGTTTCCTCGTTTTTGGCGTGTTACAGCGCTAAACATAACATTTCTGCTGCGTTTTGTCTGTTATTCCTTTCTTTATTTCCTTCCTGTATTCTCGTTTGAGAAGAGTTCTCCAAATATCATGGACACACACACACAAAAAAGAACAAATATATCCATACTACAAGAACTTAATATTGAAGAAGGCTGACTAGTAAAGAGAATTAAAGAGAGAAAACTTAAATATTTTGGACACATTAAACGTCATGATATTCTAGAGAAGACCGTCTTGGAAGGGTACATAATGAGGGAAAGAAAGAGAGGAAGACCAAGGTGAAGATGGCTGCAAGACATTGTTGATGATCTGCAAATGGATGCAATAGCAGCAGGGCATCTTGTTTACAACCAAGAGGCCTACAGGAGTGCTGTTACGGAGGCAAAGTTCCGCAAGGGACTTGCAAATGAATGATTGAATTCTCGTTTGTCTTCTCTCTACAAGAAGGGTGAGTTTCTCATCGTGTGTCCCTGTTTTGATAACCTAGTACTCATTCCCGCATGGGACAGACACCAAAATGGCAACTACCTCATTCAGAATGTTGGGTCCACATGGGACAGACGACATCATGGCAACCCTTTCTCCCAAAATGTTATGTCTATGTTGTGGGGCAGGCGGCATCATTGCAACCCCTTATCTCATAATGTTACGTCTATGAGGGACAGACTGGAGCATAGACCTCCCAGTTTGTTGGGTCTACATGGGACAGACGACAGCATAGACCTCCCAGTTTGTTGGGTCTACATGGGACACACAGGACCATAGACCTCCCAGTTTGTTGGATCTACATAGGACAGACGGCAGCATAGACCTCCCAGTTTGAATGGCCTACATGGGACAGACGGCAGCATAGACCTCCCAGTTTGTTGGATCTACATGGGACAGACGGCAGCATAGACCTCTCAGTTTATTGGGTCTACATGGGACAGACCACATAATGGCACCTCCCTTCCCTGGAAAATGTTGAGCCCACCTGAAACAGATGGAAGCACATCTCTCCCAAAACTTTAATGCAAAGTCCAGGAATCTTCTTTTCACAGAAGAATCACCCGCATTTGTAATCTCTAAAACTTCACCTGAATCTAAGCAGACTTTTCTGGTCCTGTCAGACTGTTAATTTTTCATCTTCACAAACTCCCTCCTAAACTATCCCATATCACACATTCTCCAAAAGCTCCTATAATATCCACAAAATCACTTTCACTGATAAAATAAAAAGTTGTGTAGATGTGTTTTAGAACTATTAAAAAAAAGCCCTTCTCTTGTTCTTCAACTGTCTCAAGTTCTAATTCTCCTCTTCACGTTCTATTTTTTATTCTAATCTAATTACTTCTAAAAGCGTTTTCTTCCTCAACAATTCTGGCATTTTTGTCCTTCCTGATTTGGTTCTCTGTTGTATTTACAAGCCCGGTGACGGAGTTTATAAGCCCGGTGACGGAGTATTTACAAGCCCGGTGACAGACTATTTATAAGCCAGGTGACGGAGTTTATAAGCCCGGTGACGGAGTATTTACAAGACCAGTGACGGAGTATTTACAAGCCCGGTGACGGAGTATTTACAAGCTCAGTGACGGAGTATTTACAAGCCCGGTGACGGAGTATTTACAAGCTCAGAGACGGATTATTTACAAGCCCGGTGACGGAGTACTTACAAGGCCAGTGACGGAGTATTTATAAGCCCGGTGACGGAGTATTTATAAGCCCGGTGACGGAGTATTTACAACACCAGTACGGAGTATTTATAAGCCTATGATCAAGAACATAAGAACACATATTAAGGAACTTCTTAAGCTTGCACTCTTTGTATGAACGGATCAAATTTAGAGAGCGGGTCTATTAGAACAGTGGTGGTCAAATCTGTACGGGCTATCACCATCTTACTTCTCACGTCACATCAGCAGGCCCCTCCCCCCCCCCCCAAAAAAAAAAAATATTCAGCTGGTTCTGATATCTCACGTCATTCACTTTTTCTCCACTGCACCTTCTGTTTGTTCCAAGAGTATCCAGGGCCACAGGACATGTTCGGTTTGGTGAACCCTGCTTAAGAACATAAAACTGATCATATGTTTGTAGGAAATTGTTCTGGTAAAGAATAGAACTGATCATATGTTTGTAGGAAATTGTTCTGCTAAAGAACAGAACTGATCATACGTTTGTAGGAGATTGTTCTGCTAAAGAATAGAACTGATCAAAACTTTGTAAGAAATGATTCCGCTAGAGCTTAGGATCATATGCTTGTATGGTTCTGCTAGAACTAAGGAATGGTTAGACGTTTGTAGAATACTGTTGTTCTAGAACTAAGGAATGGTTAGAAGTTTGTAGAATACTGTTGTTCTAGAACTAAGGAATGGTTAGAAGCGTGTAGAATACTGTTATTCTGGAACTAAGGAATGGTTAGAAGTTTGTAGAACACTGTAGTTCTAGAACTAAGGAATGGTCAGAATTGCGTAGAATACTGTTTTTTTTTCTAGAACTAAGAAATGGTCAGAAGTTTGTTGAATGCTTTTGTTCTAGAGTTAAGAAATGATCAGAAGCGTATAGAATACAGGTGTTCTAGATTTAAGAAATGGTCAGAAGTTTGTTGAATACTGTTGTTCTAGACCTAAGAAATGGTCAGAAGTATGTAGGATATTGTTGTTCTAGAACTAAGGAGTGGTCAGAAGTTTGTAGGACACTGTTGTTCTGGAACTAAGAAATGGTCAGTGTTGTGTAGGAAATACTCACTACTACAGCTAAAAGCTGATTAGAACTGAACTAAACAGGAACCTCTAACTAAAGTGTCACAAGAAAGAAACGGGTGGATCGAGGTTACCAACAAACAGAAAAACGGGACAAAGGTCCAGTATTTGACTTGGACATATAAGAAGCAAAGACGCAAGGAAATGCTACGTGTTCAATATTTGCATATCTTTCCATGGCGATGAAGTGGTACAGGGGAAGAAAAGAAATCCTTGCTATCTTCCAGCTTGTCAGAGGTCTTAAAGCCATCATTCACTTACGACTCTTACGTCCTGGAGTGTGGAGCTGGGACAAAAAGCCGTCCAGACAGTCTGTGTCTTGGCCTGATTCTAGTGGGTTGCTCATTTTTTTCACGGTGGCCTCGTTCCACTTTGACCTTTGGATGCTGTTGTTTGGTCTTGCCATGATATATATGTGGTCTCGCATGATATACAGGTTGTCGCATATGATATATATATATATATAGTCTCGCATCATATATATACATATATATATGGTCTAGCAGTTATTGAGGAAAGACGCTGGCGATGGTTGGGACATGTGCTCCGAATGACTGACAACTCACTACCAAAAATAGCACTAAGATGGACACCACAGGGGAACAGAAGTAAGGGTAGACCAAAAGAGACATGGAGAAGAACAACAGAAAAGGATGTTGAGCAATAGAGGGCTCACCTGGGCAAGAGCAGAAAAAAAAGGCAAAGGACAGGCATTTGTGGAAAACCCTTGCAGAAGCCCCATGTGCCCTGGGCACTTATGGTTCATATATATATATATATATATATATATATATATATGAGATCTCGCATGACATAAATGTGGTCTCGGATGATATATATGTAGTTATAAGTATCATACTGATGTTGATAATCTGAGACGTGAACATATTTACAAACATATTTTGTAGTTTTATGCAGTTGCCGTAGTAAGCTCGTTACGAAAGTTACCTTGATGTGTCTGTGTACTGAAATCTTGATGTTTCTGGTGTACTGAAATCTTGATGCATCTGTGTAATGGAATCTTAATGGATCTATGTACTGAAATCTTGATGTATCTGTGTACTGAAAAATTTTAATAGATTTTTTTCTTGTTGCTTGAAGAGGCTGTAGTGATATATATATATATATATATAATCTGTAGAAGTATATGAATACCATTCTGTACAGACAGACAGACAGACAGACAGACAGACAGATAGATAGATAGATAGATAGAAAGATAGATAGATAGATAGATAGATAGATATAGATAGATAGATAGATAGATAGATAGATAGATAGATAGATAGATAGATAGATTAAACAATTTTTACACGACGAAACAAATATCTCTCTAATGAACGACCAATCAAAGATAGAAACATGCCCCGTATATTCTTGCACGTATGTCAGGGAATTTGCTAATTTGTATACTCACACACACACAGACACACACACACACAAAGGCGCAGAAAATATGAAAACTTCAGCAGGTATTGAATTTTGCTTGGATTAGCTAAGGCAAATTAGAATGCAGTCTCATGTTCCTTGCACTGGCCTATTTGTCAGATATATTTTCCTAATGAATTTTGGCCCGAGAATCGACCTGAGGCTTCTCAATCTGGCATGCGCGTACGACAAGAGGATCTAATGTGTGCGGTGCGGACGTGGCACTGCCCTTTATATTCGCCGTTTTTTCTGGCGACAAGGAATCCACAGTTTAACTTTGCTGGTTGTGTCCGACCTTTTTTTTTTGGTTTTCCTTGGAGGTTTCCATGTGGTGGTGGTGGTGGTGGTGGTGGTGGTTGTGGTGGGAGAAGAATGTGACGACAAAATCTGAAGCTTTGAATAGTTTTTTTTTTTTTTGGAAGTTGCTGTTCTAAGGGTGGTGTCATTTCTTCTATTAGAACTTTTGATATTTTCCTTGCAGAACATGAGCATTCATTATCTCCTCTCTCTCTCTCCCTCTCCCTCCCTCTCTCTCTCTCCCTCCCTCTTTCTCTCCCTCTTTCCCTCCCTCTCTCCCTCTTTCCTTCCCTCCCTCCTTCCCTCCCTCTCTCTCTTCATCCCTCTCCCTCTCTCTCCTTCTATCCCTCCATCTTTCTCTCCCTCTCTCCTTCCCTCCCTCCTTCCCTCCCTCTCTCTTCATCCTTCTCCTTCTCTCTCTCCCTCTCTCCCTCCCTCTTTCTCTCCCTTCTTCCCTCCCTCTCTCCTTCCCTCCCTCTCTCTCTTCATCCCTCTCCCTCTCTCTCTACAACTCGTTCGTTCGTTCGTTTTCTTTCTCCCTCTCTCTCTCCCTCCCTCTCTCTCTCTCTCTCTCTCTCTCTATTAATCTTAAAAGAATAGAGTTAGAGAGAGAGAGAGAGAGAACTCTATTCTTTTAAGATTAATACTTGTTTTCATATACCTCTCTGTTCACGTTTCTATTGGCAAAGCCCCCGCTCATGCTAAGCCTCTTCCTCTTAATGTTCTTGTTCTGCGTGATGAAAATTAGTTTTTCTAAACATCTCCAAGAAAATCCTCCAAACATTTTTCTTCTTCTTCTTCTTCTTGTTTGTTTTATGGAACAGTTTTTTTCGGTTCATGCCATTAAACGTATGAAAAGAGGCAAAACGACGGGATTTGATAAAATATATGCAGAAAACTTAGATATGCCGGAACGTCCATGGAAAAGTTTAGACAAACGACAAAAGTAAAGAGATTAGTGTGACAGAAATGATACGTCACAAAATAAAAGGGGGGGGGGGGTACTTAAAAGAGACAAAGATGGATGGCGAGGATCTGGTAAAGAACGAACGTAGATCGTGTCTCAGACTGTTGCTTCGTGGCCAGAAAGTGAGAGACGGACTTCCTGAAGGAAGATGGAAGCAAGGACACAAGCTCTTGGTGTGAAAGTCACTGTGAAAGTAATAGCAATGAACTGTGAAAGTAATAGCAATAAACTGTGAAAGTAATAGCATTAAACTGTGAAAGTAATAGCAATAAACTGTGACAGTAATAACAATAAACTGTGAAAGCAATAGCAATAAACTGTGAAAGTAGTAACAATAAACTGTGAAAGTAATAACAATAAACTATTAAATAATAACAATAAACTGTTAAATACTTACAATAAACTGTTAAATGATAACAATAAAGTGTTAAATACTAATAATAAACTGTTAAATGATAACAATAAATTGTTAAATAACAACAATAAACTGCTAAATGATAACAAGAAACTGTCAAATAATAACAAGATACTCTTAAACGATAACAATAAACTCTTAAACAATTACAATAACCTGCTTAATAAACTGTTAAATAATAACAAATAACTCTCAAATAATAACAATAAACTGTTAAATGATATGTGTAACACTGGATACACAAGTATTAACACATATTAATTACTATTAAATTTAGCTTTCACAGCTTTGTCAAAGAAGACAGAAGCCAAAGTGTGTGAGCACTTCAGAACAATAAGTCTCATGCAACGTCACGAAAACAGAGTTGTTTTTAGAAGAACTAGACACAGAAATAAGATAAAAATAAGAGATAAATAATTTAGATTTGTAGAGGAAGAAACACACGAAGCTTTATAGAACTTTAGAAGTACAGAAAGACTTATCTATATGCTTCATTGACATATCTTATATCTTATATCCTTCCCGTGCCGTTAGACGTCACATAGGGCTCGCAAAGTAGTTCGTCAATTTTTCCTATCTTCGGTGAGTCTTTCAACCTCATCAAGGGATTTTATGCTTGTTAATTTGCCTCTCTTAACAATGTCCTCTTCAGAGTTTCACGCGGTCTGATTCTTTTTCTTTGGCCTGTTGTGTTCCACTTGATAGCTTGTTTTGGGATTCTCTGAGCATTTCTTCTCATCACGTGACCAACATATATCCATCTCCTGATCACCCATGAGATTGGTTGTTGTTCAGTCATCTGTCTTATCTCTGCATTGTTCTTGAATTCGTTTCACTAGATGAGAATATTTTCCTTAGGCATTTGTTTTCAAAAGAGTCTAATTTCTTTAGCTGATTCCCAGCTTTCACATGCATAAATGAGGGTGGATATTACATTTGAATTGATTAGTCTTAACTTGGTTTTTGTGCTTATAACTTTTGAATGCCATATGTTCTCAAGATTCTTGAAGATCGATGCTGCTTTTACAATTCTAATTCTAACTTCCTTTCTGATGTCATCATCCTGGTCTATGTAGCTGCAAAGGTATGCAAATTGATTGACTTCTTCAATATCTGTCCCTTCTGTGTGTATTTTTCCATTTTTATTAATGGGGATTTTCATTATTTTTGTTTTGTCCTTGTTAATTTCAAGTCCTATTTTGCTAGCCATTGAAGACAGGATATCTGTTTTTTTCTTGCATGGAATTCACATTGTTACTGATAAGAGTTATGTCATCAGCAAAATCAAGATCTTCTAGTTGGGTCCCATGTACCCAGTCAATACCTGTGTTGCCTGTGCAGCATTTTTTCATTATGAAGTCTATTGTAATCCCAAAAAGTAAAGGAGGCAGTATACATCCTTGTTTCACGCCTGTTTCAATCTGGAACCTTTCGCTCATTCCTTCTTTTGTTTTCACTGCACAAACATATCCATTGTATAAGTCCTTAATGATGTTGACAGTTTTAGATGGTATTCCATACAGACTTTAAATTCTCCACAATGAATCTCTGTGTATGCTATCAAATGCTTTTTTAAAGTCTATGAAGTTCATTATTAATGGTTTCTGCTCTTAAATATGGCTACGCCAAATATTTTTATAAAGTAAAACATTACGACATAATGAAAATGTTAGAGGATATAAATAATGACAACACAGAACTGAGAAAAATTAAATTAAATAAAAACATTACCAGAATCAGGATACAGTCATCGGAGTAGAAAATATGACAGACAGAATGTCAGTCAGTAAAATAAGGAGTCAGATATGTAAAGTTTGTGTCCTCTCACTAGATTTCTTCTCACTCTGCGCTGAAAACTTCACTAGAGGAATCAAAAACAGACCAGGAATTCTAGTTGTAGGCCACAACGTGAGCAATCCAGGGTACACAGGTAACACAGGTAATACAGGTAATACAGGTAATACAGTGCTAGTACATGAAAAAAGCCTACAGAATTTATTAGATCTAGTAGTGAGAGAAATTATTAGATCTAGTAGTGAGAGAAATTATTAGATCTAGTAGCGATAGAAATTATTAGATCTAGTAGCGATAGAAATTATTAGATCTAGTAGTGAGAGAAATTATTAGATCTAGTAGTGAGAGAAATTATTAGATCTAGTAGCGATAGAAATTATTAGATCTAGTAGTGAGAGAAATTATTAGATCTAGTAGTGAGAGAAATTATTAGATCTAGTAGTGAGAGAAATTATTAGATCTAGTAGTGAGAGAAATTATTAGATCTAATAGTGACAGAAATTATTAGATCTAGTAGTGACAGAAATTATTAGATCTAGTAGTGAGAGAAAGTGAGGAAAAAAAACAGGCTCGCGGTAAACAGGCTGAACAGAAACAATGTTATACCGCGAAAGTGAAACTCGTCTAAACGGCAATGTTAAAGGTACAGGTAACTGCCTTGAGACATGTGCATACATTTAAATATCTGGGCACTCCAGTAACATCACATGGGAAATGCATCTTCGAAATCAAGAATAGATTATGCTAAGCCAATACAGCTTTCCACACACGCACACGAGAAACATCTTATGCAATAGATCGCTATCAAAATCATCAGAAAGAGAGTTCTAAAATGTTATACTGAGCTTATTCTGCTCAATGGAAGGGAGAGAGAGACAGTGAACAGATTGATGCAAAGAAATGTGATATCTTAGAAGAATGTTAAATGTACCATGGACAGCTAAGATGACAAGCGGGAAATGTCTAATAAAAGCAAATGAAGATAGGAACCATATTAAATCATTAATAAAAAAAAGAAACGACAATAATTATTCACTGGATATATAATGAGAAGAGGAGAGCTTGAAACAACAGGGAAAGATAAATGGGAAGAGAGGAAGAGGAAAGTCCCAAGAGAGGAAAAAAAATAATTAACAATCTACCGCCGTGACACCAACTGAGATCTGTGCAGAAGCGTGACAGCCAACCCCTACCATCACGCCACGTGATGATGATGATGATGATGATGATGATGATGATGATGATGATGATGATGATAGGGTTTGAATGAAAGTGTGAGAGATAAAAGGATGGAATGTCTGACAGGCCGGCGTGGTCCTTTGAAAATTGTTCGTGTTTCCGTTCAGTCTCACTTTGTGAGGAATTTACTCTCTTATCCTCTGTCTAACTTCCACACGCTTCCTATAACCAGTTCTCTAGATGTAACCAGTTCTCTAGATGCAACCAGTTCTCTAGATGTAACCAGTTCTCTAGATGTAACCAGTTCTCTAGATGTAACAAGTTCTCTAGATGTAACCAGTTCTCTAGATGTAACAAGTTCTCTAGATGTAACCAGTTCTCTAGATGTAACCAGTTCTCTAGACGTAACCAGTTCTCTAGATGCAACCAGTTCTCTAGACGTAACCGTATGTCATTTCCTAATTTGTCTCCCATGTGCCCAGAAAATCTTGGAAACCTTTCCACGATTTAATTTTCCCGTATTTCTTATTCTTCTCTCCCTGTAACTTATACTAAGTGTACTGACCTTTTGTTCTCCTTCACCGTGTACTGACCTTTTGTTCTCCTTCAGCGTGTACTGACCTACTGTCCTGAGACCACGGGTACCGACCTCTTGTGCGTTAAATTATTCACATTTCTTAGAAAGAAACATGCGGCCAAGTGATTCTCCTCATTTCTCTTCCCCAAAAAAAAAAAAAAAACTTTGGAAAGGAACAAAAGATACGAAAGATAGATATGATGAGAGGAAATCTGGCACTGAAAGGTTTCCACTTTCTTCTAGAGAACCCAGGCTACACTGGCTAGGCCACGTGCACAAGGAGTAGAGGCTGGTTCATCTCTCAGTGTACATGTATCCTTCTCAGACTCGAAGAAAGCAGTGACTAACAAACTTTTTTATAAATAGGAAACTACGAGGTTTTGGTACGGTAAAGTAAGAGAACAAATATTGTAGGATTAAACCTCGAAAAAATCGTAGACAAAGCACTTTTAGTGAGACGTGAGAGAAAGAAAAATCACAAGAGAATTACCTGGGATTCGAACCACGGACTATTCCTAAGTCGATTTCTGCCCAACTAAGTCGATATTACGCTGTTCTCTCGTGGCTAGACGGCTGCTCGTCCTACCGGAGTCCGTGGTTAGAATCCCAGGTAATTCTCTTGTGATTTTTCTTTCTCTCACGTCTCACTAAAAGTGCTTTGTCTACGATTTTTTCGAGGTTTAATCCTACAATATTTGTTCTCTTACTTGACTAACAAACTGGACGTCCGCAACTCCTATGGAAAGATGCGACACACAAAGGCACTGGACATGAGCACAGTGTCCTGGGAGTCGATGCTGTCAGACATCCGAAGGGTTTTCTTAAGTCACTAAACCAGAATCGCTGAAGAAAGACTTTCGGATCGGACGAACAAAGCCAAAATAATGATCTTTCGTTTAAGAAGATGTATGTTAGATGTTTGGGGAACTTACTGAACATCATGTTACTGACATGCTTCTGTCATGGCTGGCTCTACTAATTTTGGATTTGGATCTTGAGTCATCTTAACTGGAACTTAATGAGGGAAAAACTGGAAGAAGTGGATAGTTTTGAATATCTTGGATCACTACTAACTAGCAGTGGAGATGCAATGAGGGAAATTAAAAGGAGGACGTCTATTACTCTTCAGAAAGTAAAACAAATAAAGAATCTGTGGAGAGGAGCAGACAAAACTACAAAAATAAGATTTTTAAGGGCATGCATCTTTCCCATCGCAACATATGCCTGTGAGACCTGGACACTTAACAAAACATCTGAGAAACGCATAAGTGCTTTCGAATGTAAATGCTACAGAAGAGCTCTTCAAATATCATGGACGCAAAAAAGAACAAATATATCCATACTACAATAACTTAATATTGAATAAGGCTGGCTAGCTAGTAAAGAGGATTAAACAGAGAAAACTTAAATATTTTGGACACATTAAACGTCATGATAATCTAGAGAAGACCGTCTTGGAAGGGTACATAATGGGAAAAAGAAAGAGAGGAAGACCAAGGCGAAGATGGCTGCAAGGCATCGTTGATGAACTGCAAATGGATGCAGCAGCAGCAGGGCATCTTGCTCACATCCGAGGGGCCTACAGGAGAGCTGTCTGGGAGGCAAAGTTCCACAAGGGACATGCAAATGAATGACTGACTGAGAGGCCTACAGGAGAGCTGTCTGGGAGGCAAAGTTCCGCAAGGGACATGGAAGTGAATGAATGATCAATGAGTCATCTTAACAGAAAATAACGCTTATATTGTAAGACTCAGTCCTCGTGCGCTTGTGTCTTTTCTAGTCACTTTTGGTCCTTCTTTCTTCCTCAGATGACGCTGTACTCTTACACAAGTCGCTTCTCACTTGGCTCCACAGTCTTTTGCTAGTACTTCCTATTCCTCGTAGTGACCAGTGACATAGAATTCTTCCTATTCTTTTGGTGACCAGTGACCTACATTTCTTCCTGTGTGACCTTTGACCTACAATTCATTCTATTCCTAGTGGTGGCCAATGACATACAATTCTTCCTATTCCTCTCGGTGATCAGCGACCTACAATTCTTCCCATTCCATGTGGCCAGCAGAGATTTACAAATATTGTTGTATCTAAGTTTTGATCATCGTCCTAGCCCACCTCCTTTCTGATGCTCCCCTGTTCTATCTGACTAGGAGAAAAATCGTCATCATTTCTCAGCAGAATAAACTCGAACACAAAACAAGGTAAAAGGTCAAACCCCAGCATCCATACCACCAAGGCATATTGGGGAATACGGTGTTAGGCCAGTATTTGCAAGACGTTCGGCACATGAAAGTCCGATGTGGTCAGTATCACGCCCTGGCAGCAGTTAACCTCCAAGATTTCTCCGGTGCCCATTTTTTAGAAGCTGGGTGCACCCTGGGGACATTTCTTTTGTGGGTGGTAGCAGAAGAAATCATACTGCCAGGACTTGAACCCCGGTACCACAGGATTAGTAAATCGAGCGCCTAACCACTCGGCTAACCAGGGGATATAAAACAACCACAACAAAATCTTGCATCACAAAAAAAGAGAAAATGATTTCGCTTCAAGGGGGCGTAATCTCATAATCAGAAACAGTTGACAACAGCTCCCCCACCTCCTATTGTTTCGGTTATCCCCCTTGAATTCTTGCTTTCTCTCTCATTTGTTCAAAGTAAGCACTGCCCAGTCTGCTCGTCATTTTATCTATCATTCTATCGCACAGATTTACGATCCGTGTCTTGATTGGTTGCTTAAACCTGGGCAGTCTTGTCTTAACTTGTTCCCTGAAGATGTACCACTGTCAATAAGAGGGGGGAAAATGATGAAAGTAGATTCTTCGACCGACAGAGTTCAGTAGTCAGTACATAAATCAAAGGCTCTCTGATGTCTTTGATCCTAGACTAAACTTACCTACCCAGACTTAATGATATTACGTCGGAGTAGGCGGATTTTCCTAGTAAATTTGCTGGAAATTCTAAAATGCGTCTGGCTAGCAGATAGGAACAGCGTGAGGTCGTGACATCTTAAAGACAGCTCAGTGATATGTGCCTGGGGGGTAACTGTCTGAGAACCGCTCTCCAGCTTCGAAGAAATGCCGTATTTCACCTGTAGCAGCGCACCTTGCGTAATGAAGGATCACGTGACAGAGCACAACACACATGATTCTCACGTGACGGAAGTCAGCAATTTTATTTCTCAAAAAGCGTCAGATTACGCAGTCATCGATATCTGACCTTTCAAACAGTACCACGTGACTCTGAACACAGAGCGACAAGATGACCTTTGGATGGCATAATTAACGGTGTTATACTGTCAGCATAACAAAGTACTTGAAAGATATTAAAATCTAGTCCCTTTGTCAGCTTACCCGAGTATTTGAAAGGTATAAAACATAGTCTCTTTGCCAACATACCCGAGTACATGAAAGGTATAAAACCCAGTCTCTTTTGTCTGCATACCCGAATACCTGAAAAGTATAAACTCCAGTCTCTTTTCCAGCATACATGAGTGCTTGAAAGGTATAAAATCCAGTCTCTTTGCCAGTATACCCGAGTGCTTGAAAGCTATAAACTCCAGTCTCCTTGGTAACATACCAGAGTACTTGAAAGGTATAAAATCAAGTCTCTTTTCCAGCATACCCGAGTACTTTAAAGGTATAAAAAATAGCCTCTTTGCCAGCATACCCGAGTACTTTAAAGGTATAAAAAAACAGCCTCTTTGCCAGCATACCCGAGTACTTTAAAGGTATAAAAAACAGCCTCGTAGCCAGCATACCCGAGTACCTGAAAGGTATAAACTACAGTCTCCTTGCAAGGTCTTGTGATATCCTGATAAGCTTCATTTGTTTTGTTGACTTGTGAAGATATTGTCGTGATAGCTTTGAACCAATGTACCACGCCAACAGTCCCAAGTTTCCTTCAACTTCTAGAAGTTCTACAAAGCTTTTGAGTATAATCTAGACCTTTTGGACACTCTGTTATTATTGTTGTTATTGCTATTGTTGTCCATGTTATTTTTTCTGATTTGGAAGTCGGTTGTTGTGATTAGTTCTTTTGTCAGTCTTCGGCCGTCATCTTTCTCTGTCGAGAGACCAGTCTTCTTCTTCTTATCCCTAGAACTACGACCTGGAGTTCTTTGCAGCCATTGCGGTGAAGATGTTGAGAGCAGGTTATGCCAGCTATTTCTTTCAGTCTTGAATGAAGCTAAAAAAATCAGGGGACGTGCAGTACTTCTTTGGCAGACTCCACCACCATGGGGGACTATGGTGCTCCGTTAGCCAGGTTAGACCTGTTACAGAAGGTACCAACGGATAGGTGTGACTCGGTCTTGGTCACCTATGGGTCGCTAGCATGTCATATATGGGTCGCTAGCACGTCATATATGGGTCGCTAGCATGTCACCTATGGGTCGCTAGCATGTCACCTATGAGTCGCTAGCATGTCATCTATGAGTCGCTAGCATGTCATCTATGAGTCGCTAGCATGTCACCTATGAGTCGCTAGCATGTCATCTATGAGTCGCTAGCATGTCATCTATGAGTCGCTAGCCTCAGACAGTGACTGGTAAAAATGACGGTGTCTGCATGGAGACATCATTTGCCTTGATAAAAATGGAACTCCTTATAACAAAGATCTAACAATAATAATAATAATGATAATAAGTAAGATTTCATTTAGTAATTTTACTGTAATTAATACGTAAAAGATAACAGGTTAAGCGTATCATATTTACGCGATAGACGCACCGAGGAGAGACAGTGTTAGGGCTCATATTTTCTTTGACAAGTTGACACACTAGAGGGTGATGTGGTCGGCATCAAGGCCTCTCCTTCTTTCCCTTCCACAGCTTCAGAAGAAACCAGGCACCCATTTCTACAGCTGAGTGACTGGGGCGCCCCCAGGCTGAGAATCGAACCATCGACCTTCCTAATGAGAGACTGCTGACTTGACGTGACAACAGCTTTACTAAGTGAACTGAACGAACGAACATACTTTATTTTCAAAGAGTTAAGAATTGGGCACGCAGGCCCGTCTGACATTCTGCCCTTCATCATACAGCTTTCACTCAGTCACAGTCATTCAGCATTTGTTAATGAACATAATAATCATGAAGACACAATTAAATGATTACATAAATAAATAATAAACTTATCTCATGTTCATACACTCCACACTCTGATTTTATGCAACAACATGAAATAAACTTGCATTCTTACATTCATTCAAAACTAACAAATTTATAGAAAAGCAGTATTAGAAAATAATTTACAACAATCAAGTCGTACTTTAAACTACTTTAGACTATGCCTAGGGAGGCATATCGTCCATATCAAACAGATGTTGACAAAGTTTCAAGTTATAAGAACGAATATTACTTATAAATTTTAAGTGAATTGGTAGGGCATTCCAAAGGTGGGCAGCTGAGTAAGAGAAGCTTTTACAAATGTATTAATATATATATATATATATATATATATATGATATATTTTAAGCTGGTGAAGTAAGTAGAATACAGTTTAAAAGTGATGGCTTTACAGTTAATAAAGTATTTTACTTTCACTCAGTTTTTACATTATTCGTTCTTCCCATCTACCCTCTTATGTACGGTCCTGGAAGTAAGACATGATAGGTCCAATCTTTCTCATCTACCGTCATCGACATCGTCACCTACATCTGACAGAACATCAGCGCATAGCCTCTCATAGCTTTCAGAATGAGGTTAAGAACTCTACAAAAGCAAAAAGAAAAGAAAAGAAAAAAAAAACGAAAAAAAAAAAAAAACCACGATCAGAAAATAAATGAAGGCCAATATCTGCCAGCAGGTTCACTTGTTTCCTTCTTAAGCAGTTTAGCTTCCTTCATAAACGCGTTCACGTATATTTTATAGCTGTAACTTACAAGTGTCACGGATAGAATGAGCGTCAGAATTCATGGTACGATGTCAGTGCTAACAAGTTTCGCATAAAATGGCCGACTATCAGTATCCCAACGACTAGTTTGGCGTCTAGGACCGCAGGATCTCGACACTAAATTCAATAAAATAAAAGTCGAAAGGCCATAAGAATGTCGATATTTCTCCAGTCTGCAGTGATAAAGCACAGGAGATATCAACAGTGGGGTCACCATGGTTACAGTGTCGGGTGTCTCAATGCTGCAGTTATAATGAAATATTCAGGGCAATAACGGGCTATCTCTGGCAAGGAGATAGCCCAGGCCACGTGCCTGCTCTTATGTGTGTGTGTGTGTGTTTGTGTGGATGGTGACTGGTTATGGTTACACCTTGGTGGTTAGATCTGGTTCTGTGGTAGATGTGGGAGGTTATGTTTTCAGCTCCTGTTACGTCAAACCAAACTGAAGATGTACTCCTTGTGTGACTGATGGAACGAACGATGGAGCGAACAGATGAACGAATAAAGTCTAGTTTCAAAGAGCCAAGAATTGGGTACGCTGGCCCGTCTGATAATCTACCCCCATTTCCCGACGTTAATTTTGTCACAAATGTTCAGTCCGTACAAAGGATACATAATAATCATAAAGTGACAAGACATTCACATTCAACTTAATATCTTCACATTTCACTTGCATAAAGGAAATAAATGCACGCTATGTAGACGTTCCCACATTCTGGCACATTTGCTACGATCAGATAGATAACATACCAGAGTTACTGCAGATATTCTGCAGACATATACCAGTCGTTGGGCAGCTCGAAGCGCTCAGGACGAAGATGGATGTGGGTGTGGATGCGTGATTGGATGTGAGAGAAGACGGGCTCTGCGCGGGCGTGTGGCTGATTGTGAAGTAGACATTGTGCAGCTCACGTCATGGATGTATTCTTCAAGGCCCTATGATCGCAGCGCGCCTGATAGATAAACTTCAGGAACACAAAGTGACCATCAGTTCGGACAGAACTCCAAAAATAGAAGAAAGACAAGATGGAAAGTGGGCTTTAAGAAGGGGCCGGATGGAGAGATTTAGCGCCGGCGGCCAGGCCAAAACAAGAACTGGTGACGTAACTGTGTCGCGCATGTTTTAGAAGGGCAAACCGGCGTGATGTATGTGGCACTGGATAGATATGGCGTCTTGCAGATTACCAGAGACCTTTTCCTATATAAAGTGTCTTGCACAAGATGTGACCTAGGACGGCTCTGTAGACCTGCTCTTGACGCTCCTCTGGTGATCTTGTACGAGCGGCTCTCTCGGCCCCGATACGCTGATGTTTAAGCACCGGTATCGTGTCGGATAAGGAGTGGATTACAGCAGCTTGTCTCAAGACCATAGGTTTGCCTCTAGAAGCTATCACGTGAATAACAGCGAGAAACTTACAGTGAGCCAAACTGTAGGAGCACCCCTGTTTTGTACAAGAAGCACGAGGATGAGGCAGGGCGTGGTTTCTGACAGCCACTCTCTTGCTGTCACTCCAGCTGGGTGACGTGTTGTCAGAGAAGAAAACGAGGACTCCTTCAAGCAGACAAACATGGACGACGCATGTTTTAGTCGAAACAAATTCTTGCCCAGTGTGTGTGAGTGGCGGAGTATGTATATCACTCTGAGGTCGCAGGTTCAAGTCGGACCACAAGACCGTAGTCACCCAAGCTGTGGACATGGATATCACGCTGTAGACATGGATATCATGATGTAGACATATATATCACGCTGTAGATATTGTAATCTGTATATATATATATATATATATATATATATATATATATATATATCATGCTGTAGATATTGTAATCTGTAGACATATCTATCACGCTGTAGATATTGTAATCTGTAGAGAGGGAAATGACTCTATAGACATGGGGACCACGCTGTAGACTCGGGGACCACACGTAGATTCGTGGACCACACGTAGACTCGTGGACCACGCTGTAGACTCGGGGACCACACGTAGACTCGGGACCACGCTGTAGACACAGGAACCTAGGGCATAAACATGGGAATCCAACTGCGGAAGGAAAGGCGACCAAGCGTAACGATGACACAACAACCTTTGGTGTGCCCACAGGTCAAGGACAATACAGACACCAAAACCGTGTCCCCTAAAACAGTGTCCGGGTTTCTCTCCTTGTTCGAACTCACATCTTCACTGTGACATCCCCCTCCCCCTACGCCCACAACATACCTTTTAAATTCCGTGCCCGCTGGACGATTTAAGACCATCTGTCCAGGATGGGGCTAAAGACTGGAAACAGGACAGCCGTCGATGGTCTTCAGAATCTGGACACGACGTGGAAAGACAAGGCGTTACAGGATGTGACGAGAAAACTCCAGGTGGGAAAGAAAACGAGGGAGGACAAGCTAAGATTATCTAGGCGAAATATTGGAGGAAGAAGAAAAGACAAAGCTATTAATTTGATTAGAAACACAGAGGATACATCAAGTATAGGAAGAATGATCCTCTACGTCTGTCGGAGAGCACTTAACGATGAAGGTGAGTTACGTACCAACATAATTTAATTATTATATATTTCTTAAAAACGACAAGTTATGGATTAAATCGTCGAAATTTTGACTAATTTAGTGAGGATGTTCCAGTAGTTGAAAGAAAGACTTGCAAATTTCGACTCAGTTTTGACATATAAGACTCAGTTACCATCTTCAACACGTTGTATGTAGATTTCACTTTCAACAAATTCGACCAAATTCTGCTAGCTACTTATACAATTCTGACCTTCCGTTTGGGCAAAAATCTGGACAGTCCTATAGTAGCTGACCAGTTTTTGTTCAATATACGTATTAACTCTTTTCTTGTTTGTTCTTGGGCTGTCAAGAGTTAACAGTTTTGTTTCCCCAGGCTTATGTTAAATGTTCTCAATCCATTGTTAAAACAAAAAAAGATATATACGTATATATTTAAGAATATACGTTATCCAGGTAACATGTCAGTTCGGGTAGTGAGGTATAGTTTATAAAGTTTACACAGAGGTCAGTACATTAGAAAAATACAAGAAAAATCACAGTAAATGTTATGAGACGGAAATGATAAGAGTTATACCAAAGATCTTCATATCTTAAATGAAGAAAACGCGACTTAGATTATTTATTTCCAAAGTGGATAAAGACGCAGTCAAAAGTGGCAGTCAATGACGCATAACTGCCTGCTTAAGTCAGGGCTGGCGAACTACAGTCGACCAAGACCCTATCCTACCTTTGCTTTGGTACCCCCAGTAACAGCCCGATCTTGGCTAGCAGGGCAGGGATTACTATAGTTCCCACGGTAGTGGAGTCTGGTAAAGAAGTATTGCACATTTTCCTGCGTTTTTTGTAGCTCCAGGCAAGTCCTGGAAAAATAGCCACCGTAAGCCACTCTCTACTCAGCCCAATCACTGTGGCTTCAAGATCCTCACCGCAGTGGCTACAAAGAACATCAAGCTCGCAGATTCAGGAACACAACAACAACAACAACAACAACAGCAGCAACAATATGTATTTCTAAAAAAAAAAGGACCCTGCAAAGAACACAAAGAACACACGCCAACAAAATATTACTGACGGATGTAGCTAATGAGAACCGTTTTTCCTGAAATTCCAATACCAGTCTCTCAGATGAAACATTTATCAAATATCGAGAAAAGTTCTTGAAATTTGGGGGGGGGGGGGGGGGGGGGGGGAAGAGAAAAAAAAAAGAAAGCTCTTCTTAACTTCCTGGAGTATGCCAGGTCAAAAAGCCGATAATTTACAAATCTAAAATGGCAGAAACCCCCACTTCCGTTTCTAAGTGTCATGTGATATCCAGCAGTCTACCCGCTTCGAAGTCCACATATTTTGAAATACAAGTCGAGACTGATGTAATAATTACTCTTGAATCTCGCCCCAACAATGTTCTGGGATCTTCTGCACCCAACATGTTCGATTCTCAACAAGTGGTGACTCAACCTTTTCCCAGATATCATGCCACTTCCGTTCCTGTCACTTGTCAGACATTTTTTTTGTTTTTGGTGTTAGTAAACTGTAACTTAATACTTAAGAAAATTAAAATCGCTTAAGAGTTATCTTTATGATTAACGTCGTTTATGAGTTATCTTTACGATTAACGTCGTTTACGAGTTAGCTTTACGATTAACGTCGTTTACGAGTTAGCTTTACGTAAAGCTACGAATTATTTATGAATGATATGGTGGGCAGATTGTTATAATTTAACCTTAACTGAATTGTGAACAATGCAGAATTTAACCTTCTTGAGTTACACACGGAATATACAGCTCCCCCTGCCATACATGACTGTGAATAGTCTCCTTGTATAACATACATTATGTGATCTTTATGTTGTGTTCATGTGTATGTGTATGTACTTTCCTTTCAAATGACTATCAGGAAAGTTCCTACCGTCTGTATGTTGGCTTGTAGCCTCGTTATTCACAACTTTCTATGTTGTGTTGGATTAGTCTAATACAACATTTCCTGTTATGTTTGATTATATATAACTTTTGCATGTTGTGGTTTTTTTTTTTGCATACAATCTTCTTGTCTCAACTACGATTGTACACGATTTTATCGTGGTTCACCTGACTTGTATATGCTCTGCTATCGTTTTATCACAATACACAACTTTCTTGTATTGTGTGGTGTGACTATATACAACTTTTCATGTTGTGTATCCCTATATACAACTTTCTCGCGTTGTGTATTGTTATATACAACTTCCTTGCGTTGTGTACGCCTATATACAACTTTCTTGCGTTGTGTACGCCTATATACAACTTTCTTGCGTTGTGTATGCTTGTATACAACTTTATTGCGTTGTGTATGCCTATATACAACTTTCCCGCATTGTGTATGCCTATATGCAACTTTCCTATTTTACATATGCCTATAAAGGAATGTATGATGTGGCACAGATCTGTATGTTTTACAGCTCTACTTAGCAAAGTATGTTATAACATTTGCATTCTTTGTGTAAACTTCAGTATATCAATAACTGTGTACCACATCTCTCGAGTTCTCGGGATTACATGCAGACATTTGACAACATCCAACATTTGCCATCCATCTTCATCATCTCCCACTCTCAAACTTCGTATTTTAAAACACTTTTGCTTTCAATTTATCCTTCAGTCTTCCTCTCGTCATATCTCATCACAGCAAACAAAATTTGGCACCCCCCCCCCTTTTCCTAGCAAATATACCGCCCCTGCCCCCAAAGAAACGCTCTCTTATAATACCACATACACCACGTGAGTACCTGAAAAGCTTTCCATTGGCTGCACTTAAAACCATGACATATGCCACCTACCTACAACACAAATGACACACAATCCACCTCAGTGGGGTTCTGCAGCACAATTTCTCCTTCGAATCTTAAAATGTTATTCCTGGCCAGAAAAAAAAAAAATTCTAGAATTTACTGCATACATCTTTTAGTCTGAAAGATCACAGGAATGTTACTATAACAAAAAGTATAAACCACATGAAACGCTAGAGTTCAAATGAAGGCTTGTATCCCTGTTTTACTTATACTTCACTAAACTATCTCAGAAAATATCAAATGCTACACACGAACTGACGGAACTGCACGAGCAACAGCCTCATGAACAAGGATAAAAGTGTTAAGATTCGCAAGCACAAGCCCTGGCTAAAAAAGACACGAATATTAACACTCTCGTGACGATGACACCAGATCTGGACACAGGGAGAAAATCGATGTATGAAAGTCGAAAACCGCACCAGAGGGCGGCACCAAACGCCCCATCTCTTGCCGTGAACGACCATAACGACGGTTGAATAGCCACGGAACCCCCTGGCTGAACGTGGGCTGTGGGCTGGTTCCCGGCTCCCACGGTCTCCTGCTCGCTCCCAGGCACATACAACCGGCCTAGCGTAGTACAGCGGCCACGCGAGGGCCCACTCTGGTGCAGTCGCGGCTTTCAAACAGAAGCAAATCTATTTCCTGCTGGAGGTACACTCCGTTGCTTTCAGCTTAACAAGGTGCATATTGCGTAACCCGCCTTCTTATTGGCTAGATCTCTGTCCAAGGGGGGGGGGGGGGGGGGACACTGCGCATAATTTCTGACATACGCATCTAAACAAAACGTGCAGCTTCAAAAGAAGAAGAAGAAGAAGAACGTTTATAACAGCGTGTCCTCCATGATCTTCGCCAGAAGTATTTATTATTTGACCTAATTCTGAATATGATATAATCCAACTTTAACGGGACAAGTTTTTTTGTGTGTGTTTATTTCTTAATACCTAAATAAACTTGACTGGCAGAGTCAAGTTTTACACACATACACACACACACACAAAACTGGATGAGGTAATATTTTCTTGTAATCTGAGAGTTAGACGATAAGATTTTAATGATTCAATTGAGAGGTTTTAGGGTGTCAAGAAAAGGATAACACGATAAGAATTTACAATAAAACACGTAGAGAGAGAGAGAGAGAGACAGAAGCAAAAAAATGACGATTGATGATAATGATGATGAGGAGGAGGAGAGGAGGCGCAGACGGATGGTGGTGAAACGATCAGTGCGTCAAATACGTGTGAACATCAGCTGTTTCTCACACACTGGGAGGAGGGGAGGGTAGGAGAGGGAGTGGGGATAAGATGAGTACTTCTGAGTAACGGTAGAGTCATCTAAGCCAGTAAATCTGACATGACCAAGATTCTAAGCCAGAAATATGGCGTGACCAAGACTCTAAGCCAGTAAATCTGACGTGACCAAGACTCTAAACCAGTAAATCTGACGTGACCAAGACTCTAAACCAGTAAATCTGACGTGATCAAGACTCTAAACCAGTAAATATGGCGTGACCAAGACTCTAAGCCAGTAAATCTGACGTGACCAAGACTCTAAGCCAGTAAATATGACGTGACCAAGACTCTAAACCAGTAAATCTGACGTGACCAAGACTCTAAACCAGTAAATCTGACGTTACCAAGACTCTAAGCTGGTAAATCTGACGTTACCAAGACTCTAAGCCAGAAGTATGGCGTGACCAAGACTCTAATCCGGTAAATATGACGTTACCAAGACTCTAAGCCGGTAAATATGACGTTACCAAGACTCTAAGCCGGTAAATATGACGTTACCAAGACTCTATGCCAGTAAATCTGACATGACCAAAACCCTAAGCCAGTAAATATGACGTTACCAAGACTCTAAGCCGGTAAATATGGCGTGACCAAGACTCTAAACCAGTAAATATGACGTGACAAAGAATCCAAGCCGGTAAATATGACGTTACCAAGAATCTAAGCCGGTAAATATGACGTTACCAAGACGCTAAGCCAATAAATATGACGTTACCAAGACTCTAAGCCAGTAAATATGACGTTACCAAGAATCTAAGCCGGTAAATATGACGTTACCAAGAATCTAAGCCAGTAAATATGACGTTACCAAGAATCTAAGCCGGTAAATATGACGTTACCAAGAATCTAAGCCGGTAAATATGACGTTACCAAGAATCTAAGCCAGTAAATCTGACGTTACCAAGAATCTAAGCCAGTAAATATGACGTTACCAAGAATCTAAGCCAGTAAATATGACGTTACCAAGAATCTAAGCCAGTAAATATGACGTTACCAAGAATCTAAGCCAGTAAATATGACGTTACCAAGAATCTAAGCCAGTAAATATGACGTTACCAAGACGCTAAGCCAATAAATATGACGTTACCAAGACTCTAAGCCAGTAAATCTGACGTTACCAAGATGCTAAGCCATTAAATATGACGTTACCAAGACTCTACGCCAGTAAATATGACGTTACCAAGACTCTAAGCCGTTAAATCTGACGTGAACAAGACCCTAAGCCAGTACATCTGACGTGAACAAGACGTTAACCAGTAAACCTAACCTGGCCAAAAACGCTAACCAAACTTTTCACTTTCCTCCTGTTAACTTCCTGTTCTGCGATTTCCAACAAGAATACCCACATAGGACCTAGTGTTACCTGGGCAAGGTATCGGGTACAAAGGCAACTTGTGACAGTTACTGGAAGATCAGTTTTTAAAAAAATGCTCCATTTATAAATCATCCAACTGCTAGATTCCAATTTTCCCTTCTCGCATGAGACCTTGACCTAAATATTCCATGATAAACTTACAAATAGAAGATCTCTTACGAGCTTCTATCGATTTCCCTCGGGGAAGGCTATCCTCTCTACTGAGCGTCCTTGTCACTTTCTCACAGCCACACATTCAGAAAAGGCACATCCGGACCTGGCTTAGTAAATAAACCTTTTTTTTGTGTCTTTCATGAAATCGGAATTTGATCTTAGGTTAATTTTACTGGGGTTTTTTTTTCCCAATGTTTACATTATTCTTTTACGTAACTGTTAACCTGTTTCAGTTTCTTAGCAGAATTGGCTAGTCTTAGGTGCTCGATCTCTGTGTCTTTTAAGTCGTTGCTTGATTAGAATAGAACAGAACTTTTTTTTTTAGTTTATTCAGATGGACGCGTTAGTATTCTTTGAAAGGCAACTTTTATGGAGCCGTTTCTTTAGAAAATTAAGCCCTGTTATAAATGCAATTTATTTACAATGTTTTTGCTAAATTTTAAGGGATGTGGTACTGAAAACAAGATTTTTTGTATTCGGCCGAATATGATGGTTCGAATTTTCAGAAGACAGAGCAGAAAAGTAAATGAGAACAGTAGTGCAGTGGTTGAGTGTACTCACTGAAGTAATGTGTACGCACTTAAAAGAAATGTGTATAAAGAAAGAGAGAGGTAGGGAAGGAGAGAGAGAGAAGAGTGTGGAAGGGAGAGGAGAGAGTGAGAAGGAAGGAGGAAAGAGAGAAAGAAAAGGAAATCCACATGAATCCCTCTTTCACAGACTAACCCAATGAAAGAAAATACATTTGTTTTTATGGACTAAACACGGAAGTATATAAGTGTAACATACAAACGTATAGACTGTCCCACTACATGGTTCAGAGACATGGGTTATGACCAAGACAATACAACAGAGGATACAAACATTCATGAACTACTGCTTGAGGAGGATTTTAAGCATTAAATGGCAGGGCAAAATCAGGAACGAGGAGGTCTGGGAAAAGGTTGGACAAGAACCTATGAACCTGCAAATCATGTCTAGGAAATGGAGGCGGATTGGCCGCACTCTGATGAAACCCGACACTAGCATAGCAAGACAGGCACTGACATGGAATCCTCAAGGAAATAGAAAACGAGGAAGACTTAGACTTACTTGGAGAAGAGAAATTATGACTGTGCTCAGAGACAAGGGATACACATGGAAGGAGACAGAGAATAATTCCAAGAACAGGGATGACTGGAGAGCCTTCATCCATGGCCTATGCTCTCTAGAGAGTGAAAGGCGATGATGATGAACTATAGTAACGTTGATATTTGTGTGCCACTTTCTGTCCTCCTTGTGATATAAACAAGAACAACAATATCTGTTCTGACGGCAAAGAACAAACAAAACCTACAGAATCTAGTGACGCAAACAAACGCTAAAAGTCAAAAGTACGGACCGGAAATAAATATCAGAAAAACAAATGCGATTGTAATCAGCAGAGAAGAGAGAAAGCCAGCAGTGAATATAAAAATAAATGGAGAATTACTGGAACAGATGAAAAGCTCCAGGTACCTGGGGGAGGTGATAACAGGGGATGGAAAATATGAAACGGAAATTAACAGACAAATAAGAATGGTAAACAACACCTTCAGCAGAATCAGGAAGATCCTTACATCAAAACAAATATCACAGCAACTCAGATTACGTATCATACATTGCAACATATATTCAGTATTCCTTTATGACGTAGAAGATTGGACCTTGGATAAGACAACAGAAAAGAGAAGCAAGGCCCTTGATATGTGGATATACAGAAGAATAGGGTGTATCTCATGGACAGAAAAGAGAAGCAAGGCCCTGGATATGTGGATATACAGAAGAATAGGGCGTATCTCATGGACAGAAAAGAGAAGCAAGGCCCTGGATATGTGGATATACAGAAGAATAGGGCGTATCTCATGGACAGAAAAGAGAAGCAAGGCCCTGGATATGTGGATATACAGAAGAATAGGGCGTATCTCATGGACAGAAAAGAGAAGCAAGGCCCTGGATATGTGGATATACAGAAGAATAGGGCGTATCTCATGGACAGAAAAGAGAAGCAAGGCCCTGGATATGTGGATATACAGAAGAATAGGGCGTATCTCATGGACAGAAAAGAAAACAAAAAAAGAAGTGAAAAGGGAAATATTGAAAATCCTCAGAACAAGACTGCCAAGATACTTTTGGGATGACAAAATTCACATTATTATATTGAGGACCCTTCTTGAGGACAAGATAGAAGGGAAGAGAACAAGAGGACGACAACGATATAGATGGGTGGACAACAGCAAGAGATGGACAGGGGAAAGCTTGGTCCAGTGTTCTAGGAAGACAAGATAGAACAAGAGGACGACAGCGATATAGATGGGCGGACAACATCAAGAGATGGACAGGGGAAAGCTTGGTCCAGTGTTCTAGGAAGACAAGATAGAACAAGAGGACGACAGCGATATAGATGGTCGGACAACATCAAGAGATGGACAGGGGAAAGCTTGGTCCAGTGTTCTAGGAAGACAAGATAGAAGAGAAGAGAACAAGAGGACGACAGCGATATAGATGAACGGACAACATCAAGAGATGGACAGGGACAAGCTTGTCTATTTATCGCGGCTAGTACTAAACCTAAATTCTTTCGGATTCAACGGCGAATACTTCGAGCAAATCAGTGGTGTTGCCATGGGAACGAAAATGGGTCTCAGTTATGCATGTCTATGTATAGGCTTTCTGGAAGTCAAATTATGGGAAACTTACACTGGCAGACTTCCAGAATTCTATAAAAGTTACATCGATGATGGCATTGGAATCACAAGTATGCCACAGGAAGACCTTACAAAATTTATTGAATTCGCCAATACACTCAATAACAACATAAAATTCACTTATGAAATTTCTGACAAGTCTGTTAACTTTTTAGACATTAAAGTCTCTATTGGCACAAACAGGCTTGTCACCTCTGTATTTTACAAGCCCACCGACAGCCACACCTATTTGCTTTATACCTCCTCCCATCCTGAAGCCTGTAAGAACTCCATCCCATATTCCCAACTCCTCCGTCTTCGCCGCATATGTCAGGATAATTTGGACTTTATAGATCAGTCCAACAAGTTATTAGAATTTTTCCGTCATCGCCACTACCCAGAAAAAGTCCTTCGTAAAGCCTTCAACCGTATCCACTAGTGAGCCGCAAAGAATTATTCAGGAAAAAGTCTGTTACTCCATCTGACAGAGTTAAGTTAGTACTGCCTTTCTACCCGCATGGTCAGATGGTTAAGAAAATTCTTTATCGTCATCTGCCGATAATCCAACTCGACTCCGACACTCGCGACATTTTCTCTGATCCACCCTTATTGGCATACAAACGTGAGCCAAACCTTAAGGACATCCTCGTTCACAGCCACTTGAAGCAGAGCCTTACATATGTTGGCACTAGAAAATGTAACCGCCCCCGCTGCGTTACCTGCCCTGTAGTCTGGGAAATGAAAACAATCGCCTTTCCCAAAATTATCCTCACTCTTCATGAGGGATTCACATGCGAGTCCCGTAATGTGATATATGTCATCGTTTGCAAAAGATGCAGGATAACATATATTGGTGAGACTGGCCTCAGATTAGGGGACCGCATGCAAAAACATCTGTACGACATCACCCAGCATGCTTCGAAAACAGTCCCAAATCATTTCAATGGCCCCAACCACAGAGGCAAATCTGATTTTCTGGTAACAGGCATCAAACAATGTCACGCAGATGACACACGCCACCTGGCACTTGAGAACCGCTGCATTCAAAATTATGGGACGCTGGAACCACATGGGTTAAACTCGCTGTTTAGCTACACGTAGCATTCTCTTCAATCCACCCCTTCGTACTTTTCAAACTTCCTCACAGCATCACTCTGCAACCCCTCTTCCCCAATCATCTGTTTCAACTTCTCCTAGATAGGTCAATATCACACATTCTATCTCCCCTCCCCGATTTCCCATCCACCACCCCCAGTTACAACCCACTGACCACATGTCACAGGTCTCTATTTAAAGTCTCCACGTTCTACTAAATCCATTCCTGACACACGCCGCCGGACAAGCCACAGCTTACAATTTACAGCTAAGTACTCTTTTACATTAAAAAAAAATAGTATTCATGTGAATCTATACTTTACCTCCTCTCTCTATTTCTTCGTCCTGTATGTTTTTGTATGATTAAGGCTCACGCCGAAACGTCACAACTTTGTAATCGTTAAGTAATAAAGCTGCTCCTACATTTTTCTGTTTTATACATTCCAGGTGCAAGCTTGGTCCAGTGTTCTAGGAAGACAAGATAGAAGGGAAGAGAACAAGAGGAAGACAGCGATATAGATGGGCGGACAACATCAAGAGATGGACAGGGGCAAGCTTGGTCCAGTGTTCTAGGAAGACAAGAAACAGAACAGAGTGGAGATGCGTTGCAGCCAACATTCCGTGGCGAGACGGCAAGAAATGATGCTGATGGTGATGATGACGATGACGACGACGACGACGATGATGATGATGATGTAGCTATTACAAACTGTCCCAAGTTTCCCTTATATCTCGCTGTTCCTCTTTGCCTCTTCCGTTTCGTCTTTTCTAACCCTGGACTTTCCAACAACTCGTAAAAAGAAAAAAATGATAACTGTACAAATCAAATCGCATCCTTTCAGTTTAAATTTCACCGTCGCTCACGGTCATTAGCCGAGGCCAAAATACGAGATCAATGAAAGTAGAAGAAGAAGTAAATGAAAATATACGAGAACACCACCAAAAAAAATCTCTTATCTACATGTCTCATAACTGGAATAAATCTGCTTGAAAACAAGCTAACAGACGGCCAGTTCGTGTGATAAAGATAACAGATCACCTCGTAGAAATACAAACGAAAAGATTCAATAACTGATTATTTATAGCTGCTGTTTCCGTGTTTCATGTGACAGCTGCCTCCAGTTTATATACGGAGTCCTTGTTCTCATAATTATTATTTATTGTCAATCAGAGATCATACAATATTCATTACTGAATATAATAACATGACATGTAAATTATTTCGCTCATATCAAGAGACATAATACAGTAATCAAAACCAGAATAGAGGAAAAAGTGTAAAAGGTTGACAGGAACAGAGGTTGGTTGTGGAGAGAATAAATCAGATGCACTGGACTGAGTGGACAGAATAAAACAGATGCACTGGACTGAGTGGACAGAATAAAACAGAGATGCACTGGACTGAGTGGACAGAATAAAACAGAGATGCACTGGACTGAGTGGACAGAATAAAACAGAGATGCACTGGACTGAGTGGACAGAATAAAACAGATGCACTGGACTGAGTTTGGCCAGGAACTATGACCATCAAGAGCTCTAACCTGACAGAAAGAGCGAGTGTCATCAGTTGCTACGCTCTGAAGGAGATAATGAAGAGGAGGTTGGAGCGCCTTTAGATGTGACAGGAGTGCATGGATGATGGTCCTTCATAACCAACCAACCAACCAACCAACCAAAGCAAGCAACCAACCAACAAAACAGCAATGAAAACAATGAATATAATAAATTGAAGGGCTATTGTAAGCAGCTTTTCACGGTCCTAGAATACAGCACATGCTGATGATGCTGAATATTCCTTGTTGATGGATGTGACAATACGATTTACAGAAAATTGCGCCAAAATTGTTTCATTAAAACCTGTTGCTACAGGCCCTGTGTTATAACAGTGCATTGTGTAAATTCCACGTACATCCTTCCATCTGAGAGTCTTTAATAACGGTGGCTGCTTATTCGGTTATGCTTTCATTTGTGTCTGCTCGTTTTCTGATGAAGTCTTTTAAGGTCGAAATGATATATGCTCAGCCATCTGACCGCCTGCCCTGCCTACAAAATGAACTTTTGTTATGAAGAAGTTTTTGTTTCCCGCAAGTACTGGGTCTCATAGGTATCATGACAATATCATCTCACGCTGGGCTGGGCAAGTCTATTCAGAACTCGCGTTATTTCCGCTAGTCTCCGACCACTTCGACTCACACTGCATGAACTTGGTTAACAGTTAAAAACTGCTACAAGATCACGTGATGAATAACCTCATTCTGGTCAATCGCAGAAAGTTCTAGACTATCGATTCCACCTGTGTCAGAATGCAGTCTTTACAGAAGGTAACAGTTCAGCCACAAGACATTAGCACTTTATAACCTCTCCCTGGTTTTTAAAGCAACAGTTAATGTGTAAATCATATCTTCTGGGATATCTGATTAGCCCGTGTATGGAATATCAATGAGAAGTAGCCCTTCAGCACACTCATACTTGGGCGAAAGAACAAATCGAAATGTGCGATATTCCGATTTTTAATTCTGGATATTTAATCTTGTATTCGTAATTATGGAGTCAGTTTTTCTTTCCTGCCAATTGGTATAGCAATCTAAACTAATGAGGACGCTGTATCCAATATTAGTGTAAAATTATTATCCAACTGAGAATTTATAATATAATTTCCATAATGTATTTATGGTTCACAAGTTCTTATTTCTGGATCATCATCATCATCATCATCATCATCATAACGGTGGCTGCTGATTCGGTTATGCTTTCATTTGTGTCTGCTCGTTTTCTGATGAAGTCTTTTAAGGTCGAAATGATATATGCTCAGCCATCTGACTGCCTGCCCTGAACTCCCAAATGGACTGGAGCGTAAGGCATCAACAAAGGCTTCCTGACCGATCCTGTTGTGACCAAGTCAGGACACCTCAGACCACGTCTTTCTCCTTTACTTTATTGGTGCATAGTTTAATCTTACTGACGCAGAAGAATTCTGAAGTCTGTCGTCGTCTGCAGATTAAGACCAGGCCAGGTTATGCCAGTCTGTCGTCGTCTACAGATTAAGACCAGGCCAGGTTATGCCAGTCTGTCGTCGTCTACAGATTAAGACCAGGCCAGGTTATGCCAGTCTGTCGTCGTCTACAGATTAAGACCAGGCCAGGTTATGCCAGTCTGTCGTCGTCTACAGATTAAGACCAGGCCAGGTTATGCCAGTCTGTCGTCGTCTGCAGATTAAGACCAGGCCAGGTTATGCCAGTCTGTCGTCGTCTACAGATTAAGACCAGGCCAGGTTATGCCAGTCTGTCGTCGTCTACAGATTAAGACCAGGCCAGGTTATGCCAGTCTGTCGTCGTCTACAGATTAAGACCAGGCCAGGTTATGCCAGTCTGTCGTCGTCTACAGATTAAGACCAGGCCAGGTTATGCCAGTCTGTCGTCGTCTACAGATTAAGACCAGGCCAGGTTATGCCAGTCTGTCGTCGTCTACAGATTAAGACCAGGCCAGGTTATGCCAGTCTGTCGTCGTCTACAGATTAAGACCAGGCCAGGTTATGCCAGTCTGTCGTCGTCTACAGATTAAGACCAGGCCAGGTTATGCCAGTCTGTCGTCGTCTACAGATTAAGACCAGGCCAGGTTATGCCAGTCTGTCGTCGTCTACAGATTAAGACCAGGCCAGATTATACTACTGAGGTACCCGCAAGGACTCCATGTACGCCCTTTTTGGGACGGAGCCCAAAGCCCAGATCTTGTGTTCTAAGAGTGTCCAACATTCACTGACCTAAGAAGCCAGACCTGGTCCACAGAGGATGGACCTGAGGCAGAAGCTGTGGGGCTGCCACGAGAGCCTGGGGAGAACTGCCCCCCCCCGCTTCTAATTTAGTATGAATCCGGTACTTGAACACTCAAAGTGGCCAAGAAATACTTCTGAAGTCTGTGATTCTATATTCATGATTGAAATATCACTGTATGTAGAAGCTTTTGGGGCTGATTCACTCAGTTCTTGAAGTGATGGCTGAGAAAGTATTACTAAAGTTTGCAGGAAACACATTCTGAAGTTGCCGAAGTTATGATTACAAATGTTCACATGTTAGCTGTTAAAAAAAACCACCACGATTACAGTATGTTCTTTCATCTCTCTCTATCTCTCTCTCTAATCTCTCTTTATCTCTCTCTCTAATCTCTCTTTATATCTCTCTCTAATCTCTCTCTATCTCTCTCTAATCTCTCTTTATCTCTCTCTCTAATCTCTCTTTATATCTCTCTCTAATCTCTATTTATATCTCTCTCTAATCTCTCTTTATCTCTCTCTAATCTCTCTCTAATCTCTCTTTATCTCTCTCTAATCTCTCTTTATCTCTCTCTCTAATCTCTCTTTATATCTCTCTCTAATCTCTCTCTATCTCTCTCTAATCTCTCTTTATCTCTCTCTCTAATCTCTCTTTATATCTCTCTAATCTCTCTCTATATCTCTCTATAGCTATATCTCTCTCTAATCTCTCTTTATCTCTCTCTAATCTCTCTATATATCTCTCTCTAATCTCTCTCTATATATATCTCTCTAGCTATACATCTCTCTCTCTCTCTCTCTCTCACAAGGTCCCTGCCCGCAGGCGCAGGAGATCATGGCCTTCCACAACTCTTGATCCCCTGCACATCTCAACAGTCTTGCCGCTGATCATTTCCCGTGGCCGGATGGCCAAACAACCATCAGACATCTTCTCTCTCTGTCTACCTCTGTCTCTTCTATCTTCGACGCTACCATTTTATATGTGGTTAAATTCGCGTGAACACTCAAACATACGCACATAAACACGTCCTGCACAGACAATCAAACAAAGACACACGCGTCCATTTATCACATTCCCCTCCTTGATCACATATCCACTATTATGCGTCAATATGTCACAATCGCCTAAAACGCTCAACCGCGTGGAAGATTCTCAGATCTATTCAACCAGAACTGAACAAACACTCGTCTGATGGCAAACTTCAAAAGAAAACAAGCGCCCAGATTCGTTTTTACATCAAACATTTTGGGCACATTCTTAAACCAGGCAATTCCTGGCCAATTCTGCGGCAATATGTCCAGAAAGAAGGAAATATATTATTAATTTATTAACATTTCTGCTCTGTAAATGGTGTGCGAGAGAGAGAGAGAGGGGGGGGGGGAGGAGAGAGAGAGAGGGGGGGGGAGAGAGAGAGAGGAGAGACAGGAGAGGTGAGAGAGACAGACAGGAGAGGACGAGAGGAGAGAAGAGGGTAGAGTGAGGGTGACATTATACTGGCAAGAAATAGAACCGGCCCACAGGCCGGATGAGTTTCCTTTTGATAAATGCAATCTGGCAACTTCAGCGCAGAAGATAGAGGAAACTCGAGCAAGTTTTTGGACGAAAGTTTTCACACAAAGTTGATTCTAGCAAGAACTTTTTTTCAGCGATGATTCTTTCGCTGTTTTGTGTGTGTGTGTGTGTGTGTGTGTGTGTGTGTGTGTGTGTGTATGTGTGTATGAAGAGAATCACCTGACGAATGTCCATGTGGCACCAAGAAGATGACATCAGACCACATATTGCAGGAGTGCCCAAAATGTGATCAAAAGAGAAAACAAATATGGCCGACTACCATACAAGTCCAAAACAAGATGAATGTAGATGTTCACGCTGTCCTGCCAACTACTTCAGAAGTATACTCGTCGATGACCGAAACTCATTCGAGAAGAGGAAGAAGAAAGAAGAAGAGGAAGAAGAAAGAAGAAGAAGAAGAAGAAGAAGGAGGAGGAGGAGGAGGATGAAGAAGAAGGAGGAGGAGGAGGATGAAGAAGAAGAAGCAGGAGGAGGAGGAGGAGGAGGATGAAGAAGAAGAAGAAGGAGGAGGAGGAGGAGGATGAAGAAGAAGAAGAAGATAGAAAGAAGAAGAAGAAAAATTATGTTTTTATATGCTGTTCTTTCAGCGACAGCATATCTCTCTGTTGTTCTCCACATGTATAACAATATATACGATCTCAGAAAAGTTACTACGAGCATCTGATATACTTGCATCTGCTGATCTGTTGAGTGGTGACTCGGTTAGTACACTCCACTTGCGGGCTAAAATATGCTGGTTCGATTCTTACAGAAAACGGCTCCAGTTCTCCCAGCAGTACACAGAGGTGCCTGATTTCTTATCAAGTTACGGAAGTAAAGGCGGCCAGGCCTGGTGTTGACCACCTTCTAGTGTGCTGACAGTCAAGGAAAACGTGGACACTGACACCATATCCCCCAAACAACTTCAAGACGTGACACAGGACAACCTTCACCTTTATCTGCCGACGTGGATAGTTCCTAGCCTCAAGGTCGTGACTCAAACTAGGATCAGGAAAGGTCCGAGGTAGAGTAGCAAAAAGATATTATTTATTATCATTTTTGTAGAATTTCAGTATTTCTATTTTGTTTTGTTTTGTTTTGTTTTGTTTACGAGTATTTTACTATCATTGCTGGTTTGATGTCGAGACACAGGTACCATTACTTGTTTAGTGTCGAGAATCACGTACCATTACTTGTTTAATGTCAAGACTCATGTACCATTACTTGTTTAGTGTCGAGAATCACGTATCATTACTTGTTTGGTGTCGCGAATCACATATCATTACTTGTTTGGTGTCGAGAATCACGTACCATTACTTGTTTGGTGTCGCGAATCACATATCATTACTTGTTTGGTGTCGCGAATCACGTACCATTACTTGTTTGGTGTCGCGAATCACATATCATTACTTGTTTAGTGTCACTTAATCACGTACCATTACTTGTTTAGTGTCGCCCTCACGTACCATTACTTGTTTAGTGTTACGACTCACGTACCATTACTTGTTTAGTGTCGCATTCACCTACTATTACTTGTTTAGTACCGCCATTCACCTACCATTACTTGTTTAGTGTCACTTAATCACGTACCATTACTTCTTTAGTGTCACCACTCACCTACTATTATTTGTTTAGTGTCACGACTCACCTACCATTACTTCTTTACTGTCACCACTCACCTACTATTATTTGTTTAGTGTCACGATTCACCCACCACTATTTGTTTAGTGTCACCACACACCTACCATTATTTGTTTAGTGTCACGACTCACCTACCACTATTTGTTTAGTGTCAACACACACCTACCATTATTTGTTTAGTGTCACGACTCGCCTACTATTATTTGTTTAGTGTCACCACTCACCTACCACTATTTGTTTAGTGTCACCACACACCTACCATTATTTGTTTAGTGTCATGACTCGCCTACCATTATTTGTTTAGTGTCACCACTCACCTACTGTTATTTGTTTAGTGTCACCACTCACGTACGATTACTTGTTTAGTGTCACCACTCACCTATTATTATTTGTTTAGTGTCACGACTCACCTACCATTATTTGTTTAGTGTCACGACTCACCTACTATTATTTGTTTAGTGGCACGACTCACCTACCATTACGTGTTTAGTGTCACGACTCACCTACCATTATTTGTTTAGTGTCACCATTCACCTATTATTATTTGTTTAGTGTCACCACTCACCTACTATTATTTGTTTAGTGTCACGACTCATCTACCATTACGTGTTTAGTGTCACGACTCACCTACCATTACTTGTTTAGTGTCACCACTCACATACAATTATTTGTTTAGTGTCGCCACTCACCTACTATTATTTGTTTAGTGTCATGACTCACCTATCATTATTTGATTAGCGTCAAGACTTACCTATCATTATTTGTTTAGTGTCGCACTCACCTACCATTACTTACTTGTTTAGTGTCACGACTCACCTACCATTACTTGTTTAGTGTCACCACTCACGCACGTACCATTACTTGTTTAGTGTCACGACTGAGGTACCAGTCCTGAAGCTGAGCCACAGATGACGTATCTGTGCCGGTTTTAGGGTCGCGCTGAAAAACAGACTGAGAACCGTTGGTTTAAAGTCCGCTTAAGAACGCAGAGTGAAATTTTAAAAAATACTCCCCCACCTCCAGCAAAAAAAAAAAGGTCGCTGTATGTAAAGAGTAACATTTTTGAAAAAAAGGCATCTCTCCGAAAAAAAAACCCCCACCAAAAACTGTGAAACTGAAGATTATTGATCTGCTTCAGTGCAAATATCCAGACCGTAAAGGGGGGGGGCGCGGGGGGGGGGGTGTGTGTGTGTGAGGTGGGGTGGGAGAGGGGGGTAGGGGTGGGATGGATCCTAAAATTCATCCTGATTAAAAATAAACTGATAAACATGTATTCGTCAAAGGATTTCTTTTTACTGTCACGACAAAAATGTCAGGAGAAATCTGCGCCAACTGTCAAGAACGGAGGAAAATGAATTGAGGAAAAGTTTATTTTACTCGAGGCGAAGGCCAACAAGAAGGAGGGAGACCAAAAAGAAAAAAAAAAAGAGGTAACTAAAAAAGATCTCCCGAATGTGGAAATTGTGTATTCATCGTATACATTAACTCCTTGTGCGAGATGTGATAATAATATATTATTTCGTTTGATCAGATTGAGATTTTGTTTTGAGAACTTTACTTCTCTTTTGAAATGTGGAAACATAAAGTTAAAAAAAATACTGATTGATGGGCGAATTTAGATATAGTTTCCAAGGCGAATTCTTGCAATGATTTCATCTAAATAGAAAATTTCTAGAAGTTTCCAGTGTTTATTATCCGGTGGAGGCATTTTTCTTTGTTTTTGTGAATGTTAGTTTTTGTTGTTTCGCTTCTCTTGATGAAAGCATTTTGCTGAAATTTTGGTTGTTTCTTACTGGTTTTCATGACTTCTTTTAGCTCTTTATTTCCTTGACTTCTATTGTCATTTACCTCTTTTCCATCGTCCATTTTGTGTAAATTAGTATTACATGTGTAGTATTACATTATAAAAATTGGAAATGTAAACTTTAGTTTTTAGGGTCATTGTTAAACTCTGTCCATATCTTCACGGCATCTGTAGTCTAACCATAATCTCCACAGTATCTGTAATCTATTCATCTTCTCAAAGTATTTTTAGTCTGTCCGTATCTTTACGGTATCTGTAATCTGTCCATCTTCTCAAAGTATCTTTAATCTGTTCATATCTTTACAGTATCTGTAATCTGTCCATCTTCTCAAAGTATCTTTAATCTGTTCATATCTTTACAGTATCTGTTATCTGTCCATCTTCTCAAAGTATCTTTAGTCTGTCCGTATCTTTACGCTATCTGTAATCTGTCCAACTTCTCAAAGTATCTTCAGCCTGTCCGTATCTCTACAGTATCTGTTATCTGTCCATCTTCTCAAAGTATTTTTAGTCTCTCCGTATCTTTACAGGATCTGTAGTCTGCTTTGTGAGGTTTCTCCATCTTCTCAAAGTATCTTTAGTCTGTCCGTATCTTTACAGTATCTGTTATCTGTCCGTATCTTTACAGTATCTGTTATCTGTCCATACTCTTCACAATATCTGTAGTCTGTCCATCTTCTCAAAGTATCTTTAGTCTGTCCGTATCTTTACAGCATCTGTTATCTGTCCATACTCTTCACAATATCTGTAGTCTGTCCATCTTCTCAAAGTATCTTTAGTCTGTCCGTATCTTTACAGTATCTGTAATCTGTAGTCTGCCAATTTTCTCAAAGTATCTTTAGTCTGTCCGTATCTCTACAGTATCTGTAGTCTGTCCATCTTCTCAAAGTATCTTTAGTCTGCCTGTATCTTTACAGTATCTGCAGTCTGTCCATCTTCTCAAAGTATCTTTAATCTGTCCGTATCTTTACAGTATCTGTAATCTGAGTTGACAGAGATACAGAGACATGTTCTATCTTCGGTCATCTAAGACACATTCAAGATCATGGACATCTTGTGTCATATAAAAAAGACACATTCCACATTCCTATTTCATGGACATCTTGTATCATATAAAGAAGATACATTCTACATTCCTATTTCATGGACATTTTGTATCTATAAGAGAGACAAATTCTGTATTCATAGTTCATAGACATTACTTGCAAGGGTGGACACCGCCTCGTGAAATCGCGGAAAGAACAGTACAAGCTATTTATTACGAAGCAGTCAATCAGTGCTGTCTGGACAAGTCGATAGACAGCTTAAGGAAGGAAGACGCAGGCGACAATCAGAGAGACATACAAGGACTAGATGATGCAGTGGCACGGGGAGAGCAGCGGACAAGTTCTGATTAGAAATGCCAAGGTCGTGTAAGTCTAAAAGATGATTGCTTGGTTACTTCAGTCCGACAGGCACGTGGTAGTGGCGGTGGTTATGGTGGTGGTGATGATGATGACGACGCCCAATTGTGCTACTCTGTCAACAGTTAAAGATCTGGGCTACACTGAAGCCAACGATCTTAGTAAAGATAGGACAGCCTACGACCTTAGTAAAGATAGAACAGCCTACGATCTTAGTAAAGATAGGACAGCCTACGATCTTAGTAAAGATAGGACAGCCTACGATCTTAGTAAAGATAGGACAGCCTACGATCTTAGTAAAGATAGGACAGCCTACGATCTTAGTAAAGATAGGACAGCCTACGATCTTAGTAAAGATAGGACAGCCTACGATCTTAGTAAAGATAGGACAGCCTACGATCTTAGTAAAGATAGGACAGCCTACGATCTTAGTAAAGATAGGACAGCCTACGATCTTAGTAAAGATAGGACAGCCTACGATCTTAGTAAAGATAGGACAGCCTACGATCTTAGTAAAGATAGGACAGCCTACGATCTTAGTAAAGATAGGACAGCCTACGATCTTAGTAAAGATAGGACAGCCTACGATCTTAGTAAAGATAGGACAGCCTACGATCTTAGTAAAGATAGGACAGCCTACGATCTTAGTGAAGACAGGACAGCCTACGATCTTAGTGAAGACAGGACAGCCTACGATTTCACTGAAGATATGACAGCCTGCGATATCAGAAAAAATAAGACAGCCTACGATTTCAGTGAAGATATGACAGCCTGCGATATCAGAAAAAATAGGACAGCCTACGATTTCATTGAAGATAGGACAGGATACGATTTCACTGAAGATAGGACAGCCTACGATTTTATTGAAGATAGGACATACTATAGATTTCATTAGAGATATGACAGCCTACGATTTCATTGAAGATAGGACAGCCTACGATCTCAAAAAGATAGAACAACCTAAGATTTCAGTGAAGATAGGACAGCCTGCGATCTCAGTAAAGACAGGACAGCCTGCGATCTCAGTAAAGATAGGACAGCCTGCGATTTCATTGAAGATAGGACACACTACGATTTCACTGAAGATAGGACACACTACGATTTCATTGAAGATATGACACACTACGATTTCAATGAAGATAGGACAGCCTACGATTTCATTGAAGATAGGACAGTCTGCGATCTCAGTAAAGATAGGACAGCCTGCGATCTCAGTAAAGATATGACAGCCTACGATTTCACTGAAGATAGGACAGCCTACGATTTCATTGAAGATATAACAGCCTACACTGTCAGTAAAGATATGACAGCCTGCACTGTCAGTAAAGATAGGACAGCTTACACTGTCGGTAAAGACAGGACAGTCTACGATTTCATTGAAGATAGGACAGCCTACACTGTCAGTAAAGATAGGACTAAGTGAAGAGATTACAAAATGAGAAACATTTACAGACAGCAGTAAAGTAAATCTTACATAAATGTAACATAAATCTACCCAAGACAGTGGAGTAAATTTTACACAAATCTATCTAAAACGATATAGTAATAGTTGCATAAATCCATCTCAGACAATAGAGTAAATGTGATACAAATCTACCTAACAGGACGGAGTAAATCTAGCACAAATAAGCCTAAGATGAACAAGTAAATCTACCGACAAAGGTAAACTGTTTTTTCCGCAAATTTAACGCTTGAGTAAATCTTACAGATAAACGCTGCTTTCAACGGAAAGAATTTCAAAAACCAACTGTTTCACAAGGAAAAAAAAAAGGTGACAAGACACTCCTCCTTATCGCACCCCGACCTCTTCAAAATAAAATAAAGAGGAAAGTGTTGTAGAGGGGCTATTGCCTCCAAGAAAGTTTTCTCCCATCCTTTTTGTCCGTGCACGTCCGCCAATCATCGCTGCGAGAATTAAGCCTGGAGAAAAATCAATTCTTGATTCGTGCCCGTGGTTTAAGTTATTTGTGTTGTGAGGTTTGCGTTGTGAGGTTTAGGTTGTGCTCTTCTGTGTAAGTCTGTGAGGTTTGTGTTGTGCTTTTTTGCGTAGGTCTGTGAGGTTTAGGTTGTGCTCTTCTGTGTAAGTCTGTGAGGTTTGTGTTGTGCTTTTTTGCGTAGGTCTGTGAGGTTTAGGTTGTGCTCTTCTGTGTAGGTCTGTGAGGTTTATGTTGTGCTCTTCTGTGTAGGTCTGTGAGGTTTATGTTGTGCTCTTTTGTGAAGCTCTGTGAGGTTTATGTTGTGCTCTTCTATATAGGTCTGTGAGGTTTATGTTATGCTCTTTTGTGTAGGTCTGCCAGGTTTATGTTGTGCTCTTCTGTGTAGGTCTGTGAGGTTTATGTTATGCTCTTCTGTGTAGGTCTGTGAGGTTTGTGTTGTGCTCTTTTGTGCAGGTTTATAAGGTTTGTGCCGTGCTATTTTGTGTTGCTTTGTGAGGTTTGTATTGCGATATTTGTGTGCAAGTATGTGAGGTTTGTGTTGTGGTCTTTTGTGTGTTTTTTTAGGTTTGTATTTTGCTTTTTTATGAAGGTTTCTGAGGTTTCTCTTGTGGCCCTTTGTGAATGTTTCTGATGTTAGATTTGTACTCAAATATAAAAAAAATATATGACTAAATTGTACGCTTCAGTATCACGCTATCCTGCTGTAGACATCGGTACCTGGTCTCACCCGACGCTGGAGAAAGAAATGGAATGGCACATGATAGTGATAGGTCCATGAAAACATGAATCATGAAAGTATGAACGCTAGCACCATTTTCCATCTTCAAGTATGAACGCTAGCACCATTTTCCATCTTCAAGTATGAACGCTAGCACCATTTTTCCATCTTCAAGTATGAACGCTAGCACCATTTTCCATCTTCAAGTATGAACGCTAGCACCATTTTCCATCTTCAAGTATGAACGCTAGCACCATTTTCCATCTTCAAGTATGAACGCTAGCACCATTTTCCATCTTCAAGTATGAACGCTAGCACCATTTTCCATCTTCAAGTATGAACGCTAGCACCATTTTCCATCTTTAAGTATGAACGCTAGCACCATTTTCCATTTTCTCCCGAAAGCCATGGAGCAGATCAAGGAAAATATAAGTGTTAGTGAAATGCTACCCGTGTACCCCAGTGGCATGACGCTTTCTTTACCTTTACAATATTAAATACCAAGTGATGACTGACGCATGTGAGTCAGTGGAATGCACGATGTACGAGACGATTTGGAGTTCTGGTACTTTCATGTCGTAACCGCAGCTCTGCCATGTTGCTCAGCCATCTTTCTTATTTCGGCTTGTCTTCCTGGAGTTTGTCCAAAATATGTGTCCTCCTCTTTTCTTATAAACTTCCATGTGCTTGTCTTTACATCAGACCTTTTTTTTTTTTACTTTTGCATTATCTTTTTGTTACTATTTTATGTGTTCCTTTGTTACTCTTGCGCAGCTCCTTTTGTTACTCTTAAACTTTTCCTTATTACTTCTCACTCCATTTGTTTTGGTGCAATTATAATTTTTTTATGTTAATATCCTTACACATTCCTTTTGTTATTTTTACACCATTCCTTTTGTTGTTTTTACACCATTCCTTTCTTTTGTTGCTGCTGCTGTTACGCTATTTCTTTTCTTACTATTACAATATTTCTTTCTGTACATTGCTTCTCTGACATACGCCTGTGAGACCTGGACACTTAACAAAACAGCTGAGAAACACATAAATGCCTTTGAATGTAAATGATACAGAAGAGTTCTTCAAATATCGTGGACACAAAAAAAGAACAAATATATCCATACTAGAATAACTTAATATTGAAGAAGGCTGGCTAGTAAAGAGGATTAAACCAAGAAAACTTAAATATTTTGGGCCATTAAATGTCATGATAGTTAAAAGAAGGCACTAACATGGAATGACATTTGGAAAATGGCATCCTTGAGACTCGGGTTCATCATCAGAGCTACTTATTACCTTCTGCCTACAGGCTCCAACCTATACAAATGTATCAGAAGACACAAAGTGCCCTCTCTGTAACGAAAAGCAAACATTGGAACATATGCTGTCAGCATGCAGAGTGTCATTAGGTCAAGGACGCTACACATGGTGGCACAACAGAGTGCTGCAGGAACTAGTAGCCACTGTAGACAGGGCAAAAGATAAAGCAAATAACAGCAAAAGAGTTGAGGTCCCACCTAAATACTTCATAGGCGCTGGTACGACATCGAATATTGAAATCAGGGACACTCCCTTACCATCACTGCTAGATGGTGGAAATGACTGGGATGTGATAGCGGACCTTCCAGGAAGAAGAGAATACCCGACTGCCATCAAGGACCCAGGAATGCGACCGGACATTGTAGTGTACTCCATAGAAAAACAGGAACTAATAATGATTGAGCTTACGGTTCCGTATGAAACAAGAATAGAGGAGCAACATCTGTTCAGTTGTGAGAAGTACAATGACCTGGTCAAGCAACTGAAGCAGGGGACAGGAGTTAGGGCAAAAATGATAGCTGTAGAAGTGGGAGCGAGAGGATTCGTAGCAACATCAGCATATGACCTGTGTAAGCAACTTGGCATAAAGGGACAAGCAAGAGCAAGGGCATTGAAAAGCCTTTCAGAAACAGCAGAAAAGGCCTCATGCTGGCCGTGGAGTATGCGAAACAAGCATTGAGAACATAAATAATTTTGCTTGTCGCTGCCAATACCAGTCCTCCGTAGCTAAATCGCTAAAGACCCACTTCAAAAGTGCAGTGCCAACTCAATTCCGGGACAAAAAAACCAACAACTCACAAGACCTCTGGGAGTCATGACTCAGAGAGGCTCACGCCCCTTAGAATCTCAGTAGTTTAATAGAGCCGAAACACTTGTCTGGGGGGGGGGTACTTCCTCTGATGATCTGAAGGAGTTGTGTTGTAGAGAGTTTCCTGCATACAGTCTTGGAAGGGTACACAATAGGAAAAAAAAAGAGAGGAAGACTAAAGCAAAGATGGGCGTAAGACATCGTTGATAATCTGCAAATAGATGCATCAGCAGCAGGGCATCTTGCTTACAACAGAGAGGCCTACAGGAGAGCTGTTAGGGAGGCAAAGTTCCCCACAGGACATGCAAATGACTGACTGACTTTACTTCTCACGTTAATTTCAAAACGTTTGCATAGTACTCTTGTGAGGATATTTTAACTTACACCATGAAATTCTTCTTATGTCATGAAATTCTTCTTGTATCGTGAAATTGCTCATGTATATATTTATAATTTTCGTGTTTGGTTTAGGAAAACCAGGTAAATTTGTCTGTTTCGTCCACAGAAATTGCTTCAAGCTCATGACGCTTAGCTGACGTCCGAGTATTAAGTTCGGTATTTACACAGCCTCGTTTCCGTTTCACGTGTCACGTGATACGTTGACTGTCTGCAAGGCTTGGTTACCTGGCCATATCACCTCGTCTCTGAGTTGTCCATCCGCTATTTCCTTTGGGCTAGGAGGTTACACAATCTAGTGGTTCTCAGTACCTGGTTTATGATATTTCTTTCTTCATTGTTAGTCAGTCTGGTGTTCCCTTTGTGTCCCCCCCTCCTCCAGAATGCCACTCCGTTACCAGGCATGCCACATTCAGAAGGCCACAGTTATTTGCTACTGATGCCTCCTGCCGTTCAGTTCTCTTTCAATGCCCCCCCCCCCCACCCCACGATACTGCTCATTCTAGGAACCGGTGATAGAATTTATACAGGAGTCGTACTGATCCTCCACACCCAGAATTTTGAATGTCACAACTTGGCAGGTGACGAAGCTACAGAACACGAGAGTGTAACGCGGGCGAGAAATATTTAAACTTTATCCGTTTTCTGTTCCTCTTGCGCCCTTACACTGCTGTCTGCTCACATTTTCATTTTTATCTCCGTCATTTTTGTGCAGTGAAATGAGAAGTATATTTCTTTTTGTTTGACATGTCGAGAAAAGTGGCGTATCCCAGAGCAGGCTATCGATCAGCGTGAGCCGTAATCAAAGGACTGACCGTCTTCTCTATTCAGTGAGGAGAGATTAAGGTAAGGGAGGGGGAAGGGGAGGGAGGTGTAGGGAGCTCGCATCTTTAGAATTCTGTGACAGATCCAGTAATTCAATATCCGGGGATCTTGATTCTATGTTCTTGGTCCAGTCTAGGTTTTATGTCGTACGTCTTCAAGCAGGTATAATGTCAATAAGGTAACGAGATTTGACCATTCTCAAATATGGCCTGGCAGATCTAGGATCACGGCCTTTTGATGTAACCCCGCGTTGCAGTGTAAGAGGAGAAACATTGGCTTTTATACAATATCAAGTTTTACTGGAAAAAAATTGCTGAGCAGTATAGAGTATTTGGGAGTATTCCACGGATATATGGGACAAGATCAAGATTCAGACCAAGGTAAAGAGAGAGAGAGAGAAAAGAGAGAGAGAGAGAAAAGAGAGAGAGAGAGAGAGAGAGAGAGAGCAAAATAACGTGCTCAGGTAAAATGTGCAGCTACTACAACCTGATTTTCATTCACCTCGTGACCTTGAAAACCGCCATACAACTGACTGTATCTAACACACAATTTTCCCTATTGCCTACGAAGAAAGCTTTCTGTGTGGATGAAATATTGACTGTTTTTTTTCCCTTACTTTCTTCTAGGTCTTTAACAAAATTAACCTTGTGGAATTTTATTTTCTTATATTTTTAAAACCCTGCTTTATTTTCTTTCTTCTTGCTGCCATTATTTGTAATTACTTCAGTGGTTACGTGGTTTAATATTTTCCGGTTGAACAACTTCAGTTCACTTGGTTTCTGTGTGGTCAATATATTCTGATGGATGAGGTTGGATAAAGGAAGAAAGAAATAGAAAGAGAAACAAAACAAAACAAGAAAAAGGCCCAGGCAGTGGTTGTGTTCCGTGTCGCTCTTGCCTATAGGGAAATCATAAAGTAGAGAAATGGAGTAGTATCATTCGTGAACTCCAATCCTGGGAGAGTTCTGCGTTTGTAAATGGCAAAAGTTTCCCGGATGTTAAATGGCAGGACCCTGGTATGGTCCTAATATCAATGAATTATGGCGGTAATAACGTGATGTTTGTTGTATTTATTGTTATATTTTTTTATTAATTTTGTTAACTGTTACTCTTTTTCTTAATCTTAAATTATTACATTGATGTCACCAGTAAATAGTATTAAATGTCACAGTTTTCTCTCATATAATAATAATTTTTTTTTAAAATGTGCAATTTATTCAGGTTGGAGACAGCGAGCTAATGCTATCACATGCCAGCTATCCCAGTTTCTTTCTCACCATAACATGACAGCTATCCCCTCTACTTTCTCACCATAACATGACAGCTATCCTAGCTTCGTTCTCACCATAACATGACAGCTATCCCCTCTACTTTCTCACCATAACAGACCCGCTATACCCTCTACTTTCTCAACATAACATATCAGCTATCCCCTCTACTTTCTCACCATAACTTACCAGCTATCCCCTCTACTTTCTTACCATAACTTACCAGCTATCCCCTCTACTTCCTCATCATATCGTACCAGCTATCCCCTCTACTTTCTCACCATAACATACATGCTATCCCCTCTACTTTCTCACCATAACATACATGCTATCCCCTCTACTTTCTCAATCATATCGTACCAGCTATCCCCTCTACTTTCTCACCATAACATACATGCTATCCCCTCTACTTTCTCATCATATCGTACCAGCTATCCCCTCTACTTTCTCATCATATCGTACCAGCTATCCCCTCTACTTTCTCACCATAACATACATGCTATCCCCTCTACTTTCTCATCATATCGTACCAGCTATCCCCTCTACTTTCTCATCATATCGTACCAGCTATCCCCTCTACTTTCTCATCATATCGTACCAGCTATCCCCTCTACTTTCTCACCATAACATACATGCTATCCCCTCTACTTTCTCACCATAACATACATGCTATCCCCTCTACTTTCTCATCATATCGTACCAGCTATCCCCTCTACTTTCTCACCATAACATACATGCTATCCCCTCTACTTCCTCATCATATCGTACCAGTTATCCCCTCTACTTTCTCACCATAACATACATGCTATCCCCTCTACTTTCTCACCATAACATACCAGCTATCTCCTCTACATTCTCACCATAACATACCAGCTATCTCCTCTACATTCTCACCATAACATACCAGCTAGTTGGGATAAAATTTATCACCCTAACATATCACTCAGAGTTGAAGGACAACTAATTAATAAGCATAATTATACCAAGCTTGTTCCATCAGTCCCAAACATTGGCACTAACAAAGAAACAACAAAAATACGCATGCGAAATGTGATGTCTAAGAAAAGCACCAAACATCACTATGAAGGCTGAGCTAGGAAATGATGACATAAGACAACTGGTAGGAACTAAACCATACCTACAGCATGTTGGGAAACATACAAATTAAGTGGTTTATCCACTTAACGAGAATGACGCATATACAGCCGTCCGTGAGGGCCTTCAACCAAAGAACTACAGGAAACAGATCAAGAGGAAAATTTCGGAAAATATGGATAGATGTAGTGACAGAAACACGTACGAATTACGGTATGAACATCACTGAGGCCACTCATATGAACATCACTGAAGCCACTCATATGAACATCACTGAAGCCACTTATATGAACATCACTGAAGCCACTCGTATAAACATCACTGAAGCCACTCATATGGCCCTAGAAACATCAACTGAATCTCCCCTCAACACTTCACTGTACAAGATGAAGGATAAAGGTAAGTAAAATAAAGTAAAGTAAAGTAAAGTAAGTAAAGTAAAATAAAGTAAAGTAAAGTAATGAAACAACGAGGCTAGCGCACAGAAAAGTGTAAGAGCTACATATACTTTAGAAAGAAAACGTGTAGGAGAATGGCTGGAAATGAAAACTGCCAGAAAACATCGCGCATATTTCCATCTAGCACGGTCATTTACAAACAAACAAAAAATGTTGCCTTTAGTGTTAGATACCGCATAATGGTTGCGTTGCTAAAGGCCATGTAACAAGAGTTGCCCTTTATTACTGCAATAACAGTTTGCATTACTGAACGATATTTAAAAAAGATTTGCATTGATGGATGCTACGTAACTAGAGTTGTAAATTGCTGGGCGCCGTGTAAGAAAAGCTGTACTGCTGGGCGCCGTGTAAGAAAAGTTGTATTGCTGGGCGCCGTGTAAGAAAAGCTGTACTGCTGGGCGCCGTGTAAGAAAAGTTGTATTGCTGGGCGCCGTGTAAGAAAAGCTGTACTGCTGGGCGCCGTGTAAGAAAAGTTGTATTGCTGGGCGCCGTGTAACAAAAGTTGCATTGCTGGGCGCCGTGTAACAAAAGTTGCATTGCTGGGCGCCGTGTAAGAAAAGTTGCATTGCTGGGCGCCGTGTAAGAAAAGTTGTATTGCTTGAAGTCGTGTAAGAAAAGTTGTATTGCTGGGCGCCGTGTAAGAAAAGTTGTATTGCTTGACGTCGTGTAATAAAAGTTGTATTGCTTGACGTCGTGTAAGAAAAGTTGCATTGCTGGGCGCCATGTAAGAAAAGTTGCATTGTTGGACGCTGTGTAATTTAACAAATGACGATTTATCCAAATATTTCATGGTCTTAAAACTATTATTAATGGTTATTTCTGTTTTATTAATATGTTTATTATGTGTTACTGAAATCATTTGTTTTTTCATTATTCTTATTCTCCTTACATTTTGCTCTGGTATGTTGGGGCTCATAACTGACCCTCGCCATTGCTCCTAATTCTAGAACAGAAAGCCAGCTCTGGCAGGGTAGTAAAGAATGAAAGCAATGTTAATGTTGATACTTAATTCGCAGAATTAGACGAAACGATCATCATCTTCTTCGTCCTCTTCTTCCTTGAGCAGTTGCTGAATTCAGTAGCCTTCCTAGCCAGTGAGGCTCACTGCCGCAGACGTTTCTATTCTTCTCTCTGTTCTTGGTCTTTTCTTCCTTGACAAGTGTCGATCCCTAGAGCGCATATATCTTCTTCTAGGTTGTCTCGCCATCCTTGTCTAGGCTTACGTCTTGGTCTTTCCCTTTCATCACTTCTGTATAGTCCATCTTTGCTTGTCTATCTTCCTCTATTCTCTAGAAATTCCTGAGCCATCTCTGTTGTTTTATCATAACGGCTGCTATAAGCGGAGAGCTAAACAACGTGTTGTTTTATCATAATGGCTGCTATAAGCGGAGAGCTAAACAACGTGTTGTTTTATCATAATGGCTGCTATAAGCGGAGAGCTAAACAACGTGTTGTTTTATCATAATGGCTGCTATAAGCGGAGAGCTAAACAACGTGTTGATTTCTTTGTTACTTCTTGTCTTCCATAGTTGGGTTATCGAGTCTCTTACCAGTCCATAAATTCTTTTCAGGATTCTATTCTCAATTATTTGTATTGGCTTCCATCTTGTTTAGCTCTAATTCACGTTCCTGACCAACATATTACAAATGATCTAATCTATGTGTTATCTAATCTATGGTTATAGAATACATATACAACATCAAAGTTCAGAAACAAAACATATACTACTAGTAATATGGCACTTCAACTTCGTTCTAAGTGGTTGGTGTTTATAAATGGCCACGCACATAAAGCATCTCTTTTTAATATCACTCATATATTTAGAAATAGATGAAAACGCATTAACTGTGTTCATGTCAATCAATAAACGTGTTAAATTTCAATCAGACGTATCAGCCTTACCGCTGCTTCAGTGATGGCGAAATACGTCCCGAGTATTGGCACACCAAGGCCCTCTTGACTTCCTGGACGAGGATTATTTTACGGTGCAAAATATTCGTAATTCTGGAAGTAAACCACTCGTGGCCTGGACGACAAGTCTGAGAACCGTTCGATATCCTGTTATGATATATCGTCCATCATGGATAGCGTAAATCAATTAACTGTTACACTTGAGACAAAGTTGAAATACGATGATACTTGAAGGATGGGCACATTCGTTACTGAAAATCCGTTTTTTTTTTCTTCCTGCGCGTTTTCTAGATAAAATAACTTTGCGTATTACGCGTATAGTGAAATAGGGTCATCTGGTTATAGAGATGACAGATATGTCATGAGAAATGGAATTAGAAAATGGAAGACACCCATTTATAGCGTTTCCTTGTTTGCACTGTATGACGGGTCACCTACAGTTAGTTTTTTTCATATGACTCCCAAAGTTAGATATAGTTACAGTGGGTCAACAGAACAATGTTAATGTTTTTGTTAATGATAACTGACAAACTGAGAAGCAAACCCAAAAATACATTGGGCCATAAAGAGCTGGGGAAAAGTAAATAAATCCGAATATCCAGGTTCAGTCGTAATCACCAATGGCGACTGCACAGTGGGAATTGCAAGGATACTAGCACTTGTAATCACAGAAACTAGCACAAACGAAGAGTATGTGACAAGGTACCAACAAGAAAACAACGTTATATTTACTAAGAGCTTACATATTCACAGTAGAAAATATACAGATATGAAATGTGGACTTTTAACACATCACTTAAAAAAAAAAAGAGAGAGAAAGAATACATTTGAAATGAAATATTACAGGACACTTAGAATATCATGGATAGAACAAAAATCAAATAAAGATATGTTGACGGGGGTTAGTTGTCGCAGAAAACTGGCTCGTTAACACCATAAAGAAGATTAGAAAGCTTAGATACTTGGGCCACATCAAGAGACACAGTTGCTTGGAGAGATTGACAGCAGAAGGTAGAGCGCCTGGACAAGAAATTAGGGGCGACCTCTACCGCAGGTGGACTCAGGACATTACGGAAAGTTAGAATGTGTCATTGAGAGATACTGGTCAACTCGTGCAAGATCGCATTGTATTCATGGGGGCTGTGAGAGGGACAATGTTCTGGAAAAGACATGTCACATGACAAATCTCCAGGCTGTGTATCATCTGATACATTTAACTGCGACTTGAGTTTTCAAGAAAGTGTTTACTTTTTCATTGTTAACGAACGTTCAGAATATCAAATAAAAAAAAAAAGAAAATCACCAGAAATCTGATTCTACACTTGTTCCAGTGACCTAATTCGGTTTATTACTTGAAATAACTGGACACTTGTCTCCTACATTTCCCCGCAACAGGACTATCAACAAAAGTTAAGAGAAGAGATAACACTTCAAAAACTGTCCGATCTAGGGCCTGTCTCCATTGTCCGGGTCTGTCGCGTCTCATCTACGTCATCTCACTTTGTTTATCATATCCTTTATTCTGGCTCGTAATTTGCTTTGAGAGTTCTTCCCAGTGTTGAATGACGTCATACACAACTGTGTAGGTGCTTTATTATGCAGGACAAGTAGGTATAGCAGCGAACTGTTGAATGCTGGGAACTGTAGTTCAGCACAGAATGACTTCATTTTGTTTTTCACACACCGCCACGTGGATATAAATAGATTTATAATGCCAGACAAAGCTGGCGTATGTTCATGATTAATTTATTGATAAAATATTTATCATTTAAGAAATGGAGACGTGTCAGGGACCTCTCCGACCAGACAGCTTGGCGGTGACAGGAAAAGGTAAATGCCAAGAACAAACAAGAGCTTGATTTCAGTTCCATACCGGCGTTTTGTGGAGGTTTCTTTGTTGGTTTCTTTGTTAGTTTCTCTTTTGGTTTATGTGTTGGTTTCTCTTTTGGTTTATGTGTTGGTTTCTTTGTTGGTTTCTTTGTTGGTTTCTTTGTTGGTTTCTTTGTTGGTTTCTTTGTTGGGTTCTTTGTTGGTTCTTTGTTGGTTTCTCTCTTGGTTTCTCTGTTGGTTCCTTTGTTGGTTTCTTTGTTGATTTCTTTGTTAGTTCTCTTTTGGTTTATGTGTTGGTTTCTCTTTTGGTTTATGTGTTGGTTTCTTTGTTGGTTTCTTTGTTGGTTTCTTTGTTGGTTTCTTTGTTGGTTTCTTTGTTGGGTTCTTTGTTGGTTTCTTTGTTGGTTTCTCTCTTGGTTTCTCTGTTGGTTCCTTTGTTGGTTTCTTTGTTGATTTCTTTGTTAGTTTCTCTTTTGGTTTCTTTGTTGGTTTCTCTTTTCGTTTCCTTGTTGATTTCTATGTTGGTTTCTTTGTTGGTTTCTTTGTTGGTTTATTTGTTGGTTTTTCTTTTGGTTTCCTTGTTGATTTCTTTGTTGGTTTCTTTGTTGGTTTCTTTGTTGGTTTCTATACGTAGTTTTCATGCCATTTCTTAGTAAGCTCTGTGAGATTTTATTGTACAAATCTGCTCTCATTTAATTGAGTCAGTAAACACTTTTCCTGTTTATGTCTGGTTCGACTTGCTTCATTTTTAAATTCTTTATGTGTGTATGTTTGTTTTGTTTTCAAATTTATTCCGAGATTTACATTTATTTCGCGCAGAATGCAGTGAACTAACAGAACACACTGTTGCCTGGTTAGACTTGGAGAAAACCGTAGAAAAAGACACTTTTAGAGCTGAGAGAAAGAAAAATGACAAGAGAATTAGTTAGAACCAGCAGCAGTTCAGTCACGAGAGAGTTAGAGCATTAATAAATTTCGCTATCTTGCACTCCTGGTGATGAACTCTAAATGGATAAAAAGATAGAAAAAAATATCCCAAGACATCATTAATCAAGCTGTTGAATTCTTAGCACTTCAGTGATAAATTCATTTGTCTTAGCCAGTTACTGTAAACCGTCTACAGATACTGCTCATAAACCTCATACTATCTGTAATCTACCAGAGCCAATAAAACTACACTATACACATCATACTATATGTAATCTACCAGAGCCAATAAAACTACACAACACACCTCATACTATATGTAATCTACCAGAGCCAATAAAACTACACTATACACCTAATGCTATCAGTAATTTAGCAGAGCCAATAAAACTACACAACACACCTCATACTATATGTAATCTGCCAGAGCCAATAAAACTACACAACACACCTCATACTATATGTAATCTACCAGAGCCAATAAAACTACACAATACACCTCTTACTATATGTAATTTAGCAGAGCCAATAAAATTACACAATACACCTCTTACTATATGTAATTTAGCAGAGCCAATAAAACTACACAATACACCTCTTACTATATGTAATTTAGCAGAACCAATAACATTACACAATACACCTCTTACTATCTGTAATTTAACAGAGCCAGTAAAACTACACAATACACCTAATGCTATCAGTAATTTAGCAGAGCCAGTAAAACTACACAATACGCCTCATACTATCTGTAATCTACCAGAGCCAAGAAAACTACAGAATGCAGCTCTTGCTGTATGTAATCCATGAGAATAATTTTTGCTACAATCGTGAACTCATCTGATGTTGAAACAGCCGATATGGAGGAGGAACGTTTTGACAAACTACACAACTTCTCCCTGACAGGAACCTGAGCTGATATTTTTATCCGACTTGACTTAAGATGGGGCCTTCACGCATCTTGGACAGCGCAGATACCCAGACTGAAACGTCATAACAGCCTTAGTGAAAGAATGCCGAGTAATATTAGAACATTTCCGTGACAAAAGTTTAATCCCATGGATTTCATGACGGTGTCATTTATGTGATAAAGTCACACTGACTTCCATTACGACCGTCACCATGGTAACCATAATCGGTCTGTAAAATTAATCAAACATTGTCTAGCCAAAAATGATATCATGCAATCGTAGAGTGTCATTCATATATCATCCAGAAGTCTGATATCAGTCAGTTTGATAATTCTTTCTCTACTTTAGTGGACGTTTACTTTCTTTCAGTCTATTTTACTTTCAGTCAGTCTATTCTACTTTCAGTCAGTCTATTTTACTTTTATTCAATATATTCTACTTTTAATAAGTCTATTTTACTTTAATAGGTCTATTCTTAAATATTTTGGCCACATTAAACGTCATGATACTTTAGAGAAGACCGTATTGGAAGGATACATAATGGGAAAAAGAAAAAGAGGAAGACCGAAACGAAGATGGCTGCAAGACATCGTTGATGATCTGGAAATGGATGCATCAGCAGCAGGCCATCTTGCTCACAACCGAGAGGCCTACAGGAGTGCTGTTTGGGAGGCAAAGTTCCGCAAGGGACAAGCAAAGGAATGAATGAATGAATGAGGTCTATTCTATTTTCTTTCAGTCTATTTTACTTTCAGTCAGTCTATTTTACTTTTATTCAATATATTCTACTATCAATCAGTCTATTTTAGTTTAATAAGTCTATTCTATTTTCAGTCAGTCTATTCTACTTCATGCCTATTTTGCGTATACTTGTATATATAGTTGTATATATATGTATGTATGTATGTATGTATGTATGTATGTATGTATGTATGTATGTATGTATGTATGTATGTGTGTATGTATGTATGTATGTATGTATGCCTGGTTATCTCTCTATCTTCCTGTTTGTCTGTACGTCTGTCCGCCTGGTTATTTCTTTGTCTGTCTTCCTGTTAGTCTGTCTCCATGATTTCTCCTCTCTGTCCTCTACATCCTCACTATTATTTCTATCTGTTTTATCTACTCGTCCGCCTTATTTTCTCTTTGTAGTATGTGATGCCTTACTTTCTCTTTGTAGTATGTGATGCCTTAATTTCTCTTTGTAGTATGTGATGCCTTACTTTCTCTTTGTAATATGTGATGCCTTACTTTCTCTTTATAGAATGTGATCTTTATTAGTGAAACTCAGTGCACTAGTATATATATATATATATATATCACTTTCTTTAGCTGATTACTTTTTAAATTATAGGATACATATATATTTTCTTCACTTGCCTCATCTCTCTGTCTCTGTCTCTCTCTTTGCTCGCTCGTCCTCCTCCTCATGCCGTCTCTGGCAGTCAGTATATATCATCCAGATTCTTTTCTCTCTGCTTCTCGTCATTTCAAAACATCCAGCAGAAAGCTGAGATTACTTGCTTTTTTTTTTTGGTGTTTTTCTTTTGAATGTTTATTTCATCTCCTTTCAAGCTTTCTTTCTCCTCTCCACTGCACGACCACTTCTGCGCATGTCACCAGATATCCCTATTGAGGCCTTCGGCTGAAATATTACCCCGAATAATATATATACATTTTTTTAAAAGAGGAAAGGAGAAGGTTGTTATTTCAGCACATTCTTAGATCTGGCACACACACTGTTTCGGGTCCAATATGATCTGTGTTAGATGATATATTCTACAACCAGAACATAAAAAGACGAAGATGAATTCATTGCGTAAATCGCATGTAAGGGAGATAACCGAATTATTCTTTATCGCGCGATGAGAAGGGCGCATGGCTTCAAAAGTGTACGATGTTTAAGGAGGCATAAATCTCAGATAACTCTTGTTTAGAAAGTTATAAATAATAACGCAGGCAAGCATATTAATCGAATAACAGCCTGGTGTGTATGAGTTAAGGCCGTCAATATAAACATAGGAGATAACTTTAACTATGATTCTGGGGGGAGCAGAGAACGCTGTCAACAGCCAGCAACCCGTAGCTGATATGGCAGAGTCAGGGTTGGGCCAAACTTAGCTGATATGGCAGAGTCAGGGTTGGGCCAAACTTAGCTGATATGGCAGAGTAAGGGTTGGACCAAACTTAGCTGACATGGCAGAGTCAGGGTTGAGCCAAACTTAGCTGATATGGCAGAGTCAGGGTTGGGGTAAACTTAGCTGATATGGCAGAGTCAGGGTTGGGCCAAACTTAGCTGATATGGCAGAGTCAGGGTTGAGCCAAACTTAGCTGACAAGATAGAGTCAAGGCTGGGCCAAACAAAGCTGATATGGCTGAGTCAGGGTTGGGGCAAACTTAGCTGAACAAGACCCTGGCCCACCTCTCCCTTGATACTCCCCCTTCCCCCAAAGTAACATGCTTAACCTGGACAACGGGGCAGGGATCGTCACACGGTGGTTGAGTCTTCTGACTCGAAGAAGTGCTACTGTTTGTGCACGTATATCCATTACTAGTTCTCCCTCGCTGTAGTTTGCTGGTAATAACAACTTGTCAGGCTTTCACAGATCAGTTTGTACAGTGTCAAAGTTTATTTCTAACTCGGCTCAACAGATGCCCGGGGGGGGGGGGGAATTTAACATATTACGGTAGAAGAACCACCTGTTGTTTCAACAACAACAAATAAAACCTCTGATTCCGAATCAAAATCAAGACAGTTACAAGATGAGAAGGAAACTGGCCAAATAACAGTGAGATGTTTTTAACTAAATACTTGTTAACTTCATACAGGTACCTCTGAGAACTTTCCCTTGGCTGTACCGGTAGTTGACCGAACTCGATTTCTAGCATTTCTTCAGTTCCCGTTTGCCGCTCAAAACTAAGCATAAGTTATAAGCGGAGGCCGAGATAAATGCGGCCCGACGCCCAATAAGAATAAACGCATGTGGCGAGGCACGTATGTTCGGGTCATAGCTCTATGCTGTCAAGTAGTCCCTTTTCTTTGGTAAGCATGTAGGTTAGAAAGAGATCAAAACGGACAACGAAGAAGCAACAGTTCTCTGCTTCCACGTATATTTTGTTTTAAAATATTCCCGAAAATGTCTGCTACATAAAACTGTCGTAAATAAGTGCGACCAAAAAAAAAAAAAACGACCAGAACTAAAGTTGTGATATATTCTGGCGCATTAATATGAAAAAAATAGATGAAGATGAATTCATTCATGTCTGTACAGAAGAACTTTTCTTGAAGTTCTCCATTCTGTCAGCTTACGGATCAGAACAGTCAGCGAGTTACGGAAAAGTAAAGTCAGTGTTTCTGAGTAACTGGATGACGCTGACAATACCTCAGCCATCAGCTGTAAGTAATCACGTGACCATCTCCCATGCTCCCTCATTGGTCAGTTTACAGAACGTAATTACACCCATGCGCAACTGACCGGAAGTGGGAGTCTGAAATGGGATTCTCTTAAACTCAGTGCTTACAATATGGCCAGTCCGAGGGTAATGAGTGAAGATTTGGGGCTCTTTGCCTGTCATTCGGTTTCTGGTTTGGTTAAAACCGCAACGGTCATGAACCTTTTTTTGGGAAGCAAAAGCAGTCGTGCGTTCCAAATCCGTGCGAGTAGATGGGCGTGGGGCTCGGCTGAGTGTAGCAGAGTGGAATAGGACTCGGCTGAAAGTAAGAAAAGTGGAATATAATTCGGTTGAAAGTAAAAAAGTGGAATAGGACTCGGCTGAAAGTAAAAAGGTAGAATAAGATTCGATTGAATGTAAAAAAATGGAATAGGACTCGGTTGAATGTAAAAAAGTGGAATAGGACTCGGTTGAATGTAAAAAATTGGAATAGGACTCGGTTGAATGTAAAAAAGTGGAATAGGACTCGGTTGAAAGTAAAAAGGTGGAATAGGACTCGGGTGAAAGTAAAAAGGTAGAATAAGATTCGATTGAATATAAAAAAGTGGAATAGGACTGGGTTAAATGTAAAAAAGTGGAATAGGACTCGGTTGAATGTAAAAAATTGGAATAGGACTCGGTTGAAAGTAAAAAGGTGGAATAGGACTCGGGTGAAAGTAAAAAGGTAGAATAAGATTCGACTGAATGTAAAAAAGTGGAATAGGACTGGGTTAAATGTAAAAAAGTGGAATAGGACTCAGTTGAAAGTAAAAAGATAGAATAAGATTCGATTGAATGTAAAAAAGTGGAATAGGACTCGGTTGAATGTAAAAAAGTGGAATAGGACTCGGTTGAATGTAAAAAAGTGGAATAGGACTCGGTTGAAAGTAAAAAGGTGGAATAGGACTCGGGTGAAAGTAAAAAGGTAGAATAAGATTCGATTGAATGTAAAAAAGTGGAATAGGACTGGGTTAAATGTAAAAAAGTGGAATAGGACTCGGTTGAATGTAAAAAATTGGAATAGGACTCGGTTGAAGGTAAAAAGGTGGAATAGGACTCGGGTGAAAGTAAAAAGGTAGAATAAGATTCGACTGAATGTAAAAAAGTGGAATAGGACTGGGTTAAATGTAAAAAAGTGGAGTAGGACTCGGTTGAAAGTAAAAAGGTAGAATAAGATTCGATTGAATGTAAAAAAGTGGAAGAGGACTCGGTTGAAAGTAAAAAGGTAGAATAAGATTCGATTGAATGTAAAAAAGTGAAATAGGACTCGGGTGAAAGTAAAAAGGTTGAATAAGATTCGATTGAATGTAAAAAAGTGGAATAGGACTCGGCTGAAAGTAAAAAAAAAGTGGAAAATAACACGGTTGAAAGTAAAAAAGTAGAATAGGACTCGATTGAATGTAAAAAAGTGGAATAGGACTCGGCTGAAAGTAAAAAGGTAGAATAGGACTCGGTTAAATTTAAAAAGGTGGAATAGGACTCGGTTAAATGTAAAAAGGTAGAATAGGACTCGGTTACATGTAAAAAGGTGGAATAGGACTCGGTTAAATGTAAAAAGGTAGAATAGGACTCTGTTACATGTAAAAAAGTGGAATAGGACTCGGCTGAAAGTAAAAAGGTAGAATAGGACTCGGCTGAAAGTAAAAAGGTAGAATAGGACTGGGTTGGATTCCTAATTCTGGGCAAATGTTGGTTTACTGGTTTGCCTTACCTGAGGACCGAAGCTACGTGGCTGATCTGTGTGGCCTGGGATGTTGATATCGTCTTTCACAGCCAGGTCAGTGCGTCAAGTCCGGCCGCAGGCACACCCCCACCCCCCACTCCCCAGATCACTCTCAAATGTGCAAACGGACGCCTGGCTACTCCTGGAGGCGGAGAAGTGGAGGCGTCCAGCGTCAAGCTGAGCTCATCACCCTCTAGTGAGTTGCTCCTTCTACTGAACAGGGTCAATGGAAAAAGGACCTGTTTTTTTACGGCAATCCAGATGTACCTTTACTTTCCTTCTCACAATTTACCTTGGATAAATGCTTCTTTCGCCTTTCTAGCACGAGACTAGCTCATCCACTGAAGTTAGAAACTCCAGCGCCAAGTTCTGTTTCTTTTGTTTGTTTGTTTGTTTATTATTTTTCTCCTCTTTATTTCCTCCGATGAATGTTGGAGGGTCTAGACCGTACAACAATGTTAGCTCCAGCGACATCAATCAGCCATTAACGTACGAGTAATGGGACCTAACTGAAAGAAAAGTGAAGAGAATGTAATGTGTGAACGAAATGGAGCAGCCTAGTCCCGATAGTTACAGACTTAGTTTTGCACCGCAAACTTGTGGATATTTTTGTTCCTCACCTGGTCATGCCGCTACAGAGTTCACTAAGAACAGCAGAAGTGAATGTCTCAATAATCTGGACATCAGCAGCACACAGGGACAGCGCTGCAGTAGATGAAGTTTTCTATTTTCGAGATAAAGTTTTATTTGATGAGGATCAAGTGTTCTATTATCAAAATAAGACTTTTCTTAAACGTGGATCAGGTTTTCTATTATCAAGATAAAGCTTTATTTGATGAAGATCATGATTTTTATTATCAAAATTAGAGTTTTCTTAAACGTGGATCAGGTTTTCTATTATCGAGATCAAGTTTTCTCCTATGAGCATCAAGTTCTGTATTATCAAGATGAAGTTTCCTTTTTTAAAGATCAAGTGTTATGTTACCACGATCAAATTTTATATAATCAATATCTAATTTTATACTATCAAGATAAAGTTGTCTATGATATAAATCAAGTTCTCTATAATCAAGATAAAGTTTTCTGTAGTCAGGATCATTCCTAGCCTCTGCTTTCACCACACTATCAAATATGGAAAAAAAGAAACACATAAATAAAAGGCAACTAAAAAGTGCAGACCCCAGAGAGTACAATACTGACCTTTGATAGCACAGTTTTAAGGCATTCTTAATTCAAAGCTGTACTGAGAACAGAAAAAAAAGAAGAAAAACTGCACGTATATTAACAAGCCTACAAGTTCGTGGCAGAAAAAAATACAACTTTTAACATCAATAAAACTTCAAAATTTCTGTACATTTAGAAGAATATATTATCCAGAACTCTTCAAAATTTCTGTAATTTGGAAGAATATATTCTCCGTAAGTCCTCAAAATTTCTATACATTTGAAAGAATATATTCTCCGTAAGTCCTCAAAATTTCTATACATTTGAAAGAATATATTCTCCGTAAGTCCTCAAAATTTCTATACATTTGAAAGAATATATTCTCCGTAAGTCCTCAAAATTTCTATACATTTGGAAGAATATATTCTCCGTAAGTCCTCAAAATTTCTATACATTTGGAAGAATATATTCCCCATAAGTCCTCAGAATGAAGAATTTAAGCAAAAAATCTCAAAACCGCCAAGAAAACTTCTTCACCTGGCCCCGCATAATTAAGTAGAAAATTTCCCGTTGGAGACCTGGTGAACGTGACCCCGCGTGAACTTAAGAAAAGGAGCCCAATCACAGCGGATAAAAAGTGGAAGCATAACAACAGGCAAAGAGATGAGATCAAAGCCCTGAATTCAAAGACCTTATCAGAAATCGATAACAACGTGAAATACCCTGTGTACTGGTTATCAATTCCGTTGCTACTGACAGCTACTGGTCCGGATAGAAGGGGGAGAAGGAAGCCCTGCTGATCTTCTAGGAGATTTTCAGAGCATAAGAAAGTAGAACTTGTGTGGAGCTCACGTAGCAATAAACAACTTTAACTTCTGCAACGTGAAGTTTTCCAAAACCGCCATCTTGTACAAGAACTACCACGACCTCGCCGTTGCTGGGGCCCTTAATAAATAATCCGCTTTAATTATAGCAGTGTTTCCCAAGCTTGTCCAGGCTGCCGCCCCCTTGTCTCCCAAGCCACATCCTCAACGCCTCACTACTCCCCCCCCCCCCCCCCCCGCCCTCCCGTACTATCTTTGAAAAGATTTGTTCACACAGTAGGCGGAATGGTTGGTGCTGGTTGTTTGGCCCTGTTATGAATCCATATTTCAGATATTCCACACTATATTGTCTACACTATGTTGTCTACACTATACTGTCTACATTTCTGTCTTGCTTGTAGCGGTGAGGACATTTTATGGTTTATATTTTTGGACTCTCAGAAACGATGTTCGGCTAGTGATAGAGACTTTGTCGTTATAACCGGCCGGTCTACGCAACCATCGTCGGCAGTTAATAAGAGGATCTTTACATCCGCTGTCGGCAGTTAATAAGAGGATCTTTACATCCGATGTCGGCAGTTAATAAGAGGATCTTTATATCCGATGTCGGCAGTTAATAAGAGGATCTTTACATCCGATGTCGGCAGTTAATAAAGGGACCTTTACATCCGATGTCGGCAGTTAATAAGAGGATCTTTACATCCGATGTCGGCAGTTAATAAAAGGATCTTTACATCCGATGTCGGCAGTTAATAAGAGGATATTTACATCCGATGTCGGCAGTTAATAAAGGGATCTTTACATCCGATGTCGGCAGTTAATAAAGGGATCTTTATATCCCTTGTCGGCAGTTAATAAAGGGATCTTTACATCCCCTGTCGGCAGTTAATAAAGGGATCTTTACATCTGATCTGGGCTTTTCAAGCGCTTCCGTATTCAAACATTTTGGACTATCAAGAGGAAGGTATTACTGCCCCATTTGCTGCTTTGATTTCCTTCAACGCCCCTCTTAATGCCCCCTATTCTTCCGCTGCCCCCTTTATTGATCCTTTTTTCTTTAACAGCTCCCACCCCCTCCCTCGTACTTTCCAGCCCAAAAAGGTGCGCATTATCACCCACGTTGGGAAGCACTGCTTAATAGGAAATAAGAAAAATAATACGTTTATTGCCCTTGTTTCTTAATTACTTCCCCTGTCTGTAAAAATGGTTGATATATCTTAGATTGGTCGTGAAGGTATGTTGTGGATGAAGCTGCAGTTATCTATTAATAAGTCAGAGAATTTATACACTACACATGATCTATTAATAAGTCAGAGAATTTATACACTACGCATGACTAGCAGACTAGACCTTGCAACACAAGCATGATCTGCTGTTTACTGCTGTCGACTATACTAGAACACACTTAATAGAATCAGTCGTCCGAAACTGATTGGCACAATGAGGACCTGTAAGTTATACAAACTACTCACATCTATCTCGATGGTTTTCAACCTGGGATCCATGGGCCACATTATGTCCAAGGACATTTTTTTTTTTGAAGGGTAGGGGGAGGTGCAAGGTCCAGTAAAAGGATTGAGCTCAATTAGAAAACTAGTCATAGCATTATCTGGGTTTTGTGCATCGCTTTATTTCAGCGAGGGCCCCACATGAGTTCACAAGTAGGAAAAGGGGGAGGGAGGGGAGAAAAAGATAACAACCAGTGATCTGTCTCCTCAGAAAAGCATCTTCTACATCGGAAAGGACTACTTCATTCATTCATTCATTGGCATGTTCCTTGCGGAACTTTGCCTCCCTAACTGCTTTATTGAAAACCTCTTGGTGAAGGGCTATTATTAATACAAAAAAAAAACATAATAAATGTCCAAATACTGTCTATTCATATTAATAATATTACAATACTGAATGTTGCTGGTCTGTTGGAACTTTAACCGTTAACCTGTGAAACCAACATCCATGACACAAGAACATTTATTGTAATAATATATAACCGCTGCGATGCTTCCCTGATGAATGACCTCATGTTTATTGTCAGCGTTTGAGACAGTTTAAAAGTGTAGGGTTTCGGATACGGAACAAAGTTATGTGTGTGTAGTCGCCCTATTTTTGTTTTCTGAAAAGCCTTTTTTAAGTGGTCCGTTATATGTTAATACTTTAAAAAGTGGGAGGAAAATAAAAAAAAATATATGTGAACATATATGTCTGATCAGCAGAGAAGAAATTATCTTCTTTACAAGAATATGAGCAGATAACTAAGAAAATAAACGACGGCTACATCAAGATGGGAAAAAAAACACAGCTACGGACGAGATGGGATAATCATAGCGAGAAAAAAACATGGGGAAATTATACATACCCGCCGCTGAAGATAGACACCATGGTAATCCTATAGTTGACATCACGTGACCATGTCAATTTCGCTATTTGTTTCATAGGAGCTTGAAATATTATTAAGTCATAATTAAAATGAAATTGCTCGCGTATCGACTGGCGCTTCAGGTAAATCACGTGGCCTTTTGCACGGATTTTTCTTAAGTTGCGTGCGTTCAGATCTTCCGTTTGGATCTCTAGCGAAATCAGAGTTATTTGTTTCGTATGTGGAAAGAGTCATATTTTTTTATTTACTTTTTCTTCCTAGATATTCTCTGCACATCTACAGATGTACCGATGATTATAATAAAAATGAGGAGAAACTGACGCACTTAAATAAAATCTCGCATCTAATACAAACATATTGTCTAACGCTTGCTGTAATTTGCAGTGACAATACAGTCAAGTGTTCTTTTTTTTTTTTTTTTTGGTCTAGCTTAATTTCTGCCATTTGTCAAAAGTGTATCAGTTCTGTATATTTTTTTCTTTTATCTTCTTTTATTATGTAAAAATGTACTATTCAGAAAACATAGTTTTGATCTTTTTAAGGGACTGATTCCAAAATATAGGCCGAGACTTCCAATCCCAGTACTAATTTTCATGAGTTCCAATCCCAGTACTAAGTTTCATGAGTTCCAATCCCAGTACTAAGTTTTATGAGTTCCAATCCCAGTACTACGTTTTATGAGTTCCAATCCCAGTACTACGTTTCATGAGTTCCAATCCCAGTACTATGTTTCATGAGTTCCAATCCCAGTACTAAGTTCCATGAGTTCCAATCCCAGTACTAAGTTCCATGAGTTCCAATCCCAGTACTACGTTTCATGAGTTCCAATCCCAGTACTAAGTTCCATGAGTTCCAATCCCAGTACTAAGTTCTCAGACTTTTATGCTATTTAGACGGAGCAGACATGCTATTTACACGTTTCTTTTTTTTCCCTTTAAATGAAACGCGTATGTGATCATTCATCCTCTCATCGCTCATACAAGCAGCAATGTTGTATGTCATACAAGCAGCAATGTTCAGCACTGTATGTCATACAAGCAGCAATGTTCAGCACCGTATGTCATACAAGCAGCAATGTTCAGCACTGTATGTCATACAAGCAGCAATGTTCAGCACTGTATGTCATACAAGCAGCAATGTTCAGCACTGTATGTCATACAAGCAGCAATGTTCAGCACCGTATGTTATACAAGCAGCAGTGTTCAGCACTGTATGTCATACAAGCAGCAATGTTCAGCACTGTATGTCATACAAGCAGCAATGTTCAGCACCGTATGTCATACAAGCAGCAGTGGTCAGCACTGTATGTGCAACGTTTTCCTCGCATAAAATCATGTCCAGTTCACGTTCATATTTTTCCAAGCATTACAGATACACTAATATTTGTACAGATTAAATGATATAGCAAATAAATATCGCGGTAGGATATTATACTGACCATAAAGATGTCACATAAAAACCACATATGAATCACATGTTGACTTCGTATTCACTTTGCGAATATAAAACAAACTGTGGACGACTCTGTATATAAAAATAGCACATTTAAGGTAACTTGACTGACAGCATCCGGCCCTGGCAAACCACTGGCCAGTTGTCACTTTGAGCAGTAGTTCCAGATCTACGTCTGTCCAAGCTCTCCTGTGTTTTGTTGTGTTTTGTTTTGTTTTGTTTTTCTCAAGGGAAGACGAAATTACCACGTTTCATTGGACGCCCGTGACACTAAATAAGCTTGACACTTGCAAGAAAATCTCGAATCAACTGCTAACCATATCAGTAAGTGACTTGTGCTACAAGTCAACACATTCTTTATATATCAGCTTTCCGTCCCCATCAGTTAAGAAATAGGTCAGCACATTCTTTATATGTCAGCTTTCCAGCTCTTTCAGTTAAGAACAAACACGCCCCAATTTGACATGTTCTCCACCATCCTTGCATATCTTCCAGTTTATTCCCAAAACTACACACGACTGGGTTTCATATCTTCTGGAATTCCTAACGGATAACTGAGCCCAAAAATAGAGGTTTTCAAACTTTTGGATTTCCTGCCCTCCATCTTGTAACAGAAAAGGGAGGAATCATGTTTTTTTTTTCCCTTTCCTTCGTTTTGACTTTCACGATGATGATGTTATGTCGCATTCAAAGGCAATCCTTGCTGTACAGCAGCTACACTGTAAACTTACATTCCCATGGTCGAAAGGTTATCTAGAAATTGTCAAAGAAACCATTAAAACTACACGTGATAGCACAGTGAAATGTAGTTAATAGCAATAATGTTGCACGGAAAATTCCGCTATCTACTATTAGCAACCCTATAGGAGTGCTGTTAGGGAGGCAAAGTTCCGCAAGGGACATGCAAATGAATGAATGAATGAACTATTAGCAACTGATGCAAGATATTACTACCGGCTTCTGTGTATGTCGTAATGGCGTTTCTTACCTGAAAGCTGGCTTTGAAGCAGGTAGATATTGGATACCTGCAAGAACTTTCAAACATTACCTTGCGTTCATGGTTGACTGCATGAATATTTGATTGTTATAATCGGCTAGAACAACAACGAAATTGTTATAATCGGCTAGAATAACAACGAAATTGTTGCAATTGTCTAGAATAACAAAAAAGTGCTATAATCGGCTAGAATAACAAAGAAATTGTTGTATTTGACTAGAACAGCAGCAAAAGTGTTATAATCGGCTACAATAACAACGAAATTGTTATAATCGGTTAGAATAACAACGAAATTGTTATAATCGGGTAGAATAACAACGAAATTGTTATAATCGGCTAGAATAACAACGAAATTGTTATAATCGAGTAGAACAGCAACGAAATTGTTATAATCGGCTAGAATAACAAAGAAATTGTTATAATCGGCTAGAATAACAACGAAATTGTTATAATCGAGTAGAACAGCAACGAAATTGTTATAATCGGGTAGAATAACAACGAAATTGTTGTTATTGGTTAGAATAACAACACAACAGAAATTATAAGACTGCTGGAAGACATCAACATAGATGGGAAAAATCTGAAACTTATCAAAAACATATACTGACAGCAATCAGCAGCAATGAAGGTTGAGAACCAAATAGGAGCATTCCAAGACATAAAATTGGGAGTAAGACAAAAATGTATTTTATCTCCTCACCTCTTCTCCTTGTACAGCGAAAACATAATGAGATGTATTCCATGCCAGGAATATCCGCTGGCAGGTACAACCTTAACAACTTAAGATATGCAGACGACACAGTCCCGATTGCTAAAAGTGAAGGGGAGCTACAGGCTCTTCTGTACGGCGTGGGTCGTGAAAGTAAAAGTAAAGGTCACAGCCTGAATAAAAAGAAGACTGAAGTGATGGTCATCTCAAAGAAAAGAATACCACCAAAATGTAGCATTACCATCGATGGAACAGAATTGAAACAAGATGATAGATCCAAGTACATAGGAACGATTATAACACGGATGGGAAATGTCACAATGAAATAAAAAGCTGACGTGCTCAGGCCAAGTCAGCATTCCAGAAAATGAGAAACATCTTGTGCAACAGATCCATATAAATGGAAACAAGATTCCGAGTACTTAAATGTTACATCGAGCCAATTTTGTTTTATGGATGTGAAGCATGGTCCATGAATAAGAGAGTACAGAAAGAAATGGAGGCCATGGAAATTTGGTTTATAAGAAGGATGTTGAAGGTACCATGGACAGCAAGAAAACCAATGAAGAAGTCTTAAGAGAGGCTGGAGTTAAAATTATAGCAAAGATTAGTGGCAGACAAACGAGATTTATAGGACATTTCCTGAGAAGAGGAAAACTGGAACACACTGTGGCAGCTGGAAAAATTGAAGGAAGAAGAGACAGAGGAAGATAGAGAGAGAGAGAGAGAGAGAGAGAGAGAGAGAGAGAGAAGTTACTGGATGGGCTGTCAGTGTGGCTAGGAAGAAAGTCACCGGCGGATCTCATAATCAAGTTTAAAGACAGGGAATTGTGGAGAGACATGATCGCCTACGCCATGCGGCATGGCACTTGAATTGAACAAGAAAACAAGTCAGTGGTGCTCAGTCTCGTCTCATACTTGCGTGGCTAGTCTTAGAGTTTTCTCCATCATGTCATGGTACATTTACTCGAAGCCGCCCTCCACAAGGCACGGTCTTTCCCTGCCATGCTCTGAGAGAAAAAGTGAAAGGACTATATTCGCTTTCTCTCACTCTCACTCTCTCTCTACTGGTCTCTCTCTCTCTCTCTCTCTCTCAAGGTCCCTTACGACAGGCGCAGGATATCATGTCCTTCCACAACCCTAGATCCCTTGTGCATCTCAAACAATCTTGTCACTGAGCACAACCCGTGCCAGGATGCCAAACCATCAAACATCTTCTCTCTCTGTCTTCCTCTGTCTGTTCTACCTCCAATCTTCCCTGTTGCCATTAGATACTCCAGCCCGCCTCCCTTCCATACATGTCCCACAAATTTGAGTTGTCATTTTCTGATCTTCGTTATAATTGTCCTTGTTTGTTCTGCCTCTTTCAGAAACTCCTTGTTCGTTCTTCCAGCTGCGCATGGTACCTTCAGCATCCTTGAACAGATTGTTGTGTGAGAAACCCTGATGTTGTGGTCTAATAGAGCACAACTCTGTTTATGCTAAGCAAGGAGAAAGTATCTCGTGTTCCGAGGGAGAACTGAGTCACGTGGATTCTGATAGGCGGGATGTATGAACGAGTTTGAGAGAATAGTTTTGGGTCAGAATGTTGTAGTGACAGGTTGTGGTGTTTTAATTCTAGTGAGGGATGTAGAGATTCTTTAGTTCAGTATGTAAGTTAAAAGGACTGTTCTTTTTAGGACAAATTGTTGTAGTTGTTCGATTGTTCTTTTTAGGTCGAATGTTGTAGTAGTCATGTAGATTGTGAGTTGGATTTGTCCCGTGTTGGACAAGGTAGTAATGTAAAATTGAAAGTCATGTGTAATTTTGAAGCTGTAAGGTTTTGTCAAGGTTGAATGTCTGACTTGGTCCCATAGCGATGTTAGTCGTCTGGACATAATTTTTTTGCGATCATTTGTAATTATTCTCATCAAGTTTACACTCCACATCATTGCAACACGCATCGAACAAATTGGATTTCATCGTTAATCATTTACGGATTTGTGTCTGCTGAATCCTGTGGTTATTGGATTCTTGTGAAGTGTCAACTGTGGTGTTGAGTTAGTTGATTACATGTGACTGGTCATGTCGTGTATTAATGTGTAGTTGAGGTTATTGTTATCTGGGTTGTCTTGTTACACGGAGTATACCAATGTAACGTCTGTTGTGTCACTGGGCCTAATGCTCATGTTAAAACGTAATAGGCACAGTACAGAACAGAGTATGTGCAAACACGAGTTTAGTGTTCAGTATTACAAGCAAGTACAGTACATATTATACAAAGAAAGAATCGTGTTTTATCCTTCTCAAGAACAAAATTTCAGCCTTCTTTGTACCTCTTTGATTTATGATACATATGATAATGTATTCATTTTAACCCGCCCAGCACCACTGTAGACACACAAACATTTTTATAATTTAAAAAAATCAATCCCGCTTTGCCAGGAAATTACACCATGCCTATTTTCAGCGTTTGTTTCAGTTATGTTCGCTGCTATGGAGTCAAAGCACATGATTGTTTTGCTTCACTTTTAAACAAGTCTCACTGATATCTATTTGATGTCGACTACATGCCTCCATGAATCATAAAACTTAAAAGTTATCTTAAGCTGCTCTTACAGACACCGAATACAATTAATTGTTTTCTGAATAGTCCCGACAATTTTGTTTAGTAGATAGTCATTTATAATGTATGTAGTTACTTCTGTACTGAGTGAATGTTTAAGAGCGAAACGTAAATGTTATATTTTATTTTATGTCTCTCAGCTTCAATGTTAGTTATGTTTGTTATATGAACAGAATATTTGTAGAATGTCTGGAATAGAGTGAAAGATGTATGATAAAGGGCAGAATGTCAGACGGGCCTGCGTGCCCAATTCTTAACCCTTTTGAAATAAAGATCAGTCAATCAATCAATCAATCAATCACTATACTTCAAACGGTTCATGGCTAGTTCACAGGTGCTGTCCGTTACTTCAAGGCATGAAGGTAAATGTATGGACCACTGTTACATGCCAGGGATTCTGAAGTTTGCGGATATCTAATATTCCTCATGGCTACCACAAAACTCCAGTTCTGAGAACCTCTGTTCTTGGCCTTGCCGAGCCTCATCGAGCACTAAGAAAAAAAAATTGTGTGAGACTTATTTCCCGCATGGCTTCTCTCTCTCTCCCAGATGCTGGTCACCTCAGACAAGACAATGATTAGCTAATTCTCAAGGCATTCTGATGTCCTTTCGTGTTAATCTGTTGAACAAATAACCTTAATTCCAGTGTCTGTCTGCATTCCGCTGAGAGTCCAACAGCAATGTGCCCAAAATGTGTTTATTTCATTACTTCTGCACAGCCAGCCCCTTATATGGGTCATGTGATACATAAAGGGGCAGTTTCCCTCAGCATACCAGGAACTGCCTGATAACATGGCTGTCGGGATAAATGAACTCTGACAGTTTCTATGGCACCATCTTCGCAGATGTTTCTGCCTGGATGTATGAAAATAAATGTGGCTCGATGACTAAAGAAAGGCTTATGAAATGTAGCCTTGTACGAAATGAAAATGTTCTAAACGATCGGAATGATGAGTTACATTGTTACAGCAGCGATGTCAGGAAACTGTTCAGGATATCACGACAACTACTTGCTTCTAAGACAACAGCCACATATTTCTGAAATCATTACAACCACTTGGTTTTTGAGACCATGGCAACAGCCACATGTTCCTGAGATAGTGACAACCATCTGTTTCTGATACCATGACAACCATCTGCTTTTGAGACCATGGCAGCCACATGTTGCTGAGATAATGGCAACCACCTGTTACTGAGACAATGACAATCATCTGTTTCTGAGACCATGACAGCCAAAGGTTGCTGAGATAATGACAGCCACCTGTTTCTGAAACAATGACAACCACCTGTTACTGAGACCATAGCTGAAAAGGAAAACTATCATCTCTGTGTGTTCTTTCTCTTCACAAACTTCATCTATATCATCTCTTCTCTGTGTGTTCTTTCTCTTCACACACTTCATCTATATCATCTCTTCTCTGTGTGTTCTTTCTCTTCACACACTTCATCTATGTCATCTCTTCTCTGTATGTTATTTCTCTTCACACACTTCATCTATGTCATCTCTTCTCTGTGTTCTTTCTCTTCGCACACTTCATCTATATCATCTCTTCTCTGTATGATGTTCTTTCTCTTCACACACTGCATCTATATCATCTCTTCTCTGTATGTTCTTTCTCTTCACACACTTCATCTATATCATCTCTTCTCTGTATGTTCTTTCTCTTCACACACTTCATCTATGTAATCTCTTCTCTGTGTTCTTTCTCTTCACAAACTTCATCTACATCATCTCTTCTCTGTGTGTTCTTTCTCTTCACAAACTTCATCTACATCATCTTGCCTGTTCGTCCAGTTATACCTCGCTCTCTCTTTTTGTTGAAGTTGTTTATGTTCGTCGTTATTCTTGCTGTTGTTCTTTTTACCGTTGATGTTTGTAACATCTCTCTGTACTCATCAAATCTGAGTTCTTTTCAGCTAAAGCTGTGTGATGGACTGGCCTCATATCTTGTGGAGAGACAGTACTAAACTTTTCAGCTAAAGCTGTGTGATGGACTGGCCTCAGATCTTGTGGAGAGACAGTACTAAACTTTTCAGCTAAAGCTGTGTGATGGGCTGGCCTCATATCTTGTGGAGAGACAGTACTAAACTTTTCAGCTAAAGCTGTGTGATGGGCTGGCCTCATATCTTGTGGAGAGACAGTACTAAACTTTTCAGCTAAAGCTGTGTGATGGGCTGGCCTCATATCTTGTGGAGAGACAGTACTAAACTTTTCAGCTAAAGCTGTGTGATGGGCTGGCCTCATATCTTGTGGAGAGACAGTACTAAACTTTCCAGCTAAAGCTGTGTGATGGGCTGGCCTCATATCTTGTGGAGAGAGAGTACTAAACTTTTCTAAGAAAACCCTGATGTTGCATCTCAACATCTTTCTTCATCTCAGAATGCAGTGACATCCATACTTCTTCCTGCCCTGGGTGTCCCTTAGAACTTCTTAAAACAAGTTTTTTGCTCCTTTTTTTTAAAACCATAGTTATCCATCGCTTTCTTTATTCACATATCATTTCATTATCTCCCTTATTTCCAGTCAGAACTTTCCATAATCCGCAAATTCTAGTTCCACGTGGATATCTTTCCCTGCTTTCCTCGTCCAGGTCAACAGAATGATACCCTCTCTTTCTGTAACTCTGTAGAAGTGTCCGTAACAAAAGTAACCAGTCGCCTAACCACGTGCGTCTGAGTAAGAAATTGTATTAGGGGCTGACTGTCGTCGGTGTGGCAGGAGACCCTCCAGAGACTGACGAGTGGGGGGGGGGGGCCTCAGTTCATCAAGTGAATTTGCAGGACCCGAGGAGGGCTTGAGGGCGTGGAGCTAAGAGTGGGGAGAAGTGAAGATGAGTGGAGACACCAAAAGGGACGTGCACGCCACGTGACGTGAGCAGAGTGGATTCAGCATATAAGAAAGAGAAGATTGCAAGGTCAAACTGCGAGATAGAGGAGAAAAACCAGGACATTCGACGACTCCATAAATCTCTTACACAGCCAGATCCAAAAAAATGTCCTCAAGACCACAGAAATAACTTCATAATAAACACATCCGCGTTGATTTCACTGGGAAAGGGCCGGATGCGTGTATTTAACTCATGTTGATATTAAATGTGGCTTTTATTTTTAACAAACCCGTCCACGTGGATCATGGTAGGTAAAGGGTTAACTTATCTTATCTTATATCTTATATCCTTCCCGTGCCGTTAGACGTCACATAGGGCTCGCAAAGTAGTTCGCCAATTTTTCCTGTCTTCGGCGAGTCTTTCAACCTCAACAAAGGATTTTATGCCTAAAGGGTTAACTTTTATGCCTAAAGGGTTAACTAGTGTGCTTTTAAAACAAAGCACAGATAGCTCTAGAACTATTACATTATTGCACAGATTAAAAATAGGGCATTTGAGTGTCCATGTGGCTAGTGTATTAGTCTCTCATGGCGAAGATCGGGGGATTCGAATCCGGCCGGAGGCACCTAATTGCCCACCTGTAGAAATAGGTACCCGACTTCTTCTGGAGTTGGGGAAGGAAAGGCGGCCAGACGTGATACTGACCATATCACCCTCTAGTGTGCTGACAGGTCAAGGAAATATGGGCATTAACACCATATCTCCTAGGTGCCTCTAAGGCATAACAGGTTAAATTTATCTGCCTGTATATAAAAATATGATTCCAAAAAAAAATGTTCGTCACAGAAAGAACTTAAAAGGAAGTGTTAATCAGCCACAAAAAGTTTCACCATTTTTCTGTACCCTAAAGTAGCTTAAGAGGCGATCCCAACAATGAAATTATTGCCCGATGTTGAAGGATCATGAGGGCGATGATAATTACTGTAAAGATAAGGTAGTCCCATAGCAAATCCCGTAGGAGATGAAGCGTTAGAGACCTCATTATGCTGGGCCATCAGGGTATGAGCTAGGGTGGGCCAGTTCCTTTCCTCGCTGCCTTTCCTTCCCAGATTTTCCCTGGTACCCATTTTACGAGTCTGGGTCAACCTCGGGGGCTGTACTTGTCGGGAAAAAAAAATCCCGCTCAGCTGGGGATTCGAACCACAGACAATTCGGTTGCTAGACGAGTGATTACTGTAACGAACCAAAATGTATATCTATTACATTTGTGTGTGATACTACGCAGTATCCCTACTTTCCTTCACTATTTGTCATCTCCCCTCCCCCCCCCAACCCCCACCCCAAACACTCCCCACCCCCTCCCAACAACAGAAAAGAGAAACACTCACGTGAAAACTCAGTTAATCATGAGCGCTAGTCTCCCGCATAAATGCCCAGATAATCTATTTTCATTTATCGGCGACCGTTCAGCGACTTGAACTCGCCAATCAATTCATTCTCGGGTTTTGCCATTATCGATTCACCCGAAATTAATCGATACCAGAGTACATTAATCAGGCTTCACACCAAAGCCTACCTGAATGAGGGATCGATACCTGGTGTACTAGAGCTAGTCAGTACATTTCATGTTAGAACCGTGAATAATGTTTTCGAGCTAGTATCGTTACTTCCGAATTTACGATCTCATCGATACTAGCCGATTGAGCGGAAAATTGTGAATTTTAGGTGCTTCTTCTAGCTTTTTCAGAGTTTAATGTCTGTAGGAATTTGGTATTTCAGTATATTGGTACTCTCCAAAATCTGTATTTTATACACGTGGTATTAACGAAACTTGTTATTTCAGAAAGATATTCTAGAAAATCGTTCTTTAGAATTTTAGTATTTAAAAAAAACTTGATATTTTAGAATTTAGTATTTCAGAAAATTGATATTCCAGAAACTTGGTTCTCTGGAAAAATTGGTCTTTTTTTCCAACAAATCTGTATTTTAGAAATTTGGTAAATCAGAAAATTGGAGATCTAAAAACGTGTTCTCTAGAAACTTGGCGTTTCAAAATGCTATTATTTCAGAAACCTGGTATTCCAGAAACTTTGTACTCTATAAAAATGATATTCAGAAACTTGGTATTCCAAAGTAAATTATTCTCATTTGATAGAATCAGTCATGAGAGAAATTGTACAGCTAAGTGATCCTGATAAACTTCAGCAAGTATATACATGTCACCTTTTTAAAAACATGACTCAAAGACTAAGAAGGCGATTATTGTTGCTTTACTCTTTGTTAAAAATGCCTAAAGCGAAAGAAAAAACTGAGCTGAAAGAGTTAAACTAACAATACTCCACCCACAAGAGTTAACATCCAAGAAAAACACGTCGCCGCCAGGTATGGCAGACGAAACTGTTACTTTTCATCAAATCTGTTGATTCATATTTTCAGAATAAAACGATAGTAACAATACAGGAGGACGTTATGAAATGTCAGATATTAGATATGCTGATGACACAGTATTACTGTCCACAACACAAAAAGGACTGGAAAAACTAATTATGTTAGTCTGTAAGAACAGCGAAGAGCAAAATCCTATCTTAATGCGAAGAAAAATAAATTGATGACAACCGACAAAGCAAACAAGGCAGCTGAAATATATATCAATGAGGAAAAATTAAAAGAGGTGGAGAGTTTTGAATATCTTGGATCACTACAATAATGGAGATACAATGAGGGAATTTAAAAGGAGGACATCTATCGCTTTTCAGAAAGTAAAACAATTAAAGAATCTGTGGAGAGGAACAGACAGAACTACAAAAATAAGATTTAAGGTCATGCATCTTTCCCATCGCAACATATGCCTGTGAGACCTGGACACTTAACAAAACGGTTGAGAAACACATAAATGCCTTTGAATGTAAATGCTACATAAGAGTTCTTTAAAATATCATGGACACAAAAGAGAAGACCGTCTTGGAAGGGTACATAATGGGAAAAAGAAAGAGAGGAAGACCAAGGCGAAGATGGCTGCAAGACATCGCTGATGATCTGCAAATGGATGCATCAGCAGCAGGCCATCTTGCTCACAACCGAGAGGCCTACATGACTGCTGTTAGGGAGGCAAAGTTCCGCAAGGGACATGCAAATGAATGAATGAATGAATGAACAATACAGGTAAAGACATTCCATGAAATTCTCTTGCCAGTTTTGAAAGTATACATCGTGTATTCTCTCTTGGGGTTTATGCACCGCTTTCATAGAAAACCTTTGTGTAGAACATGTTATTTATATCTTACCTGTACATTTCTTGAAAGTTATTGAATGTTTTGATATGTTTTTGTTAACAATCGGACATAGAAAAAGTTTAATATGGGTCGATTTTTTTTTTCCAGAAACGTATTTCTTGTGAGAAATATATTATTATTTATTTATTTTAAAATAAATATTGCTTTTACAGAGAGAATAATAGCTTTTATTTGCAGTTCTCTGGCTATGGTTTTACTTTTCCTTGTCCACGGAGTTAATTCTGTTATGTCTGTGTTGCTATCCTTTCTCGCCCAGTCACTGAATGAGAGGTCTTTTAATTTATCATCTACGGTATCTATCCATTTCTAACTTCATCCTTTTGTCTTATCTCTTCCATCTTCTTCCATCTCTTATTTGGTCTATTTTTTTTCTTTTTATCTGCCACATCTAGTAGCTTAATTTTCACATTGTCCATCTATCTCAGCCTTGATAGACCTCTTTCTGATCTTATTTGTAATCTTCAGCGTGTTCTTGACTCTACTTTTAGTTCTATATCTTCACCATCTTTATTTTGTTACTTAGCATCTTTTGACTGTAAGTATAAAAAAGGGAGGGGGGGGGGTGAGGGTTGGAGACGCTGTCAGATGTGGTATTCAACGACACATAGCTGACGTGCTAGCGTCAGGGTTGGCGAACCACAGCTGACGTGCTAGCGTCAGGGTTGGCGAACCATAGCTGACGTGCTAGCGTCAGAGTTGGCGAACCATAGCTGACGTGCTAGCGGCAGGGTTGGTGAACCATAGCTGACGTGCTAGCGTCAAGGTTGGCGAACCATAGCTGACGTTCTAGCGTCAGGGTTGGCGAACCATAGCTGACGTGCTAGCATCAGGGTTGGCGAGCCATAGCTGATCAAGACCTCGTCCCACCTCCCTCTTGGTACCCAGGCTAACGAGGCAGTGATCGCCATAGTCCCGGTGGTGGCGGAGCCTGCCAAAGAAGTACCACGGACCCCTCGCTCTTCAGCTCCACTGAAGAAACGAACACCAACAACAACAACAATTAGCCGGCATAACCTGTTCCAAATCCGACGCGATGCTGTGCCTCAACATCTCCACAACATCGGCTGCAAAGAACACCAGCTCTCAGAGTTCCAGGGAGATAGAAGATAAGACAAGGCAACACAAGACAAGACAAAACAAGACAAGGCAAGTTAAGACAAGGCAAGATAAGACAAGACAAGTAATTTTTAATTTCTCGTAAACCATTCATTTCCGAGAGAGACAGCACAGAACGAAAGAAAGAGCCTTAAACCAGTCTCTTATTTGTATAAAAGTTTCTTGGGCAGTAGCGAGGCTTCCCAGAGAGGGCAAAAGATCTTGAGAGCAAGACTTTAAGGGCCTTAAAGTTAGATACAAATGTGCCGAGTAAATTTATTAGGGGCAAAGTTAACAGAAAAGAAAGAAGCAGAAAGGCGGGAACAGAGATAGAGGGAAAAAAAAAGGAGACAGGATTAGAAGAAATACCAGGAATAGATCTTTCTAGAGCGGGACACAGACAGGAAGTGCCGTTTGAGAATCTTGCCCCGTCACGTCGTGCGACTTAAGGTCAGTAGGAGAGATTTATCATTTCCCAGGGCGTGTAATCACGTCAGCTCCGACGGGCATGCACGGTGGCTAATAAAAGAAGAAGAAGAGGAAGAAGAAGAAATCCCCAGCGCTTTAAATGTGGATAAGAGTGGGAGCCGTGGAGTGTTTAGATCCTCACGCAACACCAAGACCCCGGCATCAGGGGCGTGGCTCTTTACCTTGACGTCAAGCCTGAATAATTCATGGTCTTAGGACCTGACTACTAAGGGACTTAACTACGTAGAAAATAAGGCGGGTAATTACCATCAATAATTAATTCAACCGGCAGATTTGATCATTAACTCTTAGCTTTCCATCGAGGGAAAAAAAAGAACAGAAAGAAAATTCCTCCCCCCCCCCCCCTCCAAAAAAAGGAAAGTCTTTCAAAGATGTCATTTTTGTTGATTATTTAAAAAAAGAAGATGCAAGTCATGAAAAGGATCAGAGAAGATTGATTATGTTTCCTTTTTATTTCATTTGTTTATCTTCATATTTTTTTTCACAAGTAACTTCACAAATAGTTGTTCTTGCAAGCCTCAGATTCAAATTGACCAATCGAACGAGAGAATTGATCTTCCAGTCTTAACGGGTTAACGCTTGAGCTTCTAGTATCTGCACAGTTTGGAAGCACGAGTAGTAGCCACGTCAGACTGAGATCACAGTCCACTGTTTGTGTCCATGTTACAAGCACATGAGATCACAGTCCACTGTTTGTGTCATGTTACGACACTTGAGATCACAATCCACTGTTTGTGTCCATGTTATAAGTACATGAGATCACAGTCCACTGTCTGTGAACATGTTATAAGCACATGAGATCACAGTCCATTGTTTGTGTCCATGTTATAAGCACATGAGATCACAGTCCATTGTTTGTGTCCATGTTACATGCTCATGAGATCACAGTCCATTGATTGTGTCCATGTTACAAGCACATGAGATCACAGTCCATTGTTTGTGTCCATGTTACAAGCACATGAGATCACAGTCCACTGTTTGTGTCCATGTTACAAGCTCATGAGATCACAGTCGACTGTTTGTGTCCATGTTACAAGCTCATGAGATCACAGTCCACTGTTTGTGTCCATGTTACAAGCTCATGAGATCACAGTCCATTGTTTGTGTCCATGTTACAAGCACATGAGGTCACAGTCCATTGTTTGTGTCCATGTTACAAACTCATGAGATCACAGTCCACTGTTTGTGTCCATGTTACAAGCTCATGAGATCACAGTCCAATGTTTGTGTCCATGTTACAAGCTCATGAGATCACAGTCCATTGTTTGTGTCCATGTTACAAGCACATGAGGTCACAGTCCATTGTTTGTGTCCATGTTACAAACTCATGAGATCACAGTCGACTGTTTGTGTCCATGTTACAAGCTCATGAGATCACAGTCCACTGTTTGTGTCCATGTTACAAGCACATTCCCGGTGATGATCGGTTTCATTATCTTTCTATCCTGTAACTGTTACCCAGGCACCCACGGATGTGTTACACATCGTACAGAACCTGCCTGAAAGGGATCGTCTTGGGTACGGAGGGTAAAGTTAACCCTGTCGTGCCTTACAGCCACATAGGGATGTGTTGTTAGTGCCCATATTTCCCTTGACCTGTCAGCACACTAGAGGATGATATATTCGGCATAAAGTCTGGCCGTATTTCCTTCACAAAATCCTGAAGAAGTCAGGTACCTGTTTCTACAGCTGGGTGACTGGGGCGACGCCCGGCCGGATTCGAACTCCCGACCTTCGTCATGAAAGGCTAGTTCACTAAACGCTTGGCCACTCTGACGTCGGAACTAAAATATGAGGAAATATATTTGTGTTACAGAACTGAGAAGGTGACGATGGTGTAGAGAAGATGGAAAATATGGATATATGGGCAGAGAACTCGTGATTAGTCATGCCAGTAAAATTCTGTTAAAAATCATAATGGGTAGACTTAAAACAGAAGAAGAAGTCTATATTATGGTCAAAGCTGGTTTCAGGCAAGGAAGAAGATCAAGAGATCATATATTCAATATAAGATTAATAATAGAGAAATGCAGAGAGTTTAATGTGAATCTATATTTATCCTTTATAGACTACTCAAAGGCATTTGATTGTGTACAACACCAGAAACTTTGGGAAATAATGGGGAAAATGGGATTTCCAACACATTTGATACAATTAACATCACTGCTGTATCTAGACCAACAAGCAGCAGTAAGAATAAATGGTGAAACAACAACTTGGTTTGACATAAAACAAGGGGTCCGTCAGGGGTGCATATTGTCACCTTACTTATTTAAAACTTGTATACTGAAAATATAATGAGGAATGTTAAAGAAGATGTAGACAAAGAATATTACGATGCCATAACAATCGGAAGTTTATGAAATACCAGAGATTTGATATGCTAATGACGCAGTATTACTGTCCACAACACAAAAATGAATGGAAAAACTAATTATGTCAGTCCGTAAGAACAGTGAAAAGCAAAACCTCTATCTTAATGCGAAGAAAAATAAATTGATGACAACTGACAAAACAAACAAGGCAGCTGATATATATATATATATATATATATATATATATATATATATATATATATATATAAGGAAAAACTGGAAGAAGTGGAGAGTTTTCAATATCTTGGATCACTACTAACTAATAATGGAGATCTTATATCTTATATCCTTCCCGTGCCGTTAGACGTCACATAGGGCTCGCAAAGTAGTTCGCCAATATTTCCTGTCTTTGGCGAGTCTTTCAACCTCAACAAAGGATTTTATGCCTGTTAACTTGGCCTCTCTTAATAATGTTCTCTTCAGAGTTTCACGCGGTCTGCCCCTTTTTCTTCGGCCTGTTATGTTCCACTTGATAGCTTGTTTTGGGATTCTCTGCTCATTTCTTCTCATCAAGTGGCCAACATATGTCCATCTCCTTTTCCTGATCACCCGTGAGACTGGTTGTTGTTCAGTCATCTGTCTTATCTCTGCATTGGAGATACAATGAGGGAAATTAAAAGGAGGACATCTATCGCTCTTCAGAAAGTAAAACAACTAAACAATCTATGGAGAGGAACAGACAGAACCACAAAAATAAGATTTTTAAGGTCATGCATCTTTCCCATCGCAACATATGCCTGTGAGACTGGACACTTAACAAAACAGCTGAGAAACGCATAAATGCCTTTTGATGTAAATGCTACAGAAGAGTTCTTCAAATATCATGGGCACAAAAAAGAACAAATATATCTATACTACAAGAACTTAATATTGAAGAAGGCTGGCTAGTAAAGAGGATTAAAGAGAGAAAACTTAAATATTTTGGACACATTAAACGCCATGATAATCTAGAGAAGGATACATAATTGGCAAAAATAAAAAAGAGAGGAAGACCAAGACGAAGATGGCTGCAAGACATCGTTGATGATCTGCATATGGATGCATCAGCAGCATGGCATCTTGCTTACAATGGAGAGGCCTACAGGAGAGCTGTTATAAAGCAAAGTTCCGCAAGGGACATACAAATGAATGAATGAATGACTGTGTAGAGAAGTTTGACTAGAACTGACAACTTCAAAAGAGGCAGTACATTCGATGTACATACATGGGCAGAGATAGCTTGACTAGAAATGTCAACATCAAGAGAGGCAGTACATTCGATGTACATACATGGAAAGAGATAGCTTGACTAGAAATGTCAACATCAAGAGAGGCAGTACATTATATGTGTATATATATAGGCAGAGATAGTTTGACTAGAACGTTAAACATCAAAAGAGGCAGTACATTCGATGTACATATATGGACAGACATAGTTTGACTAGAACTGTCAGTATCAAGAGAGGAAACACATTCGATGTAAATATATAGGCAGAGATAGTTTGAGTAAAACTGTCAACATCAAGAGGCAGTACATTTGAAGTACATATAAGAGCAGAGATAGTTTGAGTAGAACTGTCAACATCAACAGAGGCAGTACATTTGAAGTACATATAAGAGCAGAGATAGTTTGAGTAGAACTGTCAACATCAACAGAGGCAGTACATTTGAAGTACATATATGAGCAGAGATAGTTTGAGTAGAACTGTCAACATCAAGAGGCAGTACATTTGAAGTACATATATGAGCAGAGATAGTTTGAGTAGAACTGTCAACATCAAGAGGCAGTACATTTGAAGTACATATATGAGCAGAGATAGTTTGAGTAGAACTGTCAACATCAAGAGGCAGTACATTTGAAGTACATATATGAGCAGAGATAGTTTGAGTAGAACTGTCAACATCAACAGGCAGTACATTTGAAGTACATATAAGAGCAGAGATAGTTTGAGTAGAACTGTCAACATCAACAGAGGCAGTACATTTGAAGTACATATAAGAGCAGAGATAGTTTGAGTAGAACTGTCAACATCAACAGAGGCAGTACATTTGAAGTACATATATGAGCAGAGATAGTTTGAGTAGAACTGTCAACATCAACAGAGGCAGCACATTTGAAGTACATATATGAGCAGAGATAGTTTGAGTAGAACTGTCAACATCAACAGAGGCAGCACATTCGATGTACACAGAAGTAGCAGTAGGAGGAAAAAAAGGATAAGACTGAATATTCACATGTATATGGGACGATTATTCACAACTTTTGGCTTTGTTTTTCTTCTGTCTCTCTGAAACGTACGAACTTGGAGTTCTTTGTAGTCGATGAGGCGAAGACGTTGAGCCACCACACTGCGTCGTGTCTGGAGTGGGGTACGGCCGTTACTTTTTATTCATTTTCTTTTAGTTAAAAAAACCACATGGCGTGCAGCACTTCTTCAGCGGACTCTTCCCCTCCCCCACTCTCCATTCCTCCCCACTCTCCATTCCCCCCCCCCCCACTCTCCCCCACTCTCTTGCCATTCTGCAAAGACACCTACCGGACTCGCCACATTTTGCACCTGTAATACTGAGAGTATCAAGGTAGAGGCGGGACAGGGTCTTGGTCAGCGATGGTTCGCTTATCCTGATGATAACAAGTCAGCGATGGCTCATTGAACAACACGTCCGGACACCGCCCCTTCCTTTTTTTCACAACTGGTATGACAGAAAGGGTAATAAAAAATATAGAGAAGATAATATTATTATCTACCTCTGTGTTATTTACATAATCCTCTGTATTCTTTCCTCTTTTGACGAATTGTTTTCCCCCTTTCTCTGCCAAAACAATTCTATCCAATTCATTTATAAAAGCCAGCACCTCGCCATAAATCACCCAGCCTTGCCTGATGTTGTTTCAGTTCATTGAACACACGACAACATTTACCTCGCCATCGCCTCGAGTAGCGTCACATGGAAGTTAATTGCGCTCACATGCCCATGAATCTCCAGTTGTACAAGGGTCATTATCTGTCCGGCTTGCAAACAGAAAAAGAGACCACAATAAAAAAAATAAAAAAAGACGGCACATTTTCAGTTAAGGCCCTGGATTAATATCCCAACGGAGAAAATAACCGCGCCGATTCGTAATGTGGATCATGGATCTAACACCAACGATAAGCATTGACAATAGACGTCCGTTTTACGATACAGAAACTGTTCATTTCAGAATAGCGCTGATTCGTTCAGGAATTGCACCGCGATTTACATCCTTTTGGGTCTGGTATTATGAATTGACGTTGTGGCTACATGAAGAGGTTAATAACTTGAACTTTGCGCTGTTCTGGTAATGGGAAATTCGCAAATAGCGCGGATGTGAAGCAACTGGGGGGGGGGGGGGGGGCAGGAGAAATAAGGGACAGGGAAAAAAAAATAATATTATTATTACTGAGAATTATGTTATAACCACGTGGAAATGTTTGCTCAAATATGCCTCTTTGAACGGGCATTGTCAGGCAACAAGGCGAGCCACACTGGATGACACTATACACACAATTTCGTATGGCTGCACAGGGGAGTAAATGTGATAAAACATGAAAAGTAACTCCCTGGGGAAGATTGGGCCACAAGCCAGCCCACAGTAGGGGAAGGGAGGTAATATAGCACACAAATGTCACTTGTTCTTTATAGTTTAGAAGTGTCTTCTAGGAAACAATCGTGGGAATGTGAATGGTGAATTTTCTTAACTCTCTTGGTAATATGGGGAGAGTATAAACTTCTGCTACAGACTATGGTAGAGAATGAACTAAACTTCTGCTACAGACTATGGTAGAGAACAAACTAATCTTCTGCTACAGACTATGGTAGAGAATGAACTAAACTTCTGCTACAGACTATGGTAGAGAACAAACTAATCTTCTGCAACAGACTATGGTAGAGAATGAACTAAACTTCTGCTACAGACTATGGTAGAGAATGAACTAAACTTCTGCTACAGACTATGGTAGAGAATAAACTAAACTTTTGCTACAGACGTTGGTAGAGAATGAACTAAACTACTGCTACATACTTTGGTAGAGAATAAACTAAACTTCTGCTACAGACTTTAGTACAGAATAAACTAAACTTCTGCTACAGACTTTGGTAGAGAATAAATTACACCTGCCCTTCTTCTATTAAAAAATTGCTTATTTCTCTCCCTCTTTGCCTCTCCCTCTCTTGTCTCTCTCTCTCTCTTTCTCTATCAGCCTCCATCTATCCACCCCTTCTCTCCATTTTTAGCCCTCTTTCTCTCTCTCTCTTTCTTTCTCTCTGTCTTTCTCTCTCTTTCTGTCTTTCTCTCTGTCTTTCTCTCTCTCCTTCTCTCTCTCATTCTCTCTCTCTCTCTCTCTCTCTCTGAAGGGAGGAAAATAAGACGACTCAATGCCCGAAACCTTAATAATGTGAAGAGAAGTTCGTGTTCACTGTCTGTTTCTTTGTCTGCCTTTCTGTCTGTCCGCCTGTCTGTCTGTCACACACAACCGCTTGAGAAACGGTTCTGAAATGAATCAACTGACGTTTTATATCCTGCAGTCCAACTGTTCCCACTCCTTTCCTCCCATATCCTTTTATCCACGTATTTCATTCAAGAACAACAAGTGCGGATTATACATCCACAACTTATATTAGACATATCCACTAAACTATGACAGATTACATGAGCTCCTCTAACATGCAGGTCACCGTAACTGAACAAAATAAATTAGAAATATCTATTACTCTGATAAAGTTCTAATTCTTCACTCCTCTCTCTTTGCTACTTGGCTACAGTTGATGTGCGAAAATAATTTATTTTCTGTTTTATTTGTTTATGTTGTTGAATATGTAATTGTTTAAAATACATATTTGGTATTGTTCTCTTTTTTATCTGTCTGTCAATCAATCAATCAATCAGTCAAGTGCTGTGCCGCCGATTTACTTTCATATTTGGGAGTGGTAATTTTAAGTCGCCGAGGACAGCAAAAATAACTAATGAAGAATGTATGAGAAGAGCTGGAGAGACAAAAAACCTTGTCAAAAAGATAAGAGAGAGACAATGTACTTTCTTAGGACATGCAATGAGAAGAGGGGGCATTGAAAATATTATAACAACAGGAAAAATAGAAGGAAGAAGATCAAGAGGAAGACCAAGAGAAATGATACTGGACAGTCTGACGGGATCGTGTGAGAGGAGATCACCACATGAGCTGATGGCCTGCATGAAGGATCGGGTACTCTGGAGAAGCATAATAGCCAACGCCAGTCGGCACGGCACCTGATGTTATTGATGATGATGATGATGTGGACACTAAAAACTGGAATCGCGCCATTTCTGGTTAAAACCTTACCTCTGTAATGTTTGATTACATGAAGTCTTCATGTGTCGCATGCGTTGTTCGCTTGGCTTAGAGCGAAGACTATAGTCATTTGTTTTTCTACATGCTAAATTTAACTTCAAGAAAAAAAAAACTGGAACAAGAGAAGGCAGTCCACAGGACCACGTAGGATTATGCGCATGAAAATTCATTTCTACTCTGCGTGTATACCCACCATTAGCACAGGATCAAACATAATTATTTTGTACAAATATTATCATAATGCTAAGGAGCCGTAGAACACTGCCAAAAATCAGCTTGCCTGTTTGCACTCTGGATTCTATTTCGGCGTAGCTTGACTGCCATCTGGCAAGCTTCCGGAAGTTACACGAGAGGCCGGAAGTGGATAATGTTAAAATGGCTTCGGCTTTGCTTAAAATCGAAAATCTGAGTATTTGTAGCCAATCTGATGACAATTTTATTGTGAAATTGGTTACTTAGGTATCATTCGTATTATGAATTTACATTTTATATTCTAATGATTTATTTCTTTCATTTATGTTTTTTTTTCTTTCTTTCCGCCTTTCCCTCTTTCTTTATCTCATTCTCTCTATTTTTTTCTTTCTTTCTATTTTCTTCCTTCCCCCTTCTTCGTTCCTAATTTTTTATTTCTTTTTAGATTTTTTGATTCACTTCTATGAGCTAAACATTTGGCTATTTGTTTGTCTGTGCTATACATAGAGTAAGCTACCGAATTCTGTGCTACATCAAGTGTTAGCCTATAAAGTAATATTCCATGAATGTAGTACTTTTCTGTTGCAATTTCCATTTCACGTAGTTTATTAAATATAATTAAACCATGGTTTTTTTCTGTTATCATTTCCATTTCACGTAGTTTATTAAATATAATTAAACCATGGTTTCTAGTTAGTTTATTAAATATATTATGTAATTAAACTCCGGTAGCAGTTAGTTTTTTTAAAAATATAATTAAACCCTGTTAGAAGTTTGTTTATTAAATATAATCAAACCCTTGTAAGTTATTACTTTATTTTTTAAGCAGTGAAAGTAGTTTATTTTAAAGGGAATGGGAAGATCTGTAAAACATCTGTATGTATATTACGAGAGAATGGGAAGATCTGTGAAACATCTTAATGTATGTTACGAGGAAATGGGAAGATCTGTAAAACAATCTTAATGTATGTTACGAGGGAATGGACTTTTTTTTAACGATGAAAAATTGGAGACGATGAAGAATTGGATCTGTACACATGTCTGACATTCCACTCTTCATCTTACAATTTTTGCTATATCGCACATACTCGGCATCAGTTTACTTCATATAGATGAGGATATAATGAGAGGGGAGGGTTTGAAAACATCATAACAACAGGAAAGGTAAATGGGAAGAGATGCAGGGGAAGTCCAAGGGAAACAAAAAAAATCATGAACAGTCTAACGCGATAGCACAAGAAAAAGTCACCAGCTGGGGTGATGGAAAATATATAAGACCGAGATCTGTGGAGGGGCATGATCGCCAGCGCCAGACGGCCAGGCACCTAGTGATGATAATAATGATGATGATGTAAGGGCCCATACAGTTATACAAAATGTGAAGATGATTACTATTACATAGCTCAAATTTATGTTGGAAAGCTTCTGAGAATCATAATTTGTGCTACTTTAGCTCGAGTGCTACATGTAATGTAATGTGAATTACAAAGCAATTTAAGCAAACACTTTTAGCATGATAATCTTTGCATTACATCTTCCCCTTTACTGTCTGCATAAATGAAACTTATTTATAGATATGAAAAAAAAGAGAACAGCGCTATTATCTGAAGAAATGCAGATCGTGATAAGACATGATATTGTTTCTAATATCATAATCATCATCATTATCATCAGCATTATTATCATCATCATCAGGTGCTATGTCGGCAGGCCTCGTTCCTAGATGTTTTCCATCAGCTCAGTCTGTGAATCTGTAGTACGCCATTACGATAGACTGTCCAGGATTTGTTGTGTTCTCTTGGCCTTCTCTTGCCTCTCTAACCATTTACCACCTTTCCTGTTGTTATGATGTTATCAAGCATATCCTCTTCTATATCCAGTGGATGATGACTGTCATTTTCTTATGGATTTAATGAGGTTCCTTTCTATTTTCTGCTTTTTTTTTTTTTAGACATTCACTCTTTGTCATCTTATATGTCCACGTTGATTTTATTTTTAATTTATTTTTTCAATCTCTACTATCATTACATTCCTCGTTTCAAAATAAAATTATCCAAATAGCATTCATATCCTACATCAAATGATGCTTGGAGATTTTCATAACTGTGCAGTTCTGTAAGAAACAAAGTTCAGTTATGACAGGTACTGAAGGTTATTCCCCACTGATTGTCTGCGGGTTCAGTCTGCAACCTTGACCTGAATGTCTGTGGAAGTGAAGGTTATTCCCCCCTGATTGTCTGCGGGTCCAGTCCGCAACCTTGACCTGAATGTCTGTGGAAGACCTTTTCTGTAATATCAAGTTCTCCAGTCCTCGGTCAAAGTCTTCATATACAAACTATTTTTCAGACACAAACTATTCTTCATACACAAACTATTCTTCATACACAAACAAAACTTCATACACAAACTATTCTTCATTCACAAACTATTCTTCTTGCACAAACTATTCTTCTTGCACAAACTATTTTTCTTATGCAAACTATTCTTCATACACAAACTGTTCTTCATACACAAATTATTCTTCATACATAAACTATTATTCATACACAAACTATTCTTCATACACAAACTGTTCTTCATACACAAATTATTCTTAATACACACAAACATACATTTATACCTAAAGACAATGTAGTGAGCAGAGGTAGCAAACCTGTCACGAGATTCTCGCCAGTAGTAATCATTCAGGCGACGTTTATTTTGTCCGTTACAAAAAAAACAAATAAAAAAATTCCAATATGTTTGTTGGTGCGATTGTTGGAAGACAAGTTAACATTATGAAGAACAGTATGAAAAAACATACTTATAACATGTTTCCTCATCATGAACAAGCTATGAAATTATATTGAAACCAGTAAACAATCACCAGGTGAATGTTCTGAGCGTGCACGTGTAAAAAAAAATGGAATCTGTGACAGGACTGTCTTCTGTGAGGTGACGCCAGAAAATGACCTTCCTTGCTCTCATATGGCAAGGTCATTTACGCCCAGCTTTACAAGATATCAAGAAATCTCCCTGGAGGAGGAGGAGGAAGGGAGATGGGGATACGGCGAGGGATAATTTCTTGATGCATATTCGGATCTTTCTTCATTAATCTATGTCCATGAAAACATCTGTTTTCTAAGAGTGTTTTTGAGTAATTTATTTCCTGCTCATCAGTTCTTCGTGTCCGTTTATGCCGGACTCTTTGCTTGGTGTTTTATTTATATATCTATTTCTTCTGTTCTTTGAATTCCACCAGGGTAGGCGGTCGTTGCAACTCTCTCTCTCTCTCTCTCTCTCTCTCTCTCTCTCTGTCTCTCTCTCTCTCTCTCATAGCGAACTTTAGAGATACGGCCTCTATATACCTGTGGTAAAGTTGATGTTTGTTGAAAGAATTATGTTGTAATTTTTAAGAAGTTAACAATTTTATTTTCATTTTGTTCATGTATTACGTGGTGAAACCCCTTCACTTTGTTCATGTATTAAGCGCTTTTACTCTCTTCACTTTGTTCATGCATTACTCGAGTAACCCCTTAACTGTGTTCATGTATTACACGCAGTACTCCTTTCACTTTGTTCATGTATTAAACGCTGTACTCCCTTCACTTTGTTCGTGTTTTACTCGCTGTACCCGCATAATTTTGTTCATGTATTAGGCGCTGTACTCTATTCACTTTGTTCATGTATTACGCGCAATACTCCCTTCACTTTGTTCATGTATTACGCGCTGCATTGTGGGATGGCTTGGCAATCATCGTTCTCCATTCAGAAGCGTCCGTTGTGTTTCCAGTAAGTTTTATTGTTACTTTGTTCTTGTGTCAGTTGTTCATCTCTGTTTTACGTTTATATATTGATTCTTTCTGTCTTTCCTTCTTTGCTTTCCCTTGAGTTTTTCGGCGATTGTCAGGTTTTTAAAACAATTTCTCTCGTGCCTATAAAGATGTTTTGATTGTTACCAAATATTTTTTTGTTCGTTCTTGTTCTGGATTTTTCTGAGTTCTTTCTTTGTTGTTCTGGCTGACAAAGGTGCATGCTGCACTATCTTCCAAAACTCTTGATTCTAGTGTTTGCTGTGTCTGTTTGTCTGTCTGTCTGGCTGTCTGTCTGTCTGTCTGTCTGTTGATCAAGGGTTGCATAAATACTGTCCCAACTGTATTGAAGTTACAAAAGCTCTAACCAAAGACCGGTCAGTATAACCTTGTTCTAACTTAATTGTTAATCCTTCCATGACCTATACAACTTAAAGTCTTAAGGTTTCTGCTCCACGCTTAGAGAGGGGGGAGTAAATAATGCATGACAAGGACCTGCAGCGCTGCCTGGATGAGTAGAGCCCCAACGTCAGATTCCCCGAGTTGTCCATGGAGGGGCGCAGACGTGTGAGATTGGGCGCGCAATCAGGAAATGTTCTGCGGGAACTATGTGCTAATATCTCTTCAAAATCACTTAAGAGACAATATTGTTTTCTTCCTTTCCCGTAGGAGTTGGTTGGTTTCGTCACAGATTACACCAACGCTGTGATATCTGCGCCTTTCTGTCCGCCCAACTCATCAGCCTTCGGTATTGCCTTTTTTTTTTTCTTCTTCACATTCCATCACTCTTTACTCGACCAGACCAGAATGTCTTACCAGAAACAGACAGTAAACTAGGCCAGCTTTTCTTCACTGTATTTCATTCAGCCCAGGTACTAAAACTGTAGAATCCATGTGGCCCGGTGTTTGGCCAGTTATTGCTAGCCGTGAGACTTGACGGATAAATTTTTTATGTATAATTTATAATGCGCTCTCGAGTGTGAGATATACAGTGACCTGGTCGTACACCTAAACCCAGTGTCCAGAGTCAAAACTAAAGTAACCCGGTGTCCAGAGCCAAAGCTAAAGTAACACGGTGTCCAGAGCCAAAGCTAAAGTAACCCAGTGTCCAGAGTCAAAGCCAAAGCAACCCAGTGTCCAGAGCCAAAGCTAAAGTAACACAGTGTCCAGAGCCAAAGCTAAAGTAACCCAGTGTCCAGAATCAAAGCTAAAGTACCCAACTTTCAGAGTCAAATCTAAAGCAACCCAGCTTTCAGAGTCAAATTAAAGCAACCCAGCTTTCAGAGTCAAAAGTAATAACCCAGCTTTCAGAATCAAAGCTAAAAGAACCCAGCTTTCAGAGTCAAATCTAAAGCAACCCAGCTTTCAGAGTCAAATTAAAGCAACCCAGCTTTCAGAGTCAAAAGTAATAACCCAGCTTTCAGAATCAAAGCTAAAGTAGCCCAGTTTTCAGAATCATAGCTAAAGTAGCCTAGCCTCCAGAGTCAAAGCTAAAGTGATAGCTCTATGAAGTGGAAACTGAGAACTCTGAGGAGCACAGGACTTGTGAATGTAGCTGAACATAAAGCTATCAACAAGAACATTGAAAGAGCTAGCTCATGAATGTAGCTGAACATAAAGCTATCAACAAGAACATTGAAAGAGCTAGCTCATGAATGTAGCTGAACATAAAGCTATCAACAAGAACATTGAAAGAGCTAGCTCACGAATGTAGCTGAACATAAAGCTATCAACAAGAACATTGAAAGATCTAGCTCACGAATGTAGCTGAACATAAAGCTATCAACAAGAACATTGAAAGAGCTAGCTCATGAATGTAGCTGAACATAAAGCTATCAACAAGAACATTGAAAGATCTTGCTCATGAATGTAGTTGAACATAAAGCTATGAACAAGAACATTGAAAGATCTAGCTTGTGTAGGCAGCTGAACATAAAGCTATGAATAAGAACACTGAAAAATCTAGCTTGTGTAGGCAGCTAAACATAAAGCTATCAACAACAACACTGAAAAAGATCTAGCTTGTGTAGGCAGCTGAAAATAAAGCGATGAATAAGAACATTGAAAAGTCTACCAGAAAATCCTTCATGCTGGCTTTATGCGTGTATAGGAAATAGTCAAAATGGGGGACAGTGTGGTTCAACGTCTGGAATAGATCACAGGTAAGAAGTATAAATAAATAAAAAAATATATCCAACAATTTATACACGGGAGAGGAAGCAAAGTTAAAGTTCCTTCTTTCCCCAACCTACACCCCCACCCCCACCCGAAATTCCTTAAGAGTTCAGCTGTTGGTTATACAGGACAATGGCTTCAGGCCAGTCAGCTACTACCTCAGAACAAGGGACGTAATCATCATAGACGCTTCAAGCGCCTGCGACATTCTCTGTAGTGGATTTCCTATCATTTTACCTGGACGATGTCCACCTGGCCTACTCCTTTTGCGACTTCCAACTGTCAAATGATTTTTTTAACATGTGCAACAATGCACGCACAGAAGTTCTCTCCCACGGCTTGATTCTATCCCTGGAGGAATCAGGAAAGGGGGAGGGGGGAGTCTCTGCCATTACAAGTGGGATTCGAACCCACAAAATGAAAACCAAGCAGGAGTTTGTAAAGTCACTAAAGAATTTGTGAAGGCATCTTACCTAAAGATCTAGAGAAATGTAAGGTTGTTTCACTCCCAAACACAAAGATGTAGAGAAGTGAAGGTTGTTTCACTTCCAAACACAAAGATGTGGAGAAGTGAAGGTTGTTTCACTCCCAAATACAAAGATGTAGAGAAGTGAAGGTTGTTTCACTCCTAAACACAAAGATATAGAGAAGTGAAGGTTATTTCACTCCCAAACACAAAGATTTAGAGAACTCTGAGATTGTTTCACTCCTAAACACAAAGATATAGAGAAGTGAAGGTTGTTTCACTCCGAAACACAAAGATGTAGAGAAGTGAAGGTTGTTTCACTCCTAAACACAAAGATATAGAGAAGTGAAGGTTGTTTCACTCCCAAACACAAATATATAGAGAAGTTAAGGTTGTTTCACTCCGAAACACAAAGATGTAGAGAACTGTGAGGTTATTTCACTCCCAAACACAAACGTTTTGTTTCTTGATAAACAAACGAAAAATGAAGCGACCAGAAAACAGACCTGATGCATTCGTTTTCTAGAAATGAAAGGAACAAATGAGATTAAAGAGAAACGACAACAGAGAAAAACGAAGGATAAAACATAGTGGGCAGTAAATTCTTGAGAACGGAAAAGCGAGGAACAGAAAAAAATACCACAAGAAGATGTGAGCAACTTCACGAAATTTATTTTTCTGAACGAAGAAGCAAAGATAAAAGAAACTATCTGACATTTGAGCCTTGTAAACTGCAATACGATTGGCTAGTCTGAGACAAGAACTATTTATAGTAACGTTTTCCAAAGGGAGTGGCTAATTGCGCGGCATTGAAGGAAAAAAAAGATAGCTGTGGAGGGAGTGTTCATTGTTTTATATTGCCGGTTAGCTCTTGTCGTATCCTTGGCTAGTCAGACGGTTCAGAATGAGTTCATTCTCGGCCATGAAGGTCTGGAAGAACGCTGAACAAAGAACATCTGCTCGTATGCCCGCGAAATGCCCAGGTTATTGGTTTCTTAGAGGAGCGGAGGGTAAATTTGTGTGAGTAATAAAGTTCCGGCGTGCACGAGATGTCGAGTCATCTGAGCCATGCACTGACTGACTCATCCAGTCTCGTGGTGGATCGGTGTAAAAAGACATTCTTCAATCCAGGGATGAGTGGTTGAGTGAACGTGATTAAGAGATGTGTGATTAATTGCTGAATTAATGAATGATTGAGTGAGGCTGACTGTTTTTGGTGAGTCAGATTTTAAAAAAAAAGATGGATGAGATATAGAATGTGGGAATAAGTATATTATTGAGTATGTGATTGAAGGTGTGAGTATGTATGTGATTGAGGGTGTGATTAAGTATGTGATTGAGGGTGTGAGTGAGTATGTTATTGAGCATGTGATTGAGGTTGTGAGTGAATATGCATGAAAGAAATAATGAACTCTATTCTTTTATGCTTACTTTCACATGTTCTGGTACAGAGACCGGGGGGTGGGGATGGGGTTACAGCTCTCCGCCATGAACCCTACCGTCAGCAAGAAGAGCTGTTCATGTGTGCCCACAAGTTTCACCATCCATGGTCTCACCCCCAGGGGTTGGCAGTTTGGGTTCTTAAGTCTCAGTAGAGAACGCATGTGTGGAATGCTACCTGGGGCTCGGGCACTGTTCGTCAGTGACAGAAACAGGTTATGTCAACATCCAGCTTTTGGTGATGGGCTTGCAGCATGTGGGGGGGGGGGGGGGTTCAGGCAAACATGAACGAGTTTCTGCTTGTGTTCAAGTTCATAGAAACATCAAACTCTGGAATCAGTGTAAGATTCTGAGCAATAAACAGGAGAACTAAAGGCCCGGAAAGATAGATTTACAAAGAACAGGGTTCTTCGACGGAAAGGCAACAAAACATAGAAGGTGTGTCCGGTAAGTAATGAGACTTTTTTTTATTCAGTCAATCAACAGGGCTGGGGGAGGGGGGCAGATTCTCCGCGCCTAAGGGTTAGTGGGGGGGGGGGGTGTTAGGTAAAGGGTCGATATCTCGTCATATGGCTCTGAGCTTTTACAGAGTGCGGATCGCTTGCGACGTGGACAGCTGTTTAAGCGTCACGTAACGGTCAAAAGTGCAGAGAAGTGTCGAGCAGCGATAAAGTTTTGTGTTAAACTTGAAAAATCCGCGACCGAGACGCTTGCTATGATACAGAAAACCTACGGGAAGGATGCTTTATAGAAAGCACGAGTGTTTCGGTGGCACAAGACGTTCAACGAAGGAAGAGAGAACGTTGATGATGAACAATGTTGCAAGTCGACGATGAAATCTATGCTCATTGTCTTTTTTAAAAGTGTTGTCTATAAGGAGTTCGTACCACCTGGACAAGTGGTCAACGCAGCATTTTACGTGAAATAGCTTAAACAGCTGAAAACCAGAGTCCGCCTCAAGATGGCCAACACCTGGGTTCTTCACCACGACAATGCGCCGAGTCATGCGTCGCTGCTAGTGAGAGAGTTTCTGATGAAACAAACCGTGGCAACGCTGTGCTAACATCCCTACAGCCCGGACTTGGCCCCGGCTGACTTTTGTTTACCCGGCTCAAATCAAGATTGAAAGGCCACCATTTTGGGACTGTTAATGACATGCAAGCTGCCGTGACGAGTGCTTTGAAGGAGATTCCTGTTCAGTACTTCCAGGAAGGCTTCGACGCGTGGCAGAACGGTGAACTGATGCTCAATGATGTTATTTCAACGAAATTTAAGCATATGTAAGTATACCTGAATAAATCGAATTTTATGGAATCAGTCTCATTATTTATCGGTCATATCTTGTATATCAGTAAATGAATTTGAAAACGTAGATTTATATAAATGGCAAGAAACCTCGCCTTTTTCATTAATACGTTCAGTTACAGGCAGAAACTGATGATAAAATGGAGGTCTCACAAGGTATGAACTGGCTTTCTTCACGAGAAAGGTATGGTGTAGTTTCTCTTCACATCATGTCTCTCTTTGCTTGTAGACCTCCACGTTCATTACCTGCGTGCCAAGTCTTGGCAGTTCATGACTAAGTATCTGGCTCCAAAACTACCATGCAAACATGTCACCGGTGTATCTGGCCTCCTGGGATTGCATTTTAATTATTTTGACAATCTTGGGAGTTATAATAATTGCACTGGTATCAGTATTCCAGAAATAACTTGAAGGGACGGAGAAAAGAAAAAGAAGACACTGTTAAAGAGTAAAATATCAGGAGATGGACAGGAAAAGAAAAGGAAGACACTGTTAAAAAGTAAAATATCAGGATATGGGCAGGAAAAGAAAAGGAAGACACTGTTAAAGAGTAAAATATCAGGATATGGACAGGAAAAGAAAAGGAAGACACTGTTAAAGAGTAAAATATCAGGATATGGACAGGAAAAGACAAGGAAGACACTGTTAAAGAGTAAAATATCAGGAGATGGACAGGAAAAGAAAAGGAAGACTGTTAAAAAGTAAAGCATCAGGAGATACACAGGAACAAAAACCTCCGCTTGATTTGGTGTACAGTGGTTGTTGTGGATGTAGTGGTGATGGTAGTGGTGCTGATGATGATTATGATGATAAAGATGATGACGATGATGATTATGATGCTGGTGGTGGTAGTGGTGATGATGATGACGATTACGATGGTGGTTATGGTAGTGATTGTTGTGGTTGTGGTGGTAGTGATGGTGATGATGATGATTGTTGTGGTGGTGGAGGTGGTTGTCCTGATGATGATTAAAATGTCTTTAGATCAGCCAGTAGAATCTTGAGGGCCCTTGTCTGACTTAAAGGAACCTAATATTCCTGATGTTACTTTAAACTATTTGATTTTCTTTCTATTTTATGCGTGTTCGTGTCTGTGTGTGCTTGTGTGTGTGCTTGTGTGTGTGCTTATATGTGTGTGCTTGTATATGTGAGTTTTTGTGTATATGCTTATGTGGGTGTGCTTGTGTGTGTGTGCTTATGTGTGTGTGCTGTGTGTGTGCTTGTATGTGTGCTTGTGTGTGTGCTTGTGTGTGTGCTTCTGTATGTGTGCTTATGTGTGTGCTTGTATGTGTGCTTGTGCCTGTGTGTATGTTTGTGTGTATGTGTGCTTGTGTGTGTGCTAATGTGTGTGCTTGTATGTGTGCTTGTATGTGTGCTTGTGTGTATGTGTGCTTGTGTGTGTGCTAGTGTGTATGATTGCTTGTGTGTGCTAGTGTGTGTACTTGTGTGTGTGCTAGTGTGTATGTGTGCTTGTGTGTGTGCTAGTGTGTGTGTACTTGTGTGTGTGCTAGTGTGTGTGTGTGCTAGTGTGTGTGTACTTGTGTGTGTGCTAGTGTGTGTTTGCTTGTGTGTACTAATCTGTCATATTTCCCAGCACAACAAATAACGCAACTAAACGCCATGTTGAACACAACAGCACCGAGTACTGGCAAGAAATAGTATCGAATACGCACACAAGTATTTTTTTTTTGTTTTGTCCAGTTCGACCGTGCAAAGCAGTATCGAATACAAAATAAACTGTCCCTTTCTCTGCACTTTGTTATCATGACAGAACTTAAGCGTGAAGCACAACGGAAAGAAACATTTTTCTTTCTCTTTGTGAACAGAAAAGAGCCTGTATTTGTCTCATGAAAGCAGACATTGTTCGTTATTTTGATATTAAAAAGAATAATTGCCATTTAAAAAAATATGCATATGAGAAACTTTCAGCGATTTTTACAATGTCTGCCATCGATTGTGGAAAAGGATTCCGGGGGATCTGAAAGCAAAATTTTAATGGTCTCTGTTAAGTTTTGTATATTTTAAAACTTGACATAAAGAGACGAAAGTCGGGGGCCTGGGTTGTCCGACTTATCGGAATCAACATCGGCCACAAGGCCACTGAATGTGAATGCCGGGAAGGAAAATGGCTGCATGTTGTAATAGGAAGTCAGACAAAGGAGTATGGAAGCACGTCCTACACATTTGTTACATATTAGATTTATCTCTCCATCTGACATTTTTCTTGAATTTAAAAAAAAAAAAGATGGATGAAATCTAGAATCTTGTCACAGTACCTGGATCTTGTCAAAATATATGTATTGTTGGTACGCGGAAAATAAAAGCAAAGAAAGAGGTGAAAATACACATTAAATATTTGTTTCGTACGTATCTTTATTTCCTTTCATCCAATTATTAATCTCATTCAAGTTTACATCTATCAACGCATTCATCTGGATCCTTTCATCCAATCATTAATTCATTAATACCACTCACGTTTACATCTATCAAAGCATTCATTTACATCCTTTCATCCAATCATTAATTCATTAATACCACCCACCTTTACATCTATCAACGCATTCATTTACAACCTTTCATCCAATCATTAATTCATTAATAGCACCCACCTTTACATCTATCAACGCATTCATTTACATCCTTTCATCCAATCATTAATTCATTAATACCACCCACCTTTACATCTATCAAAGCATTCAGTCGTCTATTTATTTATCTATTTTTTTTTTTAAATTCAGGAACAGATGTTCACGGACCTTTCATCTAATCGAATTTCACAGACTGCCATCTTTCTAAACTTGTCATACATACAGTCCAGCGTAGAGCGAAAAAAAAACACTGGACTTCTTCTCCTTCTTTAATCTTTTTGGGACCGCGAGCTGATGTTCTCTGCAGCCGATGCTGTGAAGATGTTGCGGTACTGCATCTTTTTTGGATTGGCAACTGTCTATCCTTTCAGTCTGTGAGTGGAGCTAACAAGCAGTGGGTGTGCAAGACTTCTTTAGCAGTATCCACCACCACTGGGGACTACGGTGATCCCTGGCCAGTTAGCCTGGCTAGGTCTGTTCTTATATCTTATATCCTTCCCGTGCCGTTAGACGTCACATAGGGCTCGTAAAGTAGTTCGCCAATTTTTCCTGTCTTCGGCGAGTCTTTCAACCTCATCAAAGGATTTTATGCCTGTTAACTTGGCCTCTCTTAATAATGTTCTCTTCAGAGTTTCACGCGGTCTGCCCCTTTTTCTTCGGCCTGTTATGTTCCACTTGATAGCTTGTTTTGGGATTCTCTGCTCATTTCTTCTCATCAAGTGGCCAACATATGTCCATCTCCTTTTCCTGATCACCCGTGAGACTGGTTGTTGTTCAGTCATCTGTCTTATCTCTGCATTGTTCTTGAATTCATTCCACTTGATGTCTGTTACTTGGGGGTAAAAACGGAGAAGTGGGAAAGGGTCTTTGTCACCTATGTTAGCCTTGGATCGCTGATTGCTGAAATGGACAGTCTTCACCACCACCCCCCCCCCCAAGAAAATGCTAGTAAACAAAAGAATGGACGACAGTCAGAACGATAGCTAATGACTGACAAAGCTGAAGATCTCTTTCTACAAGCAGTCCCACGTGCCCTCGGCACCGAACGGACAGAACAGAGATATATTATTTGGATGTATCACCTTCCTTGCACGCTGTATTTTCTGTCCTTTTGTTTTTAAAGTTATAAAGTCCCCTTGCGTATGATACGACCAAGTCACAAGACACTCAGTGACACAGACCACTCCCTGTACTGTCTTTTCGAATACATTCACAGCAATGAATACGATAAACAGAATCCTTGTAATCGATACCCATACATACTGCAAGTCAAAAAAAAAAAAAAACCGCAGGCATCGTAATCGACAAGCACAAGTATTGTAATCGATAAGAAAGCGGGATTTAATATTACAATATTATCGATTACCGGAAATGCCTTGCATGCCCAATTTGCGCCAGAGCGTCATAAGAAGAGTTCCCTCCCCTCCTGCCCCATCGTTGGTGACGCCATTTTGTAAGGCCTGGATTCCCCAGGATATAGGGCTTCAGACGGAAATGAATTCTCAGAGAAAAGCCTTTAAACAAGGACTAGTGAATAATTACAGCAGTGAGAAATGTGGTGTTTTAGACTATACTGAGAAATAGAGAAATAAACCTAATTTTGGAAAACTAAACATTGATATAATTTTTCCGTGCACGCTGAAATAATATATATATATATATATATATATATATATATATATATATATATATATATATATATATATATATAAAATGATAATTGCATTTCCAGATTTAGCTATCGTATTCATTATGACTAATCGAGTTACTTCTAATTATTAGAGGTCGAATTATTACGCGACATTTCCCCCTCTAATTCTCTTGAAACCTTATTTGCATTTGTGACAGTTGCTCTTTTATGTATGGTCTGGGTTCCTGAGTTACTGGAGAATTGTTACTGGAGAATTATTACTGGAGGTTTTTTTCGTTCACCGGTCTCGAAGTGGGTTTCGTCCCGTACGTATGGGACTAATTTTAATGAGAACGTTTGCCCGTATACTTGTACATTAACCTCCATGTGTAGGGTTCATTCCGGTGTCCCTCGCCTTCCAGCCACTCTCTGATTTCTTAGATGTTCCTAAAACAGGAACTCTAGGTACCTTTTTTCTTTTTTTTTTACAAATTGGTCAACTGGGACGGTAAAGCGGTCTCTGGTTCACTTCTTTCACGAAACAGGTGAAGGTAATCCTGCTACATCATTAAGACATCTCAGGATGAGGTTTTAGTGTCCATTGCTTTGTTTTATCTGTCGGCACACCTGTCCAGTTTTCCTTCCTCGGCCAGAGAAAAATCCAGGTATCTATTTCTAGTATCGCGCTAGATTGCAACCGCCAGCCTTCCACATCAGAGACTAGTGCACTAACAGCTTCGCTACTCACACGCCCTTTCGTGTAATAAAACTAACTCAGCATCGATTTTGTGGCTTCACCGCCTCGATTGCGTCACAGAACAAGGTAGAGGGTTCTACCAGGTGCCAGAAAGGAAACTAAGACATGAAATGTGCGAAAGCTATGACTCTTGTCTAGTAAAAGGGGAACAAAGAGTCAGTCACATGATGAGGAAAAGGAGATTGGAGAGTCAGTAGCATGATCAGAAAAAAATGAATGGGGAGTCACTCACATGTCCAGAAAAAAAAGGAGAATGGAGAGTCAGTCACATGATTTAAAAAAAAGGACAATGGAGAGTCAGTCACATGAAAAGGAGAAAGGAGAGTAAGTCACGTGACCAGCACACAACGTGAGCACTGAAAACGAGCAAAACTACATCCTCCCCCACCCCCCATTTATACTTTCTCATCAATCCCCCACTCCCCTTCCCCCCACTGCATCTCCTTCCCTCTACCCATACACACATACCCCACCCATTGTGTAAATCATTTTTCCCAGTCTAAAATTACCCCACCCCCGCCCCTAAACCTCGACTCTGCCAAAAATATCTTTATCTGAAAATCCTCATTTATACAAGAGAGAAGGGAAAAAAACATGATATACGAAAGAGCTTATTTAAACTCGTTGATACAAAAACCCACAAAGGGATTTATAAAACAGCTCATCTCCCTGATTCAGCCGATCAGTAAAGTTAAAATATGTGGCATATGAAAGACAGCCAGTAAATTACACGGAACAAATAAAAAAATATATAACCAAAAAGAAATACCGAGTACGCAGTTCGCAAAAGTGATGACGGAAGCAGGTGGTGGCAATATTTCTTTAAATAAGGGAAGATTTCTCCTCCAGCGTCATTGCTTAATTAAATTATAGCTAGACGCGAAGAGAAGATTTTTGGAGCTTTTTAGAATCAGTGGGGAAAAAAGAATCCTTTACAAATACTTAATAGGGAAAAACTATAAGTATTGCTGAATAACGAAATCTAACGCAAGCAATTTAAAAATAATTATGCGAGAGAAAAAAAAAATAAAAAAAATAGTTTATTTGGCATAAATGGTTACCCATACTCTCTGTATAACGTTGAATATCCACTAGGTCTCTTTCAAGGGCTGCACCCAGGAGGACCTAAAGCAGTACCTGTATTTTATTTGTTACTTCCCTTCATCAAGGTCACTAACTCGTTTTATTGATTACATTGTTGAGCTTAAAGGGGGCACAACCAACATACATTTACATAATCAATAGAATGTTGTGTGAATATGTGTGTGGGCATTTAAAATGTATTTGATTCAGGGTTTAGATATGGGGACCCGCGTGAGGTGACATATTGATTCAGTTTCTTGTATTTCTTGGGTACCATTTTGAAAGTAATGTCCGTTATTTGTCTAACAGGAGTTATTACTAACGTGTTTGTATGGATTATGAATGGGACTACGATCATGATGATGATGGTAGTGGTAGTAGTAGCAGTAGTAGTGATAGTACTAGCAGTAGTAGTAGTAGTAGTAGTAGTAGTAGTAGTAGTAGTAGTAGTAGTAGTAGTAACAGTAGTAGTAGTAGAAATGGTAGTAGTAGTAGTAGAAGTGGTAGTACTAGTACTAGTGGTAGTAGTAGTAGTAGTAGTAGCAGTAATAGTAGAAGTGGTAGTAGTAGTAGTAGTAGTAGTAGTAGTAAAATTGGTAGTAGTAGTACGAGTGGTAGTAATAGTAGTAGTGGTAATAGTCATAGAAGTAGCAATAGTATTAGTGGTATCAGTATAGTAGTAGTAGTGGTGGTGGTAGTACTGTTACGAGTGTTAGAACTAGTACTCGTGGTAGTAGTAGTAGAAGTGATAGTAATAGTAATAGTGGTAGTAGTAGTATTAGTACAAGTGTTAGTATTAGTAGAAGTGGTAGCACTAGTAATAATGGTAGTATTAGTAGAAGTGGTAGCACTAGTAAAAGTGGTAGTAGTGGTGGTAGTAGTAGAAGTAGTAGTAATAGTTGTAGCAATAGTAGAAGTGGCAGTATTAGTACTAGGGTAGTATTGGTAGCAATAGTAGCAGTAGTAGTACAAATCGTAGTAGTAGTAGAAGTGGTAGTACTAGTACCTGTGATAGTAATGATAGTAGTAGTAGTAGTAGAAATGGTAGTAGTATTAGAAGTGGTAGTACTAGTACTAGAGGTAGTAATGATAGTAGTAGTAGTAGTAGTAGTAGTAGTAGTAGTAGTAGTAATAGTAGTAGTAGTAGTAGTTTTAGTAGTAGTAGAAATGGTAGTAGTTTTAGTAGTAGTAGAAATGGTAGTAGTAGTAGAAGTGGTAGTACAAGTACCTGTGATAGTAATGATAGTAGTAGTAGTAGTAGTAGTAGTAGTAGTAGTAGTAGTAGTAGTAGAAATGGTAGTAGTAGTATTAGAAGTGGTAGTACTAGTACCTGTGATAGTAATGCTAGTAGTAGTAGTAGTAGTAGTAGTAGTAGTAGTAGTAGTAGTAGTAGTAGTAGAAATGGTAGTAGTAGCAGAAGTGGTAGTACTAGTACTAGAGGTAGTAATGATAGTAGTAGAAGAAGTTGTAGTAGTAGAAGTGGTAGTGGTAGGAGAAGTGGTAGTACTAGTACCTGTGGTAGTAATGATAGTAGTAGTAGTAGTAGCAGTAATAACAGAAATGGTAGTAGTAGTAGAAGTGGTAGTACTAGTACTAGAGATAGTAATGATAGTAGAAGTTGTAGTAGTAGAAGTGGTAATGGTAGAAGAAGTGATAGTACTAGTACTAGTGGTAGTAGTGGTAGTGGTAGTAGCAGGAGTAGTAGAAATGGTATTAGGAGTAGTAGTAGGAGTAGTGGTAGGAATAGTAGTAATACTGGTAGTGGTGGTGGTGGTGGTGGTGGTAGTAGTAGTAGTAGTAGTAGTAGTAGTAGTAGTAGTAGTAGTAGTAGTAGTAGCAGCAGCAGTAGTAGTAATAGTAGTGGTAGTAGTAGTAGTAAAACTGGTAGGGGTGGTGGTGGTAGTAGTAGTAATAGTAGTAGTAATATTTGTAGTATTAGGAGTAGTAGTGGCAATAGTAGTAGTATACTTAGCAGTTCCACTTGACAACTTTAGTTAAAACAGTTTGGGTTCGCTATGCACCAAATATTTCAGATAACAGAATCTTTGTTTTAAAATGTCGTGGACACATCAGAAGTTCAAGAAAGGAATTCATAAACAGATATGATATTTAAATAGTGTGACATTTGAGGAAGTAGACAGGAATCCGACAGCGGTTTACCTGATAGACAGGGAAGAATGAGAGGATGAGGGCTATAAGAGCACAGAAAGGGACGAACAGCAAAGAAAGAACCAGACGCTGAAAGACAGAAAAACAGACGAAAATCAGGAGCCAAACACACAAACAGTCATAAGAGGAAACGGGAAAACAGAAAACAAACGCAAGAACATTGATAAGAACAAATGGAAAAGTAGGAACCACACATATGAACATTTAGAAGAACAAATGGAAAAGTAAGAATCACACATATGAACATTTAGAAGAACAAATGGAAAAGTAGGAATCACACATATGAACATTTAGAAGAACAAATGGAAAAGTAGGAATCACACATATGAACATTTAGAAGAACAAATGGAAAAGTAGGAATCACACATATGAACATTTAGAAGAACATACAGGAAATCATAAATCAAGCACAAGAACAGTCAGAAGAACAAACGGCAAAATAGAAACCAAAGACAAGAACACTGAGATGAACAAACGAAAAAAGCAAGAAACAAACACAAGAACATTTAGAAGAACATATATAAGAGCAGCAACCAAACATAAGAACATTTATAAGAGCATATAGAAAAGCATGAACGAAACAGAAGGACAGGTAGCTAAGTTTACAGGCAAGCAGGAGACACATAGCTAAGAAGACAAATAGACATGTAGAATGACAGGTAGCTAAAGAGAAATGCGAGCATTTGGCAAAACGAATTAACTCTTTTTTTTTGTTGTTTTGTTTTGTTTTGAAAGAGTGACAGAAAAAAAATGAAGCACTCAAGCCTATCTGACATTCCAAACCTCACCTGTCATACATTTATTGTATAGTGTTTATGCAATGTCATATTTTTTATAGCAAATACGTGTAAAAATACGGTATGAAATATCAGAAGACAGGAACTAATAATGATCGAGCTGACGGTTCCATATGAAACAGGAATAGAATAGCAGCATACAGTCAAGAATGAGAAGTACACAGTGAACTGGACAAGCAACTAAAGCAGGGGGGTCAAGAGTCAAGGCAAAGGTGATAGCAGTAGAAGTTGGAGATAGGATTCATAGCAATATCAGCATACGACATGTGTAAGCAACTGGGCATAAAGGGACAAGCAAAAGCAAGGGCATTGAAAAGTCTTTCAGAAACAGCAGAAAAGGCCTCATACCGGCTGTGGAGCATGCAAAACAATATAAAACAGTATATAGGACAATTTACTGTTACGATGGTCGGATTTTAATATAAGGGATATAACCCGGGGTATTTTAATATTTTGACCATTTGATTTAAATCCCTTTGTATTTTTGTTGTACAGAGTTCAGTTGAAAGGTCAGGGTTTAGACGCTAAATTCCACGAGATGTTTGATTATTTTTATGAATTTATCCTTGACATGTTTGTAACAGAAAAGTTATTTTCGCAAGGTCCAGTGAGTTTTCGTCTGAAGGTGGTAAACAGGTAGAATCACGGGCTGAGTGATTCTCGGGATAGAAACTTGGGGAAGATTTAGGGGAATAGTTAGCACATATTTAAGGAGTGAGAGGAGGAGATTTAGGAGAATAGTTAGGACATATTTAAGGAGTGAGAGGAGGAGATTTAGGGGAATAGTTAGGACATATTTAAGGAGTGAGAGGAGGAGATTTAGGGGAATAGTTAGGACATATTTAAGGAGTGAGAGGAGGAGATTTAGGGGAAAAGTTAGCACATATTTAAGGAGTGAGAGGAGGAGATTTAGGGGAATAGTTAGGACATATTTAAGGAATGAGAGGAGGAGATTTAGGGGAATAGTTAGGACATATTTAAGGAGTGAGAGAAGGAGATTTAGGGGAATAGTTAGGACATATTTAAGGAGTGAGAGGAGGAGATTTAGGGGAATAGTTAGGACATATTTAAGGAATGAGAGGAGGAGATTTAGGGGAATAGTTAGGACATATTTAAGGAATGAGAGGAGGAGATTTAGGGTAATAGTTAGGACATATTTAAGGAGTGAGAGGAGGAGATTTAGGGGAATAGTTAGGACATATTTAAGGAGTGAGAGGACGAGATTTGGCATGAATAGATATGATGGATTATGATTATGAGATTAGAATGAGTTTGAATTAACTCTCGGTTGAGAATGTGTAAGGATTGTTGTTAGGCATGAGCAGTTGAGAATGTGATTTTTCTAGCCTATATCTTATATCCTTCCCGTGCCGTTAAACGTCACATAGGGCTCGCAAAGTAGTTCCCCAATTTTTCCTGTCTTCGGCGAGTCTTTCAACCCCATCAAAGGATTTTATGCCTGTTAATTTGGCCTCTCTTAACAATGTCCTCTTCAGAGTTTCACGCGGTCTGCCTCTTTTTCTTCGGCCTGTTGTGTTCCACTTGATAGCTTGTTTTGGCATTCTCTGATCATTTCTTCTCATCAAATGACCAACATATGTTCATCTCCTTTTTCTGATCATCCATGAGACTGGTTGTTGTTCAGTCATCTATCTTATCTCTGCATTGTTCTTGAATTCGTTCCACTTGATGCCGAGTATTTTCCTTAGGCATTTGTTTTCAAAAGAGTCTAATTTCTTTTCTATTTCTTTATTTTTTTTTCCAGCTTTCGCATGCATAAATGAGGGTGGATATTATATTTGAATTGAATAGTCTTAACTTGGTTTTTGTGCTTATAACTTTTGAATTCCATATGTTCACAAGATTCTTGAAGATTGATGCTGCTTTTGCAATTCTGATCCTAACTTCCTTTCTAGTGTCACCATCCTGGTCTATGTAGCTCCCAAGGTATGCAAATTGATTGACTTCTTCAATATCTGTCCCTTCTACGTGTATTTTTCCATTTTGATTGAGGGGAATTTTCATTATTTTTGTCTTTGTTAATCTCAAGTCCTATTGTGCTAGCCAGTGAAGACAGCCTGTAGTGCACTGTGTTAGTGTTTTTTGTCATGTAGCTGACTTGTGCATAGAATGCTCCTTTTGGAGATTAATATATACCATCAGATCTATGACACGAGACATATACTATTAGATCTATGACTTGAGATTATATCTTATTATGACTACAGTAAAGAGTCAGGTAGCTGTTAGTGACATAATGTCAAACATTTCTTTCCCTGTCATAACTTTGCTGAACTAAAGAATGTGAAATTAGTTCCTTTTGGGGATTTTTGTATAGACCTTTGGTCTACATATTTTCTGTAATGAGGGAGAGAATTCTGTGATCGTTTTTGATGCAGTTAGTGTGTACTCTTATGTTGTACTACATTTTTGTATGCTTGGTGCTTTTATGTAGTATGAGAGTTGGGTTTTCTCCCTTTCCATTTGGCAAACTAGTTCTTGCCGGAAAGTGGATTAGCCAGAAACTTTGTATAACGTTATCAGTTGCCTCTCCCCCTCACCTATCATCACTCATTTTTGTCCATTAATAAAGTGTGAGTTTATGTTATCACACTGGACGTATTCTTCACACTGTTCATTGTGTGTTGTCCTTGTTGGTATACATCTATAGCAGAAGTTTCATCATGGTAATCTCTCTCTCTCTCTCTGAACCTTAAGTGCCCAGGGCACATGGGGCTTCCGCAAGGGTTTTCCACAAATGCCTGTCCTTCGCCTTTTTTCTGCTCTTGCCCAGGTGAGCCCTCTATTGCTCAACATCCTTTCTGTTGTTCTTCTCCATGTCTCTTTTGGTCTACCCTTACTTCTGTTCCCCTGTGGTGTCCATCTTAGTGCTATTTTTGGTATTAAGTTGTCAGTCATTCGGAGCACATGTCCCAACCATCGCCATCGTCTTTCCTCAATAATTGTTGTCAGTGGTTTCATCTACACTTCTGCCAATAAGATGTTATTTCTTATGGTGTTTGGCCAAAATATTTTTCTAATTCTTCGTAAACATTTAGTCTGGAAAGAATTCAACTTGTTTTCTATGGTTTTGGTGATTTTCCAGCATTCACTTCCATAGAGTAGTACACTTAGAACATTACTCTTAAATATCCTGATTTTGATATTTATGCTTAGTTTTTTTTATTTCCATATAGTCTGCAGCATTGCAAAAGCCTGGTTTGCTCTAGTAAGTCTGCTGTTGATGTCCTCTGTGCTGTCTCCATTTTCTACTACTCTGCTGCCAAGGTATACAAATTCGTTGACCTCCTCCACTAACTTGTTATCTACTCTGAGTACATTTCTGTTTTTCACATTTTGCTTCATTAACTTTGTCTTTCCTACGTTGATCTTTAGTCCGATGTTGTTTGCATTCTGAGTTAGCTTGTTTATTTTATCTTGCATATCTCAAAGTCAAGGTCCTCCAGCACTGTGTCAAGGGTCCATTGTAATCCTCCGCGTTTGTCTGATGTTGCCTCCTTCATTAACCAGTCTACTGCCAAGATAAATAATGTTGGTGATAGTACACATCCCTGTTTCACTCCGGGTACCACACGGGGGCATGATGGTAATAGAAATCTTTATAAGTATTGCCGTGTCTGCAACTAGCAATCTCAGTAATAATAGACAGATGCACGATACATGTATAAGTAGTGCATGTCTACAATAAGCAATGAGAACTTTAAATAATTTCGTCTGTCACAACCAATACCGGCCTCCCGTGGCAGAAAGGCCAAGATCTGCGGTGCCACCTGGAAGACCGTAGTTCATTTCTGGGACGGGACAACTCTCTGATGATCTATGCCTTTCCTGCATATAGTAACGCAGGCGGACAGGTAAAAGACTTTGATCTAATTAATATTGCCGGTATATTACACCTGAGAGAAAGTCATACCTCAGAGTATACCGCCTCAGGCCTAGAAGATAAGCCAAACTTTCAAATATTAACAAAAACAAAGGTCAACACAAAACCCTGCATAACTCTTAAATCTGGACTCTTAAAACATAACAATAAAAAGTTACTGAAAACGAGATGAACCTCGATACCCAATATCTGTTACAGTACCAAATATATAAGAATCAACATGGCGGCATATAGAAAAGTATGACGTAAGGAGAGATAATTACATGAGCAATTCATCATGCATCAAGATAGTATTGACAGAAGTAAGATATAAAATAGGACAGCTAAATATACAGCTTTACTGTGGACATATATAGAAAATATACTTAAAGATATACCTTGGCAGCTACAAAGATCAGGATGGTGACACTAGAAAGGAAGTTAGAATCAGAATTGCAAAAGCAGCATCGATCTTCAAGAAACTTGAGAATATATGGAATTCAAAAGTTATAAGCACAAAAACCAAGTTAAGACTATTCAATTCAAATGTAATATCCACCCTCATTTATGCATGCGAAAAGTGGAAAACAACTAAAGAAACAGAAAAGAAATTAGACTCTTTTGAAAACAAATGCCTAAGGAAAATACTCGGCATCAAGTGGAACGAATTTAAGAATAATGCAGAGATAAGACAGGTGGCTGAACAACAACCAGTCTCATGGGTGATCAGGAAAAGGAGATGGACATATGTTGGTCATTTGATGAGAAGAAATGATCAGAGAATCCCAAAACAAGCTATTAAGTGGAACACAACAGGCCAAAGAAAAAGAAGCAGACCGCATGAAACTCTGAAGAAGGCATTGTTAAGAGAGACCAAATTAATAGGCATAAAATCTCTCGATAAGGTTGAAAGACTCGCCGTAGACAGGAAAAATTATCGAACTACCATGCTAGCCCTATGTCACGTTTAACGGCACGGGAAGGATATAATATATAAGATACTTAAAGATATGAATGCATGATTTTATATACAACTTTTTCCCCCAAAAGTTCGGAGACTTGAGTTTGTAATCTATTAAGTGTTGTATATCGACTAGTGATAATAGATAAAAGTAAAGGTAAAATTCCAGTTTCCATCCCGTTAATGCACATCCGGGATAAGGTGTTAGTCCCGTATTTGGTTAGCTGAGTGGTTAGCTGAGCTAAGTGTTTAGCTAAGTGGTTAGCTGAGCTAAGTGGTTAGCTAAGTGGTTAACTGAGCTAAGTGTTTAGCTAAGTGGTTAGCTGAGCTAAGTGGTTAGCTAAGTGGTTAGCTGAGCTAAGTGTTTAGCTAAGTGGTTAGCTGAGCTAAGTGTTTAGCTAAGTGGTTAGCTGAGCTAAGTGGTTAGCTAAGTGGTTAGCTGAGCTAAGTGGTTAGCTAAGTGGTTAGCTAAGTGGTTAACTGAGCTAAGTGGTTAGCTAAGTGGTTAGCTGAGCTAAGTGGTTAGCTGAGGTAAGTGGTTAGCTAAGTGGTCAGCTAAGTGGTTAGCTGAGTGGTTAGGAGCTTGGTTTACTAATCCTGTGGTACCGGGTTCAGTCCCAGCATTTGGGATTTTTTTTTCTGGTACACATTAAAAACAACCCGGGGGTCCACTCAGCCTCTAAAAATGGGTACCGAGGAAATCTGGCCAGGTAAATGTGATCAGGTGTGACAGTGACCACGTGACACTTTCATGTGCCGAAGGTCGTGTGTATGAAAGATAGAAAGAATTAAAAGGTTTTATTGAGAAATAATGCGAGAGAAAGAGAATGAATGAATGAATGAATAATCTTTATTTTTCAAGGGTAAAGAATTGGGCACGCAGGCCCGTCTTACATTCTGCCCTTCATCACTCCATCTTTCATTCTTCCCACACACTTGATTTAGTACAAAAATACAAATTAAATTAGGAAAAACATATGAAAAGAGTGTAAGATTTAACTACTACATTCAAGGTAAAAGAGAAGAAGTAATTAACCTAATAAAATAGCACTCACGCACACATATCTACGTAGACATATACCAGACATATACCAGAGAGAGAGAGAGTGATAGTATGTGAGAGAGAGAGTGAGAGTGCAGAGAGAGAGTGAGAGTGTGTATGAGAGAGACTGTGACAGTGAGAGTGTGTGTGAAAGAGATAATGAATCAGAGGAATGAGAGAGAGAGAGACGTAAAGTGTGTGTGAAAGAGAGAAAGAATTAAAAGTAATTTTACTGAGAAATAATCCGAGAGAGAGAGAGAGAGAGAGTGTGAGAGAGAGAGTGAGAATGTGTGTGAGAGAGAGTGAGAGTGTATGAGAGAGAGTGAGAGTGTATGAGAGAGAGTGAGAGTGTGAGAGAGAGTGAGAGTGTGTCAGAGAGAGAGTGAGAGTGTATGAGAGAGTGAGAGTGTGAGACAGAGTGAGAGTGTGTCAGAGAGAGAGTGAGAGTGTATGAGAGAGAGTGAGAGTGTGAGAGAGAGTGAGTGTATGAGAGAGAGTGAGAGTGTGTCAGAGAGAGAGAGTGAGAGTGTATGAGAGAGAGTGAGAGTGTATGAGAGAGAGTGAGAGTGTGAGAGAGAGTGAGAGTGTATGAGAGAGAGTGAGAGTGTATGAGAGAGAGTGAAAGTGTGAGAAGGAGAGAGTGAGAATGTGTGAGAGAGAGTGAGAGTGTGTGTGAGAGAGACAGTGACAGTGTGTATGAGAGAGAGAGAGTGTGTCAGAGAGAGAGAGTGAGAGTGTGAGAGCGAGTGAGAGTGTGTGAGAGAGAGAGATAGTGAGAATGAAAAACCAGAATATAAAAAACACCTTTTAAGCTGAAAATTGAAATGGTATTTTTATACTATTCAGGACATTCATTGTGATATCTAAAACTTAAGAGAGCAAACATGAGCCTTGGAAAACAGCAAGAAAGGAAAACTTAAGAAAACAAACATGAGCCTTGGAAAACAATAAAAACAGAAAACGTAAGAAAGCAAACCTTGGAAAACAGCAAGAGAGGAAAACCTATGGACAGCCACGAAGAATTCTTGCTGACGATGTGACTGCTGGGCGCCACATGGCCAAGATGGCTGATAACATGGAGCTGGCGGCAGAAGGGCAACAGCAACATCCAGCAACTGTGGCTGGACTCTGAGAGATTACAAACAAAAGCTACACGCTGAAGTCGACTTCCGGGAACCCTCACAACGGGAGACCCCCGTTGTGGATGAAAACAGAATAGATGATCAACAGGACATGAGGCCATCAAGTCTTGAAATTAGTTTTAATTGTCTCACAAATTTCCTCTGAAATGCCCCGTATGCAATATCTATTGGGGGGGGGGGCATTTATGCATGGGTCTTGGGCCTCCGAGATTGTCCTACTTTAAGAATGGGCCCGGAGAAATTTGTAGGTGCTGTAACTGATTGGAACAGATAATGAGTGGGGGTTGGGGGGGGGGGGGGTAATATTGCACCACTGACTTAACAAAATGGGTACTGGGTGGCCCCTACCTGTATATCTCTGTAGTTAATTACTTACCTGATCAGTTAATTCTATGATTACTATATCGCAAAATTATTTAACTCTGGGATTAATTTATCAGAAGTTTGATGAGGATAAGATTTATGTACAGCTTGCGCTAGGATTATTGCACATTTGGCACACTGTGATTACTGTGCTAGAACGATTAGTCTGAGCTATGATTACAGCATCAGAAGGATTATTTGCTACTAAAATTACTGTATAAGGTCAGGCTCAGTCTAAATTACTGTCTTAGATGGATTAACTGAGCATAAAAACTTCTTATATCGTATATCTATGGAAGTGAGTGCTGGAAAATCACCAAAACCATAGAAAACAAATTGAATTCTTTCCAGACTAAATGTTTACGAAAAATTATAAAAATATGTTGGCCAAACACCGTAAGAAATAACATCCTGTTGACAGAAATGCAGATGAAACCACTGACAACAATTATTGAGGAAAGACGCTGGCGATGGTTGGGACATGTGCTCCGAATGACTGACAACTCACTAACAAAAATATCACTAAGATGGACACCACAGGGGAACAGAAGTAAGGGCAGACCAAAAGAGACATGGAGAAGAACAACAGAAAGGATGTTGAGCAATAGAGGGCTCACCTGGGCAAGAGCAGAAAAAAAGGCGAAGGACAGGCATTTGTGGAAAACCCTTGCGGAAGCCCCATGTGCCCTGGGCACTTAAGGTTCAGAGAGAGAGAGAGAGAGAGATATCGTATATCTTATATCCTTCCCGTGCCGTTAAACGTCACATAGGGCTCGCAAGGTAGTTTGCCAATTTTTCCTGTCTTCGGCGAGTCTTTCAACCTCATCAAAGGATTTTATGTCTGTTAATTTTGCCTCTCTTAATAATGACCTCTTCAGAGTTTCATATGGTCTGCCTCTTTTTCTTTGGCCTGTTGTGTTCCACTTGATAGCTTGTTACTTACGGTAACAAAAAATTAAGAGGTGCAGAAAAGCACTTTCTCAAAGAGATAAATCAGCACTATAATATGCTGTTGGCGAGATTTTTCAGTTGCCGTGCGTGGAGCGGTGCTCCTCCCGGCCAATGAACAAAGGTGCAGGTGAGGTTGCCGCTCAGCATCACTGCGGAAAAGGTGGTAGAAAGGATAAAGCGAAGCAAACAGTCAAATCACGGCACCTCTGGTCTGGAGGTTGGCCACGTCCTGAGTGCAGTCATATCGGGTGAAATGCATGAACCGGCTTGTCCCAGAGGTTAAGACACTGCTGGCGAGACTCTTCAAATGCCGCGCGTGGAGCGAAGCGGAAAAGAAATAAAGGTTGCTGTGCGGTGCCAATGGGAAAGGTGGTGGAAAGGATAAAGTGAAGTTTAATCGGTATGTCCAGTAGTATCGCTACGAGAGCTATACATACCACGGCGCCTCTGCTCTAGAGGCCGGCCACGTCCGAAATACACCTACACTGGTGAAATATGCCTAAACCGGCACACACCAGGGGTGGAACTTGATGGCTAGACATGTCATGTCACCTCCGCTCTAGAGGTCGGACACGCCTGATATACACCCATACTGGTGAATTTTGCCTAAACTGGCTCACACCAGGGATGAATCTTGAAGGCTATGCATGTCACAGTACCTCTGCTCTAGAGGTCGGTCACGTCCCAAACACGCCCATACTGGGATAATATGCCTAAACCGGCTCAACCCAGGGGTAGAAGTCACTAGTGGCGAGGATTCGTCCTCCTGGACAAAAGCTCCATCCTGGTCACAACTAGGAAGGGTAGCGGCCACGACCGCAAAATGCTGAAGTCGGAGACACTTTACCAGGGAAGTCTAGATAGGCAACCACCTCTCACCCGGCGGGGATGTTTGCGTATCCTAATCACGCTGAGGTTTTCGGGTGAGAAAGTCCGACTCTGGACTGGATGGGCAACCACCTCTCACCCGGCGGTGATACACGGGTATCTCAAAACACGTCGAGGTTTTCCGGTGAGAAGGTCCAACTCTGGCCTGGGTGGGTTACCGCCTCTCACCCAGCGGGGATGCACTGATATCCTAAACACGTCGAGGTCTTCCGGTGAGAAAGTCCAACCCTAGACTAAACTGGTGCAATGAAAACCACGGTGTCACGCAATCCCGGTTCTGAGACCCACCAAGAATACAGGCTAAAGCCCTGTGATACTCTGAACCCCATGTGGTCCTCTCGTGGATCTCGTGTGGTCCTTTCCACAAAGGAGACCACGGGACCTAACGAGGACCACAGGCGTAAATTCAGTAGGATCACAGTGCGGTTTTGGTGGTAGAAGCGAACGAAGAAGAAGAAGAAGAAGCACTATAATCATTTAATCATAAAAAATAATTGCTACTAGGTTTTGTTTATTCGAAGGATTAAGTGACGTTGAGATTATTCTGTTACAAGATTTACCTAACATTAACATTATTGTATCAAAGGGGGCTTAGCTGAAAATATAATTATTGTACCGGAAGATTATTTGGGACTAGGATTAAAGTCATCAAAGGATTAACTGACTTTAGTTTTACTGTATCAATAAAAGGATTAGTTGACGCTTGGATTACTGTATTACAGGATGTGGCTGCTATTAAGATTACTACAAATGAATTATTACTTAATTCTGTTGTAAATTTTTTTTAAAGGGATTAGTTGACGCTATGATTACTGAATCAGAAGGATTAAGTGACTCGAGCTATTTTACGATACACGATCTCCAAAAAAATGAAGCAAGTGGTCCTATCATCATCATGTGGTGGAGGAGAAAAGGCTTCGAGTCCAGTAACATTTAGCACAAAGTTGAGGGACACCTCCCAGATAGTGCAACACTCAGCCTTACCATTCCCCGGCCCCAACCAGTCATGCAGAAAGGAAAGATGAGGAGAGATAGAAAACGAAAGAGCGGAGAGAATCCCGGAGCAGGAACGTGTAAGAAGGAAGAAGGAAGAAAGAGAAGAAGAAGAAACAGCCATGATATCCTGGAGTTAGCTGGGATCACGTGGCTTAAGACAAATCCAGGAGATGGAATTTGGGCCCTTTCATGTCCCACAGAATTGTTGGAAAGATCGTCGAGTGTTCTTCGACATATCGTGTTCCTCTCTCTCTCTCTCTCTGTGTCTGTCTGTCTTTTTGTCTCTCTCTCTGTTTCTGTCTGTCTCTCTCTTTTTCTCTGTCTCTCTCTGTCTCTTTCTCTGTTTGTCTCTCTCTCTCTGTTTGTCTCTTTCTCTGTTTGTCTTTCTCTCTGTCTGTCTCTTTCTCTGTTTGTCTCTCTCTCTCTGTCTGTCTCTTTCTCTGTTTATCTCTATCTCACCCTGTCTGCCTCTTTCTCTATTTGTCTCTCTCTCTGTCTGTCTCTTTCTCTGTTTTTTCTCTCTCTCTCTGTCTCATTCTCTGTTTGTCTCTCTCTCTGTCTCATTCTCTGTTTGTCTCTCTCTCTGTCTGTCTCTTTCTCTGTTTATCTCTATCTCACTCTGTCTCTTTCTCTGTTTGTCTCTCTATCTGTCTCTTTCTCTGTTTGTCTCTCTCTGTCTGCCTCTTTCTCTGTTTGTCTCTCTCTCGCTCTCTGTCTGTCTGTCTCTTTCTCTGTTTATCTCTCTCTCCTTATCTCTCTGTCTGTCTCTTTCTCTGTTTGTCTCTCTCTCTCTGTCTCTTTCTCTGTTTGTCTCTCTCCCCTCTCTGTCTGTCTGTCTCTTTCTCTGTTTGTCTCTCTCTCTGCTTGTCTGTCTGTATTTCTCTATCTCAGTCTCCCCCTCTCTCTCTCTCTCTCTGCTTATCTGTCTGTATTTCTCTTTCTCAGTCTCCTTCCCTCTCTCTCTCTCTCTCTCACTCTGCGTGTCTGTATTTCTCTATCTCAGTCTCTCTCCCCCTCTCTCTCTCTTTCTCTCTGATATTAGACCATATCACATTTTCACAATTAGGCGAGGATGCAGAAACCAAGATTGAAGTAATGTTAAATGGACTGAAGACTAAAACAGTGTTTAATGAAAAGAAGATTAAGGTAATGTTAAATGAAATGAAGACTAAAGTAGTGTTTAATGAAAAGAAGATTTAATGTAATCTTAAATGAAATGAAGATTAAAATAATGTTAAATTAAATGAAGACTAAAGAAGCGTTTCGTGAAAAGAAGATTAAATAATGTTAGATAAAATGAAGATTAAAATAATATTAAATGAAATGAAGATTAAAGTAATGTTAAATGGAATCAATACTAAAGTAGTGTTAAATGAAATGAAGACTAATGTAGTGTTTCGTGAAATGAATATTAAAGTGATGTTAAATGAAATGAAGAGTAAAGTCATGTTTAATGAAATGAAGATTAAAGTAATGTTAAATGAAATGAAGACTAAAGTAGTGTTTCATGAAAGTAAAAAAAAAAAACAAAACAAAACTCACAATGTTATATTGGACATTCTTTGAGTTCTTTGTCATAGATTATTAATTGTTCATAACTTTGTAGAATCTCAAATTGTCATGGATTTGCAGCATCTTAGTCTATGATACATGCATAGAATCTTACTTAGGCTGTGGTATCGTTGTAGTATTTTCATCATCATCATCATCTCGTGCTGTCTCCACACGGACGGTTGGCTGCAGTGAACCTTCACTTTGTTCTGTTTCTTGTCTTCCTAGAACACTGGACCAAGCTTGCCCCTGTCCATCTCTTGATGTTGTCCGCCCATCTGTATCGCTGTCATCCTCTTGTTCTCTTCCCTTCTATCTCGTCTTCCTAGAACATTGGACCAAGCTTGTCCCTGTCCATCTCTTGATGTTGTCCGCCCATCTATATCGCTGTCGTCCTCTTGTTTTCTTCTATCTTGTCTTCCTAGAACACTGGACCAAGCTTGTCCCTGTCCATCTCTTGATGGTGTCCGCCCATCTATATCGCTGTCGTCCCCTTGTTCTCTTCTCTTCTATCTTGTCTTCCCAGAACATTGGACCAAGCTTGCCCCTGTCCATCTCTTGATGTTGTCCTCCCATCTATATCGATGTCGTCCTCTTGTTCTCTCCCCTTCTATCTTGTCTTCCTAGAACACTGGACCAAGCTTGTCCCTGTCCATCTCTTGATGGTGTCCGCCCATCTGTATCGCTGTCATCCTCTTGTTCTCTTCCCTTCGATCATGTCCTCATGGAGGGTCTTCAGTATAGTAATGTGTCTCTTGACATGCCAAAAGTATCTTGGCTATCTTGTCTTTACGATGTTCAATATTTCTCTTTTAACTTTTTAGTTGTTTGTTTTTTTTCTGTTCATGAGATACGCCATATTCTTCTTTATATCCACATATCAAGGGTCTTGCTTTTCTTTTCTGTTCATGAGATACGCCCTATTCTTCTGTATATCCACATATCAAGGGCCTTGCTTTTCTTTTCTGTCCACGAGATACGCCATATTCTTCTTTATATCCACATATCAAGGGCCTTGCTTTTCTTTTCTGTTCATGAGATACGCCCTATTCTTCTGTATATCCACATATCAAGGGTCTTGCTTTTCTTTTCTGTTCATGAGATACGCCCTATTCTTCTGTATATCCACATATCAAGGGCCTTGCTTTTCTTTTCTGTCCACGAGATACGCCATATTCTTCTTTATATCCACATATCAAGTTCCTTGATTTTCTTTTCTGTTGTCTCCTTCCAGGTCCGCGTTTCTACACCACTAAGGAAATATCACTCCTACTTTAATACATTTCTAGCATTTTACTTTAACTTTAATACATTTGTAGCATCTTGTATTGTCCATAACACATGTCAAGCATATTTTACTTGGTTTTGTGATACTTTTGTAGCATCGTAACTAGTCTGTGATACATTTGTATCATCAGTTCAATAACAGAAGTATTGATAGAATTATTTTTTAACTCTTTAAACTTGATTTATTTACACACTACACAAACCTGGTATATTAACTAGAGTATGTCCAGTGAGTGACGTTTTCATTCATTCATTTGCATGTCCCTTGCGGAACTTTACCTCCCTAACAGCTCTCCTGTAGGCCTCTCGGTTGTGAGCAAGATGACCTGCTGCTGATGCATCCATCTGTAGATCATCAAGGATGTCTTACATTCATCTTCGCCTTGGTCTTTCTCTCTTTCTTTATTCCATTATGTACCCTTCCAAGACGGTCTTCTCTAGATTATCATGATGTTTAATGTGTCCAAAATATTTAAGTTTTCTCTCTTTAATACTCTTTACTAGCCAGCCTTCTTCAGTATTAAGTTCTTATAGTATGGATAAATTTGTTCTGTTTTGTGTCCATTATATCTGAAGAACTCTTCTGTAGCATTTACATTCAAAGACATTTATGCGTTTCTCAGCTGTTAAGTGTCCAGGTCTCACAGGCATATGTTGCCATAGGAAAGATGCATACCCTTAAAAATCTTATTTTTGTAGTTCTGTCTGTTCCTCTCCACATATTCTTTAGTTGTTTTATTTTCTGAAGAGCAATAGATGTCCTCCTTTTAATTTCCTTCATTGTATCTCTATTATTAGTTAGCAGTGATCCAAAAAGCAAAGCAAAGGTAACCCTTTCATGCCTTAGAGGCACATAGGGATATGGTGTTAGTGCCCATATTTTCCTTGACCTGTCAGCACACTAGAGGGTGATATGGTCAGTATTACGCCTGGTTGCCTTTCCTTACCCAACTCCAGATGAAGTCGGGTACCCATTTCTACAGCTGGGTGACTGGGGTGCCGCCGGCCGGATTCGAACCCCCGACCTTCGCCATGAGAGACCAGTGCTAGTAATGATCCAAGATATTCATAACACTCCACTTCTTCCAGTTTTTTCCTCATTGATACATATATCAGCTGCCTTGTTTGTTTTGTCATTTGTCATCAATTTAGTTTTCTTCGCATTAAGATAGAGGTTCTGCTCTTCGCTGTTCTTACAGACTGACATAATTAATTTTTCCATTCCTTATTGTGAGTGACGTACATGGCGTAATATGTAGGGAGAGACAGTCTTGGAAAGATTACACAACAAATGTTCGATTTTATCGCGGGAAAATTGACAATTACACTTGGTGTTTCCTACAGGAAATTGACATGTGGTCGGAGTGGATTTGGGGAGATTTAGCTGGAATTAAACTTAAATAGATCAAGACAATAAAAAAATTTAATGGAGATACAAAATTTAAAAGAAAAAAAACCATTGAACAGAAGCACAGCTGGAAAGGTTCATGAAAACTGGAACTTTACGACAGATATTAGAAAAAAAGGGACATTATCAAACGCTACATCCTGATAAAGTCGCTTTGTTTCCAGTAGAAAACAAAGGGACATCATCAGGAGATAGGTGTGATTCACTTTGGTCTATATACTGTGAAAGTATGGGACAGAATTGATGTGGGATGCACTGCACCGGCCTTCTATTTCTTAGTAGGCGGCACATGATGATGAATATTATTATATCTCAGAAATTATTGTTTTGTGAGTGGTGATGCTAAGAACGTGTTTAAACGTCGTGCTATATGTGAACTGTGATACTAAGAACGTGTTTAAACGTCGTGCTATATGTGATACTAAGAACGTGTTTAAACGTCATGCTATATGTGAAGTGTGATACTAAGAACGTGTTTAAACGTCGTGCTATATGTGATACTAAGAACGTGTTTAAACGTCGTGCTATATGTGATACTAAGAACGTGTTTAAACGTCGTGCTATATGTGATACTAAAACGTGTTTAAACGTCGTGCTATATGTGATGCTAAGAACGTGTTTAAACGTCATGTTATATGTGAAGTGTGATACTAAGAACGTGTTTAAACGTCGTGCTATATGTGATGCTAAGAACGTGTTTAAACGTCGTGCTATGTGTGAAGTGTGATATTAAGAACGTCTTTAAACGTCGTGCTATATGTGATGCTAAGAACGTGTTTAAACGTCGTGCTATGTGTGAAGTGTGATATTAAGAACGTCTTTAAACGTCGTGCTATATGTGATGCTAAGAACGTGTTTAAACGTCGTGCTATATGTGATACTAAGAACGTGTTTAAACGTCATGCTATATGTGAAGTGTGATACTAAGAACGTGTTTAAACGTCGTGCTATATGTGATACTAAGAACGTGTTTAAACGTCGTGCTATATGTGATACTAAGAACGTGTTTAAACGTCGTGCTATATGTGATACTAAAACGTGTTTAAACGTCGTGCTATATGTGATGCTAAGAACGTGTTTAAACGTCATGTTATATGTGAAGTGTGATACTAAGAACGTGTTTAAACGTCGTGCTATATGTGATGCTAAGAACGTGTTTAAACGTCGTGCTATGTGTGAAGTGTGATATTAAGAACGTCTTTAAACGTCGTGCTATATGTGATGCTAAGAACGTGTTTAAACGTCGTGCTATGTGTGAAGTGTGATATTAAGAACGTCTTTAAACGTCGTGCTATATGTGATGCTAAGAACGTGTTTAAACGTCGTGCTATATGTGATACTAAGAACGTGTTTAAACGTCGTGCTATATGTGAAGTGTGATACTAAGAACGTGTTTAAACGTCGTGCTATATGTGATGCTAAGAACGTGTTTAAACGTCGTGCTATATGTGAACTGTGATACTAAGAACGTGTTTAAACGTCGTGCTATATGTGATGCTAAAAACGTGTTTAAACGTCGTGCTATATGTGATGCTAAAAACGTGTTTAAACGTCGTGCTATCTGTGATACTAAGAACGTGTTTAAAAGTCATGATATATGTGAACTGTGATACTAGGAACGTGTTTAAACGTTGTGCTATATGTGAAGTGTGATACTAAGAACGTGTTTAAACGTCAAGCTATATGTGATCTGTGATACTAAGAACGTGTTTAAACGTCGTGCTATATGTGAAGTGTGATACTAAAAACGTGTTTAAACGTCGTGCTATATGTGATACTAAGAACGTGTTTAAACGTTGTGCTATATGTGATACTAAGAACGTGTTTAAACGTAGTGCTATATGTGATACTAAGAACGTGTTTAAACGTCGTGCTATATGTGATACTAAGAACGTGTTTAAAAGTAGTGCTATACGTGAAGTGTGATGCTAAGAACGTGTTTAAACGTCGTGCTATGTGTGATACTAAGAACGTGTTTAAACGTCGTGCTATATGTGAACTGTGATACTAAGAACGTGTTTAAACGTCGTTCTATATGTGAACTGTGATGCTAAGAACGTGTTTAAACGTCGTGCTATATGTGATACTAAGAACGTGTTTAAACGTCATGCTATATGTGAACTGTGATACTAAGAACGTGTTTAAACGTTGTGCTATATGTGAACTACGATGCTAAAACGTGTTTAAACGTCGTGCTATATGTGATACTAAGACCGTGTGTGAACGTTGTGCTATATGTGATACTAAGAACGTGTTTAAACGTCGTGCTATATGTGAACTGTGATATTAAGAACGTGTTTAAACGTCGTGCTATATGTGACACTAAGAACGTGTTTAAATGTCGTGCTATATGTGATACTAAGAACGTGTTTAAACGTCGTGCTATATGTGAAACTAAGAACCTGTTTAAACGTCGTGCTATATGTGAACTGTGATATTAAGAACGTGTTTAAACGTCGTGCTATATGTGACACTAAGAACGTGTTTAAATGTCGTGCTATATGTGATACTAAGAACGTGTTTAAACGTCGTGCTATATGTGATACTAAGAACGTGTTTAAACGTCATGCTATATGTGAACTGTGATACTAAGAACGTGTTTAAATGTCGTGCTATATGTGATACTAAGAACGTGTTTAAACGTCGTGCTATATGTGAAACTAAGAACCTGTTTAAACGTCGTGCTATATGTGAACTGTGATATTAAGAACGTGTTTAAACGTCGTGCTATATGTGACACTAAGAACGTGTTTAAATGTCGTGCTATATGTGATACTAAGAACGTGTTTAAACGTCGTGCTATAGTGATACTAAGAACGTGTTTAAACGTCATGCTATATGTGAACTGTGATACTAAGAACGTGTTTAAACGTCGTGCTATATGTGATACTAAGAACGTGTTTAAACGTCGTGCTATATGTGATACTAAGAACGTGTTTAAACGCCATGCTATATGTGAAATATGATACTAAGAACGTGTTTAAATGTCGTGCTATATGTGATACTAAGAACGTGTTTAAACGTCGTGCTATATGTTATACTAAGAACGTGTTTAAACGTCGTGCTATATGTGATACTAAGAACGTGTTTAAACGTCGTGCTATATGTGATACTAAGAACGTGTTTAAACGTCGTGCTATATGCGATACTAAGAACGTGTTTAAACGTCATGCTATATGTGAACTGTGATACTAAGAACGTGTTTAAACGTCGTGCTATATGTGATACTAAGAACGTGTTTAAACGTCATGCTATATGTGAACTGTGGTACTAAGAACGTGTTTAAACGTTGTGCTATATGTGAACTACGATACTAAAAACGTGTTTAAACGTCGTGCTATATGTGAATTGTGATGCTTAGAACGTGTTTAAACGTCGTGCTATATGTGATACTAAGAACGTGTTTAAACATCGTGCTATATGTGACACTAAGAACGTGTTTAAACGTCATGCTATATGTGAAGTGTGATACTAAGAACGTGTTTAAACGTCGTTCTATATGTGAACTGTGATGCTAAGAACGTGTTTAAACGTCGTGCTATATATGATACTAAGAACGTGTTTAAACGTTGTGCTATATGTGAAGTGTGATACTAAGAACGTGTTTAAACGTCGTGCTATATGTGATACTAAGAACGTGTTTAAACGTCGTGCTATAAGTGAACTGTGATAGTAAGAACGTGTTTAAACATCGTTCTATAAGTGAACTGTGGTGCCAGGAATGTGAGTAAACGTCGTGCTATGTGTGAAGTGTGAAGTGTGAAGTTAAGAACGTATCAAAACGTTTCGCGTTATCTCCGTGCTTACGTTAGATTAGTATAGTTTAAATACTATCGACACCGCAAATCTAGTTTGTACCCCCAGAAAAGATTACCGCATTCAGGAAAAGTTGCATCAATGGAACGACAATTCAAAATACCCAATTAAGTCACATTTCTGCCAGTACAACACATGGGTAGTACATTCTCCTTTACCACCTGTTTTTTTTTTTGTAGTATTGACAAAAAGTAATAGTCGCTGCCTCTGTCCACATTCGTCTTTACTGTTGTGAAAGCAGTGACACCAAAACTCATACGTTGTGGCGCTCACCGCGGCTTTTGACGTAAAAGAGACGGGTAAATACCCTTCTAACTGGCCTTACTCAACAAAAATCAATAACGGAATATCAAAAGGCTGCAGAAAACTCAGTTTTCCAATTATCGTGTGGCACAGCATTCAAACGTGGACGACGGTATAAGCCGACGTAAAGAAGAAATCGCTACGGGGGGGTTTGACACAGTGGTTTTTTTTTTATTTTATTTCTTCACTTGAAAGAACGGATCCCTCAAAAAAAAAATGTAATCGATTTCACTATTGGTATTGAGTTTTTTTGTTCGCGAGAGTCAGTGCGAGAACCTGGCCAATGTCGGCTTGTTACAGGTTCCTTGAGGTGGTCAGATATTGTGTCCAGCGTCTTCGTGGACGATTTTAAGCTTGCCCTTGCTGTGTGTGTTATTTTTCCCGCATTGAAATCTCCTCATTTTGATAACTAGGTCTCCTCCATTTTTACCTGTTGTGTGCCTGACCCAGGTAGTTTTATTTACCTGTGTCTTAAGTGATGAATGCGACGCGATCTGGCTATGTTCCTAGTCAAAGTGTCATACCATCACTTCCTGGGTCATATTTTGAGCCTGGCTCCTGGTATTTTTAAGTGGCGTGTCTGTACTGGTAGATGACCAAGTTTTGCTCTCATAAAATAACCTTTTGGTAGATGACCAAGTTTTGCTCTCATAAAATAACCTTTTGGTAGATGACCAAGTTTTGCTCTCATAAAATAACCTTTTGGTAGATGACCAAGTTTTGCTCTCATAAAATAACCTTTTGGTAGATGACCAAGTTTTGCTCTCATAAAATAACCTTTTGGTAGATGACCAAGTTTTGCTCTCATAAAATAACCTTTTGGTAGATGACCAAGTTTTGCTCTCATAAAATAACCTTTTGGTAGATGACCAAGTTTTGCTCTCATAAAATAACCTTTTGGTAGATGACCAAGTTTTGCTCTCATAAAATAACCTTTTGGTAGATGACCAAGTTTTGCTCTCATAAAATAACCTTTTGGTAGATGACCAAGTTTTGTTCTCATCAAATAACTTTTTCTTGAAGTTTTAAGCCTTCTTTCGCCCATCTCTCTTGTGGTTGACATAATTACCACTTTAAGAAGTATTATATGTTTATTACTTCCTCTTTTCGCTTTGTTCTTCCGTTGAAAGAAATCTTGTCTTTCCTCATATTTTTGCCTGTTTACACTACTCTCGAAGTAGCAGTTTTCTCTACATTATTTCTTTCTCCTCTGATAACTCTACAGGTAAACTTTCAAATTATTTTCTGTTTGGATAAATCTTCACGTAAAGAAAAAAAATGTATATTTTGTTTCGTTATGTTATTTTACTCTGTAAATTCTTTTATTTTCTTTCGCTTGTAAATGTGCATACTTTTCTAATAACTCATCACTAAAACTTCACAGCATCTGACGTTCGGCCTCTTCATCATTCCAATATACTTCATTCCAGTTCTTTCTTTCCTTCCTATGAACTATTACTGCTGACACTTTTTTTCCTTAATGGAATGTGTACTGAATACCTGCAAAGGACTGTGTACTGAAATACCTTCAATGGAATGTGTACTGAAATGCTTCCAATTGAACATGTACTGAATTACCTGGAAGGGAATGTGTACTGAACTACCTGCAATGAAATGTGTACTGAACTACCTGGAAGGGAATGTGTACTGAACTACCTGGAATGGAATGTGTAATGAACTACCTGGAATGGAATGTGTACTGAACTATCTGCAATGAAATGTGTATTGAACTACCGCAATGGAATATGTACTGAACTACCTGCAATGGAATGTGTACTGAACTACCTGCAATGGAATGTGTACTGAGCTACCTACAGTGGAATATATACTGAACCAGCACTGTAACAAGAGAAAGTTGATATGTGTTTTGTCATTGCAGGAAAATTGCCATATACGCTGTTTTGTCATCGCAGGACTTGAGAATGTGAGAGCAGGGTTTAGGAGAGCGTAGGATGGGGGGTGGGGAAAAAAGAGGGGAGAGGGGATATATTTATTGTGGCCGGCAAACTATAAACGCCAAATCATACCCCCCAACATTTCAATGCCGCTCTTGGTAAAAGGGTTGCTACGCTCTGTCAACCCGAGTAACTCAAATGAGGCTGGACGCGGCCTTCCATGATGGCGGGGCCTGGCGAGAGAAATGATTCACGAGCCTGCTGTAACCAGCTCGTCATCCGACACAGTGCTCACGCGTCAAGATTCAAAGGGATGGAAGGACTGAGAGAAAAGGGCAAGACATGAACTACGCCCCAGTAGCTGCTGTCCAGTCGTTTGATCTTGTGGCTTCGAACTCGTTCCACCTCCTCCATTAAGCTGTGCTGCGGTCATAGAAAAGAAAAGAAAAGAGAAAAAAAATGGCTGCAGCCATTATCGTTTTTAGAGAATAAGAAAGCTTTGGAGGGTGAAGATGAACGCAGGACAGCGAGAAGGGACCTTTGGCTGGCTGCTCGCGTCAGAGATGGCGGAGCAAAGCTGACCAAGACCCTATCCCACATCTCCGTTAGTACCCCTAGTTACAGCTCCAGCCTGAGTAACGGAGCAGGGATTGCTGTAGTCCACATGAGGGTGGGGTCTGATAAAGGTACTTCACATTCCTGCTGCCTTTTTAGCTCCACTCTGGGTCTTATCTTATCTTATATCTTATATCCTTCCCGTGCCGTTAAACGTCACATAGGGCTCGCAAAGTAGTTCGCCAATTTTTCCTGTCTTCGGCGAGCCTTTCAACCTCATCAAATGATTTTATGCCTGTTAATTTGGCCTCTCTTAATAATGTCTTCTTCAGAGTTTCACGCGGTCTGCCTCTTTTTCTTCGGCCTGTTGTGTTCCACTTGATAGCTTGTTTTGTGATTCTCTGATCATTTCTTCTCATCAAGTGACCAACATATGTCCATCTCCTTTTCCTGATCACCCATGAGACTGGTTGTTGTTCAGTCATCTGTCTTATCTCTGCATTGTTCTTGAATTCGTTCCACTTGATGCTGAGTATTTTCCTTAGGCATTTGTTTTCAAAAGAGTCTAATTTCTTTTCTATTTCTTTAGTTGTTTTCCAGCTTTCGCATGCATAAATGAGGGTGGATATTACATTTGAATTGAATTGACTTGGTTTTTGTGCTTATAACTTTTGAATTCCATATGTTCTCAAGATTCTTGAAGATTGATGCTGCTTTTGCAATTCTGATCCTAACTTCCTTTCTAGTGTCACCATCCAGTTCTATGTAGCTGCCAAGGTATGCAAATTGATTGACTTCTTCAATATCTGTCCCTTCTATGTGTATTTTTTCCATTTTGATTGAGAGGAATTTTCATTATTTTTGTTTTGTCCTTGTTGATTTCAAGTCCTATTTTGCTAGCCAGTGAAGACAGGCTATCTGTTTCTTCTTGCATGGAATTCACATTGTTACTGGTAAGAGTTATATCATTTAGTAGACCCTTTGTCTACTAACAAAAAAAAAAAAACAACAAAAAAAAAGAAACACGCCGCAACACACTCCGCATCCGACACGATGCTTGTCCTTCAACGTCTTCACCTCGTCGCCGGTATAGAAAATCCTGCCTGCAGTTCTAGTGATACAGAGCAAGAACATCAAACCTTCCCTCACGCTGTAGAGAACATACAGAGAACAGAACTTATAAACAATCTTCCAGTAAACCCAACCCCTATAAGAAGTTCCAGACTTACAGATACCAGGGATTACATTAATAACAATCTGTGAAGTAGAAAAGCTAAACGTGCACCGAATGTTATATTCGAATGTCTATTTAGCCGAACAATGGAGAAATTCCAATATTCCTGTTCGAAAGTAATTATTGCAAAATTGCGAACACGCGAACAAATATTTCTCTCCGAATCACCAACAAGTAAATAGTTCTTTCGGGTTAGATCTAGCAATAAATTGTTCAATCAAGGTAGATCTTGCAATAAATTGTTCAATCAAGATAGATGTAAAGATAGATAATTCGGTCAAGTTAGATATAGCACTAAGTAGTTCAATCAAGGTAGATCTAGCATTAAATTATTCAATCAAGATAGATCTAAAGATAGATAATTCGGTCAAGTTAGATATAGCACTAAGTAGTTCAATCAAGGTAGATCTAGCATTAAATTATTCAGTCAAGATAGATCTAAAGATAGATAATTCGGTCAAGTTAGATATAGCACTAAGTAGTTCAATCAAGGTAGATCTAGCATTAAATTATTCAATCAAGATAGATCTAAAGATAGATAATTCGGTCAAGTTAGATATAGAACTAAGTAGTTCAATCAAACTAGATCTAGCAATAAATAAATCAGTCAAGTTAGATGTGGCAATAAATAGTTCAGTCAGGATAAGTGTAACAATAAATAATTCAGTCAAGTTTGATCTAGCAATAAATAGTTCGGTCGAGTTAGATCTAATCATAAATAGTTTTCTTAAACTTGTAATCTGTAAACTATTGACAGTTCAGTTTACGACATTTTGTCCATAATCCTGGGAGGTGAAGACCCTGTTCAATGAGGCAATCAGCGACCCACATATGACATGCCAGCGTCAGGGTTAGCGACCCATAGCTGGCCAAGACCCTGTCCCACCTCTCCGTGGTACCCCCTGTAACAAGCCCTAGCCTGGCTAACGGAGCAGGGATCGCCATAGTCCCCATGGTGGTGGAGTCTGCTAAAGAAGCATTGCTTTTTAGCTGTACTCCGGGACTGAAGAAGTAGCCGCCATAACCCGCTCCCACGCCGATACGATGCTGTGCCTCAACATCTCTACAGCATCGGCTGTAAAGAACAACAGCTCGCAGTTACAGGGAATTCCTACAAGCATCTATAATCATACACATGATCAGTTTAGCGGCAAAACTCAAACAGGAACAAGAAAATGGCTTTCCTGTAGTTACTTTTCACTAAATTCGCAGAATCAGTTTCTTTCTTTTTTTTAAAATTGTATCTGAATCTGTATTCGACAAAACAGAAAGTGAAGTATTCGTATTGAACATAATATTTTTATTCTTTATGCTCTTTATTCGGTATATCTTTAACAAAAACTGTGTTAGAAAATGCCATTTATTTGCTTTACTGAACTAGGAAAGCTAAGTAGATCAATACGTCTAAGAGCTCATCGAGCAGAATGTGACGTTAAGGCCAAGGAACACTCAAAGACGAAGATGGATAGATCTTATAGCTAGTCTGAAGAATTTGATGTACGTCTTCTCAGAATCGCCCAAACTACTCGTTATCGTGAAGATGGAAGATGAAACAAACGGTTTTGTAAAACACACGCACACACACACACAAAATGGCAGTTTGATGGATGATAGTAGAGCACTATGGTGGGACAGGAAAAGAAATGACTAGAGACAAGAACAACTGGGAAACAAGAACTAAACATCAGTGTCCTCTCTAGCAGACTAGGACAATGACATCCTGTCAGATTTTCGGAATCACAGCCACTCCGTTAAAGGATTCCTGATGCCAGTTAAGCGGATCATGGGATCGGTTTGTGCTATCATCTGTTATTCTTTCCTTTTTTTCTTTTTTTTTCTTTTTTAATATCCTCAATACAGGCCTGGATTAGACGACTGACTTGTCTCTCGTGTAAGTCTGAACTGAATGATTTTTTTTTTGTTTTGAGTATTTTATTTTGAGTGAATGATTTCCTGTTTGATTCTGTTTGATTTCAGTCAAGGAAATAGTGAGTGAGGAATAAAAGTATTGTTTATTTGTCTTGTCCTGTCGCCTTCCTCGTGTATGTCTTTGGTGTGGAGTGAGCAGAGTTTCTGACACGGCCTCGTAGATTTTCTGTTTATAATGGGATATTTGAAAATTTCCTTCTGTCCATCTTTTACACGAGCTCTCTCTCTCTCCCCCTCCCTCTTTCTCTCTCTCTCTCTCATTCGCAGATGTACTAAATTTAAACAGTTACACACTCCATTCTTAACAGTCAGTGAAGTTTACAGTTATCTTTTATCCTTAAAAAAAACAACAGTACAGGGCTTGACCATATTAGCGATAAGATCGTACGTTATGCTGCGCCTGTCATTTCACATACACTAACATACATTTACAATCAGTGTATTGCAAAATGTTATTTCCCTGAGGCTTTTAAAACTGCTAAGGTGTATCCTCTCTTTAAATCTGGCTCATCCAATAATCTTACCAACTATAGACCAATATCCATACTATCGTCGTTATCAAAACCACTTGAAAAACACATACACAAAATAACTCTACGACACATGCAAGAGAACAATTTACACACAAACAGTCAGTCAGGCTTTAGACCCAATCATTCCTGCTACACAGCTCTCCCTAAAATGACAGAAAACTGTTTAGTAAATATAAATGACGACATACTATGTGGTGCCATCTTTATCGACTTCAGAAAGGCATTTGATATGATTGACCACGATATTCTTGTAAGAAAAATAAAGACTTATAAATTACATCCTGACCTAATAAAATTAATTGCATCGTTTCTTTCAGGCAAACAACAGGTAGTATTCTTCAGGATTCCTCTATCAAATTCTGCTATAGTTGACACCGGTGTTCTGCAAGGTTCTATTCTAGGCCCGTTACTCTTTGCAATCTATATCAATGATCTTCCATTTCATCTTAAACACTCTTCTTGTGACCTTTTTGCCGATGATTGCACAGTCAAATGATTGTGATTACGACTGTATTAATCCAGAATCATCAACTCTTCAGGTCGAGTTAAACAATCTAATTAGACGGAACAACAATAATGGCATGATTGTAAATACTGATGAAACCAAATCAATGCTCATAACAACAAGACAGAAACTACAAAACGCGACAAAAACAACACTTCGGCTCTGTACTGAAACATCACAGATAGAAAACGTTAGCGAGCACAAAACACTAGGTCTTATTATTGACCAACATCTGACCTGGAACTCTCATGTGCATGGTCTAACAAAACTCATCGCACAAAAAGTATACTAGTTAGCCAAAATCAAGCACTTCATCGATCAAGACACAAGGAAGACATACTACATATCTCATATACAAACACATTTAGACTATTTCTCAACAGTTTGGAATGGTTGCTCAGTGTCAAATACAAAGAGGCTTTGCTCACTCCAAAAGCGAGCAGTAAAGCTTATTAGTGACAAAGATCAAGCACAAACAACTAACCAGCACAAACATATCAAAATACCGCCTCTTAAAAACAGATTCCTCTTCAACAAAGCCAAGTTAGTACATCAAATTCTTTCACAGCATGCCCCGCCTTATCTATGGAACCTGTTTAAATTTAACCCAAAGTGCAGCCAATGTTTAAACGACATATGTCTTCCAAAACCTAGACTTGATCTTTACAAGAAAAGCTTTAGTTATTCTGCTGCTCATCTTTGGAATACCCTCCCATGTTGTATAAACAATATAAACTATACCCCTTCCTACAACTACAAACTTTTCCAATATCTATTTGATGTCGACTACATGCCTCCATGATTCGTAAAACTTAAAATTCATTTTAGACTGATCTTACAGACACCGAATTCAGTTAATTTTTGTTTGGTAGATAGTTATTTATGTGTGTATGTAGTTAGTAATCTATATGTGTAGGTAGTTAGTCATTTATATGTGTAGGTAGTTTGTCATTTATATGTGTATTTAGTTAGTCATTTTAGTCATTTATATGTGTATGTATTTAGACATTTATATGTGTATGTAGTTACTTTATTGTTAATTATGCAGGTTATATGAACAGCATATTTGTAGATTGTCTGGAGCAGAGTGAAAGTTGTATGATAAAGGACAGAATGTCAGACGGGACTGCGTGCCCAATTCTTAACCCTTTGGAAAGAAATATCAATCAATCAATCAATCTCACTCTCACTATCTCTTTCCTTGTGTTCTGTGGCGTATTGTCTAGATTGTCTGCATTTAACGAGACCAGATCAACTGACGTGTTGTTTCTGGGTAGTAATTTCATGTTGGTCTTGATGCTGTCCTGATATGATTTTGTCTCTTTCCCATGGTATGATTTTGTCTCTTTCCCATGGTATGATTTTGTCTCTTTCCCATGGTATGATTTGTCTCTTTCCCATGTTATGATGGTATGAATTTGTCTCTTTCCCATGTTATGATGGTATATTTTTGCCTCTTTCCCATGGTATGGTTTTATCTCTTTCCCATGGTATGATTTTGTCTCTTTCTCATGGTATGATTTTGTCTCTTTCCCATGGTATGATGGTATGATTTTGTCTCTTTCCCATGGTATGATGGTACGATTTTGTCTCTTTCCCATGGTATGATGGTATGCTTTGTCTCTTTCCTATGGTATGATGGTATGATTTTGTTTCTTTCCCATGGTATAATTTTGTCTCTTTTCTCCTACATATGCTATTCTCTGGAAACATCTCTTCTTTCTGTCCCGGCGATACGAAATTATTTATGAGACAAGTATAAATGTGAATTATAATACTACGTTTCCCTTCTATGTCCCTTGTGAACCTTCTCAAATTTGGCAACGGTTGTCTGCTTTTTTTTTCTACATCCTTCAAAGTTTTGTAGTTGTTGGTGATGCTACTTCTTAGACTGAAGTAAGCGGGTTCTAATCCCTCCCCCATCTTAGGGAATCTCTTCAGCGCTATGGAGTGGGTGCATTTAAGCTGATATCCTACGTTCAAGCAGGAGATCATAGAAATTGTGGATTTGGTTACAGTCTACTCTGTTTGGTAATTATCCATCTTACATTATATCCCATGTTTTGTAATTATCCATCGTGTGTTATATCCTGTGTTTGTTAATTATCCATCTTGTGTCATATCCTATGTTTGGCAAATATCCATCTGTATACATTCTTCAAAAAGTAAAACAACTAAAGAAGCTGTGGAGAGGAACAGACAGAACCACAAAAATAAGATTTTTAAGGGCATGCATCTTTCCCATCGCAACATATGCCTGTGAGACCTGGACACTTAACAAAACAGCTGAGAAACACATAAATGCCTTTGAATGTAAATGTTACAGAAGAGTACTTCAAATATCATGTACACAAAAAAAGAACATATATATCCATACTACAAGAACTTAATATTGAAGAAGGCTGGCTAGTAAAGAGGATTAAAGAGATAAAACTTAAATATTATGGACACATTAAATGTCATGATAATCTAGAGAAGACCGTCTTGGAAGGGTGCATAATGGGAAAAAAGAAAAAGAGGAAGACCAAGACGAAGATGGCTGCAAGACATCGTTGATGATCTATAAATGGATTTATCAGCAGCAGGGCATCTTGCTCACAAATGTTGAGGCCTACAGGAGTGCTGTTAGGGAGGCAAAGTTACACAAGGGACATGCAAATGAATGACTGACTGACACATTCTGGAAGAAATATTACACGAATGTCCTGCAGCACATGACCACAGACTCAGCCACGTTAGGGCAGGGCGTCCATGTCTAACGCTGAAGATACGGGTTTGTCATCAAAACCTGCATGAAACAGTGAACTTCATGGCAGCAAACATCCAGGACACGCATAGACTACTACCTAGATACAGGATAAGAAGTATAGGAAGAAGAAGTATAGGAAGAAGAAGTAGAGAAAGAAGAAGTATAGGAAGAAGAAGTAGAGAAAGAAGAAGTAGAGGAAGAAGAAGTAGAGGAAGAAGAAGTAGAGAAAGAAGAAGTAGAGGAAGAAGAAGTAGAGGAAGAAAAAGTAGAGGAAGAAGAAGTAGAGGAAGAAGAAGTAGAGATAGAAAAATTAGAGGAAGAAGAATTGGATGCACATTACAGTTCGCACTGCTGATATAAACAACTAGAATATATAAAGCCTCCAGGATAAAAGTTAGAAAAGAACTAATACAAAAAATAAGAACAAGAGAAGTCGCTGATTTACAGAGACAGAGCAAGAGAAAATACACAAGAGAAGAAGAACAGTGGAAAACGAAACCGGAAATTCTTTTAGAATCGATTTCTCTCAGAGGTGTATTTCAAAGAAGGAATGATAAAAATAAAAAGGGGATAATTTTAGAATCTGCAGCCCTCTCTAACAAGCTGGACGATAAGAATATCATTTGGAGAGGCCCTGCATAGGCGATATGGTGATGGAAGTTTTGAAGAAGCCCAGTGTAGCAGCCAACCATCATATCTTCCCGTGTGGTTTATCAGAAGTAAGTATATTCTGGTTTGTTGTGATGAAAAAATTATTTATTGCAGAGATGAGAGATAATGATGAGGAGAGGAGATCTTGTTGTGATGAAAAAAGTATTTATTGTAGAGATAAAGATAAGGATGAGGAGAGGAGAACTATGTTGTGATGAAAAATGTATTTATTGTAGAGATAAAGATAAGGATGAGGAGAGGAGATCTTGTTGTGGTGAAAAAGTATTTATTGTAGAGAAAAGATAAGGATGAGGAGAGGAGATCTTGTTGTGGTGAAAAGTAATGCGGATAGGAGAGATAAGAATGAGGAGAGGAGATCTGGTTTATCTCCTATCAGATTGTTATCCTAGTATTCTTATTATTCTTATAATTTACCTTCGCTTCGAACACGTCCTCTACCGCAATTATTTGTATTAGAAAAGAGCAAAATAAAAAATAATAAAGTCCCATTTCCAGGTTGAAGTGATAGTTTATTTCTCTTCTCATCACTTTCTTCACTCTCTCAGCTTCACACTCTTTGTTCAGTTTCTCTCTCTCTCTCTCTCTCTCTCTTATCCCTCTCCGTCTTCCTCTCTCTGACTACCCTGAAAAGCACATGCAAGAAACAGGTCACCCCGCCCCCAAACAACACTTCCTGATCCAGGTCACACACTGTGAAAGGAAACCCGCCTCTCAGCCCCAAAACAAAGGCTCAATTAAGTCATTGAAACATTGATTCTTAGACGAGGTGGCAGGAGGGACGATGATGATGATGATGATGATGATGATGAAAGATTAGTTTCCTAAATCGGCAAATGCCAGTCAACTCTCTTCACTTCTGCCCCTTTCCATCCTCACACTATTCTCACATAACTTTGTCACGACATTTTCTGCAGATATGGGATTTAAATTTTCTTTTTATACCAAAAAAAAAAAGGTGTTGACCATTCTTTCTTCTTCCTTTTTTTTTCCTGCGAAGATATTTCGACGAAATATTACTTTTATGCTCATTGCCCAATGATTATCCCCTTTTACTTTTTTGGAATCCGTAAATGTAATTATTTTGTTGTGTACAATGATTGTACGCCAAATGTGGGCAGATTGATTGATTGACTGATCTCTATTTCAAAAGGATTAAGAATTGGGCACGCAGGCTGGTCTGACATTCTGCCCTTTATCATACAACTTTCACTCCGTTCCAGACATTCTACAAATATGCTGCTCACATAACAAACATAATTAACAAATATAAACGACTACCTACATACACATATAAATGACCTAACTACATACACATATAAATGACCTAACTACATACAAATGACCTAACTACATACACATATAAATGACTACCTACATACACATATAAATGACAATCCACCACACAAAAATTGCATTACTATTCAGAATAATGAGTTCGGTGTTTATAAGAGCAGTCTAAAATAACTGTTTAAGTTTTACGATTTATAGAGGCATGTAGTCGACATCACATAGATAGTGGAGAAGTTTGTAGTTGTACGAAAGAGTATAGTTTATAGTTTTTTATACAGGATGGGAGGGTATTCCAACGAGTTCTCTTGTATATTCTCGAGGTAGGAGAGTGTCGGGTGGAAGAGATAGAGCCATGGGGAGTAGGTGAATGAGGGAGCAGAATAACAGAAAGTACGGCAAAACAAAGGGATAGAATAATAGAAAGTAAGGCAACAGAGGTGAGCAGAATAACAGAAAGTACGGCAAAAGAAGGGAGGAGAAAAACAGAAAGTACGGCAAAAGAAGGGAGGAGAATAACAGAAAGTACGGCAAAAGAAGCGAGGAGAATAACAGAAAGTACGGCAAAAGAAGGAAGGAGAATAACAGAAAGTATGGCAAAAGAAGGGAGTAGAATAACAGAAAGTACGGCAAAAGAAGGGAGTAGAATAACAGAAAGTACGGCAAGAGAAGGGAGTAGAATAACAGAAAGTACGGCAAAAGAAGGGAAGAGAATAACAGAAAGTACGGCAAAAGAAGGGAGGAGAATGACAGAAAGTACGGCAAAAGAAGGGAGTAGAATGACAGAAAGTACGGCAAAAGAAGGGAGGAGAATAACAGAAAGTACAGCAAAAGAAGGGAGGAGAATAACAGAAAGTACGGCAAAAGAAGGGAGGAGAATAACAGAAAGTACGGCAATGTCTATGAAAGTCCCGCACGAAACAACAGCTCGTCTACGTCCGCACTGGCCAACAGGCCCGGAAACTGACGGCCACAAGTAAACTGGCCAGATTCCTTGCGCTGATTGACCTAACCAATCCATCAATGCGTGGAGGTTATTTCGTGCCGTCCCGACCTCCATTAACCTCCGTATTCATCCTTTGGACTCTGGCTCGCCTGACACTCAGTCTATCCATCTTAACACTCTACCCACTCCTAATGACTCCTCTTCTGCGCCGTTTTCGCCCTGCTTCAAGAACTCCTGTCCGTCTATCCCACTGTCCTCACCTCTAATGTCCAGGTTTTATATTAACCTTTGTCCAATTGCTAGTCCTGGATACTTTTTTATATCCTCTTTCTCTCTCTCTCTCTCTCTCTCTCTCCTGTAAGATATCTTTCTTTATCTCAGTCTCTACTTCAAATCTCGTGAGAAAGGTGCACATTGGTTCCACAGAAATCATGATCAGCGAAGACATTTTGACTCGTAAACTTCCCTGTTCTAGGAATGTATTTCTTTCGTTTCTTTTTTTCTTCTGTTGATTTTCTGTTGATTCTTGTTTTTTACTCCTTACCTTTATTTCGACTGTGTTTCTCATAGTAGAAGTTTTTCTCAACTTTTCTCGCGTTCTTATTTTCATTTTTTCTTTATCTCGAATATTCGTTAAGCGAAAAAGTAACCGGACATTCTCGTAGATCGAGCAAGTTGTGAGGTCAAGGCTGGGGTCCTCGTTTCTAGTGAATTAAATTTTAGAACGAGTACCCAGTACATGGTGTTGGGGACAGAAGCAGTTCTTGCCTTGAAGGATTCAGCGAAGGACGTCCAATTTAAAAATTATTTTTACTTTGGGACATCGCGAAAACAAATATTATTTAACAAATTCTTAAGAAACCGCTTGTCCGAAGAGGCAATCAGCGACCCATAGCTGACAAGCTAGCGTCAGGTTTAGCGTACCCATAGCTGACATGATAGTGTCCGGTTTAGCGACCCATAGCTGACATGCTAGCGACAGGGTTAGCTACCCATAGCTGACATGTTAGCGTCAGGTTTAGCGACCCATAGCTGACATGCTAGCGACAGGGTTAGCTACCCATAGCTGACATGTTAGCGTCAGGTTTAGCGACCCATAGCTGACATGATAGTGTCCGGTTTAGCGACCCATAGCTGACATGCTAGCGACAGGGTTAGCTACCCATAGCTGACATGTTAGCGTCAGGTTTAGCGACCCATAGCTGACATGCTAGCGACAGGGTTAGCTACCCATAGCTGACATGTTAGCGTCAGGTTTAGCGACCCATAGCTGACATGTTAGCGTCAGGTTTAGCGACCCATAGCTGACATGCTAGCGACAGGGTTAGCTACCCATAGCTGACATGTTAGCGTCAGGTTTAGCGACCCATAGCTGACATGTTAGCGTCAGGGTTAGCTACCCATAGCTGACATGTTAGCGTCAGGTTTAGCGACCCATAGCTGACATGATAGTGTCCGGTTTAGCGACCCATAGCTGACATGCTAGCGACAGGGTTAGCTACCCATAGCTGACATGTTAGCGTCAGATTTAGCGACCCATAGCTGACATGCTAGCGACAGGGTTAGCTACCCATAGCTGACATGTTAGCGTCAGGTTTAGCGACCCATGGCTGACATGCTAGCGACAGGGTTAGCTACCCATAGCTGACATGTTAGCGTCAGGTTTAGCGACCCATAGCTGACATGTTAGCGTCAGGTTTAGCGACCCATAGCTGACATGCTAGCGACAGGGTTAGCTACCCATAGCTGACATGTTAGCGTCAGGGTTAGCTACCCATAGCTGACATGTTAGCGTCAGGTTTAGCGACCCATAGCTGACATGTTAGCGTCAGGTTTAGCGACCCATAGCTGACATGTTAGCGTCAGGTTTAGCGAAACATAACTGACATGCTAGAGTCAGGGTTAGCGAACCATATCTGACCAAGACCCTTTCCCACCTTTCCCATGATACTCACAGTAACAGGGCTAGTCTGGCTAACGGGGCAGGGACCGCCATAGTCCCCACGGTGGTGGAGTCTGCTAAAGAAGTACTGCACACCCCCTGCTTTTTAGCTGTACTCCGGGACTGAAAAAGTAGCCGCCATAGTCCACTTCCACGCCGATACGATGCGTAGCATGGCCTTGTAAGTAATGATTATTGTGGTTGTTATTATTTTTATTAATGAATATGATTATGAAAAAATACTGTAAACAAAATAGTAACATCGAATAGCGACAGAGAAAAATGGAGAGGAAAGGAAGAGAAAGGTATAAAACTTCCATGACACGGGAACAAGACGCGGACAAAAGTAAACAGTGGAAACAGTGAATAGAAAAAGACGAGACTCAGTGACGCTGACACTGAGGAAAGACAAAAGAAGGACGCCAGAAAGTAGGATAATCCAGTGATAACAAAGCGGTGACAGGACGTTGACATGTGTAAACAAAATAGAAAAGACGAATGGAGAAGGCAGACACAATCAAAAGCGAGGACACAATAAATTCTCCGACATGAAAGAGCAAGATAATGACTTAGGTAAATAACAATTGTATAGACGAAACTGACACAGAATGACACGAGTTAGGACGCGATTGCACACGGTTTTAAATAAATGAGTGACCAACTCAGCCAGCTGACCAATTAAATACTTAGAGGCGTGGCCTATTGGACAAATGACTTACGAGAGATAAGTCATGAGGCAGTTTGAATGACGGACAATCAGAACGCTCATGAGAACCAGTGGACATCTGAAAGGTGAAGCTAAAATACTTATTGGTTAAACTATCAAGCTGCACTTGAAGATAAAAAGGAGAGAGGAGAGACAGGAAGGGGAGAGACAGGAAGGGGAACGAAGAAGAAGAAGAAGAGACAGAGGAGGGAGACCGAGGACGGAAGAACAAACAATCAAGAACCAAGAAGTACGGAGGTAGAGAAGAGAAGAACAGTAGAAGGAGAATACACTCCAGAGAAGACACAAGAAAGAAAGAAGACGTAGGTAACGACAGATGGAACAGATGGACAACTACAGCAATAGATACGCAGGAAAAGCAGTTTTGAAGAAGTAGTTTTAGGACAGATTGAAGATGTGTTTCAAATGATTCAAGTGATTACGAAGAATTGATACTTTGAAACTTGGAGTACAGTGATTTAGTCCTCTAACTGATTGACCACGTGTTGCAGATCTGATATAATACTGAGCTAGGAAAATTTCTCGTATCAAGTGTAGAATATTGTGAAGTTGAGAACATTGCCGAAATACTGTATGTAGAATATGGTAGAATATGATAGAGTGTGATATTGTGAACAAATTATTAAGTGTTTCAATTCAAGTGAAGTTGTGAACTATACATCTTGAACTTATTTGTAAGAATTAAATAATGGAGGAACATTTCATCGGACTTGCTCTGATTCGTGAAGTGGTAAAGTTCTTTGAAACCTCCATTTTCGTGGTGTGCTGATCAAAGAACATCTTCTTTAGCCAGAAATATCTAACTCACACCTTTCAGTGTTAGAGATGCTGTGCCTCAACATCTCTACAGCATCGGCTGCAAAGAACAACACCTCGTAGTTACAGGGAGTTCGTATAAGTACAAACAAATTCCTTCCTACAGTAAATGATTTAATGGCAAAACTGTAAAATATATGACCTGCACTACATTACAGTCACTTCCGCTTTTGTCTTGTAAGATGGAAGACGCGCAGTAATACAAACCCGTGAAAGATGTGTAATCTACTACCACGTTGTGGGGGGTGGGGGGTGAGGGGTCAGACAGGGGCTAGCTGGCTTCAAGTGTCCGTTATATAAAAAAAAATCTTGAGAACCGCTGTGTTAAGGACAACATTCGAAAAAAAAAAGAACAGACCTGCAACGCGATGAGTACCAAGGACTATCAGGATACAAATAGTTGCTCATGTTAGGGTGAAAATAGAGCTAAATGTTTTTGTTTAAAAATTCAAAATCAGTTCAAAATCGCGTGGACGCAACAGAATGTTCCAACATTATTCTTACCAAGTATTTTAGAGTTCATTTATGTGATCTGCACTCTAGCCATCTTTTCTCCTTCTTCTTCTTCTTATGTTGTTTGTTGAACGATAAATTTAACTACATCGAGGTGGATTGAGAGAGAGAGCGAGAGAGAGAGAGAGAGATGCATTAGAGATTAATACAATTGTTATTTGTGGTCTACCGTAATTGATATGACAAACCAAAAACGCATTTACGTAAATGGCTGATGAGAATTACTTTGGTAAATGGAGTTTTAAAAAAAAAATTGTGTAAGTTTTCTTTTTGTGAGAAAAATTAATGTAATGGAGTTTTAATATCCGCGCCACAAATACTGATACATCGGACCAGCTCTACAGGTTAACAAGCAACGTGACTAATATAAGAAAGAAGAGACTAACTGATCTTATGTGACGAAGTGGGAATGATTTGACAGTCTGTGACTGCCCTACTCCCCCCCCCCCCCAGGCATAGAAGAGTAGGTCTACATAGAGGGAAACATGTGGTCATATGCATGTGTTTTCTGTGTTGTTTTTAAATAGATCCATCTCAGAAACGCATAAAAGCATTTGAATGTAAATGCTACAGAAGAGTTCTTCAAATATCGTGGACACAAAAAAGAACAAATATATCCATACTACAGGAACTTAATATTGAAGAAGGCTGGCTAGTAAAGAAGATTAAACAGAGAAAACTTAAATATTTTGGACACATTAAACGTCATGATAAGACCATCTTGAAAAGTTACATGATAGGAAAAACAAAGAGAGGAAGACCAAGGCGAAGATGGCTGCAAGACATCGCTGATGATCTGTAAATGGACAAACCAGCAGCAGGGCATCTTGCTCACAACCGAGAGGCCTACAGGAGAGCTGCTAGGGAGGCAAAGTTCCGCAGGGGACATGCAAATGACTGACTGACATCACATTCAGTATATTCATGTACCTGATCTGCCACCTGTTATAACACCTGAGAACTGATGTCTTAGTCTGTATAGACATTCCAGACTCACGTCCGACCTATGTGTGGTAGTTTTTTTTTCCTTAGACTTTTCTCCAGGGAACTGTAGCGTGCACGAGATTGCACACATGGACTTTCTGTCCCACTACCTAGAGACTAGGACCTTCTGTCCCACTACTTGGAGACTAGGACTTTCTATCCCACTACCTAGAGACTAGGACCTTCCGTCCCACTACCTAGACCCTAAGACTTTGGGTCTCATTACCTAGAGACTAGGACTTTCTGTCCCACTATCTAGAGACCAGGACTTTCTGTCCCACTACCTAGAGACCAAGACTTTTTGTCCCACTACCTAGAGACCAGGGCACTCTGTCCTACTACCTAGACCCTAAGACTTTGGGTCTCATTACCTGGAGACTAGGACTTTCTGTCCCACTATCTAGAGACCAGGACTTTCTGTCTCACTACCTAGAGACCAAGACTTTCTGTCTCACTACCTAGAGACTAGGACTTTCTGTCTCACTACCTAGAGACCAGGACTTTCTGTCTCACTACCTAGAGACCAAGACTTTCTGTTCCACAACCTAGAGACTAGGACTTTCTGTTCCACTAGACTAGGACTTTCTGTTCCACTACCTAGAGACCAAGACTTTCTGTCTCACTACCTAGAGACTAGGACTTTCTGTCTCACTACCTAGAGACCAAGACTTTCTGTTCCACAACCTAGAGACTAGGACTTTCTGTTCCACTAGACTAGGACTTTCTGTTCCACTGCCTAGAGACCAGGACTTTCTGTTCCACTACCTAGAGACCAGGGCACTCTGTCCCATTACCTGGAGATCAGGACTTTCTGTCCCACTACCTAGACACTAATACTTTGGGTCCCACTACCTGGAGACAAGTACTATCGGTCCCACTACCTGGAGAATGGGGGCTGGGGGGTTATTGATGGATGAGTCACAACAACAGAAAGCACTGCCATGGTTGGTAGCACTCTACAGATGAAAACCTCTTTATGTCACTCTCTACACATGAAAATCTGTTTATTTCGCTCTCTACTTATGAAAATCTGTTCTTGTCGTACTTTCTAAATTTGGAAACGTGTTCATATTGCACTTTCTGCACAACCTGTTCATGTCGCTCTCTACACGTGAACATTTTTTCATATCGCACTTTCTACAAATGAAAACTTGTTCTTGTCGCTCTCTACACGCGAAAATCTGTTCATATCGCACTTTCTACACACGAAAATCCGTTCATGTTGCACTGTCTGCACAACCTGTTCATGTCGCTTTTTACACGTGAAAAATTATTCATGTCGCACCTTCTACATCTGAAAATCTGTTCATGTTTCTTTCTACACGTGAAAATCTGTTCTTGCAGCACTCTTTACATCTGTTCAGGTCGCACTCTCTACATAAGAATACCTCTTCATGTGGCTCTGCACATATGACAATCTGTTAGTACTGGACTCTGTACCTCACAAGTGACGACATTAGGCTTTCTTTACTCTTGTGAAACGTTTAAAAGTAACATTTCAGACGCCACTTTTGCTCCCGATTCTCCACCCATTTCTGGCTGATCTTATGATGTGTGCAGCTCTGACAAAAGATGGATCGGAAGATCACAAGGACAGCAGGTCGAAGAAGCAGCAGCTGCAAAGTGGATCGACCCGGAGGATCTCCGCCCAGCTTCTCATGAACCCAGATAACACCTTCCGTGTCTGGATCGATGTGGGAAGAGTGGGGGAGCACAGTGTCTGTGAATTAGATGATGGGAATTCCTTGTATGGGATCTACCAAGCTTTCCTCCTCGAACCCACTTTACTGTTTGTGTAAGGAGACGGCACGGGCCGTCAAGGTTCCTGTTTCGCCTGCAGTTTTCTTGCTTGACGATGTGTCTCAGAATGTGTCCGCCCCGTTATACATTCATTATTTTTTCTATCTTTGTTTCTTGGTCTTTCTGGATGTTAGACGCATTAGGAAGAATGGCACGGGGAAGAAATGCATGGGGAAGAAATACATGGGGAAGAAATGCATGGGGAAGAAATACATGGGGAAGAACAGCATGGGGAAGAAATGAATGGGAAAGAACAGCATGGGGACGAAATGCAGGGGGAAGAACGGCATAGGGAAGAGTGGCACGGGGAAGAAATGCATGGGGAAGAACGGCATAGGGAAGAACGGCAAAGGGAAGGACGGCATAGGGAAGAACGGCATATGGAAGAATGGTACGGGGAAGAACGGCATGGAAAAAATGCACGGGGAAGAACGGCGTCGGGAAGAGCGGTTTAGTGAAGAACAGCACGGCGAAGGACGACGTGGCAAGGAACAAGGTGAAAGGACAACATAGTGATGAACAAACTGCCGAAGGACAACATGGCGATTTACAACTTGGCGAAGGACAGCATCATGGTGAACAATCTGGCGAATGACAACATGACAATGAGCAATCTGGCGAAGAAGGACACGAAGAAGAACAACCTGGCGAAGAACAACACGGTGATGAGCAACTTGGCGAAGGACAGCATGACGAAAAACTGCACAAACCCACACAGACAGCAGTCAGTCTGACACACAAGGACTGAACGATAGTAAAAAGTTACTTATATTACCTTTGATATTGCCACTTATCTACTGGTCCACTTTGTCATACATTTATCGCTACATATACGCTATTTAAACGTACAAACTCAAATGATGCGAACGGTTTGTTTATGATATTTTTAAGCAGTGTGACGCATGGAAGCAGCAGAAATGTGGTTTATTAGAGGAATGTTGAGAATTCCCTGGACAGCAAAAATAACTAATGAAGAATGTATGAGAAGAGCTGGAGAGACAAAAAAACCTTGTCAAAAAAATATGAGAGACAATGTACTTTCATAGGACATGCAATAAGGAGAGGGGGCATTGAAAATATTATAACAACAGGAAAAACAGAAGGAAGAAGATCAAGAGGAAGACCAAGAGAACTGATACTGGACAGTCTGACAGAGTGGTGTGAGAGATCACCAACTGAGCTGATGGCCTGCATGAAGGATCGTGTACTCTGGAGAAGCATAATAGCCAACGCCAGTCGGCACGGCACATGATGATGATGATGATGACGACGCAGGCCATCTTCCTCACAACCGAGAGGCCTACAGGAGTGCTGTTAGGGAGGCAAAGTTCTGCAAGGGACATGCAAATAAATAAATGGCGCTTGAAAAAACTTGATAAAGAAAAATGACCAAAAAAAAACAAAAACACGGAGCACAATAGTCAGAGATTTCATCAAACTATGGCCTAACTTAAGTCCCCAGCCAGATTTTTGTGTTACTAGCTCTGATAGTATCCCCTCCACCCTCCCCCCCCCCCCACAAACACGACAGAAAGAACAGATACATTGCCTAGCATGAGTATCCTAGTATCGGAGGTAACCTATGGGAGACCTTGCGGGCCCGTTGTCTGGGAAAGCCATCAAATCTCTTTGTAAATGTTGAAAGATAAAGGTAGCATTAGTTTTCTTCAAAATTTTATAGCAACAGGTATCCTTTGATCAGTCTTCGACCACTCTGCTTGCCAACACCTGGCTGCGAGTGGTCTCGTCCAGTGACCTTGAGAAACACGTCACCTGATGGACAAGGGGCAGCTTGTTGCAGAAGCGCAAGTTCTCTGCCGTTTTCTCTCATAACTGACTGAGGTATGGTCATTCCGTCAGACTCAACATAGGCCTGATCGACAGTTGGACATCTGACTTCAGTAATACAACAGAAGGGCATACTCTGCCCAACGTACGGAGAACAGACAAAACAGATGTGGCCAACGCCTACATCAGTTCCAGAGAAGTTTTACAGGAATATACACTAACTCCAGCTGACCAGTACTTCAGAAGTATACAAATCCATGGCTGAACATGATAGAACAAGAAGTTTCAAAAAAACCTGGAACAAAACTGTTTCTTCTTCTTCTTCTTCTTCTTCATATCATCATTATTATTTACATTATATTCCAGTTGGACGAATTCTGTTTGGAAGAGCAGTTGCAGGAATGCATGAACAGCAAAACTCAACATGATAGTAATGCCTAATTAGTAAGGGCACTCTAGCAAATTAGACATTTGATAAGTTCAACATTTGCTTAATGGAATGTCATTACGTTCAGTGGAAAAAATGTAGATACATAAGAGGCTTTGGGGGAGAAGATACTTATGAAACAAGGGCGGAGGGCGGATATAAGAACAGAAAAAAAAATGCCACAAAAGTTCAAGGACAAGTTGGTGAATGGCAAACTCCTGTAGCAGGTAAAGGTTAAAGGTTACTTCTGTCGAGTGAAGATTCATTTCAAAAGTCGTCTTCGATCACAAACTTTGAAATCTGACGTCTGCGGCATTTGCAGTGAGACAAATGTCCACAGCAGTATCATGTCATATCATTCGTGCACTGACAACCGCTGGTACAGTATACTGCGGTGCTCCTCACCTTTCAGGCAGACGTTCTGATATTTCTGAGCCAAGTTATCGGATCTTTTATGACTGATGCGACTAAACGCGAAATCATCCCCGGATGAGTTTCACCGACTTGGCACTATAGGCCATTTCATTATCGATTAGGCCACGCCCGTGCTCACAAAAAAGCGTCAAAGGAATAAGCATTTATTTATTTCAAACACACAAAACATTCCGCATTACATAAAGTAAAAACATAGTTATAAAAATGTCGATCGAAAGTCAAGGAATGTTTGTGAGATGACACACGAACAAGCTGAGTTTCAGCATTTAATCTAGAACTTGCTGAAATATCAGCCTCGGAGTCTGGTTATCACCTTTTTTTTTTTTAACGTAAAACCACTGACTGTCAACCATTTTAAAGAACTCAACTTTTTCTGTTTTTGTTTAGTAATAATTCTGTTGTTTTTTTTTTTCCTCGCCCTATAATTATGCCAGAATCGTGACATCTCACAGAATTTACGTCAGGAAGAAGAAAACATTATCTGGCGTTATTTGTCAGCGAAGAAGAAGAAGACGTAGAAGATCAGCGGTTCTCAAGTTTCTAGTGCCACCTAGACTTGGGATAGGGAGGTGGCGGGGCGGAAGGGGAGATCATTAACGACATATATTAAAAAGAAAAAAAGAGAACAAAAAGAAAAAAAAATGTTTTGGTGGATGAGAAATTTAAATTTTAAAAAGACCGCTTTATTTATTCGTTTTATGAATTCTACGTTTCTGGAGCTCACGATATCTGGATGTTTCTGACCCTTTTAACTGGGCAACTCTGCCTTTTCAAGATCACATGTGTGGGCGTGCGTGCGTGCGTGCGTGTGTGTGTGTATGTTTGTGTAAAATGAGAAGTAGCATATTTGTAAAGCAACCCCCTTTTCTTAAAAATGTTAGAATGACTTCTTGTCATGTACGCCGCGGAAGCATGGAACTGAATTTAGAAGCGAACGAGCCAGTTTTCCGGTGTTCATAGAAGATTCTGTCAAAGTTTCCCGTGTTCAGCGAAGATTCTGTCAAAGTTTCCCGTGTTCACCGAAGATTTTGTCAAAGTTTCCCGTGTTCAATGAAGGTTATGTCACAGTTTCCCGTGTTAAGTGAAGAAGATGTCAAATTTTCCCGTGTTCAGTGAAGATTATGTCAAAGTTTCCCGTGTTCAGCGAAGATTCTGTCAAAGTGTCCCGTGTTCAGTGATGATTCTGTCAAAGTTTCACGTGTTCAGCGAAGATTCTGTCAAAGTTTCTCGTGTTCAGCGAATATTCTGTCAAAGTTTCCGTGATAGGTGAAGATTCTGTCAAAGTTTCCCCGTGTTCAGTGAAGATTCTGTCAAAGTTTCCCCGTGTTCAATGAAGATTCTGTCAAAGTTTCCCCGTGTTCAGTCAAGATTCTGTCAAAGTCTCCCGTGATCGGTGAAGATTATGTCAAAGTTTCCCCGTGTTCAGTGAAGATTCTGTCAAAGTTTCCCGTTTTTAGTGAAGATTCTGCCAGTGCCTCCATTTCTATCTCTGAATGTTCGGGACAAAAAAGTATTGCATCTTTCTCCGCAAACATATCTCTGCTGCTTTTATTATCATCTTTCTGTCATAAAATAATTCACGAACGAGCTCTCTGTGGCTAAGTCTCGTTACGTATAAGTGGCAGGTGTAACATGTAACCCGTGGTTAAATTTTAACGTTTTAATAGGGAAAAAAAGTTCTTGTCTTAGTGTGGAAGTGTTCTCCACACTACATGAGAGCTTAATTCTTGTAACATGAAAGGTTGTAACGTCTAAGCTTGTAACATGTAGGCTTGTAACATGAAATATTGTAACATGTAGGCTTGTAACATGAAATATTGTAACATGTAGGCTTGTAACATGAAATATTGTAACATGTAGGCTTGTAACATGAAATATTGTAACATGTAGGCTTGTAACATGAAATATTGTAACATGTAGGCGTGTAACTTGAAATATTGTAACGTGAAAGCTTGTACCATGAAGGCTTGTAACATGAAAGGTTGTAACATGTAAACTTGTAACATGTAGGCTTGCAAAATGAAGGATTGTAACATGAAAGATTGTAACATGAAAGATTGTAACATGAAAGAGTGTAAAATGAAAGTTTGTAATATAAAAACTTGCAGCATAAAAACTTGTAACATGAAAGTTTGTACCATGAAAGATTGTATCATGAAAGCTTGCAATATGAAAGATTGTAACAAGAAAGATTGTAACATGAAAGACTGTAACATGAAAGCTTGTAACGTGAAAGACTGTAAAATTAAAGCTCCTAACATGGATGCCTGTAACACGAAAGATTTGAAAGCTTGGCTGAATCAAATGTCTCACAAAACTGAAACAAGTATCTACATGAACCAAAGAAACAAACAAAACTTCTGATAAATAAAATGCAGATAAATTATATCAAACGAATTATACAAGACAACTATCAGATGAAATATGCCAGATACATTATCCTAGATAAATTATACCGGAAAAAATATACCATATAAAATATACCAATTAGATAATGCCATGTAAATTTTACCAAATAAAATATACCAGATATTTTATACCATATATATTATATAGCAATTATTTAGGAAAGACGCTGGCGATGGTTGGGACATGTGCTCCGAATGACTGACAACTCACTACCAAAAATAGCACTAAGATGGGCACCACAGGGGAGCAGAAGTAAGGGTAGACCAAAAGAGACATGGAGAAGAACAACAGAAAGGATGCTGAGCAATAGAGGGCTCACCTGGGCAAGAGCAGAAAAAAAGGCGAAGGACAGGCATTTGTGGAAAACCCTTGCGGAAGCCCCATGTACCCTGGGCACTTAAGGTCCAGAGAGAGAGAGAGAGATATTATATCCGATAAACTATACCAGATGCATTATACCAGATGTATTATACCTGATAAACTATACCACATATATTATAACTGATAAACTATACGAGATATATTATACCAGACAAACTTTTCAGACGTTAATCTTATCTCTGGACCAATATTTAATTTTAAAAACTTTTGAGGCCAATGTCTTCTTCTTTAGTATTCCAGTAACCTCGAGCTGATGCTCGCTGCAACTGACTGCGTGAAGGTGTTGAGACACAACATCGCGTCAGCTTGGAAGCAGGTCAGTTCAGTTTAAAAAAAAAAGATGGCGTGGAGTACTTCTTTAGCTGACTCTACCGTCCAGGTGACTATGGTGATAGTTGCCTCCGGTAGTCAGGTGATGTGGTTCTAGGTTGTGGTCAGCTATGGGTCGACCAACCCTGACAAGAGCACGTCAGCTATGGGTCGACCAACCCTGACAAGAGCACGTCAGCTATGAATCGCCAACCCTGACAAGAGCATGTCAGCTATGAGTCGCCAACCATGACAAGAGCATGTCAGCTATGGCTCACCAACCCTAAATAGAGCATGTCAGCTATGAGTCGCCAATCCTGACAAGAGCATGTCAGCTATGAGTCGCCAACCCTGACAAGAGCATGTCAGCTATGAGTCGCCAACCTTGACAAGAGCATGTCAGCTATGGGTCGACCAACCCTGACAAGAGCATGTCAGCTATGAGTCGCCAACCCTGACAAGAGCATGTCAGCTATGGCTCACCAACCCTGACAAGAGCATATCAGCTATGAGTCGCTAACCCTGAAAAGAGCACGTCAGCTATGAGTCGCCAACCCTGACAAGAGCATGTCAGCTATGAGTCGCCAACCCTGACAAGAGCATGTCAGCTATGAGTCGCCAACCTTGACAAGAGCATGTCAGCTATGAGTCGCCAACCCTGACAAGAGCACGTCAGCTATTTGTCGCCAACCTTGACAAGAGCACGTCAGCTATGATTCGCCAACCCTGACAAGAGCACGTCAGCTATGAGTCGCCAACCCTGACAAGAGCATGTCAGCTATGAGTCGCCAACCCTGACAAGAGCATGTCAGCTATGAGTCGCCAACCCTGACAAGAGCATGTCAGCTATGATTCGTCAACCCTGACGCCATCATGTCAGCTATTTGTCGCCAACCCTGACAAGAGCATGTCAGCTATGAGTCACCAACCCTGACAAGAGCACGTCAGCTATGAGTCGCCAACCCTGACAAGAGCATGTCAGCTATGAGTCACCAACCCTGACAAGAGCATGTCAGCTATGAGTCGCCAACCCTGACGCCAATATATCAGCTATGGGTGGCTGCTTTGCCAAATCAACCAATCAAGTGCCGTGTTGCGTGGCGTAGGCGATCATGTCTCTCCACAATTCCCTGTCTTTAGACTTGATTATGAGATACGCCGGTGACTTTCTTCCTAGCTACACTGACAGTCCATCCAGTAACTTCTCTCTATATCTTCCTCTGTCTCTTCTTCCCTCAATTTTTCCAGTTGCCACAGTGTGTACCAATTTTTCTCTTCTCAGAAAATGTCCCACAAATCTCGCTTGTCTGCCTCTGATTTTTGCTGTAATTTGCCTTTTTAACTCCAGTCTCTCTTAAGACCTCTTCGTTGGTTTTCTTAGCTGTCCATGGTACCTTCAACATCCTTCTTATAAACCACATCTCCATGGCCTCCATTTCTTCCTGTACTCTCTTATTCATAGACCTTGCTACACATCAATAAAACACAATTTGTGCCACATCAGACTTGACAAAAATGTCAGAAAAGTGACAGAAATATTTGAATAGACGGCAAAGCTTCCACTTCCTTCCTACAGAACATCAACATGGGTAGAGATCGGCTGTACCATGTAGAACATTTCTAGAAGAACAGAACTATATCATGTGGAACATTTCTAGAAGAACAGAACTATATCATGTGGAACATTTCTAGAAGAACAGAACTATATCATGTGGAACATTTCTAGAAGAACAGAACTATATCATGTGGAACATTTCTAGAAGAACAGAACTATATCATGTGGAACATTTCTAGAAGAACAGAACTATATCATGTGGAACATTTCGAGAAGAACAGAACTATATCATGTGGAACATTTCGAGAAGAACAGAACTATATCATGTGGAACATTTCGAGAAGAACAGAACGACTGTGTAATATCGAACATTTCTAGAAGAACAAAACGACTGCATAATACAGAATATTTCTAGAAGAACAAAACGACTGCATAATACAGAATATTTCTAGAAGAACAAAACGACTGTATAATACAGAACATTTCGAGAAGAACAGAACGACTGTGTAATATCGAACATTTCTAGAAGAACAAAACGACTGCATAATACAGAATATTTCTAGAAGAACAAAACGACTGTATAATACAGAATATTTCTAGAAGAACAAAACGACTGTATAATACAGAATATTTCTAGAAGAACAAAACGACTGTATAATACAGAATATTTCTAGAAGAACAAAACGACTGTATAATACAGAATATTTCTAGAAGAACAAAACGACTGTATAATACAGAATATTTCTAGAAGAACAAAACGACTGTATAATACAGAATATTTCTAGAAGAACAAAACGACTGTATAATACAGAATATTTCTGGAAGAACAGAATGGCTCTACCACATAGAACATTTCCTAAATAAGTCTCAGAATAACGGGAGAAAAAATAAGTAAAACTCAAAGGAAAAGAGAGAAAAAAAAAACAGAAAGAAAACCGAAGTGCTGTGGCCAGGTCATGAGAAGACAGTGGTTACACAACCTTCCAATCACTGGAAAAATTGATGGAAAAAAAACCCACGAGAACGAGAGAAATAAATAAGTAAAAGCCTGACCAAATAACACAGGGAAAAAACTGCAACTAGTCCTCAGAGAAATTGCAGGCTCAGCACAGAGTACACAGAAGCTTGATCACAAACGTCCACCTGCGACTGGAACCGCGATGGCTGGATCAAAAGGCAGGTCTTGAAACACACAGACTTTTTTTTTTCGAGAATAGCTGGTCTAGATAGAAAAGTGCTCAAGTACTTGAGGAAAAAAAAGGACGGGGCTGGGGGGAGGGGGGGGGGGGGTTTACACACAAAATCAATGCACTGTTCTACAGCAACATCAGGGTTGTATAGAACAGCCTGCACATGAACAGAACAAGGGGCGGATAATTTGATAGCGCTGTTATGGCCAGCAATTTAAATGTTGAAGGTGCCACATCCAGGTTACAGGGAAGACAGCGTGTAATTAGGACATCGCAGGAGAAAATTAAATTTCTGCCTCACATAAATGCTTTAGCTTATAAGCTCCTCCCCTCCTCCCCACCCTGGGGCCTTCACAAGCCCCCCCCCCCCTCCACCCCCTTTTCTGTTTCTTTTTCTCTAAGTTTAGCCCAGGATCTAGAAAGGAGTTCTGTAAGATAGCGCTAAACCATTCCTCTCTCCCCTCTCCTCTTTTGTTCACGCTATTGATTAGCCATTCTATTTTCACCCACTATGGAGCCCCTCCTCTTTTTCCTTATACTTTTGATTAGCCATTGTGTTTTCATCTGCTACGGGGCCCTTCCACTATTGATTAATGGTTCTATTTTCATTCATTATGGGCCCTTCAAAAGAGAGGTAGTCCTTCAGTTTCTTTCCATAAAACAAGGTAAGTTCTCAGGTTCCTGGAGTCATGCATAGACTGGCCACCTCACTGGGGCTGCCCCTCCTCCAGTATCTTGAGACTGGCGTAAAGTCATCAACAAGGGTTCTCAGAATGTTGTCTCATCAGTCACTACAGAAACACCATTACAGTCTGGATTTCATTCATTCATTCATTTGCATGTTCCTTGCGGAATTCGCCTCCCAAACAGCACTCCTGTAGGCCTCTCGGTTGTGAGCAAGATGGCCTGCTGCTGATGTATCCATTTGCAGATCATCAACGATGTCTTGCAGCCATCTTCGTTTTGGTCTTCCTCTCTTTCTTTTTCCCATTATGTATCCTTCCAAGACGGTCTTCTCTAGATTATTATGACGTTTAATGTGTCCAAAATATTTACGTTTTCTCTCTTTCATCCTCTTTACTAGCCAGCCTTCTTCAATATTAAGTTCTTGTAGTATGGATATCTCTCTCTCTGAACCTTAAGTGCCCAGGGCACATGGGGCTTCCGCAAGGGTTTTCCACAAATGCCTGCCCTTCGTCTTTTTTTCTGCTCTTGCCCAGGTGAGCCCTCTATTGCTCAACATCCTTTCTGTTATTCTTCTCCATGTCTGTTTTTTCCATTGCTTCCGTTTCTGTAGCAGTCTGATAGTTTTGTTACCAGATAGGGTTGCTGGCCCTATGCCAAACCCTCCTTAGTCGCCTTTTACGATCATGCGTGGTAGGGTACAGTGGTCCTATTCTTTACAGATCCCGGGTACCACACAGGGGAATATGGATATATGTTTTCTTTTTTGTGTCCACGATATTTGGAGAATTCTTCTATAGCATTTACATTCAAAGGCATTTATGTGTTTCTCAGCTGTTTTGTTAAATGTCCAGGTCTCACAGGCATATGTTGCGATGGGAAAGACGCATGCCCTTAAAAATCTTATTTCTGTGGTTCTGATTGCTCCTCTCCACAGATTCTTTGTTTTACTTTCTGAAGAGCGATAGATGTCCTCCTTTTAATTTCCCTCATTGTATCTCCATTATTAGTTAGCTGTGATCCAAGATATTCAAAACTCTCCACTTCTTCCAGTTTTTCCTCATTGATACATATATCAGCTGCCTTGTTTGTTTTGTCAGTTGTCATCAATTTAGTTTTCTTTGTCTAGATTTACTTACTCTTTTCTTTCTTTCTTTCTTTCTTTCTTCTTTCTTTCTTTCTTTCTTTTTTTCTTTCTTTCTTTCTTCTTCTTCGTATTCTTCTTCTTCTTCTTTTTCCTTCTTTTGACCCTTTAAATCCATCAAACTGTTTGTGAGATCAGTCTATAGAGAGCTTGCTTTCATGCTCAGTATGGAGTTTTTAACAGAAAACAAAATCGGATTCTTAACTAACCATTTAGTGATCGGGAAAACCCAATCAAACTCTGAGGTCATGACCGGGCTTACCCGAAATGGAAGAAAGTTTGTTATGGTTTATGTATTATTGTGATTAGTATAAGATGACACAGTGACCTAATGATTATCAATAGTCCCATATCCTAGTCCTCTATTTTTTTTAAAAAATATAGCCCAGGCTGTTCTCAAATCCTCCCCTACATATTTAAAACATCATCCAGAAAGGCTTTAACTAATCTTTGACGTTGTTGGTACTTCCTCGGTGTTCTACCTGCCTTTCTGGAGAGAACAGCTGCTCCATTAAGCTGTACTTCTTTCCTTCTTTTACTTTTATTCTTTTACTTTCCTTCTTTTTCTTTCCTTCTTTTAGACCATGTGATGGAGGAAACGTGCGACTAGAGAACGTAGGAGGAAACTTCGTGGCAGGTTTCTGTCATATTATCAGAGGAGTTTTGTGATACAAGATGGCTGTCTGTTGTGTTGTTGTGTGTCAGTGAATGTAAGAGCTGGGGTGAAATACGGAGATGGTTAAATAGAGACAGAGAGACAGACAGAGTATGTGAGAGAATCAGGAAAGAGAGAAAGAGAGAGATAGAAAGAAACACAGATAGAGAGAGAAGAGAGTGAGAAGAAAGAGAGAATCAGAAAAAAGATAGAGAGAGAGAAAGAGAGAGAGAGGAAGAGTGAGACAGATAAGAGAGTAAGAGGAAAGAGAGAATCAGAAAAAAAGATATCCAGAGAGAAGGAAGGTGAGAATGAAAAGAGAGAAACAGGAAACAGATACGCAGAGACAGACAAAAAGAGACACAGACAAAGAAAGAGAAAAGAAAGCTGATAAAGAAAGAAAGTATGAAAGAGAAAAGAAAGCTGATAAAGAAAGAAAGTATGAAAGAGAAAAGAAAGCTGATAAAGAGCGAAAGTATGAAAGAGAAAAGAAAGCTGATAAAGAAAGAAAGTATGAAAGAGAAAAGAAAGCTGATAAAGAAAGAAAGTATGAAAGAGAAAAGAAAGCTGATAAAGAAAGAAAGTATGAAAGAGAAAAGAAAGCTGATAAAGAGCGAAAGTATGAAAGAGAAAAGAAAGCTGATAAAGAAAGAACTCACCAGAGACTTCCAAAGTGACCTCCGTGTCCGTGACCGTGACCGTGTCCATGGGCGTGGCCATGTCCATGGGCCCCGCCCCCTAGGTGATGACGCGCTCGGTGACGTTCTCGGGTCATGACCTCGTGGCCGTGTCACTCAACATTGGATCACTACACGAAATGTGGGACAAGCAATTGACCAGGCCTCGATTCGTATTACACGTGTGTAATGGAAACAAGTTTCTCACAAATAAGCACTCGATGACTGGCACTACATCATAACTGTACAAAGATTTCCACCTTCTCTAACAATGAAACAAAATCTTTGCTGTTTGACAGATTTCTTAGCAATCACTGCTATGACACATTTGCTGAAAAAACATAAAACTTGTGTTTATTTGTAACTGAATCCGGGTTTTTATTTCAGTTCTAAAACTGTAAATCAAGAAGCTAAAAATAATTGTAGTTTCTTAATCAATTTTCTGGGCAAATGTAAGATCTCAAGTACTTCGGTCAACAAAAGTAGCACACGCGAGTCAGTCAGTGGTACTTGTATGTCCGGTACTTGCTTGCCTGGTACTTCTTTGTCTGGTGTCTGGTGCTTGTTTCTCTGTTGCTTGATTGTCTGGTACTTCTTTGTCTGGTGTCTGGTGCTTGTTTCTCTGTTGCTTGATTGTCTGGTACTTCTTTGTCGTGTACTTCTTTGTCTGGTATTCTTTGTCTGGTACTTCTTTGTCTGGTATTCTTTGTCTGGTACTTCTTTGTCTTGTACTTCTTTGTCTGGTATTCTTTGTCTGGTACTTCTTTGTCTGGTACTTCTATGTCTTGTACTTCTTTGTCTGGTACTTCTCTGTCTTGTACTTCTTTATCTTGTACTTCTTTCCAAATCTGGTCCAGAATTGTGACATACATTAGCCCAGGTCGGAAACAGCTGATACTCGTCACGGAAAGTCGCAGAGAAAGTCAGAACCTCTTTTTTAAACACCATCAAAACCAAAGTACAGATAATTTGACAAAATGAGAAGCAAACCCAAACTTACATTGGACCATCAGCAGCTTGAAAACTTACATAAATCCGAATATCCAGGTCCAGCCATCACCATCAATGACGACTCGACAGGGGAAGTTAAAAGCAGACCAGCAGTTGCATCACAGGAACTAGCGCAAATGAAGAATGTGTGACAGGGTACCAACAAGAAAACAAAGTTATGTTTACTAAGAGATTACACATTTCCAGTGGCAAATATACGGATCCAAAATGTGGACTCTTAAAACAAATCACCAGAACTGAGAATAACTGCATTTAAAATGAAATGTTACAGAAGGGCACGTAGAAGATCATAGATGGAAGGAAAATCATGTAAAGAGATACTGACGGGGGTTAGGTGCCTCAGAAAACTGGCTTGTCTGAAAGATGAGATACTTCGGGCACGCCAAGAGCCATAATAGCTTAGAGAGGCTGATAGTAGAAGGCATAAGTGCCCGGCAAAAAGAGAAAAGGGACGACCTCTCCGAAGGCGGACTCAGGACATCAGGGAAAGTCTGAATGTGCCACTGCAAGACGCCGGTCAACTTGCGCAGGACCGCACTGGCTTCAGGGAGGCCGTGTGAGAGGGACAACGGTCTGGAAAGTACACTTGACCCTGACAGCGACAATGTGTCAGCGTTAACTGCCTGGCATTTCCTGGCAAATCACGTCCTGAAATATGTCATGTATCGTGCTAAACAAGTTGATTCGCCTCGTTTTCCGCAATGTATTTTTACTGTCAGAATAGACAGGTTTTCTGCGTGATAAACGTGTTACCATTGTTTAAATTTACAAATCCATCAAACAACACCTGGACCAACAAATACAAGGCAGTGAGCTCCAAAGTGACTATCACATACGACTCAATGCGTTACATGTAGCCAAGGGCAGTGGTTGCAAATCCCAACTAAATGCTAGATCACGGACAACACACAGCCAACACAACACTGGGGTCATCTCCCTAAAAACGCTGAATATGTCAAAGGCCGAACACGTACGGGAAAGTCCCGGGTGTAATGAAGCCGTTCTGCATGGCCAGGAACAGATTTAGGTCCCTTTTATACAGTTACAGTTCAAATATTATTTGTTTCTGCACAGAAAACCAAATAAACTGCTGTTGCAAATCTCGAGAAATACACAGAAGAGAAAACAGAAGGATTTTTTTTTCCAGAAGCAAAACAAAAACAAACAAAAAGTAAAGATGTGAGATGCAGAGTTCCATCCCGGGCAGAGGGGACCTTCAGACATTTTACTTCACTCTCACATTTTCTTCAACTTCTCACTGTTTCTCTCTTAAGATGGATGTGGATTTTTACTTCTAAACGTCAAAGCCAGAGATTCTGCCGTTGGAACTGACTTAAAGCGTGGACGTGGCTGTTTTGTTTTCAGACATCCCAGGTACTGAAGACTTTGTTGAAGATATGGAAGATGGAGGATTTCAGAGAAACCGATGGTCATATCAGCCACAGAAGCGTGGAGTTAGGAAATACATCAAGACAGCTGTATAGCTCGGGTCATAGCTAGGATCACAACACGGTTCATATCTAGGGTCATAGCTAGGATCGCAGCTCGGGTCATAGCTAGGATCACAACACGGTTCATATCTAGGGTCATAGCTAGGATCGCAGCTCGGGTCATAGCTAGGATCACAACACGGTTCATAACTAGGGTCATAGCTATGATCGCAGCTCGGGTCATAGCTAGGATCACAACACGGTTCATATCTAGTGTCATAGCTAGGATCGCAGCTCGGGTCATAGCTAGGATCACAACACGGTTCATATCTAGGGTCATAGCTAGGATCGCAGCTCGGGTCATAGCTAGGATCACAACACGGTTCATATCTAGGGTCATAGCTATGATCGCAGCTCGGTTCATAGCTAGGATCACAACACGGTTCATATCTAGTGTCATAGCTAGGATCGCAGCTCGGGTCATAGGTAAAGTCATAGCTAGGGTTACAGCTGGGGTCGCAGCTCGGTTCATATCTTGGGTCATAGCTCAGGTCATAACTCGATTCATATCTCGAGTCATAGCTAGGGTCATAGCTAGGGTCATAGTTCAGGTCATAGCTCGGGTCATAGTTAGGGTCCTAGCCAGGGTCATAGCTCGGGTCATAGCTCGGTTCATAGTTCGGTTCATAGTTCGGGTCACAGCTAGGGTCATAGCTCGGGTGTAATTGCATCTATAAGTAGTTGTTAATGTTTATAAACATAGAAAAGTACAGTTAGATTCAAAGCTGTTTGTGGCGATCAGTAGCCTACATAGTTATAGTTACTTCCATAACTGTTGTTAGTATTTATCAACAGATTTACCTAAAAATTTGTTTAGTGTTTATCAACAAACAAATATAGTTCTACTTAAAGCATTTTGTAGTGTTTATCAACAGACAGATTTATCTGTAGCTAAAGCGACTTTAGTGTTTATCAACAAAAAGAAAACAAAAAAAAGAAATAAAACTACTTATACAACCATAACCCTTTCTTAAGATGCTAAGTGGAATTGTGTAAAAGTTGAGCATGTGATAAGGTGGATGTGGACCAAGGCTTGCCTGTGCAATCTACTCAGTTACTTTGCTTCTTTCTGTGAATCTACTCAGTTATATTGTTTCTTTCTGTTAATCTACCCAGTTATATTGCTTCTTTCTGTGAATCTACCCAGTTATATTGTTTCTTTCCGTGAATCTACCCATTTATATTGTTTCTTTCCGTGAATCTACCCATTTATATTGTTTCTTTCCGTGAATCTACCCATTTATATTGTTTCTTTCCGTGAATCTACCCAGTTATATCTTCCTCTCAACGTCCACGCTAACTCAGCCATGACAAGAAAGTTAACCCAGACAATAAGAGGAAAAAATTTTGTTTTCATTCTGTATACTCTGATCAGTTATATTTTGTTTTCTAAAGTCAGAATCCACTCTTTACCCTCTCTCTCTCTCTCTCTCTCTCTCTCTTCTGTTAACATGTTTCTCTGATGAAGTGATACTGCTGTCTTCTGTAAAACATGAAACAACCTGTTAGCCTGATAAAAACTAATTACTGTTTTATTGAAGACTCCGCTTTGATTCTGGCCCAAAGGGTTAACTAATGGACAAAGGGGGTTAATATATTTTCATCAAGTTGCTGTAGGTTTGTCTGGTTTCTTAATGGACTGTTCAGTTGGTTTGTTAATGGACTGTTTAGTTAGTTTGATAACAGACTGTTTAAATGGTTTGTTAATGGATTCCTTGGCTATTTTGTTAATGGATTTCCCGGCTGTCTGGTTAATAGATTGCTCGACTGTTTTGTTAATGATTTGCTCGGCTGTTTCGTTAATGGACTGTTTAGCTGGTTGGTTTGTTAATAGATTGCTTGGTTTAATAATAGAGTCCTCGTTTGTTTATTAGTGGATTATTTACTCGATTTCTTTATGGACTGTTTGCTCGATTTCTTAATGGATTGTTTGCTCGATTTCTTTCTTAATAGATTGTTTGCTCGATTTCTTAATGGACTGCTTGGTGGTTTGTTAACAGATTGCTTGGTTGTAGTGTTGATTAATTGCTTGATTTGTGTGCTACTGCACCTCTTGATTGTTTAGTTGATGGATGAGGTAACTGGTTAGATAACTAGTTGTCGGGTTGATGTATTGGTCTGCAAGTTGGTCGTTTGTTTGATACGTTGGTAGATTTAAGACACCTCTGTATAAATTCTTGTGGTCAACAGAGTGGATAAGAACACGTAAAGAGGAAGAAATCCGACTGGGAGTTGGACACTGATAACATTTCCTAACTTCCAGGCCTCTATAAAAAAAAGCTGCAAGTCCATAGTGACAATTTACAAGCAACAGTCAGCAATCAAGATTAAGATGCGCATCCATGATCACCACTGAGGAAGTGGGATAGAGTTCTTAGCCATGAAAAGTCCCAGACCTTGACAAATATATCCTCCAGGTTCCAGGCTAGGCGAGATATTGATTACTGTCAGCGTATCGATATCACGATTTACAGATTCATTCGTTGCTTGCACGAGAGCTGGATATATTTTATTTTAGCCAGCAGACTAGACGGTGATTACGGTGTCCCGGGATAAGGGACGTGTCGGGACATAAATCAGGACAATTACTCTATTTGCTGGTACGGGACTCATCAAACGCGATCTCCTTTAGCGTCTCAGTCGTGATGCATGTTAACGGAGGCAAGAGATTTCTAGATAGTTCTCTTTCGGCTCTCTTTCTCTCATTCTGTGTGTGTTGTGTGTCTACATTTATCTTTCTCCGTCTTTCTGTCTGTTTATATGCCTGTTTCTTTCTCTCTGTCTCTGTCTGTTATATACCTGTTTCTTTCGCTCTGCCTCTCTCTCTCTCTGTTTATATGCCTGTTTCTTTCGCTCTGCCTCTCTCTCTCTCTCTCTCTGTTTATATGCCTGTTTATTTCTTCTGTACAAGAAAAGCCTTGCATACTCTGCAGTACAGTTCTGGAACACCCTCCCCTACCATTTAAAATCTATTATTAATACTTCATCCTTTAACTCAAACCTGTTTCATTATTTACTTGCTTGTAACTATATGCCTTCATAGAATAACCAGCACTCTCTCAACCCATGACTCGCCAGCCATCAAATACTAAAATGACATAGTTCGAAAAGTAACTTGTTCGATATTGTTAGAAATTATTTTAATGTTTGTTCAAAAACATATGTTAGAAGATCTGTACTGACAATGTATTTATGTTTATGTATATGTCTGTGTGTGTATGAGTGTGTTAGTGCTATTTTATTAGGTTAATAACTTCTCTTTTACTTTGAATGTAATAGTTTAATCTTACACTCTTTTGATATGTTTTTTGTTCCTAATGTAATTTGTATACTTGTAATAAACTGAGCGTGTGGGAAGAATGAAAAATGGAGTGATAAAGGGCAGAATGTAAGACGGGCCTGCGTGCCCAATTCTTTACCCTTTAAAAATAAAGATTATTCATTCATTCATTCATTCCTTATCTGCCTCTCTCTCTCTCTCTCTGTCTCTGTGAGATAACTGTTTTTTTCTCTCTGCCTCTTTATATGCCTGTTTCTTTCTCTCTGCCTCTCTCTCTCTGTTTATATGCTTGTTTCTTTCTCTCTGCCTCATTCTCTGCTTATATGCCTGTTTCTTTCTCTCTGCCTCTCACTCTCTCTCTCTCTCTCTCTCTTTATATGCTTGTTTCTTTCTCTCTGCCTCAGTCTCTGCTTATATGCCTGTTTTTTCTCTCTGCCTCTCTTTCTCTGTTTATATGCTTGTTTCTTTCTCTCTGCCTCATTCTCTGCTTATATGCCTGTTTCTTTCTCTCTGCCTCTCTCTCTCTCTCTGTTTATATGCTTGTTTCTTTCTCTCTGCCTCATTCTCTGCTTATATGCCTGTTTCTTTCTCTCTGCCTCATTCTCTGTTTATATGCCTGTTTCTTTCTCTCTGCCTCATTCTCTGTTTATATGCCTGTTTCTTTCTCTTTGCCTCTCTATCATTTTTCTCTGTAGTTGTCTCTCTTTCTTTCTTTCTGTATCCACCGTTTGTACATCTATCTTTTCATCCATTATCCATTCATCCGCCCACCCACCCACCCACCCACCCACCATCCATCCATCCATCCATCCGCCCGTCCGTCTGTCTGTCTGTTTGTCTGTCTGTTTGCCTGTCCGTCCGTCCGTCCGTCCGTCTATGTATTTGATCTATCTGCCTGTCTGTCTGTCTATCTATCTATCTATCTTTATATGTGTTTCTCTCCAGCTTCTAATGTTTTCATGCAAACTCATAAAGTGCACACAAATTGCCGTGTGTACAAAAGCACTCAAGAATTCAAGCAAAAAAAAAAAAAAAACTGCTATATTTACACAAACTTGACTGAGTAAAGTACGGCGAGCATTGATAAATTGCTACAAAATTGGGACAAAGTGGTCTTTTTATACGTTTTTTTTCCTTACGCCCAATCTCTGGAGGGAGGGGGGGGGGGTGTAGCCAGGCTATGGATCGCGATCTATAAATCGATATCCGCGGTTAGTATGATTGATCTTACTCCTACTTAAAATTTATCTCTAAATTTCCTTTCATTAAACTACATCTTTGTGAATTAGAGTACGTGTGCGTGTGTTTTTTGAAAAAACACTTTCAAGAGGATATATATGAAAGGAATTTGTGGTATATTTGTCTGTGGAACATTTACAAAAAAACTACCCTCGACTCTGTCTGATAAATTTGGAAACATATTCCGGGGAAACTAAATGAACGCTTGCAGAGTCACGGAACAACGTGACTGTTAAAATGTCAGCGTGAAGTAATGTTTGTTAAAATGCCAGCGTGAAGTAATGTTTGTTAAAATGCCAGCGTGAAGTAATGTTTGTTGACATGTCAGCGTGAAGTAATGTTTGTTGACATGTCAGCGTGAAGTAATGATTGAAAATGGCAAACCTATTACTTTTTAATGGAAAATTCATCTGCTTAACAGATAAAATAATTGTCACGTAGAAACTTGTAACGTATATTATTTTACTTGGAATGTGACAGATTATCTGCAACAGAAGATTTGGACGAAAGTTTTGACATGATAATCCTTATTTGAATGACAGAGCGGAGAGAAAGATGCACCACGTGGTGAACTTTTACTTTGTATTTTTCTTCAGCGGAAAGAAAGATGCACCACGTGGTGAACTTTTACTTTGTATTTTTCTTCAGCGGAGAGAAAGATGCACCACGTGGTGAACTTTAACTTCTTACTTTTCTTCAGTCTCTCTGGAACTGCGACCTGGTGTTCTGTGCAGCTGATGCTATGAAGATAGTGAGGCACATCATGGTGTCGGTTTGGGAGTGTGTCACTGACAGATTGTATTTTTTCAGTCCCTGAGCGCAATTAAAAACTGTGAACGTGCTATACTTCTTTAGCAGACTCCACCACCCTGGGGACTATGATGATCCCTGCCCCGTGAGCCAGGCTAGGCTTGTTACTGGGGGGGGGGGGGGGGTAGCAACGGAGAGGTGGGAGAGGGTCTTGGTCAGCTACTGTTAGCTAACTCTGACGCTAGCGTGTCAGCTATGGTTAGTTAACTCTGATGTTAGCATATCAGCTATGAGTCGCTAACTCCGACGCTAGCATGTCAGCTATTGTTAGTTAACTCTGAAGCTAGCATGTCAGCTATGATTAGCTAACTCTGACGCCTGACACTAGTGTGTCAGCTATGGTTAGCTAACTCCGACGCTAGCATGTCAGCTATGGTTCGCTGACTGCCAAAACAGACAGTAGGGATGCAAGACGTACTTTGGGTCCACACAGAACTGAGCTCTTCAGTTACTTGATACGGCCGTGTGGCGATCAGAACCCTCATGGATTTGCCAAAAATGGACAATAAATATGTCCCTTAGAAAACATTTAAGAAAATGAGATGGCAAAAGATAGTATATATAAAGATACTGAATGTGATAGCTACAGAACGACACGAAGAATATTCATTTTGTTACACGCAAGCAGGGCTTTTCTCTATGCAGATGGAGGTTCGTGCCAGTCTTAGAGAAATGACATAAAGAATGGGCAGTAATTCTGAAGGAGTCGTTCTGAAGGGGAGGTAAAACGATAAATTGTCTTATTGTATGTCGTTGTATTCCTCTGTGTGTGACAGACTGGACGATGTATCGTTGCTTTTATTGTCTTGTGTGTACAAGTCAGATTGTGACGGCAATAGTTTGTAGGGAGACAAGGTAGAGGATGTACAAAAGAAAAGCAGAAAACTTCAAGAAATGTAGCATCTTTTTTTTTTTTTTACAAGAATCTGCTAGTGAGTTAGTTGTGTTTTCAAGAATTCGAGCTGTTTGCTAGTGAGTTCGTTTGTTTTCAAGAATTCGAGCTGTTTGCTAGTGAGTTAGTTGTGTTTTCAAGAATTCGAGCTGTTTGCTAGTGAGTTAGTTGTGTTTTGAATAATTCGAGCTGTTTTCTAGTGAGTTCGGTGTTATTTCAAGAATTCCAGCTATTTTCTTGTGAGTTCGTTTTGTTTTCAAGAATTCTAGCTGTTTGCTAGTGAGTTCATTGTGTTTTCAATAATTCGAGCTGTTTAATATATTAAAGGTCTTATCATCATTCTCGTCAACAAGGAAGGGAGATAACCGTCTTCCATGATGGCGCAATGATCAAAGCTACCAAGATTGTGTTCCAGCATTTCGCTTGATGCTTCCGATTTCTTCCACAAGGGATAGGTCAAGCTTCCAGAGGGCTCTCGGGTTATCTAATTTGACGTGGATCTACTGCCCAGGCAATGCCGGAGTCAAAAGCAGTGAGAGAGCAGACAAGCCGGCAGGCACGGCATCAATTCAGGAGACCCTAAGAACAGACAAGGAGGAGATTGCAAGAGCCATCTTGGATAGGCTGTGTATGGAGGATGATATCGGGTTGAATGATGAGAGCCACATCAGGAGGATGATTGAGCTGGGGGAGAAGATAAGGGGTGGACGTCTTTCCGGAAAGAAGTGGATTAGCACGTGTTACCCACAACCAGTGTGTGTGTGGATGGCTCCATCAGCAGGCGCACAGTTCAGTGGGTGTTGGAAGAGAAGGCGGAACACACACGGGAATGCCCGGGGCTCGGGGATGCCAGCCTCTGACTGCAGGTACAGTTCTGATGAATTTCACTTATTCAGCCCGACCTTGTTTTTTACTGGAACTAATGATTTCTACGCTGTCCGCCAGTGAAAATTTGGCGCTGTCCGACCGTGGATATTTGGCGCTGTCCGTCAGTGAAGATTTGGCGCTGTCAGCCAGTGAAGATTTGGCGCTGTCAGCCAGTGAAGATTTGGCGCTGTCAGCCAGTGAAGATTTGGCGCTTCAAGCTACTTTAGTGGGGGGGGGGGGGGGGGGGGGGGGGGTGGTAAGAAGTTGAAGGAAAAAAAGGATAGAAAATAAAAGTAAAGAGGTAAACTTTAATCTGGTTACGTGGAAGGTGTTTATGTCTCTGAATAAATTCTGCTTTTCTCTGAAAACCTGACTCCAAACAAATGAAATGTGTCTTACTCTTGGGGGCCAAGTGTCAGAGTCACTTAGAGTCACCTACTGATAGCGTCAAGAACTGATACAAACATTAACTCATACAAACACTAGCTAGTAGAATTACTAACTGAAAGATTCACTAATAAATGAATCACTGATAGTCACCAACTGGTAGAATAATTAGCAGATAGAGTCACTAACAGAAGAGTCACTAGCTGATAGATTCAAGAAGAAGGTGTAAGAAAAGACAGCTGAAGGTCCATTTATCTTTATCATTTGTCAAGACGGAACTGGACCACATGCCACACCCCCATGTCGGCCACAGAGAAACAAATGGCCCACAAACCATACCATATCCCCATAGCGGCCACAGAGAAACAAATGGCCCACAAACCATACCATACCCCCATAGCGGCCACAGAGAAACAAATGGCCCACAAATCCATCCATACCCCCATGTCGGCCACAGAGAAACAAATGGCCCACAAACCATACCATACCCCCATAGCGGCCACAGATAACCAAAATGGCCCACCTCAACATTGTAAAGATCACAAGCAAAACAACTCTAGAACATTTCCTGTCCGAAATAGTCAATACGTAGACTAGACGCGGCTGAGTAGTTCAGGAGAGAGTGAGTTTTAGACATTCGAAATAGTCAATACGTAGACTAGACGCGTCTGAGTAGTTCAGGAGAGAGTGAGTTTTAGACATCCGAAATAGTCAATACGTAGACTAGACGCGGCTGAGTAGTTCAGGAGAGAGTGAGTTTTAGACATCCGAAATAGTCAATACGTAGACTAGACGCGGCTGAGTAGTTCAGGAGAGAGTGAGTTTTAGACATACCCTTTCGTGCTCTTTCTTTGTCAAAGTTAGGTAACTATTCTGTTTTGTTGTAGTCTCAGCCACTGATTACATCTGAGTCCTTCGGGCCAGTGGCTTGTGCTCCATTCAAGAATACTGAACGCTGAAACCACTGGTAACTATCCGACGCCTTCTCATCCTCCCTGCCCCTCTACATTTACCCAGTAATTTGGATTAAATTAGAAAGAAGGAAAATAAAATGTAATGTTCAAATTTGGACTTGGTTGGGCCCCCTCCCCCACGCCCCCAGTCTCCCCAAACTACGTGATACTTTCGTAAAAAAAATCCAGTTCAGAAAGGACGTTATGTCTGTGGCCCATGATAACAAAAGTTATCGTGGGGGGTACTGATCAAATGTTAACACGACTTAGGTATCACATGTTTAACACGACGTAAGTATCACATGTTTAACACAGCGTAGGTACCACATGCTTAATACGACGTAGGTACTACATGTTTAATGCGATGTATGTACAACATGTTTAACACGACATAGGTATCACACATTTAACACGACGTAGATATCACACATTTAACACGACGTAGGTATCACATGTTTAACACGACGTAGATATCACACGTTTAACACGACGTAGATATCACACATTTAACACGACGTAGATATCACACATTTAACACGACGTAGGTATCACACATTTAACACGACGTAGATATCACACATTTAACACGACGTAGATATCACACATTTAACACGACATAGGTATCACACGTTTAACACGACGTAGGTATCACACGTTTAACAAGACTTACTCATCAATCGTTATTAAGGACCGTTTGTGTTTTAAAAAAACAGAATAGACAAATCGTGCATATAATAATTATGAACTGCACCCCCTCCCCCAAACTCCACAGCGCATGCACGCACGCACGCACGCACGCACGCACGCACGCACGCACGCATACACACACGCGCGCGTCACCGAGTCTGACCATCAGAGAAACGTCCCTTCAGAAAATGTGTCGAAAACTTGCCAAGTCTGGCCTCAGATAGTGTCACAGGGAGGCTAAATTAAATATCGCGTTTTTCCGGGACGCAGGAATAACTAACAGAACAGCCGGGACATTTCATAATCTGGCACCTGGGAACTACAAATGTGTAGGTGGCCAGGCCCGCCCGAAGTTGGGAATTACGTAACAGGATCTTGACCCTTAGTGGCCCCTTGCATAAAGAGAGCGGGAAAAGTAAAGTGAAAGTCTACAAACGGTGAAGTGACAAATGGAAGATACAAACGGTGAAGTGACAGAGGGAAGATATAAACGTTGAGGGAAGATACAAACGTTGAAGTGACAAAGGGAAGATGCAAATGTTGAAGTGAGAAAGGGAAGATAAAAACGTTGAAGTGACAAGGGGAAGATACAAAGTGACAAGAGAAGATACAAACGGTGAAGTGACAAAAGGGAAGATACAAAAGGTGAAGTGACAAAAGAGAAGATACAAACGATGAAATGACAAAAGGGAAGATACAAACGGTGAAGTGACAAAGGGGAATACAAACGGTGAAGTGACAAAGGAAAGATACAAACGTTGAAGTGACAAAAGGAAGATAGAAACGTTGAAGTGACAAAGGGAAGATACAAAGTGACAAGAGAATATACAAACGGTGAAGTGACAAAAGGGAAGATACAAACGGTGACGTGACAAAGGGAAGATACAAACGGTGACGTGACAAAGGGAAGACAGTGACGTAAGTAATGCTGAACAGGCACAAATAAAAGTGACAACAAATTACTGGAAGGTGACAGATTGTCATTTTCTATAGAGCATCTTTATCACAGTAGATATTCTGTGTCACAGTTTCTGTAAAACGTTCTGCATATCACGTCACATCACATACATCACGTCACATCACATACATCACGTCACATCACATACATCACGTCACATCGTTTAATCGGATCTTCTGTAGCACATCCTCTGTATCACATCTTCATCATCAAATATTCTATATCACGTATTATGGAACACATCTTGTACATAACAATCGTTATATCATCTCCTGTAACATAATCTTTATACCACATCTTGTACATAACTTACTCTATATCATCTCCAATAACATAACCTTTATACCACATCTTGTACATAACTTACTCTATATCATCTCCTATAACATAACCTTTATATCACATCTTGTACATAACATAATCTATATCATCTTCTATAACACAACCTTTAAATCACATCGTGTACATCACGTACTCTATATAACACCTGCAATACAGAAGAAGAAGAAAATGTGCATCTTGTATATCATATACTCTATATAACATCTCCTATACCATAACCTTTATACCACATCTTGTACATCACATACTCCATATCACATCTCCTATACCATAACCTTTATATCACATCTTGCACATCACATACTCTATATAACATTTCCTACACCATACCCTTTTAATAACATCATGTACATCACATGATCTATATAACATCTCCTATACCATAACCTTTATATCACATCTTGTAAGTCACATCTTCCATACTTCATCCTTCATATCACATTTTTCTTACAGAATTTTCTAGATCTCATTTTCTATAGCATGCTTCTTCTTGCTTATCCTTTATACCACACTATCTCTGCCACATTCTCTGTATCACATCGTCTTCCCTACATCTTATTCCCCACATCTTCTTCCTTACATCTTCTTCCCCACATCTTCCCTACATCTTCTTCCCCACATCGTCTTCTCAATATCTTATTCCCTACATATTCTTCCTCGCATCTTATTCCCTACATCTTTTTCACCACATCTTATTCCCTACATCTTCTTCTCTACATTTTCTTCCCTACATCTTCTTCATTACATCTTCTTCCTTACATGTTCTTCCCTTTCCAGATCCCGTTTTTTAAAATACATCCTTTACACCACATCTTGCACATCACGTGTATTATATAGCAACTTCTACACCACATCCTCTATATGACACGTTTAATATCACATTCTCAAATATCTCGAAAGAAAACTTGATATGAATATTACAGGACACAGGCAAACCTGAAAAACCTTGCAAGTTATCCCCCTTGTCACGCTAATAAAGCGAGATACCACAATATTGCTTTCCACGTGTAGCCTGTTGATTGGCTGGTTATTTTGTGCTTCCGAACAGAATATGGAACCATAAAGCCATGTTTACATTACAGTTTGTCTGGCATCCAACCGGGTAGATATAAAATGTCGTGTACTGCGAATTATTGCTTTATAAAAATTTCTAAACTTCATCTTCTAGGCCTTCGCCTGTCTGGGAGTCTTGCTTTGATATTGGTAGCTGTTTTCTGAATGGGTAACTAGGCGCTTTGTCAATAATCTGAGTAACTAGGCGCTTTGTCAGTAATCTGAGTAACTAGGCGCTTTGTCAATAATCTGAGTAACTAGGCGCTTTGTCAATAATCTGAGTAACTAGGCGCTTTGTCAATAATCTGAGTAACTAGGCGCTTTGTCAATAATCTGAGTAACTAGGCGCTTTGTCAATAATCTGAGTAACTATGCGCTTTCTCAATAATCTGAGTAACTAGGCGCTTTCTCAATAGTCTTGGTAACTAGGCGCTTTGTCAATAATCTGGGTAACTAGGCGCTTTGTCAATAGTCTCGGTAACTAGGCGCTTTGTCAATAATCTGGGTAACTAGGCGCTTTGTCGATAATCTGGGTAATTAGGCGCTATGTCAATAATAAGTAGCCAATATTTAGGCCTGTCTCGCGCTTTCGCCATGACTTTTCAGTCATTTTAGACTCTGAATTAGAGTGGGAGATGTGTGACTCTGACTTAGAGTGAGAGATGTGTGACTCTGACTTAGAGTGAGAGATGTGTGACTCTGACTTAGAGTGAGAGATGTGTGACTCTGACTTAGAGTGAGAGATGTGTGACTCTGACTGAGAGATGTGTGGCTCTGACTTAGAGTGAGAGATGTGTGACTCTGACTTAGAGTGAGAGATGTGTGACTCTGTCTTAGAGTGAGAGATGTGTGACTATTCCTTTCGCTTGCAATCGAGTGTGTGGGAAGAATGAGTGATGAAGGGCAGGATGCAAGACGGGCCTGCATGCCCAATTCTTTACTCTTTAAAAATAAAGATTCATTCATTCATTGCACTTTTAGAGGTTGTTTTACGGTTTTTTAACCCTCCGAGGTTATTTTACGATTTGTTTACATCCTCAGAGGTTATTTTACGGTTATTAACGGACACAGTTTCAATTTAACAATGAAAAGGTTATTGAAGAAGTGCCAGAATGTGGGGCAAGAGATACGAAACGCGACTCAGTGGCAAGGAAAATGGCGCCTACGAGCTGAACGGAAACGATGCTGTGATCATAAACAACTGGAAGAAGAAGGAGCTTTGTGGAAATTAGAAACTTGAATAATTTGAAAACAAGCTTAATATCTGGGAAACACAATAAAGCGAAGCGCAGTAAACCGAGGCATGCCTGTATATAAAACAGTCGGAACTCATTAGCGCGAAGCTGGGTAAGAGACGTGACAAAGGGTTTCTCAGAAATCTGTCAGCGAACCACACAAATACTGAGCAGTGCTAGCTGTAAAATCATTTATTTTCCAAGCTCACCGAAGGAGTTATATGGGCAATCAGCTATTATTATTTTTTTTATCCTGTTATTTGCATTGTCCTTTTTCTCTGCCCAGGTTGGCTGCCATTTTGGTATGCGTCACTCTCTTGGGACACATTATAGGCTTCACTTGTTTGCTAGGCTCCGGGGAGTTGACAGACAGAATCCGTCTATTTCATTTCTTTTCTAGAAGTTTGTTTATGTCAATTTGGTAGTAAAAAAAAAACGCTTTTTTTTTTTTTTTGATAAGGAAGTCTGTGTACGGTGCCGTGCTCCATACTATTTTCCCAGTTAACCCTTATACGGTTAGATCAACAACTCATGACCACACAACTTACTTCATAATAAGCACTCCCATCATGTTTTTAGCTGGAAATGGCTGTATTTACTTTACGTTGTACCTTAAAATTGGGAGATTTGTTTTCAGTTTAAAACGCAGGCTTAAAACCGCTTAGGCGCAGGTATTACATTTGTATTTTTATTCTTAACGAAGGTCTAAAAATACCCCACGATTTGTAAAAGAGTTAATCTGTGCTATGGTGGCAAACTGTCACCAACAAATCTAAACAAAAGAGTTTTGTTAGCGAACATAATGTTTGATAATTTCCATGTAGCGGCTATTCGGAATAAAAGGGTTAAACATTTATACATCATTGCGTCAATCCAGTGAAACAGATTGCATAGATCAATAATTTTTCCTTATGGAACACGTGGACGAATCAATAAATCGATATCAAACCATATTTTATATTTATTGGGGGCCCTTGTTTTCCCCATATTTCCACCAGGGCTGTTCATTTTCCACTTTTTTTTTAAGGCTTGTGACCTGGTGATGTATATATCTCAGATGGACAGCTGTCGACGTCTCATATTCCAGGCATGGAAGTCCACGCAGGAAGGCTAGATTTTAAAAATCATTATTTTTATACACCACACAAAGCTTAAACCCAATGGATCTCAAAAATTCACTAGCTTTTTAATTTAAAATCAAGCTTCATGAAAAAGGATTTTGTAAGGAGGACGTGAAGACGAAGTTAATTAGAAGTGGATTCAGTGGTTCCCAAGCTGCTGTTGGCGGTGGCCAATGAAACAAGAAGGAGAGTCGTTTCCTAAAGACTAATAATATCCATTTTGGAATTCTACTGAAGCTGGCTGACAACTTTTATAGAGCTTTCCCTTTTGTTGAAAGAGGAGTAAATGTCACTTATAGCAGTTGTTGTCAGTCGCTGGGCTACGAACGGTCTAAAGGTATGCCGTGGTAATTTTGAGAAGTGTCGAAAAGAATTTAACCTGCTAGATTACTAGTGTAAATGATGAAAATTTCTTAAAAACTGACTCGTGTTTCTTATTTTCTGAGTTTGAGATGATAACAGGAAAGTCACAGTTTGATGAAAGAAGAAAACCTCATTTATGTCCCTTTACGTCTTCGAGAATAAACCTAAAAAAGTGTCCAGATATCCAAAACTTGAGAAACCCTGTCCGCTCTCTTCGTGTTGGCTTTCTGCAGAACGAGGGCTGAAAGAGACCCAACATTTTGAGAAACCCTGTCCTCTCTCCTCGTGTTGGCTTTCTGCAGAACGAGGACTGAAAGAAACCCAAAACTTTGAGACACCCTGTCCTCTCTCTACATGTTGACTTTCTTCAGAACGAGGCCAGAAATGGCCGAAAAGTGCGCGACAGGCCTAGAGATGGCCTTCTTAAAGGAAACGATTAATCCATGTTTATCCAAAGCTTTCGTTTTTACGAAAAGAGACAGGTCGCCATGTTGGCTTACAGCAATTATCAAAGTTAATTGTTAAGACATACTTGTGCACGCCGATATGTATTTATGCCATCAAGAAAGAGTGCACATATACATACATATATATGTATATATATATATGATGTATCTCAAACACTCGGTGTTTACAACGTCCATATAGAGCTGCTTGTGAATATTAATGTGACTCGACACATCCAAGTGAAATAATTGCCAGTATTTTCCAGCATGAATACACTGCTTGAGCTTCGATCGATTGCTCTGCAGACAGAACAGAAAACAGAGTGGATGAATCTGGAGCATGGTGTTTGAGGAGAGAAGGCCCAGAAAGGTATGTTGTGTGATAGCAGCCTTCAGGTATTTAGTTGTTGATCTGGTTTTAGGAAAGGTAGATGGAAAAGACAGGTATAAAGGGTAAGTAGAAAAGGTGGGTAGAAAAGGTAAGTAGAAAAGGTGGGTAGAAAAGGTAAGTAGAAAAGGTGGGTAGAAAAGGTAAGTAGAAAAGGTGGGTAGAAAAGGTAAGTAGAAAAGGTGGGTAGAAAAGGTAAGTAGAAAAGGTGGGTAGAAAAGGTAAGTAGAAAAGGTGGGTAGAAAAGGTAAGTAGAAAAGGTGGGTAGAAAAGGTAAGTAGAAAAGGTGTGTAGAAAAGGTAAGTAGAAAAGGTGGGTAGAAAAGGTAAGTAGAAAAGGTGGGTAGAAAAGGTAAGTAGAAAAGGTGGGTAGAAAAGGTAAGTAGAAAGAAAAGTAGAAAAGAAAAGTAGAAAAAATACAGGTAGAATAGGAAAGTAGAAAAGGTAAGTAGAACAGATAAGTAGAAAAGGAAGGTAGAAAAGGTATGTAGAAAATGTAGTTAGGAAAGGTTAGTAGAAAAGGTAGTTAGAAAAGGTAAGTAGAAAACATAATTAGAAAAGGTAAGTACAAGATGTAGTTAGAAAAGGTAAGTATAAAAGTTAGTGTACACCAGACAATATTCTCCATCACAAAACCAGATGGCCACTGATAAAACATTCCGCTACGAAAGTTCGGTCTTATATCGGATGTGCACTCAATCACACATTTCAGTTTGTGTCACCGACGCTCGTTTGTATTTTCAAGGACCATAATTTGACAGGAAAAGATAATATCTTTTCTGAAAATGCGGAAAGAAAACGACACTGACAAGCGACATTCCTGTTGGTATACAACTGACATTTGCAAGGATCATGAAAGCGACCCTGCCGATGTATGGTAATATTCTTAAAGTTGCGTCACATATTATTATGCGTTTATGTGTCCAATCTTATCAGCATTTTATTCCCGCGGATCTCCCGCAGACCCTATAGCAGCACAATAAATTATGATTTCGTATATTCGTCTGCTCATCTGAGCAGAAGACTTCCGCCCATCAATCATCGAGGTCTCATTAACTTTCTCCCCAGGTTTGTAGAGGAGAATGCGCACGACAAGCAAGGTTAACGATTGCGTGAAGAGACAGGCTAACTACCGGCCTGGACGCCTTGTCTGGCCGCGACAAGGCACGCCATCAGCTTATCTCAGGCTTGTACTCAAGCGTGCAGGTTTGGAAAACATCACAAATAATTGATGAAACCCACCACAAGAAACCGCAGTGACACACGAGCATTTCTTGTGTGCAAATTCATCTCTGATATCTTTTGGCAGAAAATTGCGCTGTTCTTGTTTCCAACGCTGGAGACCCAACTTCTGATCTCATCTTCTTTCATCTTCCCCGAAACAGCCAGCTGGTGCTCTTTTCCGCCAATGCGTGTCGGATTACCGAGGTTGTCATTTCAGACACGGAGTGGCTCTTAACACCTAGGGGTGTAGAATACTTCTTTAGTAGAGTCCACTACCATGAGAGGTAAGACCACCCCCCCCCCTTTAGCCAGGCTGGGCCTTTTACGGGGGAGGGAGGATATCAACGGAGAGGTGGGACAGGGTCTTGGTCGGTTATGGTCCTCCAAACCTGAAGCTAGCACGTCAGATACAATTTGCTGACTGCCAAATCGGACTTCTTCATCCCCAAAACTTCTGACTATCGAACATAACTATAAGACTTTGGTTGTTCTAGCTATAAGACTTTAGTTATTCCAGCTATAAGACTAGTTATTGTAGCTATAAGACTTTAGTTATTCCAGCTATAAGACTTTAGTTAATCTAGCTATAAGACTGGTTGTTATAGCTGTAAGACTTTGGTTGTTATAGCTGTAAGACTTTGGTTGTTATAGCTGTAAGACTTTAGTTGTTCTAGCTGTAAGACTTTAGTTCTTCCAGCTATAAGACTTTAAGTGTTCTAGCTACAAGACTTTAGTTGTTCTAGCTATAAGACTTTAGTTGTTCTAGCTATAAGACTTTAGTTGTTCTAGCTACAAGACTTTAGGTGTTCTAGCTATACGACTTTAGGTATTCTATTTTTCATTTCTGAAGCAACAGTTTAGACTTCTCGTATTAGGTTAAAAAAGTTGAATCTGGGTAAGTCACGGCGGGACACGTCTGGGAAACTGACAGCATGCCCTGAAATAAAGAAGTACGTAGTGACAACATTACCACAAACAGTACCGCGCGTTTGCTAGACGATATTACATAAAACTGGAGGGTCACAGACGGACACAAACTCTGGGGATTATGTTGCAGAGGGCTCCTTTGCCGTTGCCGCGGGAAAATCTCGCTGGGGCTGTGGAGTACGGGCTCCCAGGACCTTTCGTTTAAGGATGATTTCTGATTATGACATAAGGTCTGTGAGAGGAATTCTGTAAGGCTTTGTCACATTCTCCCACACTCTGTCCTCCCTTCTACGCTCTTATATAGTTATAGCATATCTATCCACTGCTACAACTCCCATCCCCTCCTCACTTGAAGCCACCCATGCCCTCCATGCTTCTCTCTCGGGGCCAAACCATGGCTCTGAGGTCCCCTGTATGTTGTGCAAGTCTGTAATATGTGTGCGGGAGTCCTTTGGGCTGTTTTGGGACATACACCGGATTGTTGGTGCATCCTTTATCTTATGTAGATGAGCACAGATTTGTGTCCGGTTCGTGGCATGAAGACTATATGGAAGGAAACTATAAAAACTGTACTCGAGGAAACGCTGGGTTCATGATATTACTGACACTCTCAGCACCACACTCACTGAAGCAGCCATCCTGGTTACGCAAGGAGACTTTTATTTTCTCAGATTAGTTATCAGTGAGGAAACATTCCGTGAAAGGGACCGTGTTTTCATTGGATGAATTGGTCAACATGTTAGAGAAGTTTCCCTTGGTTTTCTTAAATGAATTCCATCAATATTTTCCTCCATTAACATATCTGGTTGGTTGGTAAAGAGGATTAGACAGAGAAAACTTAAATATTTTAGACACATTAAACGTCATAAGAACTTACAGAAGACCGTCTTGGAAGGGTACATAATGAGAAAAAGAAAGAGAGGACGACCAAGGTAAAGGTGGCTGCAAGACATCGTTGATGATCTGCAAATGGATGCATCAGCAGCAGGCCATCTTGCTCACAACCGAGAGGCCTACAGGAGAGCTGTTAGGGAGGCAAAGTTCCACAAAGGGACATGCAATGACTGACTTATCTGACTTTTTCCTTTCTTTCTCCGTCCTTTAGTGTTCTGTTTTTTTTTTCCTCTTTTGAATTACCTCTGCCTAAAGTAGCCCTGTCTACGAAAGGGGCACTTCGGGGTTTTCGTGTCCATATTTTTCTTGACCAGTGTCAACACTTCAGAGTGATATGGTCAGCTTTACGGGTGGTTATCATTTCCTCAACAGTTCCAGAATGATACAGGCACCCATTTCTACAGCTGGGTTACTGGGTCGATATCTGCAGGATTCGAACGACTTACCTTCGCCAAGAGAGACATGAGCACTAAGCATGCAGGTCATGTAAGCTTCACAAAAGTTAAAACACCAAATATCCATGATTCATTTCTCAGAAAAAACTCGCTTTTTTTCTGATGATTTTTTAAACTTTTAACTTCCTGCATTGTAAGGGTCACTGGTTCATTAATTAAGTGAATACCCACGCTTCCTGGAGGGGGGCGGCAGTAAGGGGGAACAGGTGAGGGAGATGGACAGAGATCATAAGAAACAGTTAAGATGTTTGCATGTATGCAGGACAGTAAGGATGTGGTCCGAGAATAAAGGTGACGGTACCACGGCAACAATTTGAGAACCACTGGCAGAGATGGAACTTTTCCTCATTTTAACATAGAACGAGTCCATACAAAAAAAACCCTGTATAACAGAAATTTAGCAGCAGCCAATAACGCCATCATTTGCTGGTGCTGTTATCATAGTGATTACCGCAGCTGGCGAGGCAGTTGTAGAGATTGCAAAATTGTGGCAAAATTCGGGGCAAATAAAAGCACTGAATTTGTTAACAGTGGTCATGCAGGCGATCTGTGTTTACCGTTCATTGATTGGTGGTTATCTGAAGTTGTTGATAGCCGCTGACAGTGTATGGATAACTGCGTTCAATATCGGCCTTAACTCTGCCGGGATATACTTTGCGTCAGTGTTTTTTTTTTCTGTGCGACAAAGAAAGAAAGAAAGAGAGTGAGAGAAAGAAAGATAGACAGACAGACAGACAGACAGACAAACAGACAGAAAGACAGACAGATAGATAGAACATACTTTATTTTCACAGGGTTAAGAACTGGGCACGCAGGCCCTTCATCATACAGCTTTCACTCAGTCACAGTCATTCAGCATTTGTTAATAAGCATAATAATCATGAAGACACAATTAAATGTTTACATAAATAAATAATAAACTTATCTCATGTCCATACACTCCGTACAACAACATGAAATAAACTTGCATTCTTACATTCATTCACAACTAACAAATTTATAGAAAAGCAGTATTTAAAAAATTACAACAATCAAGCCATACTTTAAACTATCTTAGATAGATAGATAGATAGATAGATAGATAGATAGATAGATAGATAGATAGATAGATAGATAGATAGATAGATATATAGATAGATAGATAGATAGATAGATAGATAGATAGATAGATAGATAGATAGATAGATTTATTGATTGACTGATTGATCTTTATTTCAAAAGGGTTAAGAATTGGGCACCCAGGCCCGTCTGACATTCTGCCCTTTATCATACATCTTTCACTCTATTCCAGACATTCTACAAATATGCTGTTCATATAACAAACATAACTAACACTGAAGTTGAGAGACATAAAATAAAATATAACATTTACGTTTCGCTCTTAAATATTCACTCAGTACAGAAGTAACTACATACATTATAAATGACTATCTCATCATCATCATGTGCCGTGCCGACTGGCGTTGGCTATTATGCTTCTCCAGAGTACACGATCCTTCATGCAGGCCATCAGCTCAGTTGGTGATCTCCTCTCACACCATCCCGTCAGACTGTCCAGTATCATTTCTCTTGGTCTTCCTCTTGATCTTCTTCCTTCTATTTTTCCTGTTGTTATAATATTTTCAATGCCCCCTCTTCTCATTGCATGTCCTATGAAAGTACATTGTCTCTCTCTTATCTTTTTGACAAGGTTTTTTGTCTCTCCAGCTCTTCTCCTACATTCTTCATTAGTTATTTTTGCTGTCCAGGGGATTCGCAACATTCTTCTAATAAACCACATTTCTGCTGCTTCCAATGATTTTTGTGCAGACTTGCCTATTGTCCATGATTCACTTCCATATAACAAGATAGGTTCAATATAGCATTTTAGGACTCGTTTTCTAACATTCATTGATAAGGATGTGTTGGTCAATATGTTTCTCATTCTCTGAAATGCAGTCTTTGCTTGGCCTATTCTGTTCCTAATTTCTGTTCTGCATTTCCCATCTGAAGTTATTACTGCTCCAAGGTATTTGAATTTCTGCACCTGCTTTAGAACAGTTCCGTTTAATTTAATACTGCATGCTGGTGGATTCTGTTTCTTAGATATAACCATAGTCTCTGTCTTTTTGATGTTCAAAGTAAGGCCTTTCTGTTCACTTTCTTTGGCGACTTATTCAAGAGATTTTGCAGGTCTTGTTGGTTCTCAGCTATCAGTACTGTGTCGTCAGCATACCGAAGGTTGTTAATATTGTATCCTCCAATTTTTATGCCTGGTTCTGTGATGATTGTTCTTAGAATATTCTCGCTATACAGAGAAAAAAGGTCTGGAGATAGTACACATCCTTGTCGCACCCCTTGTTTTATAGGTTGATATTTTCCAATTCTATTTTCAACTCGAACTGCTGCTTCTTGCTGCCAGTATAGATGTTTTACAATCCTCAGGTCTTTGCCGTCTATATTGATGTCTTCAAGCATTTTAATAATTTCATTATGTTTCACCTTGTCAAATGCCTTGGTGTAATCAATGAAGCATAAGTAGAGATCTTTCTGTACTTCTAAAGCTCTTTCTGTTATGACTATCTACGAAACAAAATTTTCGGGACTATTCAGAAAACAATTAATTGTATTCGGTGTCTGTAAGAGCAGTTTAAGATAACTTTTAAGTTTTATGATTCATGGAGGCATGTAGTCGACATCAAATAGATATTGGGAAAGCTTGTAGCTGTAGGAAGGAGTATAATTTATATTTTTTATATAGGATGGGAGGGTATTCCAAAGATGAGCAGCAGAATAACTAAAGCTTTTCTTGTAAAGATCAAGTCTAGGTTTTGGAAGACATAGATAGATAGATAGATAGATAGATAGATAGATAGATAGATAGATAGATAGATAGATAGATAGATAGATAGATAGATAGATAGATAGATAGATAGATAGATAGATAGATAGATAGATAGATAGATAGATAGATAGATAGATTCACACTAGCAAGTAGAATTATTTTTTTGCTTCTACTATTTGAAATACCGAGTTATTTTTGTTTTATGCGCCTGTCTTTCTGTCTGTCTCTTTTTCTCTCGGCCTGTCTGTCTGTACCTCTGTCTGTCTGTCTGCGCGTCTGTTTATTTTTTCTAGATTTATATTTCTAAGACGCAACAAACATATAGTTCTCCAGCCCCCGCAGTCACGTACCACACTGCCCGACCCACAAAATAATACAGACACAGATACATAAATTAAGTCCGCTTATGACATCCCCAGCCTCTACCACCCGTGATCCCTTGGGCGTGTTTATAATTCCGTGCCCGTTTATTGTCCAGCAGCAGGAAATAAATTAAATATGCCGTTTATTACCCTTAATAAACAGACGAACTTGGACAAGAAGCATTGACAGCCATAAACTGACCCGGAGCTACGAGTCTCCTCTCCGTCATGACTCTGATCTGGAACGTTTTTCGGAGAAACAATGCAGAGATAGATACGACAGAGAGAATAAAAAGAGATAGATACCACAGAGAGGCAAAGCAGATATAGATACCACAGAGAGGCAAAGCAGAGATAGATACGACAGAGAGAATAAACAGATATAGATACCACAGAGAGGCAAAGCAGAGATAGATACGACAGAGAGACAAAGCAGAGACAGATACGACATAGAGAAAAAGCAGAGATAGATACGACAGAAAGACAAAACTGAGGTAAATACAACAGAGAGAAAAAGCAGAGATAGATACGACAGAGAGACAAAGCAGAGATTCATACGGCAGAGGGACAAAGCAGAGATAAATACGATAGAGAGACAAAACAGAGATAAATACGACAAAGAGACAAAGCAGAGATAAATACGACGGAGAGACAAAGCAGAGATAGATATTGCAGAGAAACAAAGCAGAGACAGATACAGCAGAGAAACAAAGCAGATAAAGATACAGCAGAGAGACAAAGCAGAGATAGACACGACAGATAAACTGAAATTTGGGCATACACAAACAGGAAAACGTTGTGTTTTCGTCAGACTATACATGAATATTTTTGTCTAAAGCAGTCCATGAATAAATGTTATCTTTTCGCCTGTCAATGTTCGCTAGCATGTTATATGTGAGACTCTTTTAATTGTCATTGCGTGTATAACTTTATTATGTTCGCCTTTCCATACATGACTTTTTCTTGTTCGCCTTTCCATACATGACTTTATCCTGTTCGCCTTTTCTAGCAGGACTTTATCTTGTTCGCCTGTTCATGTATCAGTTTATCTTCTTCATCCTTTTATAACATTATGTAGATGAACTCGGAGAGATAGACATAGAGAGAGACAGAGAGAGAAAAGGAGAGAGACCGAGAGAGATACAGACTACATGAAAGCTATAACAAAATAAGAGATACAGACTACATGAAAACTATAACAAAATAAGAGATACAGACTACATGAAAGCTATAACAAAATAGGAGATACAGACTACATAAAAACTATAACAAAATAAGAGATACAGACTACATGAAAGCTATAACAAAATAAGAGATACAGACTACATGAAAACTATAACAAAATAAGAGATACAGACTAAATGAAAACTGTAACAAAATAAGAGATACAGACTACATGAAAGCTATAACAAAATAAGAATATAAAAAATTGAAAGCTGTAACAAAATAAGAGATACAGACTACATGAAAGCTATAACAAAATAAGAGATACAGACTACATGAAAGCTATAACAAAATAAGAGATACAGACTACATGAAAACTATAACAAAATAAGAGATACAGACTAAATGAAAACTGTAACAAAATAAGAGATACAGACTAAATGAAAACTGTAACAAAATAAGAATATAAAAAATTGAAAGCTGTAACAAAATATGAAATACCGAGAAAATATAAATGATAGTTTCCGTGTAATCTTGAAAACTCACACATCTAGTAGTGATCTGAAGGGGAAATGAACCCACCATTTTTCTTCACTTATTCCCTACCATAGATTAACATCAAAGGACACACGATCTTCACAATATCCTGAAATGAAAGCAAGACTGACGGAAGACTGAAACACTATCATACGTGGAGCAATATTCTCCTAGCAAATGAGAATTTAACGGAGTCTGTAAAAGCAGGAAGTTCAAGTTTACTTTCCTGCTTTTACAGACTCCGTTAAACTTGAACTTCCTGCCTGGTGTGGTAGTTTCGTTTATTTTCTGGCATAATTTAACCGGGAAGTGACGTCACAAGCGGCAGAAGTTGCGCAGCATGAGCTGAGTACGAGCATTGTTTTCTGGGAGGACCGTTCGAACTGACCGACATATCGTGGTACAGAATCCAGCGAATTTGTAGAACTTTTGCAGTGCAACGTCCTGGACTTCTCTGAAAAGAAACGGCTATTTCTGCATGTGAAATGTGCACCTCCTAAAGGTAACGTAGAGAAAAAAAATATCATGCTGAGCTCTGTTTTCTGCATGATGATGATTTCTAGGTTAATCCCAGCGGTGCAGACGCCCCGGATGATTATACTTCCCTGCGTGGGTTATAACTTCCTTAATCCTGGTGATTGCTATGGTGCCACTCTGTGCAAGTTTGACGTAATCATTTCAGTGTACTATATGTGCGTCTGAAGTAATAGTTCTTCCAGCTGTACTACATGTATGGTTGAAGTAATAGTTCTTCCAGCTGTACTACATGTATGGTTGAAGTAATAGTTCTTCCAGCTGTACTACATGTATGGTTGAAGTAATAGTTCTTCCAGCTGTATTACAAGTATGGTTGAAGTAATAGTTCTTCCAGCTGTACTACATGTATGGTTGAAGTAACAGTCCTTCCAGCTGCACTATATGTATGGTTGAAGTAACAGTCCTTCCAGCTGCACTATATGCATGGCTGAAGTAACAGTCCTTCCAGCTGCACTATATGTATGGTTGAAGTAATAGTTCTTCCACCTATACTACATGTATGGTTGAAGTAACAGTCTTTCCAGCTGTACTATATGTATGGTTGAAGTAACAGTTCTTCCACCTATACTACATGTATGGTTGAAGTAACAGTTCTTCCACCTATACTACATGTATAGTTGAAGTAACAGTCTTTCCAGCTGTACTATATGTATGGTTGAAGTAACAGTTCTTCCACCTATACTACATGTATAGTTGAAGTAACAGTCCTTCCAGCTGCACTATATGTATGGTTGAAGTAACAGTTCTTCCAGCCGTACTACATGTATGGTTGAAGTAACAATTCTTCCAGCTGTACTACATGTATGGTTGAAGTAACAGTTCTTCCAGCTGTACTACATGTATGGTTGAAGTAACAGTTCTTCCAGCTGCACTATATGTATGGTTGAAGTAATAGTTCTTCCAGCTGTACTACTAGTATGGTTGAAGTAATAGTTTTCCTAACTGTACTCTATGTATGACTGGAATAATAGTTTTCTTAGCTGTACTGTGTGTATGACTAAAGTAATAGATTTCCTCTCTGTACTCCATATTGCCCTCTCTGTACTCCATATCGTCCTTCCTTTACTACATATTGGCCTTTTTGTACTCCATATTTTCCTCGTTATACATCGTATTTGCCACGTTGTATTCCATAATGTCCTCATTGTATTCCATATTGTCCACGCTGTGTTCCATAATATCTTCATTGTACTCCATACTGTCCACGTTGTATTCCATAATGTCCTCGCTATGCTATATACTGTCTACGTTGTATTTCACAATGTCCTTACTGTACTCCATATCATCCACGTTGTATACCATAATGTCATCGCTACTCCTCCATACTGTTCACGTTGTATTCCAGAATATCCTCGCTATACTATATGTTATCTACGCTGTATTCCATAATTAATATCTTGCGTATACTCCATATTGTCCACGTTGTATTCCATAATATCCTCGCTATACTCCATATTGTCCACGTTGTATTCCACAATGTCCTTACTGTACACCATATTATCCACGTAGTATTCCATAATGTCCCCACTATGCTCCATACTGTCCTCGTTGTATTCCATGTTGTCCTCTCTGTACTCAATGCACTCTTGAAGAAATCATTTAACAGTAGTTCTTTGTTCGTTGTATCTTTGCCATTAACATGCGTATGATTACATAGACAACTGTTAAGTCAATGTTCCTGGTGCACTGGTGTGGTAGTGTATTATAACGGCTGAAACTACACATAAATGTCAGAACCATCATTGTTTCAAGCGTCTCGGTAGAGTCACAAAGGAAGAAAGAAATTCTCGAGAGAGTCACAAAAGAAGAAAGAAAATCTCGTACAAAAGATCTGGAACACTGTTCTCAGCAGAGGTCAAAGATTTCGTATCAGCCATTTTCTCCCTTCTATTCAGTTTATTCATTTTCTGAATATGATCTTGCTGGAAGTAATACTTTGTTCATTTTCTAAACATGATCTTCTTGGAATTAATGGCTTTTTTTCATTTTCTGAACATTATCTTATTAGAAGTAGTACTTTGTTCATTTTCTGAACACGATCGTTTTGGAAGTGATGGTTTGAGATAAGTTTAGATTTCTGCCATTTTAATAATACTTAAAACTGGAAATCTTTGGCCAGTAGACAAAACTGAGAATCATCACCTTCACAAACAGGGGGTAAATCAACCTGGGAAGTCCAGACGTACTCCAGTACCCGCGAGCATTTGATTACCAACCTTGATGCTTCAAACGCTGAAACCGCGGATAATATACGTTTTATAACACATATATGTGTGACACAATTTAGTTTTTAAAATGTACGTTACCTTTTCTGTTTATGTGCTCCAGCCATAAATGTAATACTTCTTCTCTAAACACATATCACACACTAAGGAACGTAACTTTAGCAGTTTTAGGAACGAACACAACCAACGCTAGTATGGATTGTCCCCCATTTTTTTCTCTTACCACTTCACAAATGCACGATTCTCTTTTTCTATACCCTCGGACAACTTCATCACAAGACTTTGTGTATTTCAATACTAAATGAAGAATGTAAATGTTTAAGGAAGGGAGTCTCTTTGGGGGGATAGAATGCCAGCATCACGTCATATGAGATTTGTGGTCAAATTAAGCGCCTCCCCCCCCCCGGCCGCGTAAAAAATGCATAGAGTACAGTGTGCAGTAGTTATAGCGGTACAGCCAGCGCCATCTTTGTTTATACCACTGAAGATGAAGCGAAAAATAGCAATGCCACGATCGTGAATATTGTTTGCAACACTGATGATGTAGCGAAAAAATAGCGATGCCACGATCGTGAATGTTGTTTGCACCGTAAATGCTGTAGTATTAACATAGCAATGTCACGATCGTGAATATAGTTTACACCGTAAATGCTATATTATGACTTAGCAATGCCACGATCGTGAATATTATTTACACCGTGGATGCTACAGCTAGCTGTGAGAACAAGAGAAATGCTCTGGGAATATATGAATTTAAACTGAGATATTTTATTTGCTGGAATATATATATATATATATATATATATATATATATATATATATATATATTCTCGCAGCGGTCGCCCTCGAACTGCCTCCACTGAACGCAACGTGGAAAAGATTGACGACATCATTAAACACGACAGACGTGTCACAGTATCTGAAATCACTGTAAATCTTGGAATAGGACACAATGCAGTACAGGAAATGATTGAAGCCATAGGCTATAGAAAAGCTTGTGTCCGCTGAGTTCCACGTTTGTTGACTCAAGATAACAAAGATGTGAGAAAAACTTTCCTCGCCATACAACTGAGGACATTCAGAAAATAGGTTGGGAAATTCTCCCACACCCTGCCTGTAGCCCCGACCTGTCACCCAGTGATTACCATCTTTTCGGTTTTGTAAAACAACAAATGCGAGGCCATCACTATGACACAGGAGAGAACGTCCAGAAAGCAGTGAGTCTGTGACTTCGGTCAGCTGGAACGAAATTCTACCGGGAGGGTATTTTCAAACTTGCAGAGCGATGGGGAAAATGTGTGCAGAGAAATGGAGACTATGTTGAAAAGGGAAGAAAAGGATACAGCTTAAGGTGATACATTTATATTTTCTGTATCTATAAATTCTAATTTTTAAAATATGTTTGCTCACAACTTTCGGTATTACACTCGTATACACACACACACATTAAAAAACGAGGATAACTGAAACCGCACTTGATGAAACTGTGGATACGGGAGGGGAGGGGGGAGAGGTGAGGGATGGTAACCACTGTATAAGGCAGCATTATCATCATGTGCCGTGCAGGATAGAGAAAAGGGAACATTTTTATTTTTCTCTGCGACCATACGCTGTGCTATTGCTTCTTGTATGTGTTTATCTCAGTCAAGAGAAAATGTCAAGCTACCCATCAGCTTAATGTCTTGTGCTTTCTGCTAATTCGCACACTGATTTCTCTTTCTCTCTCTCTCTCTCACGCTGCCATGTTTTTGTTCTCAACCCTGCACCACAATCCATGGATTGCTGGTTTTCTCAGTAATTAAATTCTTTCTTCCCGCTGCCAGCTGTTTTTTTTCTTTCTTTTCTTTCATCGCCATATTCTTAAATATTATCGCGTCCATGGAATCATTCTTGACAGGAGAGAGAGAGAGAGAGAGTGATATCAAAGTAAAGAGAGAGAGGGAGATATAGTGATATCAAGGTAAAGAGAAAGAAAGGGTGAGAGTGATATCAAGGTGAAGAGAGAGAAAGAGAGATTAAGCCAAAGAGAGAGACAAGATAAAGTGACAGAGATATCAAGGCGAAGAGAGAGAGATATCAAGATGAAGACAGATATATATATATATATATATATCATGGTGGAGAGAGAGATTGAGCTAAAGAGAGAGATCGAGATAAAGAAAGAGAGAGATCGAGATAAAGAGAGAGAGATATCAAGGTGAAGAGAGAGAGATTGAGTCAAAGAGAGAGAGATCGAGATAAAGAGAGAGATATCAAGGTGAAGAGAGAGAGATATCAAGGTGAAGAGAGAGAGATTGAGCCAAAGAGAGAGACTGAGATAAAGAAATAGAGATATCGAGGTGAAGAGAGACAGGGAGATATCAAGGTGAAGAGAGATAGAGATACAAGGTGAAGAGAGATAGGGAGTTATCAAGGTGAAGAAAGATAGGGAGATATCACGGTGAAGAGAGATAGAGAGAAATCAAGGTGAAGAGAGATAGAGAGAAATCAAGGTGAAGAGAGATAGGGAGATATCAAGGTGAAGAGAGAGAGAGAGAGAGAGAGATTGAAATTGAGGCAAAGAAAGGGAGAGTAATCTAGGTCGAGAGTGTACAAAAGAAAGAGAGGGAGATTGATGGATTTGACTGATCTTTATTGAGAGAGAGAGAGAGAGAGAGAGAGATAAATAGAGGGAGAGAGAGAGACACGGAGGTATGAACGAACGAAATAACATACTTTATTTTGAAAGGGTTAGGAATTAACATTTTGCACTTCATCATACAGCTTTCACTCAGTCACAGTCATTCAGCATTTGTTAATTAGCATAATAATCATGAAGACAAAATTAAATGATTACATAAATAAATAATAAACTTATCTCATGTCCATACACTCTAAACTCTGATTTATGCAACAACATGAAATAAACTTGCATTCTTACATTCATTGAAAACTAACAAATTTATAGAAATGCAGTGAAAAAAAAATTATAAAAATCAAGCCATACTTTAAACTATTTTAAACTATGCTCAGGGAGGCATACAGTCCATATCAAACGGATCTTGACAAAGTTTAAAGTTAAAAGAACGAATATTACTTATACGTTTGACATGAATTGCTAGGGCACTCCAAAGGTGGGCAGCTGAGTAAGAGAAGCTTTTTTTCTTAAACATGTAAAGCCTTGGTTTTGGGAGAATAAAATTGCTTAAGAGTTGACAGATTTTGGGTTGGATTTGAACAACTACCACAGATAGGGTGGATCATTGTGTGATAGAATTTTATGAATTAACTTGGCCTTGTTGAAAAGAAATCTCTACTTGAGGGGTAGGATATCAAGATGTTTGTCCTTATTTATGACACGTGCTGCATGTTTGTCATCTATAAGCTTTACTGCTCGTTTCTGAAGTGAGTAAAGTCTTTTCATGTTTGACATGTAACAACCATCCAAGACAGTAGTCCAAGTGTATTGGTATCTGTGATCTATAGTATATTTTTCTGGTGTATATGTCAAGAAGATGTTTAATTTTAGTAAATTAAAATTTTTTTTTTTTTGTGCATTGAGTTTGGTTAGATTGTCTACACGATGATTCTAGCTGAGGTGGTGGTCAATCATGAGACATAGAGTTTTATGTTCATTCTCTATCCTTGAAGTTCCAGCGCAGAGCTGTAGTGGTGTTGTTGGTGAATTTGTTAATTTCTATCTTGTTGTAATGACCATGGATTTGTTTTGCTGGTGTTTATGAGCATTCTGTTGTTATTGCTCCAGTTAATTAGACTGTTTACTTCAATTTGAAGAGCTGACTCAAGGTTAATACAGTCATTGTCACTAGTGTAAACTGTGCAGTCATCAGCAAAGAGGTCACACGATGATTTTTTGAGATGAAGTAGAAGATCATTGATGTAGATGGTAAACAGGAGAGGACCAAGAATAGATCCCTGTGGAACACCATTATCAACCACAGATGAACTTGACTTGGAGTTTTTGAGGCAAACTACCTGTTGTCTGTTGGAAAGAAAAGATGTAATAAATTTTGTCAAGTCAGGGTGTAATCTATGTCTCATGTTTTCTAACTAAGATTTCATGATCAATCATGTCAGATGTTTTTTTTTTTAAGTCAACAAAGACAGCACGACATAATTTATCATCGTTTATGTTAGATAACCAACATTCTGTCATTTTTGTGAGAGCTGTGTGGCAGGAATGTTTCAGCCTAAGACCTGACTGACATTTTCGAGCATGTGTAAGGCTGTTTTTTTTTAAAAATGTGTTTTTCTAGTGGTTTTGATAAAGTCGAAAGAAAGGAAATTGGTCTATAGCTTGAGGGATTTTTCTCCGAACCAAATTTTAAAAGGGGACCTATTTCTGCAAATGTATAAGCCTGAAGAAAATGACAATGTGCAATGCACTGATTGTAAATGTATATTAGTGTATCTGTAATTACTGGGGCTGAGTAGCGTAATATCTTATTGCTGATTTCATCAAGTCCTGCTGTGCTGTTGTTCTTTAAAGATGAAAGATAATTATAAACTTCACCAACTCCCATGAAAGGAACACTGGGTTGATTTACATTTGCACGTTTGCTACCTATAAATGTATTTAATTTGCTTGAATCAAAAGTAGGGGTTGGTAGTGAAGATTTTAAGATATTGACTTCTTCTCTGAAGTGATTGCGTAACTCTTCACATGCGGGCACATGATTATAACTCTGCAAGTCAGACTGTTTTCTCTTTTTGCAAGAATGTTAATTGCTTTCTAGACAGACTTACTGTCTGATTTATTCTTAACTAGGTTCCTAAAGTAATTTCTCCTTTCTTGCGTAATTAAATATTGAACTCTATTTCTAAGTAATCGGTAGCTAGTGAATTCCTTAATGTTGTGGGCCTGATCCCTTTCCCTCATGACTTGCAATATCTCAGGTTCTATCCAGGGGGAGTTCGCTTGAAGATTCAGGTAAGGAGAGAGAGAGAGAGGTCGGGAGTGTACAAAAGAAAGCGAGAGAGAGACTGATTGATTGATTGATTGATTTTTATTTCCAGAGAGAAAGAGAGACTGACTGATTGATTGATTTTTATTTCCAGAGAGAGAGAGAGAGAGAGAAATCGAAGTAGAGAGAGAGAAAGAGAGTGAAAGACAGGAAGAGAGAGAGACAGACAGAGAGGAGAAAGACAGGAAGAGAGAAAGACAGAGAGGAGAAAGACAGGAAGAGAGACAGACAGAGAGGAGAAAAACAGGAAGAGAGACAGACAGAGAGGAGAAAGACAGGAAGAGAGACAGACAGAGAGGAGAAAGACAGGAAGAGAGACAGACAGAGAGGAGAAAAACAGGAAGAGAGACAGACAGAGAGGAGAAAGACAGGAAGAGAGACAGACAGACAGAGAGGAGAAAAACAGGAAGAGAGAAAGACGGACAGAGAAGAGAAAGACAAGAAGACAGACAGACAGACAGAGAGGAGAAAGACAGGAAGAGAGAGAGACAGACAGAGAGGAGAAAGACAGGAAGAGAGACAGACAGACAGAGAGGAGAAAGACAGGAAGAGAGACAGACAGACAGAGAGGAGAAAGACAGGAAGAGAGAAAGACAGGAAGAGAGAGAGCGACAGACAGAAAAGAGAGAGAGGAAGAGAGACATACAGGCAGAGAGGAGAAGGGACAAGAAGAGAGACAGACAGACAGAGAGGAGAAAGACAGGAAGAGAGAAAGACGGACAGAGAAGAGAAAGACAAGAAGACAGACAGACAGACAGAGAGGAGAAAGACAGGAAGAGAGAGAGAGCGACAGACAGAAAGGAGAAAGACAGGAAGAGAGACAGACAGACAGAGAGGAGAAAGACAGGAAGAGAGACAGACAGACAGAGAGGAGAAAAACAGGAAGAGAGACAGACATAGAGGAGAAAGACAGAAAGGAGACAGACAGACAGAGAAGAAGAAGACAGGAAGAGAGACAGACAGAGAGGAGAAAGACAAAAGGGGGGGGGGGGAAGGTAGGGTAGAAAGGGCCACACAATGAAGTGCACAAAGTGATCGAAAGGAATCATCTTTATTTTCTAAGGATGAAGAATTGAACCCCAAACCCGTCAGACATTGACATAATTCAGTCTCACCACACAGTCAGTTTAGTATAAAGTATACCACACAGTCAGTTTAGTACAAATTATACCACACAGTCAGTTTAGTCAGTTTAGTACAAATTATACCACACAGTCAGTTTAGTATAAAGTATACCACACAGTCAGTTTAGTATAAAGTATACCACACAGTCAGTTTAGTATAAAGTATACCACACAGTCAGTTTAGTATAAAGTATATCACACAGTCAGTTTAGTATAAAGTATACCACACAGTCAGTTTAGTATAAAGTATACCACACAGTCAGTTTAGTATAAATTATATCACACAGTCAGTTTAGTATAAAGTATACCACACAGTCAGTTTAGCATAAAGTATACCACACAGTCAGTTTAGTATAAAGTATACCACACAGTCAGTTTAGTATAAAGTATACCACACAGTCAGTTTAGTATAAAGTATACCACACAGTCAGTTTAGTATAAAGTATACCACACAGTTTAGTATAAAGTATACTACACAGTCAGTTTAGTATAAAGTATACCACACAGTCAGTTTAGTACAAAGTATACCAGACAGTCAGTTTCTTATAAAGTATACCGCATCGTCAGTTTACTATAAGTTTAGAAAACAATCAGTTTAGTATATGTTTAGAACACAGTCAATTTAGTACAAGTTTACAACACAGTCCGTTTAGTACAAAGTAAACAACACAGTTATTTTAGAGTAAAGTTTACGACACAGTTAGTTTAGTACAAAATATAAAACACAGTCAGTTTAGTATAAGTATATCACACAGTTAGTTTAGTATAAGTATATCACACAGTCAGTTTAGTATAAGTATATCACACAGTTAGTTTAGTATAAGTATATCACACAGTCAGTTTAGTATAAGTATATCACACAGTCAGTTTAGTATAAGTATATCACACAGTCAGTTTAGCATAAGTATATCACACAGTCAGTTTAGTATAAGTATACCACACAGTCAGTTTAGTACAAGTATAGAAACTACATTAAAAAAAAACTAAGTCTTAGAAAGTAAAACAGAAATATTAACTATTACATTCATGAATATATGATTATTTGCAACAAGGGAGGTAACTAATAACTTAGAATAATTCGATCCTGTCCTTATCACACTTTTCCTTCCACATTTATTAAGATAATATATTTATCTATTGAACTGCTTTCTTTTAGAACAGAACTTGATGGCTGACAGGTCGACGATAATGGAGACAAGCAGATATTTTGGAAGGCGCGTAATTGCAGGCAAGAAAATATTGAAAAGGTTTGGAGTTAAAAGACCAAGCGCTGCTAATGGATCATGAATGGTAGGGAAGGGAATTCCATAGCTGCACGGCAGAGCAAGCGTTAGTTCTTTTGTACTGATGAAGGCCGGGCTTAGAAAAAAAGACGGTTGGTTATGTTTGGAGTTAGACACAAATAGGAGGAGAATTGTGCCACGAGATTCTATGACCTAACTTGATCACGTTATAAATTATCCTATATTTGAAGTTTGGAATTTTTAAGCTACTTATGCTGACCTGTAGTGTGTGCTGGATGTCTACCACAACAGAGAGGCAGACAGAAAAAGAAGAGAAGCGACATTTAAGTCGTGAGAAACTATGATGCATAACGAAATATCATACCGAGGTTTCGCTAATGGCTAGTGGACAGTACATATGTACTCACATAATTAGAATGTACACATTGTATCGGGCTGTACACATGTACCAGGACGTAAATGTAGTACTAGAACGTAATCACAAAAAAAAGAGTATAGTCAGTACCACCTGAATGTAACCATAAAACTGCTCACTAAATGCTTGCTTGCATGTTACTATAACTCACAAGAGCTTGTGTAATTCAAGAGACCAGACGTCCCGTGGTATACGGCACTGCCCTGCAGTTTATGGACTCTTCAGCTAGGGTGTTAAATATGGTTTGCCACCATATGTCTCATATTGTCCCGTATTCTCATCTGACTGCCGGATGCTCGGAAAGATCCACAATCGTACAACATTATCTTAGCGGAAATGTTATTTTGAAAACAACTGACTGTAGAGAAGGGTAGGTCTGACTGACACATTTAGTAGGTCTGACTGACACATTTAGTAGGTCTGAGTGACACATTTAGCGGGTCTGACTGACACATTTAGTAGGTCTGACTGACACATTTAGTAGGTCTGAGTGACACATTTAGCGGGTCTGACTGACACATTTAGTAGGTCTGACTGACACATATAGCAGGTCTGACTGACACAGTTAGTAGGTCTGACTGATACATTTAGTAGGTCTCACTGACACAGTTAGTAGATCTGGCTGACACAGTTAGTAGGTTTGATTGACACATTTAGTAGGTCTGACTGACACAGTTAGCAGGTCTGACTGACACAGTTAGCAGGTCTGACTGACACAGTTATAAGTAAAGTTATAAACCTGGCCTGCTCGTTAAATCCGGGGTTAAAATTTGAAGTTAACTTTATTACAAGCTTTCACACCCGCCCCCCACCCCCCTTTTGATTAAGTATCTGAACTTATTTGCAGGTGGTGATAGTTATAAAGAAGCTAAAATAATGTTAACAGACATCATCTTTAGAAATCTGTATATATCTGAGGATATCAAACTGAAAGCAAATGGAGCAAAGCGTAGAGGCAAGCCTTCCATAAGATATTAAATAATCTACAAAAACTCTACGAACAAGAAATAGATAAAAACTTCACTACGCTAAAGACAAAACTCATCGAACTTGAAGAACAAAAAATTCTCCGGAGAAACAAAATCAAACCAAGCCACCCATCAAAAGTAAACTACCTGCAAAAATATCCACCACAATTAAACCACCTGCAAAAATATCCACCACAATTAAACTACCTGCAAAAATATTCACCACAATTAAACCACCTGCAAAAATATCCACCACAATTAAACCACCTGTAAAAATATCCACCACAATTAAACTACCTGCAAAGATAAACACCACAATTAAACTACCTGCAAAAATATCCATCACAATTAAATTACCTGTAAAAATATCCTAAAAATTAAACCCTGGAATAAGCTAAGTCATCAAATTAAACCTTCTGGAAAGCCATCCATCAAAATCAAACCATCGATACAAGCCACCCATCAAAATTAAACTACCTGCAAAGATGTCCAGCAAAACTAAACTACAATAAAAATAATATCATAAAAATTAAACCGTGGAATAGGCTAAGTCATCAAATTAACCCTCCTGGAAAGCCATCCATCAAAATTAAACGTGGACAAAAGGCCATCCATCAAAATTAAACGTGGACAAAAAGGCCATCCATCAAAATTAAACGTGGACAAAAAGGCCATCCATCAAAATTAAACGTGGACAAAAGGCCATCCATCAAAATTAAACGTGGACAAAAGGCCATCCATCAAAATTAAACGTGGACAAAAGGCCATCCATCAAAATTAAACGTGGACAAAAAGGCCATCCATCAAAATTAAACCGCCCACTGGGCGGGTTTTGGCCCCGATGTTCTCGGGAAGACTCGAAGCTTCAGGCCCGTTTAAGGCTGAAAACTGAAAGTCCTGGACGAGACTTCCATCAAGTTTTCTACGTTTCGGGGAGGGGGAGGGGGGGGACACTCCTCGATCGATGGCGCCTCTTTATCAACATGCAAGATTTCCCTGCCGTTTTGTTTAAATCTTTGCTTTCCTTTGGCTTCGCTGCAGCTTATACAGCCTCTTAGAGATGCTCCTCCACAACCCTTTGTCTTATGCATGTCTTTTCTGATCAGCCTAGCTACACAGATATTTTTTTTTTGTTGCTTCTGTGTGTGTGTACAATGTCTTTCCTAGCTCGTGCATGTGTACATTATTCCCCCTCGCTCTTTTAATGCTGTAGTTGTATATTTATTTATATTTAGCGAATGTTGACACTGCGTATACGTGCTAGTTTATAACCGGATAGCGCATGTGTTTCGGCTGAAAACGTTCGATATTTCAGCCGCTTCTGTTCGTCCGTTTCCATACGTCGAAACTGAAATATTTATGCAAAAGGAGACCTCTTTTCGAACTGAATTCTTTAGAATGGTTCTTGCTCTTGGTTCTTGCTCATGGGTCTTGCTCTTGGGTCTTGCCCTTGGTTCTTGCTCTTGGGTCTTGCTCTTGGTTCTTGCCCTTGGTTCTTGCCCTTGGTTCTCGCTCTTGGTTCTTGCTCTTGGTTCTTGCTCTTCTTGTCCTCGTCGTCGTCTTCATCTTTGTCAGTTACCAAGACAAAACGGAATGGCTCTTCTCCGTGAATCATGTCATCATCAGAAGTTCTTCATCCGTGCTTCAGTTTTTCCATCCATCTTCGTCTCCTGGAGTCAGGCTTAAGCTGCAGGCTTCCAGAATCTTCTCTGGAGTCTCGTGACCGTCTTGACCCTGGTGGAGTGGGTTGGAGACTTTCTGACGCTGGTGGAGTGGGTTGGAGACTTTATGACGCTCGTAGAGTGGGTTGGAGGCTTTCTGACGCTGGTTGAATGGGTTGGAGACTTTCTGACGCTGGTGGAATGGGTTGGAGACTTTCTGACGCTGGTTGAATGGGTTGGAGACATTCAGACCCTGGTGGAGTGGGTTGGAGACTTTCAGACCCTGGTGGAGTGGGTTGGAGACATTCAGACCCTGGTGCAGTGGGTTGGAGACATTCAGAATCTAATGGAGTGGGCCTGGGACTTTTTGACACTGACGGAGTGGACTGGAGACTGTAGATGGGTGAGGACGACTTTTCCAAATGCAAAATAAAGTTTGAAAAATAATCCTTCACAAAATATTTAAAACCTGACACTAACATTAAAAAAGACCCCGCATTTGAAGAAATTTCAGGGGATAATGTTTTATTTCAATACGTGGCTATTATATTTTTCTTTTTATCAGAGAAGAAAAATTCTAAATTAATTGTGTAAGAAATCCGGGGGAAGAACTCGTTGTAGAAGATGAGACAAAATCTACGAGAAACAACTCGTTGTAGAAGATGAGACAAAATCTATGAGAAACAACTCGTTGTAGAAGAAGATACAAAATCTGTGGGAAATAGCTCGTTGTAGAAGATGAGACAAAATCTGTGGGAAATAGCTCGTTGTAGAAGATGAGACAAAATCAGGAAAGAAACACCTCACTGTAGAAGATGAGACAAAATCTAGAAAGAAACACTCACTGTAGAAGATGAGACAAAATCTAGAAAGAAACACCTCACTGTAGAAGATGAGACAAAATCTAGAAAGAAACACTCACTTTGAAGATGAGACAAAATCTAGAAAGAAACACTCACTGTAGAAGATGAGACAAAATCTGGAAAGAAACACCTCACTGTAGAAGATGAGACAGAATCTGGAAAGAAAATGTTCGGTGCTTGGGATGAAACTCTGCCATAAGAATGAGTATTAGAGTTTAAATGAAACCTGCAAGACACTCATTAGAGATTCCCAACAGCGACCGACTGAAGAAGAATATGAGTGACATTAAGTACAGGAAGGGCCGGGGTTAAGGCAGAAATACTAAACCAGGAACCAAGAGGCACAAGTGTTTAAGAGAAACCTGACATGACAAAAACATGGTCTACTAATAATGTGTACATCAACGGTTCCCAAACTCCTGTCATGGCCCCGGTCAGCGTTGGGAGAAGATGTCAAAAAATGTTAGAAAAAGAAAAAAGAAGTGGGCACAAGAAAGACACAAAAGCTAAAAATTGTACTTAAAAAACTACAGAATTTTAGAGAAATACTCCTACAAAGTTATACTTCCAAACCATATAATAAAATAATAACAACAATAACGACGCCGTATAATATTCATTGAAATGTTGTTGTACTTAATACAAATCCAATAGAGCCTGGTATTTGAATGTTTTGAATATTTCATAATATGTTGAAAAATGTTGCATTATTTAGAAACTGAGAGTATACATCATTTTTTATCATTACTGGAAAGGTTAATTCACAATACAAGACATTTAAACGGTTTTAGTTGTACAGTTTTTTCTGAACTATAGTTGAAATATATGTTTAAAATGTATACTTCGTATACTTTGTTATGTATGTATATATATATATATATGTACTTCGCCTTACGACGCCTGTTAAAATCGAAAATCCAGTCCCAAAATACCAAAAGAACAATCTACAAAACTATAAGACCAGACGTCATGTATGAATCAGAAACCTGTAATACAACAAAGATGAACAACAATCCCAGGTCTTTGAGAACAGGATCCTAAGAAGAATCTTTGGGCCCATAAAGGATACCAACAGTGGAGAATGGAGAGCTAGAAAGAATACTGAACTGAACAGCTTATTTAAATCTCAACAAATTATAAATGTCTTGCAACTGAACAGATTACGCTGGAAGGGGCATGTAGAAAGAATGGAAGAGAACAGACAAACGAAAATTATGTACGGACAAGAGATGAGGGAAACAAGACCAAGGGGTAGACCAAGACAGAAATGGAAGGAAATCATAGAAGAGGATATACAAGAGACTGGTATCACCAACTGGAGAGAGAAGATTAGAAACAGAGAGGAATGCTGGCGAACTTTATCTGCAGCAATGAGCCTTAATTGCTCGGGAAGTTGAAGATGAAGAAGAAGAAGAAGAAGAAGAAGAAGAAGATGATGAAGAAGAAGAAGAAGAAGAAGAAGATATGTTTCATTGGACACAGGTTAAGCAGCATTGTCGTTTTAGAGTCGTGCTCATAACATCTTGGGAAACTCTGGCGCACATTATGTGACCGAAAGCAATGGTGAAAGTCTGCTCATAGGAGAAGAAACTGGATGAGTTAAACCATGCAGTTTCTACAAAACAACCAACATACAACCTTCCTGAATATTATCGCTTGTATCACTTATATGAAGTGGCGGCAGAAGTTGACGATCATAATCCCCTATTACGTGTTGTCCCTGGCGTCTTACGTTCATGTCATGTTTTTTTCTTCATGCTATTGGTTCAGCTAGTTAAATTATTTGTTCATATCGAGAAATTACTTGTTAATCTAGCTAGATTACTTGTTTAGCTAGTTAAATTACTTTTCATATGGAGAAATTACTTGTTAATCTAGGTATGTTACTTGTTAATCTAACTAGATTACTTGTTCAGCTAGTTAAATTACTTGTTCAGCTAGTTAAATTACTTGTTCATCTCGCTGAATTACTTCGTGGAGCTCGTTAAATTATTTGTGTAGCTCGTTCGAATTACCTGCGGAACTCATTAAATTACTTGTGCGAATCGTTAAATTGCCTATACAATTCTTTAACATATTTGGCCAACCTGTTAAATTACTTGTGCAGCTCGTTAACTTTCCTCAACCCTTATCTTTCCTTTTTTCTAAGAGCCCGCTTGATTTTCTTGTCAACGATTACCAAGCTGTGTAACTTGTGTCTCTTCATGCCGTTTCATCTTCCAGCTTTCATAGAAGAACCTCTTTCTTTGTTACTCTGAATGTCCAGATTTATTGTCCAGTTTTGTTGTTTCTTATTCCCCAGAAAGTACATCTTAGTTTCTGTCAGTTTCTTTGTCACAAACAAGTAGTAATTCTGTTCTTTCTTAGAGGTTCTCAAACTGTTTTTGCCCTGCCACCTTCTCGCCCGCCTAGATTACATTTCAAGGCTTCCCTTCCCCCGCCCACAGCAATTTTTTTGTGGAGGTGGGGGGTTCCGATGTCGTCTAATGGGGTTCTGATGTCATCTGATGGAGTTCTCATGTCATCTGAATGGGTTCTGAACTCATCTGATGGGGTTCTGAAGTGATCTGATGGAGTTCTGATGTCATATGATGGGGTTCTGATGTCATACGATGGGGTTATGATGTTATATGATGAGGTTCTGATGTCATCTGCCTCCCTCTCCCCCCTCCTCATTTTGACACCACCCCTCACAACTCCCAAACTCCCCCAGGAAGAGGAAAGTGAGGCCCAATGTGTGAGGTATTATTCTATTCAGATCTGCAATCATCTTTCCTTTTCTGTTTGAAAGATTCATTCACTAACTCACTTCTCATTCCCCTGGTGCTACGGAGTACGTGCAACCGAGCTGGATTCCTCCTTCAGGTGCTCCGACAACCCCTGGACTGGCCTGACGGGAATGGGAAGAACGATATTAACTGTGAATAGACATCTGTAGCTGAGGCAAGTTATGGGCTTATGTCAGGAAGTCTGAAACGCGCTGTAAACAATCAACTTTTCATGGTCTCTGCTGGCAAACACGTTCTTGGATGGAAGCTGCAGCACGGGGCGGGGGCATATAAGGGGCTGTCCTGAATGCAGTGAAGCCAGAGTCTGGTTCTGAACCTTTGAAACTGTGAACTGATTGGCAGTAGTTATATGTGAACATTTTAAGCATTTCCTTTGTGAACATTTTGGTCAGTTCAGACAACTGATATATGATGGTTCTCATATTCTCATTCCATTGACATTTGAAAATTATTTTATGGTGATTTATTACATACTGAGCAGAGCTAAAGTGATTTATTACATACTGAGCAGAGCTAAAGTACGAATATAAATATTTATAGTAGTTAACTGACTCAACAGATAGACAGAAACAACACATAAATCAATCTTGCTTTTTTTCATGTGATATAAAATTTGGCAGAGACACATGTTTGGGACACGTGTTTGGGACACATGGCAGGGACACATGACAGGGACACATGGAAGCGACACATAGCAGGGACACATGTCTAGCATCCTGTCCCTTATCTCTTAATTTCTCTTATAACCAAATTATTCAACATTAATGCGGTTTTATAATTATAAGAGGGTGAGTTTTAAAAAAAGTACCATTAATTTTTTTTAAAGTATTTCAGTAAGATGTATAATAAATATGAATGAAAACCCGGTATCTTTTTGTCAACAGTCTTCGGCACGCTCACTGCAGGTCTGCACAAGGCATCACTAACGACTGGATTCCGTGAGGAAAAAATTCTTTCTGACTTGTCAACTATACCCTGCCTCTTTAATTTCTTCATTCATATTGAATTTCTTCCCACCTAACGTATCCTTGAAAAATCATAAACGCTTGGTACGGGTCGGGTGAATATGCAGTATGTGGAGGACAATTGAAACACAGGATTTGTAAATTGTTGAGCTGTTGTATTTGCTGCGTCGGGCCCTGCGTTATCAGGCTGCATCAACACGCGAGAACTCAGAAAATCGTGACGTTTTGACCTGACTACAGGTTTCAAGTGGTTCTCAAACAGGTCACAGTAGGCTTGGCTATTGGCAGTACCTATTCTTGCCATGGATTTCTGCTGTTATAATTCAACCAGTTTTCCGGCTAATGCTACTGTACAGTATTTGTTTTGTTTCGACGAGGAAATCTGTCACCACTTCAGGCTGGCTTGCTTTGTCTGTGGCTAGAAGTAACGTACCCGGCATCCGGTTCCAGTCGCTGTACGTTGTAGAAGGCCATCTCCTACAGCTTCAAAACGTCAGACGCACGAGAAAGGAGCTGTTCTTCTCTCGTTCATGCTTTCAATGGGGCGGCCATCTTTGATGTGTTTACTGCTGACGTGGTGTTTCCATAGTGGTCTTAATGTCGCGCCACACACTCATCTACAGAGGATGGCATAACCTTTCTGTACTTTAACGGTTAAAATTGTTCAGGGTAAAACTGATATTACCTTTTGACCCGCCCTTTATTTGTATACAGAAAAGTAATAACAATAAGCATGAAGAAGCAATCTTTCCGTACAACAAGTTAACTGATAAAATATTAACGCTCTAGCAAGGCACGTAAACCCGTGTCTTAAGAGGGCATGGAATAAAAATTATGTGAATTCTGAAGCTAAAAGAAGAAAGATCGCTTATGAAATTTAAAATGGGGTGAAAGAGTATTCCAGAGGTGTGCAGCAGAGTAAGCAAGGATGTTCCTATGTACGTCAATAGTAATTTGTGCAGGGAAAACAGGTGCTTAGAGTTTGGACTTCTAATTTTGTGTGTTAAATCTGAACAATGTCCGTATTCTCACTCATAATTTTATTAATTAAATTGAGGTTTATAAATCTGGTATATAGAGATAGAATTTCTAGCTATTTGTACCGAGAATTCTGAAGTGTTTGTGCGGATCTATAAACTGTCCTGAATGTTTGTCACGAACGACATACACTGCTGGTTTTTCAAGTGGATAAAGTATTCTTGTATTGAATACTGAACTATTAATCCATATTGTGTATGCTTAAGTGTAATTGTAAGTATGGTATGTATTTTGTAATGCTTGTGTCCTGATTGGTAAACTGCTTGCTTCTGCTTTACATGGTAACTTTCTGAGCTATGAGTTGTGTTGGACTTTGTACACGAGAGTTTCAAGTTAGGTTTTGGTCGATGGTAAGATCTAGAGTTTTAAGTTCGCTAACCTATTCTAGAAGGCTGGCTAGTAAAGAGGATTAAAGAGAGAAAACTTAAATATTTTGGACACATTAAACGTCATGATAATTTAGAGAAGACCATATTGGAAGAATACATAATGGGAAAAAGAAAAAGAGGAAGACCAAAACGAAGATGGCTGCAAGAAATCGTTGACGATCTGCAAATGGACGCAGCAGAAGCAGGCCATCTTGCTCACAACCGAGAGGCCTACAGGAGTGCTGTTTGGGAGGCAAAGTTCCGCAAGAGACATGCAAATGAATGAATGAATGAATGAATGAACCTATTCTAATTGGGATTATTTTCCAAACAGAGTTTTGAATGCAATATTTTGGTGAGTCTTATAATTCCTGTGTTGCTTTTATAAGTCTGAATTTTGTTTTGTTTGTGTTTATCGGCATGTGTTTGCTATTGCTATGTCTAATCAGAGTATGTATTTCAGTTTGAAGTGCTGATCTGATGTTCAAAAAAGCCACAGTTATCGGTGTAAACTGTGCATTTGCTGGCAAAGAAATCTCATGAAGATTGGTTGATACTATAGATAGCAAAGATATGAGAAACAAGAACAGAGCCCTGCGGAACTCCATTATTAACCATAGATGAAACCCAGACAGCTTTTTAAAGACAGTCTGATATCTTCTTGAATAAACTCTAATACGTTTTCTGTTACGTCAGAAATCCATCTACAGTTTCATAAATTTTAAACGAAAATTTCGGTCTCAGTCAGTTTTAAGAAAACATTCGAACATGAATGAGACCGGACAGAAAGCATGGTAGATAGAAAAATTGTTACAACCTGGATGGACAGACAGACAGACAGACAGACAGACAGACAGACAGACAGGCAGGCAGGCAAGCAGGCAGGCAGACAGACAGACAGACAGATAGACAGATAGACAGATAGACAGATAGATAGATAGATAGATAGATAGATAGATAGATAGATAGATAGATAGATAGATAGATAGATAGATAGATAGATAGATAGATAGATAGATAGATAGATAGATAGATAGATAGATAGAGCTGTGTATGTATGTGTGTGATGGATAGAAAGACTAAATCATGTATTACTTTCCCACATTTAGCCACACAAAAAATCGGAAATCTATATCCAACCCTTCACCATTATTCACTCACTGGAAAATACCAGGAAAACACCTGCACTCTACGACACCAAATTCATCACACATCGACCACTGTCAATTTGATCTTATCTCTGCTGCTCTCTGCCTCCACCCCCTTGAGCAAAAATCAATCAAGTTCTGATTTCTGTGAAGTCAGATCAATAGATTTACAGCAGAAAACTTCGAAAGTGCTAGCAGAAGGGTAAGTCAGAAAATGTGTTTACTGAGGACTGGCTGGGCTCTTCTGAAGAGCATACATGCGGTCAGCGTATAATTTGTTCAGTTTCTAAACTAGCCTCAGAAAATATACCTTCAGTACTTCACCCGACTGAGGAGGGGAAAGAAACGTAGCAAGAAAGATAACGACAAGGTGGATGTAGATATATACAAGGTGGATGTGGATATATACAAGATAGATGTGGATATATACAAAAGTAGATTTGGATATATATGTATATCTTTACAAGGTATATGTAGATGTATATTAAAAGGTAGATGTGGATATATGGATATATATATATATTTATATATGTACACAAGGTAGATGTAGATATTTATACAAGATAGATGTTCTTTGAAGGTGGAGGTGTTGAAGCAGAGCATTATGTCGGATTGAGAGTGGGTAACGTCGGCTACTATTTTCAGTAGCTGAGTAGAGCTAAGAAGCAGTGAAATGTGTTATACTTCTTTAGTAACTCCACCACCATGGGCACAATGACAATCCCTACTATACTCCTTTAGGAACTGCACCACCATGGGCACTATGACAATCCCCGTTAGCAAGGCTAAGAGTACCAACGGAGAGGTGGGACAGGGTCTTGGCTCTCCATCTCTGACGCTAGCAGGTCAGTTACGGGTCAATGAGCAGTGCATTGGGAAGTGACTTGTCCACTGATGCAGAGAAATACCTGAAAAACATTACCACGGGTAAAAGTTGTTTAAATAACCAGCAATTTGTCTATGTTACCTGGGCTATTCACCTGTATACTTAAAATATAATGAGGAATGTTAGAGAAGATGCAGATAAAGAATATTACGATGCTATTAAAATTGGAGTTTATGAAATGCCAGAAATTAGAAATGCTAATGACACAATATTACAGTGCACAACACAAAAAGGAATCATTCATTTATTTGCATATCCTTTGCGGAACTTTGCCTCCCTAACAGCACTCCTGTAGGCCTCTCGGTTGTGAGCAAGATGGCCTGCTGCTGATGCATCCATTCGCAGATCATCAACGATGTCTTGCAGACATCTTCGCCTTGGTCTTCCTCTCTTTCTTTTTTCCATTATGTATCCTTCCAAGACGTTTTTCTCTAGATTATCATGACGTTTAATGTGTCCAAAATATTTCAGTTTTCTTTGTTTAATCCTCTTTACTAGCCAGCCTTCTTCAATATTAAGTTCCTGTAGTATGGATATATTTGTTCTTTTTTGTGTCTATGATATTTGAAGAACTCTTCTGTAGCATTTACATTCAAAGTCATTTATGTGTTTCTCAGCTGTTTTGTTAAGTGTCCAGGTCTCACAGGCATATGTTGCGGTGGGAAAGATGCATGCCCTTAAAAAACTTATTTTTGTAGTTCTGTCTGTTCCTCTCTACAACTTCTTTAGTTGTTTTACTTTCTGAAGAGCGATAGACGTCCTCCTTTTAATTTCCCTCATTCTATCTCTATTAAATTAGTTAGTAATGATCCGAGATATTCAAAACTCTCTCCACTTCTTCCAATTTTTCCTCATTGATACATATTTCAGCTGCCTTGTTTGTTTTTTCAGTTGTCATCAATTTAGTTTTCTTTGCATTAAAATAGAGGTTTTGCTCTTCGCTGTTCGTATGGACTGATATAATTAGTTTTTCCATTCTTTTTTGTGTTGTGGACGGTAACACTGTGTCATTAGCATATCTAATCTCTGGTATGTCATAACTACTGTTATGGCATCGTAATATTCGTTGTCTACATCTTCTCTAACATTCATCATTATATTTTCAGTACACAAATTAAATAAATAAGGCGACAATATGCACCCCTGACTGACCCCTTGTTTTATGTCAAAGCTGTTGTTTCACCATTTATTCTTACTGCTGCTTGTTGGTCTAGATACAGCAGTGATGTTACTTATATAAAATCTGTTGGAAATCCCATTTTTTCCATTATTTCCCAAAGTTTCTGGTGTTGTACACAATCAAATGCCTTTGAATAGTCTATAAAGGATAAATAAAGATTCACATAAACTTTCTGCATTTCTCTGTTATTAATCTTATATTGAATATATGATCTTTTGATCCTCTTCCTTGCCTGAAACCAGCTTGGACCATATTGACTTCTTCTATTTTCTTACGAAGTCTACCCATTATGATTTTAAAAAGAATTTTACTGGCATGACTAATTAGGGCAACAGTTCTGTAGTTCTTGCATAATTTCAGGTTACCCTTTTTTGGCAGTGGTATGAATACAGTTCTTTTCCAGTCTTTTGGCCAAATACCTGAATGCCATATCTTTTTATATAGAATGTATCAACTAGGAAAAAGTAGGAGCAGCTTTATTACTTAACGACTACAAAGTTGTGACGTTTCGGCGTGAGCCTTAGTCATACAAAAATATACAGGACGAAGAAATAGAGAGAGGAGATAAAGTATAGATTCACATGAATACTAAAAACAAAAATAAATTAATTAAAAAATTAAACAGAATACTTAGCTGTAAATTGTAAGATGTGGCTTGTCTGGCGGTGTGTGTCAGGAATAGATTTAGTAGAACGTGGAGACTGTTTAAATAGAGACCTGTGACATGTGGTCGGTGGGTTGTAACTGGGGGTGGTGGATGGGGAACCGGGGAGGGGAGAGAGAGTGGTACAATGTTGACCTAGCTGGGAGAAGTTGAAAAAGATGATTAAGGAAGAGGGGTTGCAAAGTAATGCTGTGAGGAGGTTTGACAAGTAAGAAGGGGTGGAGCTTAGTGGAGAGACACTATAATGATTGAAGAGAATGTTAAGTGTAGCTAAACAGCGAGTTTAACCCATGTGGCTCCAGCGTCCCATAATTTTGAATGTAGCTGTTCTCAAGCGCCAGGCGGCTTGTATCATCTGTGTGACATTGTTTGATGGCTGTTACCAGAAAATCTTTTTACATAGTGCAGGATAGATTGTTGCACATTCCTTTCCTCCTGCTTTAATAAGTTCAGCTGTTATCTCATCACATCCTGGTGATTTACCATTTTCAGATACTTTATTGCCCATAAAAATTCTTCTATTGTCGGTTCAGGTTCTTTCTCCTCCAATAATAATTCACATTGTTGATTTCTGCTTTCAGTCAGTTGTTTCATACATTCCTCTGCAATATTCCTTCCATCTTTCTAGAATTTCCTCTGTCTCTGTCAAGATCTTTCCCATTTCATCACAAATTACATTTAGCTTAGGTGTGGCATTTCTCGTCAATGTCTTCATTTCTTTAAACATTTCACCATCTCTTCCACACTTCTGATGTCCTTCTATTCTTTCACAACAATCTTGTATGTATTATTTTTTGTCTTATCTTATGTGTCTTTATACTTCTCTTGTTAAAGATTTATATTCCTCTTTGTTGTTGTTTGTCACTTTCCACTATGTCTTCATTTCTCTACGTTGTTTTATCAGTTCTAGTGTAACTGCTGTAATCCATCCATTATTTTGTGTTTTCTTTACTGGAACCATGTATTTAGCTGTTGTTATTAAGATATCTCTGGCCTGAGTATCCATTTCCTCTGTTGTCATCTCCTCCTGTACAGCCATCAGGATTTCGAAACGGTTCTTCACTTCTATACCGTATTGTTCTGGTATTTTTATAAGATCAAAGCGGAGTGGTCTTGATCCCCTACCTGTCTTTTTTATCTTTATCTTCATGTCTGCTATTAATATCTCATGGTCCATGTCACAATCAGCACCTGGTAAAGTTTTTGCTGATGTTATACTTGACCTCCACCTTCTTTGCACTAAAATTTAATCTATTTGATTCTTGATTTTCCCATCAGGTGATGTCCATGTGTAAAGTCTTCTTGGATGTTGTTTAAAAAGTGTGTTAGCAATCATTAGCTGATTTTCCATACAAAACGCCATTAGACTGTCACCTGCCTCATTTCTATGTTCTATACTAAATGCCCCTACAACATGTCCTTCATCTTCTGCTCTTTCTGTACCAATCTTTGCGTTAAAATCCCCTCATTATTAATACAATATTATTTTTCTGTACCTGGTCTTTCGTCGTTTGCAATGTGTTATAAAAGTATTCTACTTCCTCTTCTTCTGCTGCTGATGTAGGTGCATATATCTGGATGATTGTTACATTTCTAGGAAAGCCTTTAAGTCTGATAGTGAGGATTCTATCACTTACTGGATTGTAACCTAGTAATGCTTTTAATGTTGATTTGTCCAAGTAAAAAGCCACCCCATTCTTTCCTCCTACTTCTCCACCAGAGTATATAAAGATATTATCATTCTCGCTCTTGAGGTGTCCTGAATCTTTCCATCGATGTTCGCAGATTCCCAAAATGTGTATCCCGGTTCTTTTCATCTCGTCACTTATTATTTGATAGTTCCTTTCATCCATACTTCTTACATTCCATGTTCCTACTCTTACTTTTCTTTTTAATTTTCCTTAGTAACACCGTCAGGATTTTGTCCGTCATCACAATTACTAGTACTGACCTCTGTCTCACACTCTTCGCCAGTGTTAAAATTAGATCTATCTGGCCTGGGGGACTCACTACCAGATCTTTTTCCTATTTGACCTTCCATGTTGCTGTTTGGGTTTCTTGGTATATTTTCAGATGATGGTCTACCATTCCAAAAAGGAATAGAAAAACTAATTATGTCAGTCCGTAAGAACAGTGAAGAGCAAAACCTCTATTTTAATGCGAAGAAAACTAAATTGATGACAACTGACAGAACAAATAAGACAGCTAAAGTATATGTCAATGAGGACAATTTGGAAGAGGAGGCGGAGAGTTTTGAATATCTTCGATCACTGCTAACTAATAATGGAGATTCAATGAGGGAAATTAAAAGAAGGACATCTCAGGGAAATTAAAAGAAGGACATCTCACTCTTCAGAAAGTACAACAACTAAAGAATCTGTGGACAGGGACACACAGAACTACAAAAATAAGATTTTACGGGCATGCATCGTTCCCAACGCAACATATGCCTGTGAGACCTGAACACTTAAACAGCTGAGAAACACATAAATGACTTTGAATGTAAATGCTACAGAAGAGTTCTTCAAATATCATAGACACAAAAAAGAACAAATATATCCATACTACAGGAACTTAATATTGAAGAAGGCTGGCTAGTAAAGAGGATTAAAGAGAGAAAAAGTGAAATATTTTGAATATATTAAACCTCGTGATAATCTAGAGAAGACCGACTTGGAAGGATACATAATGGAAAAAAGAAAGAAAGGATAACCAAGTCGAAGATGGGTGCAAGATATCGTTGATAATCTGCAAATGGATGCATCAGAGCAGGGCTTCTTGATTACAACCGAGAGGCCTACAGGAGAGCTGTTAAGGAGGCAAATTTTCACAAAGAACATGCAAATGACTGACCTGGGTTGGTACAACCACTGGCCAGTATCATTTCTAGTTTATCATGTATGTGAATGTAATCATTTTCCGTGCAGGTGAGAATAATCATCTACCGTACGGGTGAGTTTAATCAGTTACCATGTGTGCGTGTGTAATCAGCTACCATACACGTAAGTGTAATCATTTTTCCATGGAGGTGAGTGTAACTATATTCTATGTAGGTGAGTGTAATCATTTACCAAGTAGGTGAGTGTAACAATATATCATGTAAGTGAGTGTAACTATTTACCATGTAGGTGAGTACAGCCATATATCATGTGAGTGAGTGTAACTATATACCATGTAGGTGAGTACAGCCATATATCATGTAAGTGAGTGTAACTATATACCATGTAGGTGAGTACAGCCATATATCATGTAAGTGAGTGTAACTATATACCATGTAGGTGAGTACAGCCATATATCATGTATGTGAATCACTATTTGGGTCGTGTCAATGGGGAGATGATTAAAGAGCCTGCCTCCGATAGCTGGAGTCGGTTGTTCGATCCCAGTTGAAAGTAGTGTATCAGTAGACTTCGAAGTAGAAATAGATTTTCTTCCTTGTTCAAGGGAAAGGGACAGAAAGAGAGTGGGGGGGGGGGGGGGGGTTAGAAAGTCTTAAAACTAAGTATATCACTTTGAGCAATAGAGGTCTCACCTGGGCAAGAGCAGAAAAAAAGGCGAAGGACAGGCATTTGTGGAAAACCCTTGCGGAAGCCCCATGTGCCCTGGGCACTTAAGGTTCAGAGAGAGAGATATCACTTTCTAACATGCTGAAAGCTCAAGGAAATGACGCGCAGCAATACCATTTCCCATATATATATATATATATATATATATATATATATATATATATATATATATATATATCAATACTAAGGAACAGATCAAGGAAAAGATAGGCAGCAATATCATATCCCATATGTATATAAGATGTTAAAAGTAACAGCTAAAACCAAAGAACTAGATAGAGAGCTGTTACAGAAAAATAAGCAATACAAGAACAATATAGGACCATAGTTCATAATAGATATAATGTTACTGAGAAGATTGAAACGATTGATGAACAATGGAATATGCTCAAAGACTCTATTCAGCAAACATCTATCGAAATCCTATCTCCATAAAAAGACACACTAAGCAGGGGTGGATGACAGAAGAAATTTTGAAACTAATGGATCGGAGAAGAAGTCTTACGGAAGATAAAGATGAATATGACAAAATAAATAAAGAAATAAGACACAAATGCAATAAAGCTAAGGAGGAGTGGCTAAATACGAAATTTATTGAAACAGGCCGAAGAAAAAGAGGCAGACCGCGTGAAACTCTGAAGAGGACATTGTTAAGAGAGGCCAAATTAACAGGCATAAAGTCCTTTGATGAGGTTGAAAGACTCGCCGAAGACAGGAAAAATTGGCGAACTACTTTGCGAGCCCTATGTGACGTTTAACGGCACGGGAAGGATATAAGATAAGATTGAAACAGAGACACACCATCATGGAAACACAAGAGATATGTACAAATAAATAAAGGAGTTAACAAACAAAAGGGCATACCACAAGCTGGTTGTCTGAAGTCAAAGGAGGGGCATACAATAATGGACATAGATGAAATAATGGCAAGATGGTGCGAATATATTAGAGAACTCTATGAGGACAACAGAAGCGAAATAGATATACGAAATAATAATGAAATGCCTCACATATTAAAAGCAGAAGTGAAAGAAGCCATCAAACACATGAAGAACAACAAGTGAAAGAAGCCATTAAATACATGAAGAACAACAAAGCACCAGGACCAGATAAAACCACCAAGGAAGAATTGGAAGCATTAGGAGAGCTTGGCATAGAAATAATTACCAGATTGCTGAATGACATCTATAACATTAATTATGTCCCAGCAGACCTTTCGCAGTCAGATTTTATTGCCCTACCAAAGAAACAAGGTGCAGTTGAATGTGAATACCATCGAACCATTAGTCTTAAGAGTCATGTTACCAAAATCCTACCTCGTATTGTCATGAGAAGAGTCAGGGGCAAAGTAAACCAGAAATCGCTGAAGTACAGTGTGGCTTCGCCGAAGGAAAAGATACAAGTAACGCCATATATATAATAAGAACACTGATGGAGAGATCAATAGAAGTAAAGACGGACTTATGTTTCATAGACTACTGTAAAGCATTGGATAAAGTGAGACACACAGAAATTATAAGAATGCTGGAAGACATCAACATAGATGGGAAAGATCTAAAACTTATCAAAAACATATACTGGCAGCAATCAGCAGCAATGAAGGTTGAGAACCAAGTAGGAGCATTCCAAGACATAAAATTGGGAGTGAGACAAGGATGTGTTCTGTCTCCTGACATATTCTCCTTGTACAGCGAAAACATAATGAGAAATATAGAGAGCTTGCCAGGAATATCAGTTGGCGGGTACAACCTTAACAACTTAAGATATGCAAACGACATAGTTCTGATTGCTAAAAGTGAAGGGGAGCTACAGGCTCTTCTGGACATCGTGTTTCATGATAGTAAAAATAAAGATCTCAGCCTGAACAATAAAAAAAAAAAAAAAGATTCAAGTGATGGTCATCTCAAAGAAAAGAATACCACCAAAATGTAGCATTACCATCGATGGCACAGAACTGAAACAAGTTGATAGATTCAAGTACTTAGGAACAGTTATAACAGCTGATGGGAAATATCACAACGAAATAAAAAGCAGACGTGCTCAGGTCAAGTCAGCATTCCAGACAATGAGATACATCTTGTGCAACAGATCCATATCAATGGAAACAAGATTCCGAGTACTTAAATGTTACATCGAGCCAATTCTGTTTTATGGGTGTGAAGCATGGTCCATGAATAAGAGAGTACAGAAAGAAATGGAGGCCATGGAAATGCGGTTTATAAGAAGAATAATGAAGGTACCATGGACAGCTAAGAAAACTAACGAAGAAGTCTTAAGAGAGGCTGCTGTTAAAAAGTAAATTATAGCAAAGATCAGAGGCAGACAAGCGAGATTTATAGGACATTTCCTGAGAAGAGGAAAATTGGAACACACTGTGGCAACAGGAAAAATTGAGGGAAGAAGAGACAGAGGAAGACAGAGAGAGAGAGAAGTTACTGGATGGGCTGTCAGTGTGGCTAGGAAGAAAGTCACCGGCGAATCTCATAATCAAAGCAAACGACAGAGAATAGTGCAGAGAAATGATCGCCTACACCACGTGGCATGGCACTTATATATATATATATACATATATATACATATATATATATATATATATATATATATATACCAATGCTAAGGAACAGATCAAGGAAAAGATAGACACTAACATAATATCTATTATATACCTCACTGATTAGGTCAAGTCAAGGAAAAGATAGACACTAACATAATATCTATTATATACCTCACTGATTAGGTCAAGTCAAGGAAAAGATAGACCTAACATAATATCTATTATATACCTCACTGATTAGGTCAAGTCAAGGAAAAGATAGACACTAACATAATATCTATTATATACCTCACTGATTAGGTCAAGTCAAGGAAAAGATAGACACTAACATAATATCTATTATATACCTCACTGATTAGGTCAAGTCAAGGAAAAGATAGACACTAACATAATATCTATTATATACCTCACTGATTAGGTCAAGTCAAGGAAAAGATAGACACTAACATAATATCTATTATATACCTCACTGATTAGGTCAAGTCAAGGAAAAGATAGACACTAACATAATATCTATTATATACCTCAACGACTGAGTCAAGTCTTAGCCTGTAAGATGGCAAGATCTGATGGTATGACCTGATAGTGTTACCTGATGGTATGAACTTAGGTATGACCTGATGGCACTATCTGATGGCATGACTTGATGGTATGGCCTCATGGTATGACCTGATGACATTACCCGATGGCATGACCTGTTGGTATGACCTGATGGTATGGAGCAATCAAAGGAAAATAATGGGAAACAAACATCGCATTTCTTATATACCTCAATGATTGGGTCAAGTCAAGGAAAAGGTAGACACTAACATCATATCTCTTATAAACATCAAATGACGGAATCGAGTCAAATCAATAAAAAAAATAGACACTATTTATTATACACCTCAGTGACTGAATCGAGCCAAGTCAAGGAAAAGACAGACACTAATTATTATATACCTCAATCGAGTCAAATCAAGAAAAAATAGACCTTTTTTATTATATACCTCACTGACTGGATAAGTCAAGGAAAAGGTAGACACTAATATGATATATCTCAATGACTGAGTCAAGTCAAGGTAAAGATAGAAACTAACATCATATCCATTATATGCCTCAATGATTGGGTCAAGTCAAGGAAAAGATAGACACTAACATCATATCTATTATATACCTCAATGATTGGGTCAAGTCAAGGAAAAGATAGACACTAACATCATATCTATTATATACCTCAATGACTGAGTCAAATCAAGTAAGAGATAGACACTAACATCATATCTATTATATACCTCAATGACTGAGTCAAATCAAGGAAAAGATAGATACTAACATCATATCTATTATATACCTCAACGACTGGGTCAAGTCAAGAAAAAGATAGACACTAAGATGATATATCTCAATGATTGAATCAAGTCAAGAAAAACATAGACACTAACATCATATCTGCTATATACCTCAATGATTTTGTCAAGTCAAGGAGAAGACAGACACTAAAATCATAACTATTATATACCTCAGTGATTGGGTCAAGTCAAGGAAAAGAAAGAAGTTAACACCATATCATCTATATATCTAAATGATTGAGTCAAGTGAACGAAAAGATAGAAACTATCATCATATCACCTATATACATCTATATAATGTTGTCAAGTAAAGGAATCGTAGACACTAACGTAATATCTATTAATTATCTCAATGATTGGGTCAAGGCAAAAAAAGACACTAGCAACATATCTTTTAACATCTCAGTAACATGAAACAGATCATGAAACATATGACCATTCTCACTATATCCAGTATAGTTCTTTTATAATTCTCAATGCTTTAGGAGACTGTTGTACTGTCTGCCTTCTTATTTAATAATAACACCGATAATAAAAACGACGAAACCCAACAGCCTACCACAGTATGACAACAAGCACAATCTACGTGACACAGAATTAAGCAATCGCACAAAACGTCCCAGAGTATGAGAAATATTTAAATGTTTTGTTTTTTTTTCGAACTATAAATCTAAAACCGAAAAAAAAACTATAAACATACGTCATCTACATAATGTATGTGAAATGTGACACGCCCAAAGGCCGTAAGTGAAATGTGACACATATCTATATAGTCAAAATGAAACTGTGACACATATTTATACACTCATAGCAACCTTTCAACCAGCTTTCCTGCCCTCGAAAATAGCCAGTTCGTAAATTAAGTTCCTGAGCAACATGTAAATATCTTCAACAGCTGTGTAACTATTTTATACCTATTAAAAATAACACATTTAGTAGCAAACCACGTTTGAGTAGTATATAACTTTCACAAAACACATACCACATATTCTCTTGGCGAGCGCATTCATTGCAGTATATACGGTATCCGTTTATAGCGGTAGCAACACGCAGACACGGGATGCTTGAGCAAACGTTTGTGTTATCTGCTGCCCAGGTGGTGTCCGCACCCCAGGACACAACAAGTGATATTAAGAAGATATATATAAAAAAAAACCCAGAAAAGACAGCCACGTTAGTTCGGTGCTAGTTCCTCACAGAGGCGACCGCTGTCAACACACAACGTGACCAAGCTGTGTGGGGCTGCTTCCACGCCTGAAGATTTGAGCGAAGGTTGGGGCCGGGTGTTGCAGGAAGTGTGAGTGAAAGTGAGGAATGAAAGCGCATGTTGAGCTGGGGGGGGGGTTGTGGGGTGGGGTGGGGGGGGGGTACAAGCGGTGGATGCACGTCCCTGTACTTCTCGCCCGATATTATAAGAAGAATAGAAAGAATGAAAGACGGAGGAGCACTCTTTTAACACGGACTGATAACCGAAATCTAGGAGGAGAAAAAAGGCGGGCCGGGACTGATATATCACAAATTGCACCCCGCACTGCATCACGCACGCAAATCTGTCACAAAAAATAAACTCCTTACGACAGATCGAAAAATCGAAAACAAACACACACACACATTAAAAAAAAAACGCCCCAAAACTAAACAAAATCTTGAAGACGAGGTGAAGTGGAACAGCCAGGGAAGACTACAAGAAAGGAAGAGACAGATATTGGTAGAATATTGTCGACTTCAAGTTCGCTTTCTCGGACAAATTTTTTGACTCAAGACACTATTGATTCTGCAGTACAAAAGAAGCCGCGTACTGTCTCATCAGGTCGAGATGAGGAGAGAGAGAGAGACTGTACAAGACAAGAGCCCTCAAGTCTGACTGTACCAGGTCCTGGGATTTGGAATGAAAGCGTCGCGGGCTGATCATTTAACAATCCAGACCCCGAATATAAAACTGACGTCTAGAAATGTTAAAATAACTGGACATTAGCTGCCCTCATGTTATTCAAAGCTCTTGCTTGAAGCTGATGCAAACATAGCCAGCTTTGTTAACATTATGTTTACAGAAGACTTTCCGCACTGTTATGTTAACTCTTTGTTCCCAATATCTGACAGCGAGTAACTGTTTTGCGTAACATTTACATTTCGTTGTTATTCATTTTGCGAGTGCTGGGATAATTTCAGTAACTCAATATCCGTGGTACCATCGGGAACTTCTCGGGGTTTTTGGTGGAGCTGGCCTCGTCATTCTTGCACGGAGATGATGGAGGATTCCGTCCGTGGCTGGCAACAGCTCGCTGATGTTGATGGTGGAAAATTAGGTGTAAATGCTGTTTTCTACCACGCAGTTTAGGATATATGTTAAACCCATCTTTTCCCAAACTGGGATCAATGGATCCCCATAGGGTGCACAAAAGTCACGCGGAGGTCTGTTTTAAGAAGTCTAGATTACATAGAAAACTAGAAATGTGTGTAGGTGTTTAACAAGTCTAGATTAAATACAAAGCTAGACATGTGTGTAGGTGTTTAACAAGGTGTGTAGGTGTTTAACAAGTCTAGATTACATACAAAGCTAGACATGTGTGTAGGTGTTTAACAAGGTGTGTAGGTGTTTACATACAAAGCTAGAAATGTGTTTAACAAGTCTTGATTGCGTACAAAGCTAGAAATGTGTGTATGTGTTTAACAGGTCTAGATTACATACAAAGCTAGAAATATATGTAGATGGTTAACAATGGTTTTATCACTGATTTTCAGGAGTCCGTGTAATGAAATATTTTGGTAACCACTGTGTTAAACAATAAGATAACCTAGTTTTATACATGCACACCCTCACCTGTACTTAAGACGGGGTATCAGTCGAGGTGAATGTATTTCTGTTTCTACTGCATGTGAGCGAAAAGAGAGTATGGTACTACTGGATTCTCTCTCTCCTTCCCTCCCTCTTTCTTTCTCCTCCCTCCCTCTCTCTCTTCCCTCTGTATCCCTCTCTCTCCTCCCCTCTCTCCTTATCTCTCTCCCTCTTTCTCTCTCATCCCTCTTATCTCTCTCTTATTCTTCCAATCCTGAAGGCTCATTGCTTTAGGTACAACCTCCCTCCTTTCATCCTGTTCTTGGTTCTCTCCCTCTCCCTCCTCCCTCTCTCTTCCTTCCTTCCCTCTCTCTCTCTATATCTCTCTCCATCTTTCTCTCTTATCCCCCTATCTCTTCTCTCTCTCTCTCTCTCTCTTATTCTTCCAATCCTGAAGGCTCATTGCTACAGGTACAACCTCCCTCCTTTCATCCCGTTCTTGGTTCTCTCCCTCTCTCTCCTCCTCTCTCTTCCTTCCCTCCCTCCCTCTCTCCTCCCTCCCTCTTCTTCTCCCTCCATTTGTTTACTCCAAGCTCTCTTAACTCTTCCTCCATGTTGTCTCTCCATCTCCCTCTTCATCTATTTGTCACCTTCCTCTAACCTCCCGTGCACAGCCGAGTTTGGTTCGAAATTCTTCAAACCACTTTGGAGAGTTTGAGCTATCGGCCAACAACCCAACCCCAACCCCAACCCCTGTAACAAATCTCCACCTGCCGCTTAACACACACATAAACCTGGAAACTAACCGGACCAAAAAAAAAAGGCATTCCGGACAAATGTCTATAAACTTTAAGCACTCGTGCAGCTAGCGAGATTCAAACCGTTCTAGAGCTGCGCTATCAGCAATAGTTTACACTTCGCCACCACCTTAAAATTAACAGGAAGAAACATTTGACAAATCTTTGTTTAAACCTTCATGTCCATTTCAATACATTCTCCCCTCCAGCCAGTAAACAGACGACACCGCCATTCTGGTATTTGGATTCGCTTTTGTTATTTCTGTTTATTATTATATTCGATTTCATTGTTGCGTTATTCGAATATTTTCTTTTCTCCTTACATTTGTATACATGTTGTTCCTCGTCTTCAATTCCTCCACTGGGAATATCGATTCTACCGCGAATGTTCCTTTGTAAGAATTATTCCACGCTTTTTTTCCGTTCATTGTTTTATTAGGAATATTCGTGGGAAGCTTTTGTACAAAGTTTCCGTGCATATAAAGCTGTAGAACAAATGTTCAGAAAGTTTTGGGGTTTTTTTTATATGAAAATGTTCGTCAAACTCTTACAAATTTACAAAATGGGAGCACACGTATTAGAAGATTTATAAAAATATGAATATATAAATGTATATGGACATAAAAGTGTGATGTTTATGTGTTGATGGAGTTGAGGGGAAAGGAAAAGAGAGAGAGAGAGAGAAAGAAAGGGAGAGGGGAAAAGAGAGAGGAAGATGAGAGAGATGGGTGAGAGAAAAGTCAGAGAGAGGAGACAGGGAAAGGGAGGTGGGAGAGAAAGAAAGAAGGAGAAAAAAAGAAAGAGGGAGGTAGAGAAAGAGAGAGGGGGAGGGAGAGAAGAAGAAGAGAGAAAAAAGAAGAGGGAGATAGAGAAAGAGAGGGGGGGAGAGAAGAAGAAGAGAAAAAAAGAAGAGGGAGATAGAGAAAGAGAGGGGGAGGGAGAGAAGAAGAAGTGAGAAAAAAGAAGAGGGAGGGAGGGAGCGAAAGAAGGCGGGAGAAAAAAGAAAGAGGTAGGTAGAGAAAGAGAGGGACGGAGGGAGAGAAAGAAGGAGGGAGAAAAAAAGAAAGAGGGAGGTGAAGAAAGAGAGAGAGGGGAGAGAGAAGGGGAAGTAAAAAGAGAGATGGAGAGAGAGAAAGAAGGAGGGAAAAAAGAAAGAAGGAGGTAGAGAAAGAAAGAGAGGGAGGGAGAGAAATAAGGAGGGAGAAAAAAAGAAAGAGGGAGGTAGAAAAAGGAGAGAGGGCAGGAGAAAAAGGGGGAGAAAAAAAGAAGAGAGAGAGGGGAGGGAGAAGGAGAAGGAGAGAGAGAGAGAGAGAGAGAGAGAGAGAGGAAAGAAACACCCAAACTGTTTAGAGAAACAACTCAGACGAGGTTGAGGAAACTGTTTTCACATCATTAACTCTTAGAATCCCGACACGGGGATCATTCTTGTAAATAAATGATGATCTAGCACGCAGCTACTCCCTCTGTCCATCCCACAGTCATCCTCTCAGCGTCCACATCCATTTCCGCTCTCTCTCTCCATCTTCTTCGTAATCCTCCGTCAAGGTTTCATTTTTCAAACCGTTTGGAGGTTTCTCAGCCAAAGGCAGTTCTTTCTTCTGACCAACTTTCTCCAATTCGCTGTTGGTACAGCCCGCATTGTTTAAGAAGCAACAGTATTGTCTCAACTGCTACATTATACATGTACTTGCTACATTATACATCTACTTGCTACATTTTACATCTGCTTGCTATATTATACATCTACTTGCTACATTATACATCTACTTGCTACATATCCTGCTGAGTTTCAGAAGGTACACCTTTAGTCACATCTGTAATGCCAGCGTGGATCTCTAGCAGTGTCCTTAAATATGAGTACTTGTTTAGTATTGTTCTATGATCTGAGTACCTGTTTAAAGTGCCCTATAATATGACTACACGTTTAAAAGTGTCCAATAATCTGAGTACCTGCTTTGAAGTGTCCTATTTTCTGAGTACCTGCTTAAAAGTATCCTATAATCTACGATAATTTCGGAGTTTATTTGGACATGTACTTCGATGCCAGAAACTGTTTAGCACTGCACAATAGCCTGAATGCCTGCTAGATATGATAGGAAGGAGTGACCATGTGTAGAGAGACATACCTCTTTTCAGGTAAATGAGAAAAAAAAGAAAGAAGAAAGCTCAAATCTTCTTGACATTTTCGGGCCAGCATATTAACAAATCTTCTTGACATCTTCAGACCAGCATATAAACAAATCTTCTTGACATCTTCAGACCAGCGTATAAACAAATCTTCTTGACATCTTCCGACCAGCATATAAACAAAACACAGAGCACCACGATAGCAGATTAGACCAGAACATGTAGATTATGCCAGAACATGGAGGTTAGACCAGGTAATGTTCACACAAGATTAGACCAGATAATGTTCACAGAAGATTAGATCAGAACATGATCACAGCATATTAGACCAGATAATATTCACAGAAGATTAGATAAGATAATGTTCACAGGAAATTAGACCAGAACTTGATCACAGGAGATTAGACTAGATCGTCTTCACAGAAGATTAGACCAGAACATTATCACAGGAGATTAAACCAGAACATCTTCATAGAAGATTAGACCAGAATTTAATCACAGTGGATTAGACCAGAACATGATCACAGGAGACTAGACCAGAACATGATCAGAAGAGATTAGACCAGAACATGATCAGAAGAGATTAGACCAGAACATGACCACAGGAGAATAGACCAGATTATATTCACAAGAAATTAGACCAAATCATCTTCACAGGAGATTAGACCGGAACATAATCAAGGGAGATTAGACCAGAATATGATCAAAGGGATTAGACCAAAACATGATCAGAGAGGATAAATGGACCAGACGGGATTACACCAGAACATGACTAGAGGAGATTAAAATTAGAAACAAAAAAAAGTCCATTTAGAAACAAACCAACCAGTAACTCCACTTATGAATAAACCAAACAGTAACTGCACCTATAAAAAACCAACCAGTAACTTCTCTTATAAACAAATCAACCAGTAATATGACTTATAAACACAAAAACCAATAACTCCACTTATAAATACACCAACCAGTAACTCCACTAATAAACAAACCAACCAGTAACTCCACTAATAAACAAACCAACCAGTAACTCCACTTATTAACAAACCAACCAGTAACTCCACTAATAAACAAACCAACCAGTAACTCCACTTATAAACAAACTAACCAGTAACTCCACTTATAAACACATTAACCAGTAACTCCACTTATAAACACATTAACCAGTAACTCCACATATAAACAGACCAAGCAGTAACTCCACTTATAAACAAACCAACCAGTAACTCCACTTAAAAACAAACTAACCAGTATAAAAATAAACGAGTAACTTTTCATTAAAAAACTGGAAAGATTAACTCGAACAAAAATGTCAAAATTCTTCCAAAGTATTTCTACCAAAGCCTGCAATCATAGAGAAATATAAAAATGGGAAATTCAAGCCGAGAAAGAGAAAAGAAACCGGAAAGTAATTTCCAGAAACTGACGAATGATTTCCCATTTTTAGGTTGCTCGGAAATAAAATTCTCTGGTAAATGAAATCAAGAGTTTAGAAATAGGAACCCCCCCCCCCCCCCCCCAAGAATTAAAGAAAATAAAGATATCAGAAAAATGATTTTTGTCGCATTAGAAAAGTTGTAATTACGAAGAAGATGTAGATGAGGGGCGAGATCTATAGTTTAAAAAGTGTGGTAAAGTTTGGAGACAGGTGCCCACCAGGGACTGCTGTCCTCTCCGCTTTCCTTAAAAAAAATACGCAGTGAAATTAAGAAGACAACAACGGGAGAGCACGAACATTAGCCAGACATTCATCCAGAAACACACTAGGTTAGGATCCGAACTAGGTTTTTTTTGTTGACAGACATTCCTCTCCTTGCTGCTTTGCTGACAGACATTCCTCTCCTTGATTCTTTGCTGACAGACATTCCTCTCCTTGATTCTTTGCTGACAGACATTCCTCTCCTTGTTTCTTTGCTGACAGACATTCCTCTCCTTGTTTCTTTGCTGACAGACATTCCTCTCCTTGTTTCTTTCCTGACAGCCATTCCTCTCCTTGTTTCTTTCCTGACAGACATTCCTCTCCTTGTTTCTTTCCTGACAGACATTCCTCTCTTTGTTTCTTTCCTGACAGACATCCCTCTCCTTCCTGCTCTTACGGAACTAGTAAAAAAAATCCTGCATTCTTGCGTATGCCATAAACAACAATAACTCTCTGTAGCTACACTACAGCAAGTATACACTCTAGCAAGTATAGTCTGAGAATATAAAAAGTATACACTCCAGCAAGCACAGTCTGAGAATATAAAAAGTATACACTCCAGCAAGCATAGTCTGAGAATATAAAAAATATACACTCCAGCAAGCATAGTCTGAGAATATAAAAAGTATACACTCCAGCAAGTATAGTCTGAGAATATAAAAGTATACACTCCAGCAAGAGTAATCTGAGAATATAAAAAGTATACACTCTACCAAGTATACACTCAAGATGTGTGAAGTATATAAATAAGTATATAAGTAAGTATACAAATAACATGCATATACATTCCAGTAAGATCACAATGAAGGAATAAGATAAATGCATTCCTGCAAGGTTATACCCCAGCATGGATACACTGATGATATAAGAAATATTCATTCCATCAAGCATACACTGAAGACATAACATATATCAGTTAATGAAAGGATACGTTGACAATATCAAAAAGTAAACATTCCAGCAAGGATAAGCTGAGAACACAAAAAAGTATACATTTCGGAAAGGATAAGCAGAGGATACAAAGCGTATACCTTCCAGCAAAGACAAACTGAGGATACAGAACGGATACATTCCAGAAAAGATAAGCTAAGGATACAGAACGTATACATTCCAGCAAAAGATACACTGAGAGTATAAAACGTATACATTCCAGCAAAGATATTATGGAAGTAGAAGAAAGTAAATATGTATGAAAGTGAAAATAATAAACAAGAACACGTAGAACATCACAGAACTCAAAACAAAAAAACTTAAGACATTACATCTCTCTTTCCTTTTAACGATTTCCTTTCAGATTGCAGAAAGTTCCAGATTATACTGAAAGTCGATTCTTAATAACACCCCGACTCTCACCATCTCCTTCAGCTGATGAAGATCGCCCTGAATGGGGAGACAGTTCTGGAGTTCTTCTATTCCGTGCAAGAACAAACTGCAGACGACGCCCTTCTTTATGGGAATCTAACGATCCCCAACAGATGGTTTATTCTGAAAACGATCTTTGCATGCATGGCAATGGTGGTATTCCAAAGGCCATTTAGACCGACAGTTGTGTCTGTTTATACAAGACGACCTCTGGATTTGTAACTGACCTGCTACATAAGATTGCCCCCCCCCCTCCCGATTTTCAGCTGCTTTGCTATGCACAGAATGTCCCTTAAATTTACAGATGTAGGACTAAAATAAACATAGTCTAGAATTCTACACAAGAAATCCAATGTAGAATTCATAAAGCAAAACAATGCTACCTGTTAACCTGCACTAGTTCTAAAATATCAAAATCTCGATGGACATAAATTAAAAAAAAAACTCTTTCAAACAATATTCATCCATTTTCTGCGCTGCCAGTGCCAAACATGGACACTCACCAAATACCATGACTGACAGATAACAGCATGCCAGATGAAATGGTAAACAAAACAAGAAGGGATCAAGTGGGAAATGGAATAATCCGGCAAATGTTGGGAACAACATCTATCAAGGACTACACTGGAAAAACAGAGAATTCAGGCATTTGATACGCATGGATCCAGAACAACCAGTGGCCGGCACATACACCCTAGAAAACATGTGGATATATGGCGCATGGGTGGCCTAGGGGAAAATGGATGGATGGGGTGTAAGACACATTGAGGAAAGATGACATGACATCTACCCAGGTCACTCGCCTTATTCTAGACCGATAACTGAAACTCAATGCGATGCTAATGGCATAAGGCGACAGAAAAGAAGAAGAAAGACGAAGAAGAAAGAAAGAAAAAGAAAAAAGAATAAATAAGAAGAAAGAAAGAAAAAGCAAGAAGAAAAAGAGGAAGAAGAAGAAAGAAAGAAAGAAGACGAAGAAGAAGACGAATAGAAAGAAGAATTCCAACATTTTTTAGCTGTTTAAGTTTCCCGTATAATTAATACTGTGGTGCTATATAGAATAATTTATAGATTTACACTTCCCTTTCTATATGTGTAGTCTCTAGATTTACATTTTGATGCTATATAAAACACCCACTGGTTTTACGGTTGACGCTACATGGAACCGCTGCTAGATTTTACAAGTGTAGTGCTGGTTAAATCATTCTCTAGATTTACACCCATCTTGCTATAAGACGTCCTCTAGATTTCCAGCTACGTACCAGAGCTGTTGAAGATCCTATCCGGCAACATTCTGGGTGTTACCTGCCACAGTGATCAGATCTCGTTGAACTAACATATTCAGAGGCTGGGGGACTGATAGTTCTCTGCCTCTAGCTGCCAGTGTAACTGTTCAGCAAGGCGCTTTAACCAACTTTCCATCCGACTCTGTCTCCATGTTTTATTAGACACACCAAGGGGCGAGAGGGGGGGGGGGGTGAGGGAATAAGGTACAGTTTGTGGCAAAGGTCAACGATCCACAGGTGACTGAATGAGTCTAGAGACTGGATAGCCGTAGTTGACCATGTCTCTGTTAACTTCTCCAATGGCTCCTCATAGTAACAGGCCTATTCTGGCTAACGGGACAGGGAAAGTTATAGTCCCCATGGTGGTGGAGTCTGTTAAAGAAGTATTATATTACATTCATGACTTTATATTACTTTATCATGACTTTGAGCTATAGTCATGGTCTTAGACCACTGAAACATGACTTTGAGCTATAATCAGGCTCTTAGACCACTGAAACATGACTTTGAGCTATGGTCAGGCTCTTAGACCACTGAAACATGACTTTGAGCTATAATCAGGCTCTTAGACCACTGAAACATGACTTTGAGCTATAATCAGGCTCTTAGACCACTGAAACATGACTTTGAGCTATAATCAGGCTCTTAGACCACTGAAACATGACTTTGAGCTATAATCAGGCTCTTAGACCACTGAAACATGACTTTGAGCTATGGTCAGGCTCTTAGACCACTGAAACATGACTTTGAGCTATGGTCAGGCTCTTAGACCACTGAAACATGACTTTGAGCTATAATCAGGCTCTTAGACCACTGAAACATGACTTTGAGCTATAATCAGGCTCTTAGACCACTGAAACATGACTTTGAGCTATAATCAGGCTCTTAGACCACTGAAACATGACTTTGAGCTATAATCAGGCTCTTAGACCACTGAAACATGACTTTGAGCAATGGTCAGGCTCTTAGACCACTGAAACATGACTTTGAGCTATAATCAGGCTCTTAGACCACTGAAACATGACTTTGAGCTATAATCAGGCTCTTAGACCACTGAAACATGACTTTGAGCTATGGTCAGGCTCTTAGACCACTGAAACATGACTTTGAGCTATGGTCAGGCTCTTAGACCACTGAAACATGACTTTGAGCTATAATCAGGCTCTTAGACCACTGAAACATGACTTTGAGCTATAATCAGGCTCTTAGACCACTGAAACATGACTTTGAGCTATAATCAGGCTCTTAGACCACTGAAACATGACTTTGAGCTATAATCAGGCTCTTAGACCACTGAAACATGACTTTGAGCAATGGTCAGGCTCTTAGACCACTGAAACATGACTTTGAGCTATAATCAGGCTCTTAGACCACTGAAACATGACTTTGAGCTACAGTCAGGCTCTTAGACCACTGAAACATGACTTTGAGCTACAGTCAGGCTCTTAGACCACTGAAACATGACTTTGAGCTACAGTCAGGCTCTTAGACCACTGAAACATGACTTTGAGCTACAGTCAGGCTCTTAGACCACTGAAACATGACTTTGAGCTACAGTCAGGCTCTTAGACCACTGAAACATGACTTTGAGCTACAGTCAGGCTCTTAGACCACTGAAACATGACTTTGAGCTATAATCAGGCTCTTAGACCACTGAAACAGACTCCATTTGGACGCGATGATGTTGCTTACCATTGTCCATTGCACTGGCCGGAAAGATTAACCTTCTGGCAGATTCAGAGAGAAAGAGAGAGAGAGAGAGAGAGAGAGAGAGAGAGAGAGAGAAACAGCAGCAACATCTAAACCTGAACATCGTCATCATCATTATCATCATCATCATCATCATCAATAGCTGTCATTGGCGGTCACGTTTCTTCACAGATCTCGCTCCTGGATATTTTCCATCAGCTCAGGTTGGTGATTTTTTGGTGTTGTACCATCCACGGCGGAAGAGAGGACGACCAAGGCGAAGATGGCTGCAAGACATCGCTGATGATCTGCAAATGGATGCATCAGCGGCAGGCCATCTTGCTCACAGCCGAGAGGCCTACAGGAGTGCTGTTAGGGAGGCAAAGTTCTGCAAGGGACATAACAATGAATGAATGAACCATCCACGGCTTTTCTTTTCTCTTGGTCTTCCCCTGTTTCTCTTCCCATTTATCGTTCCTGTTGCTGTGACGCCTTCAAGCTCTCCTCTTCCCATTGTATGTTCAGTAACTGCTGTTTTCTTGTGAATTTAATTAGTTTCCTTTCTACATTTGCTTTTCTTACACGTTCCCTGTTTGCTTTCTTAGCCGTCCATACTATTCCTAACATCCTTCTAAGAAATCACATCCCTGTTCCATCGATCTGTTGATTGTCCATGATTCACTTCCATTGAACAGGATAGTCTAAATGTAGTATTATATAACTATATCAATCAATCAATCAATCAGTCAATCAATCAAGTGCCGTGTGCCGTAGGCGATCATTTCTCTTCATAATTCCCTGTCTTTAGACTTGATTATGAGATCCGCCGGTGACTTACTTCCTAGCCACACTGCCAGCCCATTCAGTAACTTCTCTCTCTGTCTTCCTCTGTCTCTTCTTCCTTCAATTTTTCCACCTGCCACAGTGTGTTCCAATTTTCCTCTTCTCAGAAAATGTCCTACAAATCTCGCTTGTCTGCCTGTGATCTTTGCTGTAATTTGCCTTTTAACTCCAGCCTCTCTTAACAGTTCTTCGCTGGTTGTCTTAGCTATCCATGGCACCTTCAACATCCTTCTTATGAGCCACATTTCTGTGGCCTCCATTTCTCGCTGCACTCTCTTATTCATGGACCATAAAAATAAACATATATATATATATATATATATATAGTATTATTATATTTGTCTGCCTCTCTTTATGATGTTCAGTAATGGAGATGCATTGCATAAGATGTTTCTCATTTGCTGGAAAGATGTTTTGGCTGGACATATGCTATTCCTGATTTCACAGCTGCATTCTTCATCTGATGTCACCCGAGTGTCCGGACATCTGCAACTAACACCAGCAAGAAATATAAACAGGAAGAAAGATTTGGTTTAATTATTAAAATTTATCTTTCCGCAAAAAGTTCAACACAAAGTTTAAACAACCAGGTACAGCCCTGACAAAAAAAGTAGGTCACCCTGCAATTATAACCGTACAAGAAGTCTCCAGGAAATGTATTAAGTCTGGAGTACATTTTCTCCTGCATACACACGAACCAAGAACCATAACTATCAAGCTAAATACAAATCAAACAACAAAAGACAGAGCTTTGAAGAGAAATTATACGACCATATAATTACATAACAAATATGTTCCCAGTCTTAAGCGTCCGATAAATAAACACATAGTTATTTCAAGGACATCCTGGGATTGTGTTAAGACTCTAAAAACGGATCAGTAACGGGATGGGGGGGGGGGGGAATCCGAAGATTTTGCCTTGTTCTTTCAAGCATTTACCTCTGTATGTGGAGCTAATGGTGTCTGGCCGGGCCTCTAATCGATATTACAGGCTGTATCGAAGTAATGCCAGGCAGTAGATCACAACAAAGTGTCAGAAATGTGATGAGTGGAAACGCAGAAAATGTGGTGGTGATAGATTCACGCTGGCAGGGATATCATGTGATGGTCAAGCGATTCAATTATCGTTAAGCCAGAGGGTTATTATTTTTTTGGCGATACTGTTATTTGTGGCAGAAAGATGGTGAGGAGAAAGAGAAGAGGAAGAAAAATACGATAAATAAGAAGAAGAAGAAGATGATGATGATGATGATGATGAAGAAAAAGATGATGATGACGATGATGATGATGATGATAATGATGATAACGATGATGATGATGACGATGATGATGATGATGATGATGATAAAGACGATGACGAAGACGATGACCATGATGATAATGATGATGATGAACAATGATAGGTTATCATTATTACTCTCCACAGACGAGAACAAATTCCCAGGTCTCTATTCTGTGAAGGACCTCAGAACCACCCGGACATGATCGCCACAGCATCGGCTTCAACCATACAGAAAGAAAGCGGCAGCAGGCTGAGGCAAAACCCACCTATCTTCAGTCCGCGTAGGTATAGATTTGACCTTTCTCTCCCTTCACTATTTACGCTTGGCTGACTTCCACTGGCCATAATGATAATTGAGGATACTATTAATGATAATTTATATATATTTTTATATATATTTTCCTAATTTTCCAGAATGCGGATAGCAACAATAATAAATAAATAAATACATTTCCACTTCCAAATTGATTGTATTTGACAAAACAACCTTACAGTCTCTTCTGTGACTGCAGAAGAGGTAGCGGAGCAGGCATGGGCATGTTTTGTAAGCCATTATGCTATTGATTATTGTGTATTTCAACACTGGTTAAGCGGCTGTGCAAGATGGCGCTTGGCAAAGCTTACAACAGTTGATATCTGCCCCCGCTTCATATCTGTCTAAACACACGAAAAGTGTCAATAAACGAATAAAGATGGCGTGTCTAAAGGTTTCTTAGAAACGTTTATCTTAGTGCCAAAACTTTGTATCATATGTTCCTTAGACTGTTCGGAATTGGTGTCCAAATAATACACTAAAGTTGTATTAGACTATTCGGTCCTGGTGTCCAAATCCTACACTAAACTTGTATTAGATTATTCGGTCTTGATGTCCAAATCCTACACCAGTTGTATTAGACTATTCGGTCTTGGTGTCTAAATCCTACACTAAAGTTGTATTAGACTATTCGGTCTTGGTGTCCAAATCCTGCGCCAAAGTTGTATTGGACTATTCAATCTTAGTACCCAAATCCTGCGCCAAAGCTGTATTGGACTATTCAATCTTAGTACCCAAATCCTGCGCCAAAGTTGTATTGGACTATTCAATCTTAGTACCCAAATCCTGCGCCAAAGTTGTATTGGACTATTCAATCTTAGTACCCAAATTCTGCGCCAAAGTTGTATTGGACTATTCAATCTTAGTACCCAAATCCTGCGCCAAAGCTGTACAAACAGGTGGCTCGGGTCAAGAAATTCTATTCTTACTTAACAACAAAAACTAGCAACTTATTATCATTGTCTTTATCAGCTCGTATATCAGGAAGCCTTGCTCAGTATTGTACACCTGCCATTTACTTTCAGTACGCTAAGACAAATAGGTCAAGGTAAAAATAACCCTGCTAAACCTTTGAACCACATAGGGGTCATAGTGTTAGCGCCCATATTTTCATTGCCCTGTCAGCACACTAGAGCGTGATGTGGTCATTATCACTCCAGACGAAGTCAGGTACCCATTTTTACAGCTGGGTGACTGGGGGAACTCATCTGGCCGGATTCGAACCCCCGACCTTCGCCATGAGAAACAAGTGCACAAACCACTTCGCCACTAAGACAAATACCTAAACTAAAAAAAGGACATAAGAAAACTGGCCTCGCCTTATAAGTAAGTCTTCCTTTTATATTTTCAAACTGGGAGTCCATGGTTAACGTTCTATATATAATTAGCCTGTCCATTTAGACATTCAGCGACACATAGATGGCATTCTAGCACCAGGCCTGGCCAAGCAAGACCTTGGCCTAGATACCGGGTCAGAGATCAACATAGTCCCCAAGGTGGTGGAGTCTGCTAAAGAAGTATTGAGCACCCCCTGCTTTTTAGGTCCACTCTGGGGCTGAAAAAATAGCCACTATAACCGGCTAATAGGCCGAGAGAATGCTGCGCTTCCAACATCTTCACAGCAACGGCTGCAAAGAACATCAGCTCTCAGCTAAAGGGAGATAGAGGACATGACAAGAAAAGAATGGGCAAGACAAGACAAGGCAAGACAAGACGAGACAAGACAAGGCAAGACAAGACAAGGCAAGACAAGACAAGACAAGACAGGACAAGACAAGACGAGACAAGGCAAGACAAGACAGGACAAGACAAGACAAGACAAGACAGGGCAAGACAAGCAGAGACAAGAAAAGACAAGACAAGGCAAGGCACGAAATGGCAAGGCAAGGCAAGGCAGAGCAAGACAAGACAAGACAAGGCATGACAAGACAGGAAAAGACAAGACAAGGCATGACAAGACAGGACAAGACAAGACAAGGCAAGACAAGACAAGACAAGGCAAAACAGGGCAAGACAAGACAGGGCAAGACACGACAAAGCAAGGTAAGACAGGGCAAGAGAAGACAATGCAAGGCAAGACAGGGCACCGCAAGGCAAGATAAGACAATACAAGGATTAACTATCCTTGTTTGAAGTTAAAAAACAAAATACAATATTATAAAGAATGTTTAAACGATTTGTCAACAAGGCAGGAAATTCAGACATTGAAGATAGTGATGAAGTTAAGATAATGACAGGGTTATACAGGAAGAAGATAATCATGGTTCAAAGTCACCGAAGATAAGTTACAAAACGACCAGGCGGTATCGAGTACTAATAAAGGACGTAGCGGTTTCCGCCCTGGTGACTCTAGGGACTGTACAGCCGGCGGTAATCGAGTACGGCCACAGATTACTCCAGGCGCGCAGACAAACTGAATGTACTTAATTGAACCTTTTCCTTTAATGTTGGCCTACATCTTTTTTTTTCCTGAATTCTGGTTTCCGGTGAAGGATTAATTAGTTATAAATTATCGTTATAATTTTATCCTCGGGTTATTTTGTGAAGTTTTGGGAGAAGATGGCGGCCATCTGTCCCCTGGAGTATGTGATACGCCTCGAAGATCAATTCAATAACCGTTTTTTTTATTTGTTTATTCTCCTGTTAGTTTAGCTGTAAATATGTTGCTGGTTAATGAATAAAGAGAACTTTTAATTAGCTTTCCTATTAATTTAACTATAAATATGTTACTGGTTAATGAATAAAGAGAAGTTTTAATTAGCTTTCCTATTAGTTTAGCTATAAATATGTTGCTGGTTAATGAATAAAGAGAACTTTTAATTAGCTTTCCTATTAGTTTAGCTATAAATATGTTACTGGTTAATGAATAAAGAGAACTTTTAATCAGCTTTCCTGCTTGTTTAGGCGAGGTTGTGGTAGTAAAACTGATTTTATCTTCTAAAGATTACTATTTTTTGTTTAAATATAATTTTTAATGAAAAAAAAAACAAAAGCTGTTTCTAACTTTTAAACCTTTTTCTTGTTTGGTTTTGTTATTAAACATGCTATTTTTTGTTAATACTCTCCTCTCTCTCTCTCTCTCTCTCTCTCTCTCTCTCTCTCTCTTTAAATCAGCGACATTTAGCTGAATGGTAGCGTCAGGGATGGCGATCCATAGCAGACAAGACCCTGTCCCACCTCTCCGTTGGGTTGGTACCCCAATTGTAATAGGCCTAACCTGAATAACAGTGATCGCGGTAGTCTGCATGGTTGTGGAGTCTGCTAAAGAAGTATTGCTTCCCCCACCCCCATCCTGGTTTTTAGCTGCATAACCCACTCCCAAACCGACACCATGCTGTGTCTCAACGTTTTCACCTTGTCGGCTCGCAGTTCTAGTGAGATAGAAGAAAAGACAAGAAAAGACAAAATAAGACAACTCTGTACAACATAATTTTTCTACATGTTCCTGTGTCTTGCGTTTGTATGTTTGTCTGCCTGTCTTGTTTATCTGTATGTGTTTTAACGTCTTACCTTCTCTTTCTGTCCGGTAAACAGTGTTTATCTGCTATTTAATTTCTTACCTTGTGTATCCCTTGTCTCGTTTACCTGTTTACCTTTCTTTTTTACTGAATTATTTACGCTGTTAGACCCATTTGTATGGTTTCCACGAAAGAAACAAATACAACTGCCCGCCATTGTTCCTTGCTTTGGAGTTTAAATTTTAAACCGCTGTGTTAGATAAATATGGCCATTACTAGGTGAAACTATGGCGGTTGTGTATATTATACATTTGTTGATGTGTCCCTGAAGTTTCTGTTCAAATAGTTCTTTGTTTCACTGTTTCGTTGTGTTTGCTTTGTACATTTGAACTTCATCGTTTCTTACTTGTACTTTAAGTGTTATTTCTGCCGGGAGTTGTGCTTTTACACGATAAATGAGGCACAGATTATGTTATTTCATAGTGAAAAGTCATCATATACATACTGTTAACACATCACGGCGTGCGCATGTTTCCATGGCGTCAACATGTTCTCACGTTGGCGTGACGTCATCGTGTACACACGTTGCCATGGCGTTACGATCAGTAAGGACTTGTCATCATCATCATGTGAGATCCTTGGAGGCGCCCGCGATCGTGTTTCCGATCTTTCATGCCTTTCATCATTTCTGTTTCTGCGCGTCTGCCGCGCCATTTTGTCATGACATCTAAGACTTTCTCTCTTCGTCTACCTCCTCCTCCTTTAATGCCTCACATTCTACCCTGTCAGGTCAGCACATTCCAACTGCGATACAAAACAAGAAGTACCAAGGCTGGCCTGGGCGTTTGACTGAAGTTTGTTCGACAAACGCTGCAGAAGAACTTTCGCAAACTCTTGACATTTAGCAAAGATGGATTTTCAGAAGCGCCGAGCACAAATTTTAGAGAGATTTCTCTGGCAATGTTTATCTTCACATGAAACTCCTCCACGCAGTTTAGTTTGAGATGGTTGCCAGCATCGATCTGCCAGCCCTGGCCGCCCCAGCGATCAAATGACTCCGCAGGAAATTGCCAAGTTGCAGAAATACAGCGTGACTTGAAAGATTTAAATGGCATGACTTTGTAGTTTAGAAATAATATCTACTGTCAGCACGTCAATAAATCAGCACCCTACGCTGTGAACAGCACGGTCTGTCTTGGCTGTTTGTTATACAAAAGCAGCAAAGTAAGGGAACGCTGATTGCATTTTGGGTAAGCTATATTCAAAAAAAGGAAAACAACAAACAGCCAGGAAACACTGGTTTTATGTTTCACTCATTTATTTGCATGTCCCTTGAGGAACTTTGCCTCCCTAACAGCTCTCCTGTAGGCCTCTCGGTTGTGAGCAAGATGGCCTGCTGATGATGCATCCATTTGCAGATCACCAACGATGTCTTGCAGCCATCTTCGCCTTGGTCTTCATCTCTTTCTTTTTCCTATTATGTACCCTTCCAAGACTGTCTTCTCTAGATTATCATGACGTTTAATGTGTCCAAAATGTTTAAGTTTTCTCTCTTTAAGCCTCTTTACTAGCCAGCCTTCTCCAATATTAAGTTCTTGTAGTATAGATATATTTGTTCCTTTTTTGTGTACATGATACTTGCAGAGCTCTTCTGTAGCATTTACATTCAAAGGCATTTATGTGTTTCTCAGCTGTCTTGTTAAGTGTCCAGGTCTCACAGGCATATGTTGCGATGGGAAAGATGCATGCCCTTAAGAATCTTTTTTTTTTAGTTCTGTCTGTTCCTCTCCACAGATTCTTCATTTGTTTTACTTTCTGAAGAGCGATAGATGTCCTCCTTTTAATTTCCCTCATTGTATCTCCATTATTAGTTAGCAGTGATCCAAGATATTCAAAACACTCCACTTCTTCCAATTTTTCCTTATTGATACATATATCAGCTGCCTTGTTTGTTTTGTCAGTTGTTATCAATTTAGTTTTCTTCGCATTAAGATAGAGGTTTTGCTCTTCACTATTCTTACGGACTGCCATAATTAGTTTTTCCACTCCTTTTTGTGTTGTGGACAGTAATAATGTGTCATCAGCATATCTAATCTCTGGTTTCATGTGGCAAAGTAAATATACGGCCCCTCAGATCATCAGATGAGTACCCCATCTCAGGCAAATGTTTTTTTTTCAAATGTCTTCTCTCTCTTTCCTTCTCTCTCTCTCTCTTCCTCTCTCTGTCTCTCTTCCTCTCTCTCTGCCTCTCTCTCCTCTCTCACCATCTCTCTCTCTATGTCTCTCTCTTCCTCTCTCTGCCTTTCCCTTTCTCTCTCCCTCTCTCTGTGTCTCTCTCTTCCTCTCTCTCCTTCTCTGTCTCTCTCTTCCTCTCTCTCTGCCTCTCTCCTCTCTCTGCCTCTCTCTATGTCTCTCTCTGCCTCTCTCTCGCCTCTCTGCGTCTTTCTCTCTCTCTGTCTCTCTCTGCCTCTCTCTGTGTCTCTCCTTCTCTCTCTGTCTCTCTTCCTCTCTCTCTGCCTCTCTCTCCTCTCTCACCATCTCTCTCTCTATGTCTCTCTCTTCCTCTCTCTCTGCCTTTCCCTTTCTCTCTCTCCCTCTCTCTGTGTCTCTCTCTTCCTCTCTCTCCTTCTCTGTCTCTCTCTTCCTCTCTCTCTGCCTTTCTCTCCTCTCTCTGCCTCTCTCTATGTCTCTCTCTGCCTCTCTCTCGCCTCTCTGCGTCTTTCTCTCTCTCTGTCTCTCTCTGCCTCTCTCTGTGTCTCTCCTTCTCTCTGTGTCTCTCTTTCCCTCTCTCAGACGGGCCTGCGTGCCCAATTCTTAACCCTTTTGAAATAAAGATCAATCAATCAATCAATCTCTGTGTCTCTCTCTCCCTCCTCTCTGTGTCTCTCTCCCTCTCTCTGAGTCTCTCTCTGTGTCTCTCTTTCCCTCTCTCAGACGGGCCTGCGTGCCCAATTCTTAACCCTTTTGAAATAAAGATCAATCAATCAATCAATCTCTGTGTCTCTCTCTCCCTCCTCTCTGTGTCTCTCTCCCTCTCTCTGAGTCTCTCTCTGTGTCTCTCTCCCTCTCTCTGTCTCTCTCTCCCTCTCTCTGTGTCTCTCTCTTCCTCTCTCTCCTTCTCTGTCTCTCTCTTCCTCTCTCTCTGCCTTTCTCTCTCTCTCTCTTCCTCTCTCTCTGCCTCTCTCTGTGTCTCTCTCTCCCTCTCTGTGTCTCTCCTTCTCTCTGTGTCTCTCTCTCCCTCTCTGTGTCTCTCCTTCTCTCTGTGTCTCTCTTTCCCTCTCTCAGACGGGCCTGCGTGCCCAATTCTTAACCCTTTTGAAATAAAGATCAATCAATCAATCAATCTCTGTGTCTCTCTCTCCCTCCTCTCTGTGTCTCTCTCCCTCTCTCTGAGTCTCTCTCTGTGTCTCTCTCCCTCTCTCTGTGTCTCTCTCCCTCTCTCTGTGTCTCTCTCTCCCTCCTCTCTGTGTCTCTCTCCCTCCTCTGTGTCTCTCTCCCTCTCTCTGAGTCTCTCTCTGTGTCTCTCTCCCTCTCTCTGTGTCTCTCTCTCCCTCTCTCTGTGTCTCTCTCTCTCCTCTCCCCTCACACCCCTCAATATTCAAAGTAAAAAAGCATTAGCTGTGCTTTCATTACAGAACGATCTCTTGTCTAGTCAGAATGCCTGATTTAGTGAGTGTGGTGCTTAGAGTGTTTGTGATACTCTTGGCCCCATTTCTCATTTCCTTGGGGAATACCCCTTTCCCACTGCCCACTCCACCCCACCCCCACCCCCATTACTGTCTTCTGTAAGCTATCATGACATTTAACATGACCAAGGCGAGGTGACTTATGTTTTCTTGACGAATTCTTGAGTCTGTGTTCATCTACACCCAAATCCAGCTCTTCTTATCTATTTTAAGTATAACTCACATAATGTAGCTAGGAAAACGGGACAGTTTAACTTGTATGTATGTGTGTATGTGGGTGTATGTGTGTGTGGACGGGGTGTGGACGAGGTGTGGTGTGGTGTTGTGTGATGTGGTGTGAACATGGTGTAGTCTGGTGTGGTGTGAAAATAGTGTAGTCTAGTGTGGTGTGAAGATAGTGTAGTCTGGTGTGGTGTGAAAATAGTGTAGTCTAGTGTGGTGTGAAGATAGTGTAGTCTAGTGTGGTGTGAAGATAGTGTAGTCTAGTGTGGTGTGAAGATAGTGTAGTCTAGTGTGGTGTGAAGATAGTGTAGTCTAGTGTGGTGTGAAGATAGTGTAGTCTAGTGTGGTGTGAAGATAGTGTAGTCTAGTGTGGTGTGAAGATAGTGTAGTCTAGTGTGGTGTGAAGATAGTGTAGTCTGGTGTGGTGTGAAGATAGTGTAGTCTAGTGTGGTGTGAAGATAGTGTAGTCTGGTGTGGTGTGAAGATAGTGTAGTCTGGTGTGGTGTGAAGATAGTGTAGTCTAGTGTGGTGTGAAGATAGTGTAGTCTGGTGTGGTGTGAAGATAGTGTAGTCTGGTGTGGTGTGAACATGGTGTAGTCTGGTGTGATGTGAAAATAGTGTAGTCTGGTGTGGTGTGAAAATAGTGTAGTCTGGTGTGGTGTGAAGATAGTGTAGTCTAGTGTGGTGTGAAGATAGTGTAGTCTGGTGTGGTGTGAAGATAGTGTAGTCTGGTGTGGTGTGAAAATAGTGTAGTCTAGTGTGGTGTGAAGATAGTGTAGTCTGGTGTGGTGTGAAAATAGTGTAGTCTAGTGTGGTGTGAAGATAGTGTAGTCTGGTGTGGTGTGAAAATAGTGTAGTCTGGTGTGATGTGAAAATAGTGTAGTCTAGTGTGGTGTGAAGATAGTGTAGTCTGGTGTGATGTGAAAATAGTGTAGTCTAGTGTGGTGTGAAGATAGTGTAGTCTGGTGTGGTGTGAAAATAGTGTAGTCTGGTGTGGTGTGAAAATAGTGTAGTCTAGTGTGGTGTGAAGATAGTGTAGTCTGGTGTGGTGTGAAGATAGTGTAGTCTGGTGTGGTGTGAAGATAGTGTAGTCTGGTGTTGACGTCGTGTGATGTGGTGTGGACATTGTTTAGTGTGGTGTAGTATGGTGTTGTGAGGTGTGGACGTTGTGTAGTGTATTGTAGTGTAGTGTATTGTAGTGTAGTGTATTGTAGTGTAGTGTATTGTAGTGTAGTGTATTGTAGTGTAGTGTAGTGTAGTGTAGTGTATTGTAGTGTAGTGTATTGTAGTGTAGTGTAGTGTAGTGTATTGTAGTGTATTGTAGTGTAGTGTAATGTAGTGTATTGTAGTGTAGTGTAGTGTAGTGTAGTGTAGTGTAGTGTAGTGTAGTGTATTGTAGTGTAGTGTAGTGTATTGTAGTGTAGTGTAGTGTATTGTAGTGTAGTGTAGTGTATTGTAGTGTAGTGTAGTGTATTGTAGTGTAGTGTAGTGTATTGTAGTGTAGTGTAGTGTAGTGTAGTGTATTGTAGTGTAGTGTAGTGTAGTGTAGTGTATTGTAGTGTAGTGTAGTGTAGTGTAGTGTATTGTAGTGTATTGTATTGTAGTGTAGTGTAGTGTAGTGTATTGTAGTGTAGTGTAGTGTATTGTAGTGTAGTGTATTGTAGTGTAGTGTAGTGTATTGTATTGTAGTGTAGTGTAGTGTAGTGTAGTGTAGTGTATTGTAGTGTAGTGTAGTGTATTGTAGTGTAGTGTAGTGTAGTGTAGTGTATTGTAGTGTAGTGTAGTGTAGTGTAGTGTATTGTAGTCTAGTGTAGTGTATTGTAGTGTAGTGTAGTGTAGTGTAGTGTAGTGTATTGTAGTGTAGTGTAGTGTAGTGTAATGTAGTGTAGTGTATTGTAGTGTATTGTAGTGTAGTGTAGTGTAGTGTAGTGTAGTGTAGTGCATTGTAGTGTAGTGTAGTGTATTGTAGTGTAGTGTATTGTAGTGTAGTGTAGTGTATTGTAGTGTAGTGTAGCGTGTTGTAGTGTAGTGTAGTGTATTGTAGTGTAGTGTATTGTAGTGTAGTGTAGTGTATTGTAGTGTAGTGTAGTGTGTTGTAGTGTAGTGTAGTGTATTGTAGTGTAGTGTAGCGTGTTGTAGTGTAGTGTAGTGTATTGTAGTGTAGTGTATTGTAGTGTAGTGTAGTGTATTGTAGTGTAGTGAAGCGTGTTGTAGTGTAGTGTAGTGTAGTGTGGTGTGGTGCGGACATGGTGTGGTGTAGTGTACTGTGGTGTGGGCGTGGTATGATATAGAAATGTTGTGGTTTGTTGTGGTGTAGACATGCTGTGGTTTGGTGTATACGTGGTGTGGTGTGGACATGGTGTGATGTGGTGTATACGTTGTGTGGTGTAGACATGTTGTGGTGTGGTGTAGACATGGTGTGGTGTGGTGTATACGTGATGTGGTGTATACGTGGTGTGGTGTGGTGTATACGTGGTGTGGTGTAGACATGTTGTGGTGTGGTGTATACGTGGTGTGGTGTATACGTGGTGTGGTGTGGACATGGTGTGGTGTGGTGTATACGTGGTGTGGTGTATACGTGGTGTGGTGTGAACATGGTGTGGTGTGGTGTATACGTGGTGTGGTGTGGACATGGTGTGGTGTGGTGTATACGTGGTGTGGTGTAGACATGTTGTGGTCTGGTGCGGACATGTCTAGTATAGTATGGTGTGGTGTGGACGTGGTGTGGTTTTGACGTGTTGTGTTGTAGACATGTTGTGGTTTTGTGTGATATGGACATGGTGTGGTGTGGACGTATTGTAGACATGTTGCAGACTGGCGTGGTGTGGACATGGTGTGGTGTAGACTTCTTGTGGTTTGGTGTTGTGCGGACATGGTGTGGTGTGATGTGATGTGGACCGTGGTGTGGTGTGGACCGTGGTGTGGTGTGATGTGATGTGGACCGTGGTGTGGTGTGGACCGTGGTGTGGTGTGATGTGATGTGGACCGTGGTGTGGTGTGGACCGTGGTGTGGTGTGATGTGATGTGGACCGTGGTGTGGTGTGATGTGATGTGGACCGTGGTGTGGTGTGGACCGTGGTGTGGTGTGGACATGGTGTGGTGTGATGTGATGTGGACCGTGGTGTGGTGTGGACCGTGGTGTGATGTGGACCGTGGTGTGGTGTGGACCGTGGTGTGATGTGGACCGTGGTGTGATGTGGACCGTGGTGTGGTGTGGACCGTGGTGTGGTGTGGACCGTGGTGTGGTGTGGACCGTGGTGTGGTGTGGACCGTGGTGTGGACATGTAGACATGGGTTGATGTTGGAAGAGAGAAATAAACAAACAAAAAAAGCTTATACATGTACAACAAAAAAGAAAGTTGGCCACACTTGGATGAACATCACAGAGAAACCGTCGCTTTCGCAACATTCATTGTTTATTTCTTCTACATTCGCATCGAAATTCTAATTATTAGCTACGGTCTAAACTTTATGAGACGACCAGTATTACATAATGTTTGCAGACCTCTTGGAAGACGAAAGTGTGACCCAAGTGAACCTCATGAACCTAAACCCTTAAAGCAGCAGAAATCCCTGAAATGCGGTCCTGATATACGGAGCACTCTTAAGGAGACGAGATGATGCGCTTCTGATGATCTGTGAAGTTCCATTGTTGTTATTTTCACACTCTACGGCGCACTTTCTCGCATAGACCTCAGATCTTTATATACAAATTTATCATCGCATGAATTCAGAATAATGTGTGATTTCTTTTTTTACGTATAATTATATTTTACGTACGTGGCGAGATGAAAGCATTTAAAAATGTACTTTCCCGTGAAATTAACCCTTTGAAAAGCTCTTGATAACCAGGTAATCCTATTATACACAAGGGAGCTAAATCAGAGAGTAAATGTCTCGACAAAATCGGTTCAAAAATCAGGTATTTCATTTTTTTAGTCAGACTCTGAACTTTTGATTTTTTAAAAATTTGTTTCATGGGCAAAAAAATGATGACATTTTAGTTTTATCCGCTTTTGTTTCCTTTTAGAGTATCCTGCGTTGTTTATTATCTCCAAAATTGTTGCAACTTTTTTACTCCTTTTTAGAGTATCTCATGTTTTTTATTGTCTGCACAATTTTGGAATGACTGTTTCTATAGCTGTGGCATATCACTTCATGAATGCTTATTTCTACAACTGTGGCATATTACTTTAAGAATGCTTGTTTCTACAACTGTAGCATATCACTTTAAGAATGCTTGTTTCTAAAACTGTGTCATATCACTTTAAGAATGCTTGTTTCTACAACTGTAGCATATTACTTTAAGAATGCTTGTTTCTAAAACTGTGTCATATCACTTTAAGAATGCTTGCTTCTACAACCGTGGCATATCACTTTAAGAATGCTTGTTTCTACAACTGTGACATATCATTTTAAGAATGCTTGTTTCTACAACTGTGGCATATCTATTTAAGAATGCTTGTTTCTACAACTGTGGCATATCACTTTAAGAATGCTTGTTTCTACAACTGTGGCATATCACTTTAAGAATGCTTGTTTCTACAACTGTGGCATATCACTTTAAGAATGCTTGTTTCTACAGCTGTGGCACACTACTCTTCGAATGCCTGTTACCACAGCTGTGGCATATCACTCTTGGAATGTCCACTCACACATGCCTGTCACTTTTGTAAAGATCAGATCCGTTCTCATTAACCAAAGATTGAACGTTTCACTCAGTCCTATGAACATCTGACATTTCCACATTCTGCGGTCTTGGATCGAACAGAAATTAAATTCCCTGAACAAACTTCCAGATCTTGATGACAGATATGCAGATGCACAATGTTCATTTTCCTCCTCTAGTAACAGAGTATTTATTTACAGAATACCGAGATGTAACTGTTAATAATAATACGAATAATTTATAATCTGGGTGACCGAATGCGAATATTAGATTTCAAGGAAAACGACGACCAATTTGGGTGACAGAATGAGAATAGTAGATTTCTAGGAAACATGACTACCTTCTGAAATCGTGAAATTGGAAACGGTGCTACAATTATTTCCGAAAATTATCGTGCAAATTCTGCAATTACTTTTTTCAGGATCTTTCACTATTGTAGCTGTATGAAGATGTAGTAAATAATAATTATAGGCAACCAGTTTCATAATTCAGTTTTAGGATGGTAATTAACACTGAACACGTGTTTCCCGCTGGTATTGAGTACTATAGAACATTTCTTTAAATATTCGAAATAATTTTCCCGGAATTTGGTCATAATATGAATTATATTCGACCATCTGTTGCAGTTCTTTTTCTCGGTCTGTATCTCGGTCAATGTCTTGGTCTATTTTTTTCTCGGTCTATGTCTTGGTCTATGTCTCGATCTATGTCTCGGTCTACCTCTCGGTCTGTGCCTCGGTCTATGTCTCGGTCTGTGTGTCCGTCTACCTCTCGGTCTATGTCTCGGTCTATGTCTCAGTCTGTGCCTCGGTCTATGTCTCGGTCTGTGTCTCCGTCTACCTCTCGGTCTGTGTCTCGGTCTACCTCTCGGTCTGTGTCTCGGTCTATGTCTCGGTCTATGTCTCCGTCTAACTCTCGGTCTATGTCTCCGTCTACCTCTCGGTCTGTGCCTCGGTCTATGTCTCGGTCTGTGTCTCGGTCTATGTCTCGGTCTATGTCTCCGTCTACCTCTCGGTCTATGTCTCCGTCTACCTCTCGGTCTATGTCTCGGTCTATGTCTCGGTCTGTGTCTTGGTCTACCTCTCAGTCTGCTTCTCGGTATACCTCTCGGTTTGTGTCTTGGTCTGTGTCTCCGTCTGTGTCTCGGTCTATGTCTCGGTCTACCTCTCGGTCTGCTTCTCGGTCTACCTCTCGGTCTGTCTCGGTCTATGTCTCGGTCTGTGTCTTGGTCTATGTTTCGGTTTGTGTCTCGGTCTGTGTCTCGGTCTATGTCTCGGTCTGTGTCTCGGTCTATGTCTCGGTCTATGGTTCGGTTTGTGTCTTGGTCTATTCTCGGTCTATGTCTCGGTCTATGTTTCGGTTTGTGTCTTGGTCTATTCTCGTTTTATGTCTCGGTCTGTGTCTTGGTCTATGTTTCGGTTTGTGTCTCGGTCTATGTCTCGGTCTATGTCTCGGTCTGTGTCTTGGTCTGTGTCTCGGTCTATGTCTTGGTCTGTGTCTCGGTCTATGTCTCTGTATGCTTTCGGTCTACCTCTCGGTTTGTCTCTCGGTCTGCCTCTTGGTCTAATTCGGTTAATAACTTCTGTGTAAGGCCTTTTTGTCTGTCTATTCTCGTCCGTCCTCTCCAAGTGCCAGACCTATATCATTCTGTTGTTTTTCATACTGGTAGTTATAAGTTGACACTGGAATAGCCTGTGTATTTCTTTGTTATTTCTATATTTCCATTCCTGTGATACAGAATCTCTAATTGGTCCAAAGATTCTCTTCTCTAAGGTCTGTAGCTGTGCTTCATCTTGCTTTAAAATAAAGCACAACATTACTTTGAAATAAAAATTAAATGTGGCCATGTTGGAACATTTCTATATATTTATTGAAATCGCATCATTTCGTATAGAAAACAAAGGATGGCGAATGCATTTATTATGAAGCTGTTTCTGTTATCTTGGAATTTTGCTGTGTATTTATCCATAAATGCCCATAAAAATTATTAGTTTTATGGAACAGATAGTGAAGCCTCGAAATTGAACATATAAAAATGGATTATGGCCTTGGAATGTCAAAAATGGTACGAGATTTTGAAAAAGTATATTAAGATCAGACGTCATGTATGGATCAGAAACATGGAGTACAACAAAGAAAGATGAACAACAATTGCAGATCTTTGAGAACAAGATCCTAAGAGGAATCTTTGGGTCGATAAATGACATCAACAGTTGAGAGCTAGAAAGAACTCTGAACTGAACAGCTTATTTAAATCCCAACGAACTATGAATGCCTTGAAACTGAACAGACTACGCCGGCTGGGACATGTAGAAATAATGGAAGTGAACAGACAAACGAAAATGATGTATGCACAAGAGATAATGGAAACAAGACCAAGGGGTAGACCAAGACAGAGATGGAAAGACAACATAGAAGAGGATATAAAAGAAATTGGTGTCACCGACTGGAGAGAGAGAAGATTAGGAATAGAGAGGAATGGAGGCGAACTTTATCTGCAGCAATGAGCCTTAATGACTCGGAAAGCTGAAGAGGAAGAAGAAAAAGCAGATTTGTCCATAAAGAAAAGATGTACTTTCTACAACACCGTACAACCAATGATTCTGCTCTACGATCTCACTTATCTAGGGACTAAGGACACACAGAAACCTAGATTTCAGGAAGGGGAACCTGATACAATGTCATGTAATACAAATGACAAAAAAAAATGTAACATTTACATTCTGAAATTTATCTCGCTTCATGTGTCTCTGACAGCGTCCTATTTCTAACAGTTGGGGACAACAATTAATTAACATTTCAAATGTCAAATGATTTCCTGATGTCATAGCGCGGTCAATCAGCATTTAACATAGCAGGACAGAGATTGTGAAACGGAATTCAGGTTTTTAAGAAGAAGAAGAAGAATATGAAAAAGAAGAAGAAGAAGAAGAATAAGCGGAAGAGGAGCAGGCGAAAGAACGAACCAAATTTAATTTCAAAAGATAAATAAGACGACGCTTACTTCCGTCTGACAATCTGCCCTTCATCATACAACTTTCATTCAACATTAATGCATCTTTTATTCAACTTTAATTCAACTTTCATACAACTTTATTTTCAACTTTCATTCAACTTTAATTCAACTTTCATGCAACTTTTATTCAACTTTAATTCAACTTTCATACAACTTTATTTGCAACTTTCATTCAACTTTAATTCACCTTTCATGCAACTTTTATTCAACTTTAATTCAACTTTCATACAACTTTATTTGCAACTTTCATTCAACGTTTATGCAACTTTATTCAACTGGCAAACACTCAGTGTAAAAGAAAAACATTTTGAGGAAGGAGGAACGAATGCAGGAAGGAGAAGAAGAAGATGATGATGATGATGACGATGATGGTGATGATGAAAAAAGAATAAGGAGAAAAAGAAGACTATGCTTAAGGAAAGACAAAAGAAACAAACAACAACAACAACAAATCCCCAAACAAACAGGAAGTCATGCTCGCGCTGTTATAGACCCCAGGTCCAACTTACGCAATGTCAACCAAATATATCCGAACATTAACTGGTCGATGAACCTGAAGAAGAAAATACGGTGAATTGATTGAAGTCTGGTTAGGACAAAGTTCATGCAGTGTAAAATCTAGAAACAACTTCACATTGGTCGGACAAAATGCTTCAAAAAAGCTTCAGAGAGCAGCCACTCTTCACTGAGATCTTCGTTTGCGCCAACCACAATCGCAACCACACCCATTGATTTACAAACTCTTTTCTTTCCTTATTGATTTCCCGTTTTCTCTTTTTTTCCAATATTCTGATCGCATTTACCTCGTTGATATTTACCTGTGTTTTTTTTATAAATGCTCATTTATAACAAAGACAACAAAATAAACCAAAAAAAATGTAATTGTTTGGACATTTGATAACCTATGATGGTCAGATCAATTATCTTAAAAGCTAGGATCACGTGACTGAACATAACTGCCAGGATGTGGCTGAAGTTCATGTGATCTTCTTCTTCTTCGTTCGCACTGTCTGTCTATATCTGCAGTCCTGTCTCCTGGACAAACCTCACTGTTTTTTGTAACTCATGCATGGAACCATAGAGCCTATCTTCCCTAGTGGTCCCACTGGGCCAGTAACTACCTCTCAGTGTCTCGCAGCTGATGCAGCTCCGGAGGACATGTTCCACAGCCTGGGGCACCCGGGCACATGCACACAGATCAGCAGCACCAACCTCAAACTTTGTATACACATGACCTCGGAGTCGGCCGTGTCCCGCCCGGAGACGGAAGACGGCGACCCGTTCCCCTCTGTCTAGCATGCGACAGTCATCATGTGGTGGTGTCCGTGGCCTCCCGCAGGTTCCCACCATGCCCCTCCTCTGACCACAAGTGATTGGCATGTCTGGCCGCTCCATCTCAGTGCCCTCTTTGGCCAGTTGGTCAGCCCTCTCATTGCCTGGTATCCCACAGTGGGAGGGAATCCACTGCAAAGTGACTCCACGCTGCAAGCCAACCCCTGACAAGGCATCCCTAAGGTCTGGTAGTTTGTTACACTGAAGAGCCTCCAGTATTGATCTTGCATCTGTGAGAACCACCACAGGACATGTATCAACCCTGGAGTCTGACAATTTCTCAACTGCAGCAATAATTTCCCTAACTTCTGCATCAAAGCTGTTGCAGTATTTACCAGTGGGCATGGATGAAGACTGTAGACTGTAGATTTGATGTCAGGCAGCAAATGAATACATTAACACGATGTCAACGATTTCAGATGTTGCACCTTGGACGTACGACAACTACCGCTGTAGGATACACTCTGCAAGAGCACAGCGGAAGGAAACATTTCATAGGACGATCCAAACAACAGCTAACAAAGAACATGATGATGATGGATCTCAGAGTGATGTTGATGATGGTGGCATACAGGAAGCTCAGACCACTGTTGGAACAGACAAGAGGACAAGTACACTGGCAACAGAAAACATTGCCCACTGGATCAGCTGCAAGAAGGCGACACATGGAGGCAAATTCTTGTCTCTCCTTTTTAATTTAAAAATGTAGAAATCAGAATAAGTCATCATCACATTCAGGACAGCCATCATCACGTTCATTTGATGACTGTCCTGAACAATCACATTCAGGACAGTCATCATCACATTCAGGACAGTTATCATCACATTCAGCACAGTCATCATCACATTTAGTACAGTAATCATCACATTCAGAATAGTCATCATAACATTCATGACAGTAAGCAACACATTCAAGACAATCATCATATCATTCACGACAGTCATCATCACATTCACAAGAGCCAACATACCATTCAGTACAATCATCATCACATTCAGGACAGCCTCATAACATTCATGACAGCCATCATAATATTCAGGACAGTCATCATCACATTTAGGATAGTCATCATCACATTCACGGCAGTCATCTTAACATTCAATATGTTCATCACGAAATTCAGGACAGTCTTAATCACATTCAGGACAGCCATCACCAAATTCAGGACAATCTTAATCACATTCAGGACGGTAATCATCACATTCAGGTCAATCATCATTACATTCAGGACGGTCATCATCACATTCAGGTCAATCATCATCACATTCAGGACGGTCATCATCACATTCAAGACGGTCGTCATCACCACATTCAAGACGGTCATCATTACATTCAAGACGCTCATCATCACTTTCAGGACAACCGTCATAACATTCAGGACAGTTTCATACGTGCCCGTCGCGTGCTGCCACATCTTTTGACGGGTTTGTCTATTTGTGTTTGTTGATTACACGTTTCTCCCACAAAGTTAAGATTTTCTGCCACAGACCTTTCTCTGCCCTAACACCATCATACCCCGGGTATGCACATTTCTATCTACTGACTCTCGTCTTCCCTAACACCATCATACCCCGGGTATGCACATTTCTATCTACTGACTCTCGTCTTCCCTAACACCATCATACACCGGGTATGCACATTTCTATCTACTGACTCTCGTCTGGCCTAACACCATCATACCCCGGGTATGCACATTTCCGTTAACTGACTCTCGTCTGCCCTAACACCATCATACCCCAGGTATGCACATTTCCGTTAACTGACTCTCGTCTGCCCTAATACCATCATACCCCGGGTATGCACATTTCTATCTACTGACTCTCCACTACCCTAACACCATCAGACCCCGAAAATGCAAAGATAGATAGAGTTAGTTATACTAATACTACCACTACTTATTCTTCTGGGCTCCTGTTCAGGTACTGTCTAATTACGACATGGCTTGAAATACTGAAATACGCGATGTAACGAGTCAAAAATAACGTGGAAAGAAATGAAAATGTTAATTACACTTTGCCGTTGCCAAAACGTCAACAACAGCTCATTTGGAATTATCCACCCTAATCAAAATAACTCTTCAATCTAGTGCAGCAGTTCTCAGATCCTTTTGCTGCACGGCCCACATTTTAAAGTCAAACATTTTTGCGGCCCACTAATAAAGTGCTTTATATTTGGCAGGTATAAATCTAAGTTTATAAAGTATTATGTCATATTTTCTCTACATGTTTAACTGCATATTCATTGCTACACAAAAGTTCTTTTCATTTAACTTAAAGATGGCACTGTTTCAGGCGGATAGCGTGTCTATTCTGGCTGGAGTTTGTGAACACACTCGAAGATCATCCTCCGCGTTCATTCTTGAACAATATTTGGTTTTCATGGCAGTCGATGGAGAAAATGAAACTTCGCATAAATAAGTTGTTGAAAAAGATTGAAGAACTTTCATTGCCAAGGCTGACAACAACGGATATTCCAGCGAAACAGTGCACCAAAAGGAAGAGATATCCACAGCGGGGTCGGTAAATTTGAGTTATAATGTGCGATCGCTAGACAGTTCCGCTAATTCTTCTTGTGCACGACTGGTTAATTCAGAGAATGCACACTGAAAAGGATTACGAATCCAATCGTAGCTTTAATGTCTTCGGGCGTGAAATATCTGTCAAAATATTCAGCAAGAGATATCAAATGCCCTTTTGTTATACCAGTGACCACTTCCAGAATCTCGCCGTTAACTTCATTGCTCTCTATAAATTCTCAGAACAAGTGAAACATGTCTTGTGATTTGTTCTCGAGTCGCGTGCGCTAAAGTCGTAGTTTCTTCTTAAAAGCTGCAACTTTGTCGTATGTCTTGAGTATACTGGCATCTTCACCCTGCTGTGTGATATGTTCAAACTGTTCAAAAGGCTAAAAATGTCAGCAAGGTATGCCAGCATGGCAAGCCACTCAATATCAGCGACCTTACCTGCCAGGTCGAGATTGTGCTCCGTCAAAAACTGCAACAATTCTAAACGAAGCTCAAACACCTTTGCAAGAACGTTTCCTCTGGATAGCCAACGCACAGTCAAGTGCAATAGGAGATGCTTGTGTTCTGCATCTGACTCAATACAAAGTCGAGCAAATAATCGACTGTTCACTCTTCTAGTTTTTACGAAGTTTACAATCCGAACAGTCTTCGAGTACAGATCCCAGAGTTTCATTCAACTTCTTTGAAGCTAGTGCCTCACGATGGATCATGCAATAGGTGCCTACAATCTTGGGTGACACTTGCTTTACGCGAGTTACAACACCACTTTTGCAGCCAGCCATTGTGGTTGCACCGTCGGTGCAAAAACCGATGTAGTTCGTCCACTGCAGTCCAAAGTTGTGAGAAATCGTTTAAAACACGAAATATTTCACCGGCCGTCATTCTCGCTGGCAGTGACATTAAAAAGAAAAGAAATTCCTCTTGCAAACTATATTTCCAACAATAGCGAACATAAACAAGCAGCTGTGACTCGCCGGTGATGTCAGTTGACTCATCTAACTGAATAGCAAACTTAGTAGATTGTAACCATGAAGTTAGCTGAGCGACAATGTCCTCGGACATTTCAGATATTCTACTGCGGACAGTATCGTTCGAGATGGGAATGTTTATCAGTTTTGTAGAGTACTCTGGCAGAACAATACGTCATAAATCTTTGATTGTGTGATTCTCAGCGCAATCAGGTGCGATGATTTAGGAGCTTTTTCGTTGAGAGTGGCTCTTTTTTTTAACACTGGCTTCTGTTTACTATATTTCTCGGCTTTACGTTCGAAAAATTCTTTTGTTTTATTCTGTAGATCTGGATGTCTTGTAGTTAGATGACGACCCAATTTCGTTGGCTTCACTGCTCATTAGAGAGGATTTGCAAAGAAATGACACACTGTGGCAGATTTTGGTAATTTTTTAGTGGAACAAGCGTATTTAGTTTTCTTACAACTAACAACGCTAACGTCGTCTCGATCACATAATGACATTGACTTTCACTGCCAGTACTATCAATTTGTTTGCGCGAAGTCGAAGGCTGACGTTTCGCAAATCGATTCATTTTAGCGCCTAATGTTTTAAAGTTTAAACAATAAAAACGGCTATCGAAAAGTCTCCACGATCACTACGAGGGTACCTGGAATCTGTTGATTAAACCAATACGGATTATACACAGCACCAAGATCGAATAGCGGCTCTCAAGCCAACGAAATATGATTTTTCAACTAAAACACAATTGCTGGGAATTATATTTCACTTCTGATCTCTCGCAGAATCTACGCTGGCTGTTCTCTAAAATTATATTGTAAAACTGCTCGTTTCAGCAACACGGTCAGAAAGACGCCGGCGCCGCACTTCAAAAGCGATGCTGTCTTTTTATGTACGTCACATTTCTGTTTGATGTTGAAAGAAACGCTGTCTGGACCATCCTTTCTCCAATAGCCGCACTGCAGACATACTAATAAAGCGACCTACAATTCTGCGGCTTGCATCCGTGCAGTATGCCCATATGCATTACGTGAAAAAATGCGGAATAAATTTTTATTGTATCTATTTTTTTCTCTCTCTTTCTTTTTTTGGCTGCTTTGAGACTTCAGCGGGGCCCACAATACTCCCTGTCGCGGCCCCAAAATATTCCCTGTCGAGGCTCACCTCTGGGCTGAGAACCACTGCTCTAGGGAATATTACTACAGAAAATGTTGTGACACAGTGTTCTTTTATTAGCTGACAGCTCTCAGCCCCTGAAGCGAAATAAATTTTTTAAAATACACATACATACACTAAAAACAGCTCTTCTTTTATCTCGGCGTACTTTGTAACGGAGATTATAGTCCGACAGACAAACGTAGAAAAATATGTTGTTAGAAAATTGTGACGAGTTGGCTGCGAGCGCAAACAGCTTTGATAACTTTCTCGTCACAAACACTGCAGCATCTACTTTGCTAGTTAGACCGAAAGAACTCAACCGCCTCTTGTTCAGAGCACCAGGGAGTAAGAAGGAAGGATGTGGCCAGCGGATCTAATAACTGACTACACTCTTCAGAGCACTCAGTTTTGCTTCACAATCCATACATAATTGTCACATTTCCATACTTGTCCCGTCCCATGGTTCTCAAGCATGGAAACTTTGTTCAGTCTCTGGCTACTTGCCAGGACCTGGAAATTTGATTGACTAGGGCAGAAATTAAATAACAGTTTTGTGAAAAAACGATAACCTCGCTTTCCATACTCCCAGGATAGCATCTGTTGTCTGCAAACTTGGGGCTCCCACTAGAACATTCCTCCCTTGTTTGTTCTCTTGGGTGATCAGCTAATCGCACGAGAAGCTAGAGACAACATGACTAGATAAGGCAAGAGCGCGCGATTTCTAGGGCAACTTTTGTGATACCAAAGTGTGCCTGTGTCCTCCAATGTCTGCGTCTTTATTTTGTCTGGTTATACACGAGACAGACAGACAGACAAATTTTCACATCCGAGTGGTCTGGCTTGTCAAAATAACCTCATTTTTTTTCCTTGTTATTATTGGACGCGTGTGTTTATCAGATGTTGTACAGTGATAGGCTAAAATAGGTGACACAGAGAGCACGCGTTGAGCGAATAACAGGAGGATATACAGACATAGAGGTAGTTAGAATAGAGGCAGTTATAAGTTTCAGAATACAGGTAGCTAGTATAGAGTTCAACAGATCTAGAATAGATATAGAATTATAATAGGATACAAGTTTAGATAGAGAGAGCTAAGATTTGTGTGCATATGTGTGTGTGTGTGCGCGCACAGTCTGACTGGTAGGCAGGCAAATAGGCAGACAGGCAGGCAGACGGACGGACGATGTGCTAGTGGACAGACAGACAGACAGACAGGCAGGCAGACAGATAGATAAATAAATAATAAGCTGTCACTTGTGCTTACGCTCCACACTCTGATTTAGATAGATAGATAGATAGATAGATAGATAGATAGATAGATAGATAGATAGATAGATAGATAGATAGATAGATAGATAGATAGATAGATAGATAGATAGATAGATAGATAGATAGATAGATAGAAAACGTAGCAAAAAATATATAGGAATCTATTTGCCTGCTTGTGTTTATGTTTATGTGGTTACATTCCTGTTTATATGTAATAAACTGGAGCACAGTGCAAAGAGAAATCTGGAGATAATCGACCTGGCTTTTAAACTGAATTAGGCCTGCCTCACTGTCGTGTTGTCTGATCAAACAGCTGTCACATTCAATATCTCGGGTCAATTCCTGTTAATATCGCCCTCACAAATATACGTACCTGGGCGAATATCGCGACCCGGCAGCGAGTACACAGGATCGAGGCGCTCAGACGTACACAGAAAATCCATTAAAGAACTCGGGAATCGATACGGCCCTGTCTTGAGCCATGCATGTTACAAAATGATGTACACCCAAGTATAAAAGTCTGAAAAATGCGATATCTGTGTCGGTCTGGAAAACATCGACAATTTAAGACTTTTTTTTCATCTGTAATAGCAGACATCTGATTTTCATTTTAATCGGTCTTAATATGTCCAGGTCTATTTTTTTATTTTTTTTTAAATTGCATTTTCGTGTTTTTATAGCAAAATAATCCAATATCATAATTTCCTTGGTTTGTCGGACCGTAGAACGCACTGCGACAAAGTTACAGGATGGGACTGGGACGGGGTGGGTTAGATGGGTATGTTTGTGCGCGTTTATGTGTTTCCATTCCTTGCTGAGTTTTGCTAAGACGAGTCTGTTGTAGTGAGCAGATGTCAAGAAACATGTCACGAGGTATTTGAGTAGACACTGTGACAGGGTAGGTTCTGGCCAGGTTGAGAATTCCGAAATGGCTGGTGTTGTTAGGATGACTTAAACTTTAACTGTGACAGTTGATTGATTGATTGATTGATTGATCTTTACTTCAGAAGGGTTAAGAATTGAGCACGCAGGCCGGCCTGACATTCTGCCCTTTATCATACATCTTTCACTCTATTCCAGACATTCTACAAATATGCTGTTCATGTAACAAACATAACTAACATTGAAGCTGAGAGACATAAAATAAAATATAACATTTACGTTTCGCTCTTAAACGTTCACTCAGTACAGAAGTAACTACATACATTATAAACGACTATCTACTAAACAACATTTTGGGGACTATTCAGAAAAAAATTAATTGTATTAGGTGTCTGTAAGAGCAGTTTAAGATAACTTTTAAGTTTTATAATTCGTGGAGGCATGTAGTCGACATCAAATAGACATTGGACAAGTTTGTAGTTGTAGGAAGGAGTATAATTTATAATTTTTTTTATACAGGATGGGAGGGTATTCCAAAGATGAGCAGCAGAATAATTAAAGCTTTTCTTGTAAAGATCAAGTCTAGGTTTTGGAAGACATATGTTGTTCAAGCGTTGGCTGCACTTTGGGCTAAATTTAAACAGGCTCCATAGATAAGGCCGTGAAAGAATTTCATGTACTAACTTGGCTTTGCTGAAGAGAAACCTGTTCTTAAGAGGCAGTATTTTGATACGTTTGTGCTGGTTAGTTGTTTTTGCTTGATCTTTGTCACTAATAAGCTTTACTGCTCGCTTTTGGAGTGAGCAAAGCCTCTTTGTATTTGACACTGAGCAACCATCCCAAACTGTAGAGCAATAGTCTAAATGTGTTTGTACATGAGATATGTAGTATGTATTCTTTCCTTCTTGATCGATGAAGTGCTTAATTTTCTCTAACTGGTATACTTTTTGTACGATGAGTTTTGTTATTTCTTACAGGAAACAAACAAAAAAAAAAAAACCATTTCTTCTTCCGTCATTTTTGACGTTCACTGTTTAGGCTACAGAGGAAAGAAGTTCTCATTTTCATCGGAAGAACAAGAAGTTAACTCTTCTGCTACCAAATGAAAAAAAAATGCAAAGCGAAATCCAAAAACAACTTTATAATACCTGCATCAGCCATGTGTTTTCACCCGCGAAATGACGCAATATCTATATTTAGCTTATATTATAGTTTAAGCTTTCAGTTTCTAAATGTAGAAAATAAACTGCATAGAAAGTTTACTTTAGAAGTTATTTTTCTTGGTTGACCAGATTCTTCAGAAAGTAAAACAACTAAAGAATCTGTAGACAGGAACACACAGAACTATGAAAATAAGATTTTTAAAGGCATGCATCTTTTCCATTGCAACATATGCCTGTGAGACCTGGACACTTAACAAAACAGCTGAGAAACACATAAATGCCTTTGAATGTAAATGCTACAGAAGAGTTCTTCAAATATCATAGACACAAAAAAGAACAAATATATCCATACTACAAGAACTTAATATTGAAGAAGGCTGGCTAGTAAAGAGGATTAAAGAAAGAAAACTTAAATATTTTGGACACATTAAACGTCATGATAGTTTAGAGAAGACCGCCTTGGAAGGGTACATAATGGGGAAATGAAAGGGAGGAAGACCAAGGCGAAGATGGTTGCAAGACATCGCTGATGATCTGCATATGGACGCATCAGCAGCATGGCATCTTACTTACAACCGAAAGGACTACAGGAGAACTGTTAGGGAGGCAAAGTTCCGCAAGGGACATGCAAATGAATGAGTGACAAAGCCAGTCAAGTGAGTGAGCAGGGAGGCAGTTATTATTCTTGTTAATCCCCCTAGGACTGCGGGCAGAACGCTTGGTGTAGTCAAAGCTGTGAAGATGATGTTGACTTGCGGTATCACGTCGGCTTGGGAGAGAGCTGTTAATTATGTGAGCCCCTGAGTGGAGCTAGTAAAGAAAACGGTGTGCCACGCTTCCTTAGCAGACTCCAACCACTACGAGGACTATGGCGATCCCTGTCCCGTTACCCGTGCTAGGCCTGTTACCTGGGACACCACCGGGGAGGTGGGAACAGGGTCTTGATCAGCTATGTTTGAGCCAGCACTGACGCTAGCATGTCAGATATGGGTCGCCGACTGTCAAATCTGATAGGGTCCTTGCCCACCCGCAGGCTGTGATACCTGTAACGTGTGTACATCACACACTCACCTCCGTCCTCATGGAACAGGGAGGAAGTAGGAGAGGGTGAGTCCTTCATCGACACAATCGTCAGTCAAAATAGTCGAACCTGACTGACGCATCCTACGGCACAGACCGGCGTGAGAGCCGAAACAAGAAGGAAAAACGTAGCAACCCACTCCGAGCACCCACTCACCCACATACACGCAGAACCATATTGATTCGAAAGGGGAATGAATTTATACATTTATTTTAACTACGCTGATAATTGTAGTTGGCGTCTTTAAGGTCGAATGAAGGTCACAAAGTAATGAAGTGAATGGTAGTTTTCCGTAATCCTTATGAAATTTTGGCGTAAAACCTTATGATAGTTTGCTGTAAAACCTTATAATAGTTTAACGTAAACCTTACAATAGACTGACGTAAACGTTATGATAATTTGCCGTAAACTTTTGCGCCATCCTGACCACCACCTGGTACTACACGAGAAACCTTCACATTTGCTGTAATAAATAACATTCACAATCACATTCTCCTTGTGATCTTTGTTGTCTGAGATGTGGCACGGCTTGAGGTCACTGTCATGTACAAAAAAAAAAAAAAATATGTCAAATCTATACGTGCCGCAGGAGCCCTTCATTATCTCGTGGCAGCTGTGCTAGAATGATGTGCAGTCAGAGGCTCCATGAGACCGGAAGAAGGGAGGGGGCGGGGCGCGGTCCTATATATGCGGTGCTCCGAGGTTGAGAAGGAGATTTTAAGGTAGGTCCCGTAGAATTTCCTTCTTTCCTGGGAGGGGGGAGATCGTAATAGATGAAAATAAAATAGCTAATCTGTTGAGTGGGGTTAAGGGCAGGGAGGTGTTGGGGGGGGGGGGGGAGAATAATTTTACATCGGCTTACACAATTCCTCTGGATGGCCCTGTGTTTTACAGGAAAAAAAAACCTGAACGAAGCACACAATGTTACGTTTAATGAATTAATATTAACAATTCTTCACATAATGTTAACTGTTTTTTTTTTCCTCTGTCTATTCACGATTCTATCTAGAATCCAACTTCTTCACAGCTGTTGTTTTTGCTGTTCTTTCGTTAAAGTTTGCATTTTTCAGTTTTCTTGAATTCAGATATCAGCATGGAACTTACAACCTGTCATTAGACAGTTTCTGAGAAAGATTGAAACAGTTTTATTCATGAAAGAGCCATAGTTGTAGGGTTTCGACTTTCAACTCATTTACGAGACGAAGAAATAGAAAAGGACGTTTAGATTTATGTTGTATGATGTGTAATAATTATCATCATCAGGTGCTGTGCCGCTGCATTGGCTATTATGCTTCTCCAGAGTACATGATCCTTCATGCAGGCCATCAGCTCAGTTGGTGATCTCCTCTCACACCATCCCGTCAGACTGTCCAGTATCATTTCTCTTGGTCTTCCCCTGTCTCTTCTTCCCTCTATTTTTCCTGTTGTTATAATATTTTCAATGCCCCCTCTTCTCATTGCATGTCCTATGAAAGTACATTGTCTCTCTTATATATATATATATATATATATATATATATATATATATATATATATATATATATACAAATCATATCTCTAACTCTTCTCAAATATTCTCCATTAGTTATTTTTGCTGTCCAGGGAATTCGCAACATTCTTCTAATAAACCACATTTCTGCTGCTTCTAAAGATTTTTGTGCAGACCTGCCTATTGTCCATGATTCACTTCCATATAACAAGATAGGTTCAATATAGCATTTTAGGACTCATTTTCTAACATTCATTGATACAGATGTTTTGACTAATATGTTTTTCATTCTCTGAAATGCAGTCTTTGCTTGGCCTATTCTGTTCTTAATTTCTGTTTTCCATTTCCCATCTGAAATTATTACTGCTCCAAGGTATTTGAATTTCTGCACCTGCTTTAGAATAGTTCCGTTTAATTTTATACTGCATGTTGGTGGATTCTGTTTCTTAGATATAACCATAATCTCTGTCTTTTTGATGTTCAAAGTAAGGCCTTTCTGTTCACTTTCTTTGGCGACTTTATCCAAGAGATTTTGCAGGTCTTGTTGGTTCTCAGCTATCAGTACTGTGTCGTCAGCATACCGAAGGTTGTTAATATTGTATCCTCCAATTTTTATGCCTGGTTCTGTGATGATTGTTCTTAGAATATTCTCGCTGTACAGAGAAAAAAGGTCTGGAGATAGTACACATCCTTGTCCTTGTTGGCTGATATTTTCCAGTTCTATTTTCAACTCGAATTGCTGCTTCCTGCTGCCAGTATAGATGTTTTACAATCCTCAGGTCTTTGCCGTTTATGATTAAGTCTTCTTCTCATTATGTTTCACCTTGTGGAATGCCTTGGTGTAATCAATGAAGCGTAAGTAGAGATCTTTCTGGATTTATAAAGCTCTTTCTGTTAGTATAAGGTATAAGTAATCAATAAGGTTTCATAAAAAATGTTCTATTTGTTTTGTGAATTGCTTATAAGTATAATTCCATAAAATCTTGTCTTGTCACGTCTCCTTCCTCAAGTAATTTTCAGTTTTGAGAGAGAGGATGACTTGATTGGGCTGGGCTGTTTGCGTAGTATAAAGGTATATTTAAGATGTCTTTAAAAAGTATCTATTTTTGTGTATTTAATTTTATACATTTATACACAAGAAATAGCATTAATGAAATGCACAACAAAATGACCTGGTTGGCTGAGTGGTTAAGCGGCTCGGTCGGCTAATACGATGGTGTCGTGTTCAGATCCCAGCAGTAGGAAATATTTCTGGTACCACTACACCAAAAAGGCCCAGGGTTCACCCAGCCTCTAAAAAAAAAAGGGTAGTAGAGAAATCTGGGAGGGTAAATGTGGCCGGGCGTGATACTGACCACTTCACACTTTCATGTACTGAAGATCTTGGAAATACGGGACTAACAGTGTATACCCATCATTACTTAATCGCAAGGAAACTGGATTTTTTTTTTTTACAAGAAAGCGGGAGTCATCAGATCTTGGATTTATCATGAGAAGTGTGGGGCTTGAAAACAGCAAAACAACAGGAGAGAAAAATGGCAAGAGACGCTGAGGAAAGCCAAGAGAAAAAAAAATCATGAGCAGTCTAAAGCGATGGCGCAAAAAAAGTCATGGACTGAGATGATGAAAGATATCAAGGACCGAGATCCGTGGAGCAGCTCATATTTTCCGGCATGGAACTTTATGGCGGTAGTGAAGATAATGACACAAGAAATGTTTGTGTGTGTTGCCTGTACCGTATCCTTCATTACATATATCTACATTCTCATCTTTATCGCCTGCTCCAGGAGACCTGTCCACAAAACTTTCATATAAAGATAAGCATGAGTTAAAAAGCGACTGAATTAAGTAATTCCATGGAGAGTGTTTAAACAAAATGTGTTAATTTTTAACGTTTTCTTCTGTTCACGCTTAGAAGAAAAGGCTCCGACTGAACGCCATCCCGGGCCGTTCGATACATGTCTATTATTCCTGACGCGACAACTAATTGGAAAAGGACAGACCAGCCAAGCTTGGAACAAAAATTCCAACAGTACTCCTGGTCTATCCGCTAATCATTAAGGACCTCCAACTCTATTACAGGCCCCGAGTATGTTTCCAACGTCGTTTACCGAACTTGGTGTCGAGGAAAGGTCTAATCACACGGTAGTGAGACGTGAAGTAATGGCGGATGGTATTGGAAACCGTTGCCATAGTGACACATACGCTTTGTAAACATTTCTCTCTTGCTCTCTCTCTCACCCTCTCTCTCTCTCTCTCTCTCTCCCTCTCTGTATTTTTTTTTAAATTTTCATTTGTTTCGTTTTACTTTTACAAGTGTCTGCCAGGCTATTGTGGCACATTTTAATCATTTTCACATTACGAAATGCGTTAATCCAGTCGAAGAAAGAGTGTTCCCAGTAGATCGTCTTATAACTTGCTTGTGAAGTAACTGATTCAACGCTGGAGGCGCATATGTGGCCCGAACGAACGATTGTACAGGTTGGCAGGAAAAAGGGTTGCAAGAGCTGTGAGGATAAGTGATGGAAAACAGATGGAAATCGGTAAGCTATAAATGATGAGGTGGATATCGTTGAACTTTCTGCTTTTGGTGATGGGCAAAAGATTTATTGCCGGCGAAAACCTGTGGAATGGTTGCAGTAACATTTGTAATATGGATGATGCTAGAGTCACGTTAACATTTGTAACAAATGACGCTAGAGTCACAATAATATTTGTAACATAGATGACGCTAGAGTCACAGTAACATTTGTAACATAGATGACGCTAGAGTCACAGTCACACTTCTAACTTGGATGATGTTAGAGTTACAGTAACACTTCTAACATAGATGATCTAATATAGATGACGTTATAGTCACAGTAACATTTGTAACATAGGTGATGCTAGAGTCACAGTAACACTTCTAGCATAGATGACGCTAGAGTCATAGTAACATTTGTAACAAAGATGATGCTAGAATCACAGTAACACATCTAGCATGCCTGATGCTAAGATCAAAGTAACACTTGCAACAGAACTCACGCTATGATAACAGTAACACTTGTTACATAGCTGAACCTAGGATAACAATAACGCTTGAAACACGGCTATTACTAGAACCACAATAACGCATGCAATAATTTTTTTTTTATGGTAACCGCAGTTGATGTCTTGGCTCACTTGTGTGCGTGCATCTGATTGGCTCAATTCAGCCAGTCATGTACGTCGTTGCTTTACCACTCCAGCAAGGACGCGAATGACTCATGTTAAAAGAAAGATCTTTTGTGAAACTTTTCCCGTACATTGTTTTTGTATCTGATCCCTTCATGGGCGAGTCTGGGAAATACGACAAGCATAACCGACATTTTTATTCAGGTTCATGTTGCAATTGCCATTGTGCTTGGCTCACATGGCGTGTCCAGTTTCGTCTGAGTAGTTTGCATGTAAATAATCCTTAACCAATGAAGCGGCTAACCGGCTCTTTCACTTCAAAAGAGCGCCCGTGGGGGTGTTTACGCCCCTGAAATCTATCAGAGTTGAAATGATTGCGAGGATACTTGCCCGAAACAATATCTGGAAGAAGCCGGCCTATCTTATCTTTTTTTTTTTTATTTTAAGGAATCTAAAATACTGCACCTGGACCAGTTTCAGAAAGTTGTTGGTATGAACTGTTCAGCTTTATAACTACTTGTTTAGCTTTGTAACTACTTGTACAGCTCTATAACTACTTGCAGGGCTTTATAACTACTTTTATATCTTTATAACTACTTGCACTGCTTTATAAATACTTGTACAGCTTTATAACTGCTTGCGCGGGTTTATAAGTAATTGTACAACTTTATAATTACTTGTCCAGCTTTGTAACTACTTGTACAACTTTATAACTACTTGTCCAGCTTTATAACTACTTGCACGGCTTTATAACTACTTTTAAATCTTTATAACCAATTGCACTGCTTTATGACTACTTGCGCTGCTTTATAGCTACTTGTACAGCGTTGTAACTGCTTGTACAACTTTATAACTACTTGTACAGCTTTAATAACTACTTGTACAGCTTTATAACTACTTGTGAAATAGTTGATCGATGTTTCATACTCAGTACACACTGGATACTTGGTCCATAGTTTTGACTTACCGGTTCAAGATGGCTGCACTTATGAGCGTTTCCTGTGAACTTGACTGCGGTACGTTGTTTCATAAAGAAGTGAGGGATCTTTTGACGCTAGGGCTTTGTTCTCTAAGTGAGTCCTAACTCAGATGGCAAAGCGGTCGCACTTCTCACTGGAGCCTGGGGTTCAGTTTTACAGCTAATGCGCTTATTACACTTCTTTGTCTCACCTCAGAAACGTTTCATATTCAGTTTTTTTGTTTGTTTTTTTTGTGGAGGCTAACCACCCATACTCTAACTATTGCTAAGACTCGCAGCTTCCATCCACAGAACAGAAATATGGCTGCCAAGTAGCGTAGCAACAAATTGCTAGGGAATATGTCTAATATTTGAGTTTAAATGTTTATTTTTATATTTCCGGCTTAATCAGTTTTCAAACATGAGACCTCTCAAATATGAGATCTTTTAAATGTGAGACCTCTCAGATATGAGACCTTTTAAATGTGAGACCTCTCAGATATGAGACCTTTTAAATGTGAGATCTCTCAGATATGAGACCTTTTAAATGTGAGACCTCTCAGATAGATATGAGACCTTTTAAATGTGAGGCCTCTCAAATATGAGACCTTTTAAATGTGAGACCTCTCAAATATGAGACCTTTTAAATGTGAGACCTCTCAAATATGAGACCTTTTAAATGTGAGACCTCTCAAATATGAGACCTTTTAAATGTGAGACCTCTCAAATATGAGACCTTTTAAATGTGAGACCTCTCAAATATGAGACCTTTTAAATGTGAGACCTCTCAAATATGAGACCTTTTAAATGTGAGACCTCTCAGATATGAGACCTTTTAAATGTGATACCTCTCAGATATGAGACCTTTTAAATGTTAGACCTCTCAGATATGGTAAAGGTACAACGCCCGCTTCCGTGCCATTAAGACATATTGTAGATAGAGTGTTAGGCCCTTATTTCCAAGACCTTTGGCACACGAGAGTCTGATGTGATCAGTATCACGCTTGGCCTCTTTTACAGCCCCAGATTTCTCCGGTACCCATTTTTATAGGCTGGGTGGACGCCGGGACCGTTTTGGTGTGGCGGTTTAGAGAAAAAAGATCCCTAATGCTGGCACTTGAACCAGGTACAAGTATTTTACTAGAACGAGTGCCTAACCAGTCAGCTAACCAGTCAGCTAACCACAGCCGCCCTTTCAAACGTGACACCCTTCAAGTAAGATGTCTTGTTAAGAAAAAAAAAATCGATTAAAACGATAATGTGTTTCATTAACGATTATAGGAAACCGCCAAACATCATAACGTGTTTCAGTAATGATTATAGGAAACCCCCTAAACATCATAATATGTTTCAATAATGATTATAGGAAACCTGCAAACATCATAACGTGTTTCAGTAATGATTATAGGAATCGCTTCCCCCAAACATCATAATGTGTTTCAGTAATGATTATAGGAACCCCCCCCCCAAAAAAAAAAAACAAAAAAAAAAACATCATAATATGTTTCAGTAATGATTATAGGAAACCCCCAAAACATCAAATGTATGACAGAACTAAAAATAAACAAATTAAGACAAATCTAGAAACTGTAGCAATAAAAAAGTTTACCGCTGCAAGGATGCATGAAAGAAGCGGAACAAAGGTAAAAAACGTCAAGAAAAACGTCGGTGCTGGACAGACTGTGTTGGAAGACGTTTTCAGGACGTATATAAGTTGCTTCGTCAGAGAAAATGAAGACAGACAAAAAAAAGAAGCACAAGAAACTTCCAACATCCAATCTGGGACGGATCACAAGTTTCTATTTTCCTCATCCAGAATATATGCTCATGTCAACAACTGCAGACCAGAAACACACCAGAACAAAGATAGATATACGGCCCGGTACATACCAGGGACTCACGAGAACAAAGATAGATATACGGCCCGGTACAGACTCTGGTAATCGAACCAGACAGGAGAGTACAGAAAATATGCAAATGACCTGGCAAATGTTTTTGTGGCTTCCAGGCAAATGCTAATCCGGAATTAGCTGATCTGGCCGCGTAAATTAGCACCGGCCTCCCTGAAGTGTGCCTCTGTTTGATGGTTCGATAGCCAGCCTCATTCCTATTCCTGGGGTTTGGGGTGGGGGTGGGCAGGGGTCGACGGACATCTCTTCCTATGTTGCTGGGGGAGATAAGAGTTGTCGGATGAGTTTGTGAGAGTGTACAACAAACAGGAGGGACCGAGGACGTAGAGCTAGCAGGAAGGATCGAGGACGTAAAGCAAGCAGGAGGGATCGAGGACGTAAAGCAATCAGGAGGGGCAGAGGACGTACAAGAAGCAGGAAGGAAGGACCGAGGACGTACAACAAGCAGGAGGAATCGAGGACGTACACCAAGCGAGAAGGACAGAGGACGTTCACGGTGGACTGAGGTTTGTCGAGTGGTCGAATCGGTTCATTGTTCGTGTGGCTAGTCGACTTTTCGTCTCACTGGTGTGTGGGTTATATTATTCTATCTTCTGCTACATCATCATCGTCATCATCATCATCATACTATAACTGCGTACATGTATTATATTATTATCCTTCTTCGCTTTCTCTTTTACATATCTCTGTTATTATTATTATTATTATTCCCTTCCTCTTTTAAATATTTCTAGTCTTTCCTGAAACCTGTGTTCAAGATTTTTTACTTTAAGCAACGAACCCTAGCCCACTGTGTGGTAGTTGGCCCAGAAGATTCAGCGGTCAAAGGGAGGGAACCTCACACAAACAAACAAAAAGTTCTCGAGATAAAGACCATAACGTATTTGACGTCTAGGTTCACTCTGAACCAATCGTGTGTGTCCCTGCCAACTCTGCAACATTTTAAGATATCTCGATGCTGTCCCTGTCAACTCTGCACCATTTTAAGATATCTCGATGCTGTCCCTGTCAACTCTGCACCATTTTAAGATATCTCGATGCTGTCCTTGTCAACTCTGCACCATTTTCAGATATCTCGATGCTGTCCCTGTCAACTCTGCACCATTTTAAGATATCTCGATGCTGTCCCTGCCAACTCTGCAACATTTTCAGATATCTCGATGCTGTCCCTTTCAACTCTGCATCATTTTAAGATGTCTCGATGCTGTCCCTTTCAACTCTGCATCATTTTAAGATGTCTCGATGCTGTCCCTTTCAACTCTGCATCATTTTAAGATATCTCGATGCTGTCCCTTTCAACTCTGCATCATTTTCAGATATATCGATGCTGTCCCTTTCAACTCTGCATCATTTTAAGATGTCTCGATGCTGTCCCTGTCAACTCTGCACCATTTTCAGATATCTCGATGCTGTCCCTTTCAACTCTGCAACATTTTCGGATATGTGGACTGTTGCCTCTGTGAGATAAGATGACCAGCAAGGTCCAGGAAGTGGCAGTAGAAACGATGACCTCAGTGATGTCCATCTCATGGTCTGCTAGGCCTGCCGTGAAACGACCAAAACTTTCTTCTTGTATTTGAAAAAAAAGTCAAAATTACTGTTTGAAGTTTTAGCATACTCAATGTTATAGGGAGCTTCAAGCGGGAAGGGGACACGTGCAGCGAAGGTGAGCACAGAAGTTACCGAGGAGAAGTTTGCACACCAGGGGAGACAATACCGAGTGTAGCCATGGTGATCAGAAAACCGTAAGAGTTATCTCAAACTGTTGCTGCATGCCTAAAGTAATCGACTACAACTTGTCCTGGATTTGAACTTACAAACAGTGTTTAACACTTAACTAATTTATTTGCTTGCCCTAGTTAATTTTGTGAGAAAAAGAATATAACTGAGAATGATAGCAACAGAAGAAGAAGAGAAATATAGATTGTTTGCTGTAGCTTTTTGGTAGTTTAAAACCCCAGTCTTCAAATAGTCCTACGCAAAAATGCAAGGACTGTTTGACTACTTAAAGACATTATCGATTCCATTGACACAGAAATCGATTACATGTTTCGTTCGTCGATCTTTGCGTCCGCCCATTATTTTTTTTTTTTTAATCTTCTGGATTTTTTCTGTTAATAAAATGTTCATTAAAGAAAAGCATAACAACGAGGAATATAATATATAATTTGGTCTAAAAATGAACACTGGTTAGTTGTTCAGACTTAAGCACAGAAGGGAGAGTAATCGAAGTCAGTGAAGTGGGGTAACCGAGCATAAATGATTAATTAGAGTTACCACCACTTACTCTGTGTGCCAGGTTGAGCGTTCAGTATTTAACGTGTTCTCTGACTGCCAGATTTTTATACAGAAATAGTCAATTTCATGGCCTGTTTTGACTTCGTGAAGAAATGGGAAGTATGCAGAGTGAAATGAGACAGAACAAGCCGTTACTGGAGTCTAAAAAATTCATTTCTAGATGTTGAAAATGTTCAACTCAAATTATCTGGATTCTGCGAGATTATAATCATTGTTTGGTGTGATTAAAATAGTGCCTATGTTTGAGACTAGCTCTTTCTTTACAGAACTGAAGAACTGAGTTATGCTATATCTGGACACATTTCTGTGTCTTGAATCCAGTTTTTTTTAAACGTGTCCCCGTCTGTTTCTTTTGCTCACAGATTTGTTTGTGTTGAGATTTGTCGTACTCTCTCTCTCTCTCTCTCTCTCTCTCTCTCTCTCTCTCCTATCTTGTCTCTCTCTTTCTCCTCCTTTCTCATCTATATATATATATATATATATATATATATACACTACATATCACAGATACAAACACACTTGGACTACTGTTCCACAGTCTGGGATGGTTGTTCTATGTCAAACATGAAAAGACTTTACTCACTTCAGAAACGAGCAGTAACGCTTACAGATGACAAACATGCAGCACGTATTACAAATAAGGACAAACAACTTGATATTTACCCCTCAAGAAGAGATTTCTTTTCAACAAAGCCAAGCTAATTCATAAATTCTATCGCACAATGCTCCACCCTATCTGTGGTTGTTGTTCAAATCCAACCCAAAACACAGTCAACGCTTAAGCAACTGTATTCTCCCAAAACAAAGGCTTGACAGGTTTTAAAAAATCTTCTCTTACTCAGCTGCTCACCTTTGGAATGCTCCACCAGCTCATGTAAAACTTCTCAGCAATATTCATTCTCACAACTTTAAAATAAGTCAGCGTCTGTTTGATATGGACTATACGGCTTCCTAAGTATAGTCTAAAGTATTTTAAAATATGGCTCGAAGTTAATCAGGAGAGCAGTAGCTATAAGTTAATCAAGAGAGCATTAGCTATAGGTTAGTCAGGAGAGCACTAGCTATAGGTTAATCAGGAGAGCACTAGCTATAGGTTAATCAGGAGAGCACTAGCTATAGATTAATCAGGAGAGCACTAGCTATAGGTTAATCAGGACAGCACTAGCTATAGGTTAATCAGGAGAGCACTAGCTATAGGTTAATCAGGAGAGCACTAGCTATAGGTTAATCAGGAGAGCAGTAGCTACAAGTTAATCAGGAGAGCACTAGCTACAAGTTAATTAGGAGAGCACTAGCTACAAGTTAATCAGGAGAACACCAGCTACAAGTTAATCAGGAGAGTACTCTCTCTCTCTCTGAACCTTAAGTGCCCAGGGCACATGGGGCTTCCGCAAGGGTTTTCCACAAATGCCTGTATTTTGACTTTTTTTCTGCTCTTGCCCAGGTGAGCCCTCTATTGCTCAACATCCTTTCTGTTGTTCTCTATGTCTCTTTTGGTCTACCCTTACTTCTGTTCCCCTGTGGTGTCCATCTTAGTGCTATTTTTGGTAGTGAGTTGTCAGTCATTCGGAGCACATGTCCCAACCATCGCCAGCGTCTTTCCTCAGTAACTGCTGTCAGTGGCTTCACCTGCATTTCTGCCAACTAGATGAATACTAGCTACAAGTTAACAGGACAGCACTAGCTACAAGTTAATCAGGACAGCACTAGCTACAAGTTAATCAGGAGAGCACTAGCTACAAGTTAATCAGGAGAGCACTAGCTACAAGTTAATCAGGAGAGCACTGAGCAAAAGCCTTCACACTCGGACAGGTTCGATAACCTCGCTCCACGCCCAGTCAGGACAGATAACAAGAACATGAAACTCTGTTCTAAGAGAGAGCAACATCATTGCGCAAGAAGTCCATCTTCGATACTTGATATTACATGCTAGACATTAACATAGCTCAACTGCCGCCCTAAGGAAACCTGCCAGTTGTCTCAATGCGCATGCGCTGTATACCTGATAAGTAATTGACGTACACAGCGGTCTCGCGAGCTGACTTTATCTTGTTTAGTGATTTTACTAATATAAACAGGTAAAGATGGCCCTATCATGCTATAGGGTCACCTGTGGGCGTGGGGGGGGGGGAGAGGCGGAGAATAGTTTTAGGGCCCATATTTTCTTTCAACTGTCAGCACAGCATAAGGCTAAACGGTCAGAGTCACGGCTGGCCGTCCCTTCTTTCCCTGCTCCAAGTAGAGCCAGGTACACATTTCTTCAGCAGAATGATTGAAGGGGCCCCCGTCTAGACGTACACCACGGGCCTCGTCGTGAGAGACTGGCACACTAACCAGTATCCCATTCTTAAGTCTGTGGGTTTTAATATGTAGCGAAGTGAGCAGCGCTATGTTACAGTCTGTTGTGGTTAGTGATATCACGTTGCCAACTGTCGGAGAGGGCTGTATGTAAGCATCCACCTGCCACAGCTTACAGTCTGTTGTGATTAGTGATATCAAGTCGAAGCAACCCAGGAGAGCTTCATGTCCGACTCCTGCTGTGGTACAGGACTTCCCGGTGCTGCCGGCGCCCTCTCATTATCTTTTCCTTTTTAACTTCGAAGATTCCCTGCAGTATTTTATCTCTTTCTTTTTTTTTTTTACTGTAAACAGGCCTTGATTAACGGCACATGATGATGATGACGATGATGCATGCGCAAATGCTAGTGTCAGGACTGGAGAACCATAGCTGACCAAGACCCTGTCCTACTTCTTCGCTGGTACCCCAGTAACAGGCCTAGCCTGAATAACGGGGCAGGGATCGCCATGATCCTCAAGAGGGGGTGGTGGATGCTAAAGAAGTACTCGATACTCCCTGCCTTGTAGTTCCCCTCAGGGACTTGAAAAATAACCCCGCTGACCTGCTCACTGTCCGACACAAATAGAAGAGAATAAAAAATAGAGAACAATAAAAGAGTTTGAAGTCATGTTTGCGGTAAGAGATAGAAAGTACCCATCCTACCTGGCCAGGGAAAGGAAGCCGTTGCCAACTGACATGGAAACAAATTCCAGTCAACAAGGAAAACCAACCAGGCAAAATCAACCAGGAGACCAAGGGAAAAAAACCATCCACAGTTAACCAGCTGATTAATTAGGCGATCATCAAGTCAGTACATCAACCAACCAACCAATCAGGTAAATAACCAACCAACAATTTTCCAAAACAACCAACAGAGCAGCTGAACAGCTAGGAAAATAACCACCTACACAAAAACAACCAACCCAGTTTACAAACACCAGCCAGCCAGGCAAATAACGAGCCAACCAAGCAACCAGCCAACCAAGCAACCAACTAGCCGAAGACACAGTCATCAATTAACCAGTCAAAAGCACGTAAAAAAAATAACATTCGATGCAGCAAAAAATAACACTGGGAGGAGACAGAAAAGAATGATAGAAAGAAAGGTTTCCCCAACCACTTTCCCGGCACTGCTGGGAGCTGCCAACTACGATGAGAAGATTGACTGATGGGAGAATCTAATATCTGGCGCAATGGGTTAATACGTTCCTCTCATTTCCCTCATTGTTATTGCGTTACAGAGCACCAGCTATAGCCGTCTTTGTAATGTGGTTATATTTCTGATGGAGGGTAAGCTTGAGAGCGGGAGAGAGGGCCAGGTGTATGGCTGTTGTAGAGAGACGCGTGTAGAGGATAGAGAGAAAGGAGAGAGGCGACAAGGGAAGAGGGAGAGAGGAGAGGAAGACGGAGAGAGGAGCTTAAAATATGTACATATAATAGGCACAGGGGCACTGAGGAAGAGGGTGAGGTTGGTGGGGGAGGGAGGGAGATGCAGTTGGTGCTTTTCTTGGGGGCCTGGAAAGATATCAGGTTTAAAGAAAGGGCCCGGAAGCCCTTTTTAAGGGGCCCATGGTGGATGAAAACTAATAAGTAGACAAATAGAGTAGGGAGGAAGGGAGGGTCTGATACTTTGCAAAACTTCTCTTCAGGGACCGGGCATAAATATCAAGATGGAAGATCAAGATGATAGAAGATCAAGATGATAGAAGATCAAGGTGGAAGATCAAGATGATAGAAGATCAAGATGATAGAAGATCAAGATGGAAGATCAAGATGATAGAAGATCAAGAGATTAGAAGATCAAGATGATAGAAGATCACGATGGAAGATCAAGATGATAGAATATCGAGATGGAAGATCAAGATGGAAGTCATTTCTTAACACTAGCGCCCTTTTTTTATTGTTCGAGTTGAGATATTTTTATAAATTCTCAAAAATATATGCTATACCTAAACATCATCATTATAATCACTATAACTATAATCAATATCACTATTACCGCCAGCATCATAATCATCATCACTGTAATCACCATCACCATAATGAATGTCGATATTATCACCACCATCACAATCACTATCACCATAATCACTATAATCACCATCATTAAATGACCATGACTATAATCATTATCACTATAATCACCATCACTATGATCACCATTGTTAAATGACCATCACTATAATCACCATCACTATAATCACCATCACTATAATCACCATTGTGTCACCTAAGCCATCTTGCCCTATGAAAGCTGACCACAGTGCTACCACCGTTTGGTCTCCTCTCAAATCATTCAAGGACAGGCAACCCAGGAGAGCTCCATGTCCGACTTCTGCTGTGGTACATGACTTCCCGCTACTGCTCTCTCTCTCTCTCTCTCTCTCTCTCTCTCTCACTCTCTCTGAACCTTAACTGCCCAGGGCATATTGGGCTTCCGCAAGGGTTTTCCACAAATGCCTGTCCTTCGCCTTTTTTTCTGCTCTTGCCCAGGTGAGCCCTCTATTGCTCAACATCCTTTCTGTTGTTCTTCTCCATGTCTCTTTTGGTCTACCTTTACCTCTGTTTCCCTGTTGTGTCCATCTTAGTGCTATTTTTGATAGTGAGTTGTCAGTCATTCGGAGCACATGTCCCAACCATCGCCAGCGTCTTTCCTCAATAATTGCTGTTAGTGGCTTCATCTGCATCTCTGCCAACAAGATGTTATTTCTTATGGTGTTTGGCCAAACTATTTTTCTAATTCTTCGTAAACATTTAGTCTGGAAAGAATTCAACTGCTGCTGGCGCCCTCTTATTACCTTTTCTTTTTTTAAACTTCGGAGTTTCCCTGCAGTATTTTATCTTTTTACTTTATCATTTCCTTGAATATGGTCAGTAATAATTTCATTGCAATAATTGTTGTATCTGCCTTTCTTGTTCCAAATATTTCAGTATTTGTTTCGTTTCTCATCTTTATGACAATGAAATAAGTTCCCTATTTTCTACCCCTGATAATGAGAGCTATGAAAATGAGCGTCGCATGTATGGGCGGAGCCAATTAACCGGAAGTTGGGGTCCCAGTGTCACATTACCATCCGGTCGATTGCCTGCCAGTTATGGATAACGTTAACGTTCACTGGAAAGACTTAGAAAAAAATGGGGGGGGGGGGGGTCTTGTTTTAAAGTTCTGGCTGTCTTTTAAAATAAAGGTTGCTTATTTTATGTTGCAACAAAAGACGCTGAATTATGGAGCTGTACATTTGGACTGATATCTTATCTTATATCTTATATCTTTCCTGTGTCGTTGAACGTCACATAGTGCTCTCAAGGTAGTTCGCCATTTTTTCCTGTCTTCGGTGAGTCTTTCAACCTCATCAAGGGATTTTATGCCTGTTAATTTGGCCTATCTTTTAGCAATGTCGTCTTCAGAATTTCACTCGATCCGCCTCTTTTTCTTTGGCCTGTTCTTTGGCGTGATATGGCAATATTCAAATCCATCCGCCTTTGGAATATAGTTCTTATAGCTTCACTTCCAAACATGGCTTGTTCCATCTTGCTGATATCATGACAAACTTGAGAAAATGTCACTTATAAAACTCAGGAAATTGAAGACTCGCTTTTCACAGTCGAATAATGAGATTCTCTTGTTTCAGTATAGATTTCAGCAAGCGTTTCCTTTAGAGAGAATACTGGAAAATATCTGCTCAATGAGAATACTGCATAACACCTGATGAATGACAATACTGGATAATACCTGATGGATGAGGATACTGGATAATACTTGATTAATAAAAATATTGGATAATGCTTGCTGGATGAGGATACTGGATAATATCTAACGAATGAAAATATTGGATAATGTCTGATGGATGAGGATACTGGAGAAATAAATGATGAAAGAAAATACTTGAAAATGCCTGATGAAAGAGGACACTGGACAATACTTGAAGAATGTGAATACTAGATAACACCTGATGAATGAGAATACTGGATAATGCCTGATGGATGAGGATACTGGATAATACCTGATGAGTACTGGGTAACTGTGACAGTATGACTAGGAAGTTGGTGACATCTAGTGAGAGAAGATCATGTACAAAAAGATGCACAGGAAGTAGCCGTAAAAATCGGGAATTATGAATCGTGCACCAACGAGTTGGAAACAAAAAGAGGGGAAACGACGCAAGTGACGACAGAGAAAACAACAGTTAGAGACGAAGAGACAAGAGAGAGAACAACGCTTAGATACGAAGAGATAAGAGAGAACAACGCTTAGATATGAAGAGACAAGAGAGAGAACAACGCTTAGATATGAAGAGACAAGAGAGGACAACGCTTAGATACGAAGAGATAAGAGAGAACAACGCTTAGATATGAAGAGACAAGAGAGAGAACAACGCTTAGATATGAAGAGACAAGAGAGGACAACGCTTAGATATCAAAAGACAAGAGAGAACAACGCTTAGATATGAAGAGACAAGAGAGAACAACGCTTAGATATGAAGAGACAAGAGAGAACAACATTTAGATATGAAGAGACAAGAGAGAACAACGCTTAGATACGAAGAGACAAGAGAGAACAACGCTTAGATATGAAGAGACAAGAGAAAACAACGCTTAGATATGAAGAGACAAGAGAGAACAACGCTCGGATACGAAGAGACAAGAGAGAGAACAACACTTAGATACGATGAGACAAGAGAGAGCAACGCTTAGATATGAACAGACAAGAGAGAGAACAATGCTTAGATACGAAGAGACAAGAGAGAACAACGCTTATATACGAAGAGATAAGACAGAACAACGCTTAGATACGAAGATACAAGAGAAAACAACGCTTAGATATGAAGAGACAAGAGAGAACAACGCTTAGATATCAAAAGACAAGAGAGAGAAAAACGCTTAGATACGAAGAGACAAGAGATAGAACAACGCTTAGATATGAAGAGACAAGAGAGAGAACAACACTTAGATACAAAGAGACAAGAGAGAGAACAACACTTAGATACAAAGAGACAAGAGAGACAATGGGGGAATTCGAAACGACAGAGGATGTGGGGTGGGGGACTTGAGCAGAGACGAAAACAACAACATCATCATCAACAACAACAAAATCAACAATAACAACAAGAGAATTGAAAGACAGAAAAAGTCAAGATAATGAGACGAGAGAGAGAGAGAGAGAGAGAGAGAGAGAGAGAGAGAGAGAGAGACGACAGAAAGTGTGGTTTTGTCAAAGCTTTGAGAATATTCAGCAGAAGTTTGTAAACAAATAAACTCTGAGAAATTTCTGGATGACTCACCCACGTCTGTTATATACAAAAACCCGTTGTTTGGAATGTCTTCGTTAAGTTACTTGATCGTTGAAACAAAAAATAGATAAAGTAATGAGAAAGAAAAGAAAACAAACAGAAAAAAAAAACAATAGTTGCACTACGACCCCCAAGTCATAATACCTGATGAATGCGAATACCGGTTAATACCTGAAGAATGAGAATACCGGATAATACATGATAAATGAGAATACCGGGTAATACCTGATAAATGAGAATTCCGGGTAATACCTGATAAATGAGAAAACCGGGTAATACCTGATAAATGAGAATACCGGATAATACCTGATAAATGAGAATACCGGGTAATACCTGATAAATGAGAATACCGGGTTATACCTGATGAATGAGGACAGTAGAAAATAGCAACTTTCCAGGAATAAGTTTTCAGAATGAGAAGGTTTTGTGAAAAGAGAACGGGGGGGGGGGGGGGAGAAGGGGGGATTAGCTTCAGCTGATACGTCAAAGTGCAGTGGCCCTCCTCTGTACATGACCAGTTGTTTGATATCTTTGTTTAATGACCATTATTTACATCCTGTCAAACAAACTTAATAGCATTTAAAGACAAGGTCTAAATAGAACTATGTAGAACGGAGGGTGACACTAGAAAGGAAGTTAGGATCAGAATTGCAAAAGCAGCATCAATCTTCAAGAATCTTGAGAACATGTGGAATTCAAAAGTTATAAGCACAAAAACCAAGTTAAGACTATTCAATTCAAATGTAATATCCACCCTCACTTATGCATGCGAAAGCTGCAAAACAACTAAAGAAATAGAAAAGAAATTCGACTCTTCTAAAACAAATGCCTAAGGAAAATACTCGGCATCAAGTGGAACGAATTCAAGAACAATGCAGAGATAAGACAGATGACTGAACAACAACCAGTCTCATGGGTGATCAGGAAAAGGAGATGGACATATGTTGGTCACTTGATGAGAAGAAATGATCAGAGAATCCCAAACAAGCTATCAAGTGGAACACAACAGGCTGAAGAAAAAGAGGCAGACCGCGTGAAACTCTGAAGAGGACATTATTAAGAGAGGCCAAATTAACAGGCATAAAATCCTTTGATGAGGTTGAAAGACTCGCCGAAGACAGGAAAAACTGGCGAACTACTTTGCGAGCCCTGTGTGACGTTTAACGGCACGGGAAGGATATAAGATATAAGATAAGAACGGAAGGCAATGTTTTAAAACTTGGACTGGGTTCAGCATGCTGGGTGCGTTGTGACAACATCAAAATAGCAGGGGGCACCACAGCAGCCCAATCTTCTCTGGGAAGAGGGCACATGATGATGATGACGATGGTGCACGCGCACATGTTAGTGCCAGGAATGGCGAACCGTAGACGACCAAGACCCTTTCCTATCTCTTTGGTGGTACCCCCAGTTACAGGCCGAGCCTGACTAACCGGGCAGAGATCACCATGGTCCTCATTGTGGTGGAGTCTGCTAAAGAAGTATCTGACACTCCCTGCCATTTAACTCCCCTCAGGGATTTGCAAAATAACCGCCATGACATGCTCCCTGTCGGACACGGTCCTGTGCTTCAACATCCTCACAGCAGTGGCTGCAAAAAAGACAAGCCCGCAGTTCCAAAACAAGAGGAGGAGGAGAAGAAGTAAGAGAAGAAGAAGCAGAAGAAGATGAAGAGGAAGAAGAAGAAAAAGAAGAAGAAGAAGAAGATGAGGAAGAAGAAGAATAAGGAGAAGAAATAAGAGAAGAAGAAGAAGAAGCAGAAGGAGCAGAAAAAGAAGAAGAAGGAGGAGCAGAATAAGAAGAAGAAGGAGGAGGATGAGAAGAAGAAGGAGCAGAATAATAAGAAGGATGAGGATGAGGGGAAGAGGAAGAAGAAGATAAAGAAGAAGAAGAAAAAAGAGGAGGAGGAAGAGAAGAAGAAGAAGAAGAATGAGCAAAAGAAAAAGGAGGAGGAGAAGACGAAGAAGAAGATGAAGAAGAAGAAGAAGAATGAGCAAAAGAAAAAGGAGGAGGAGGAGGAGAAGACGAAGAAGAAGGAGGAGGAGGAGGAGAAGAAGAAGAAAAAGAAGAAGTTGGAGGAGGAACAAAAGAAGGAGGAAGAGCAGAAGAAAAAGAAGAAGAAGAAGAAGGAGGAGGAGAAGAAAAAAAAGATGCAAGGGGAAAAAAGCAAAGGATTTAAAGTCCCTTCACAAGAAGATAAAAAAAGAAAGTACGTAGGAGATTTCTTGGACACAGCACAAACTACACAAAGAGGTCTTCAATATCTGTGGAGGAAACGACAGGTGACATACAATGTGTGGAATTCATTCATTACGTGCCGGATAGCGTTGGCGATCATGCCTCTCCATCTTGCACGATCCTTAGTTTTTCCGATCAGCTGAAATGCTTTCCTCTGTCCCTGCAACTTGGTCAGTCAGATGAGATAATTTTATCTTGGTCTTTCTCTCCCTCTTTTTCCCTTGATTTTTCCAGTCATTATTCAGTTCTCCAACATCTGTCTTCTCATGACATGTCCAAGTTCTCCAAGTTCTGTCTTCTCATAGCACGTCCAAGTTCTCCAACTTCTGTCTTCTCATGACATGTCCAAATTCTCCAACTTCTGTCTTCTCATGACATGTCCAAGTTCTCCAGCTTCTGTCTTCTCATGACATTTCTAGGTTCTCTAACTTCTGTCTTCTCATAACATGTCCAAGTTCTCCAATTTCTGTCTTCTCATGACATTTCTAGGTTTTCTAACTTCTGTCTTCTCATAACATGTCCAAGTTCTCCAACTTCTGTCTTCCCATGACATATCCAAGTTCTCCAACTTCTGTCTTCTCATGACATGTCCACATTCTCCAACTTCTGTTTTCTCATAACATGTCCAAGTTCTCCAGCTTCTGTCTTCTCATGACATTTCTAGGTTCTCTAACTTCTTTCTTCTCATAACATGTCCAAGTTCTCCAATTTTTGTCTCCTCATGACATTTCTAGGTTTAATAACTTCTGTCTTCTCATAACATGTCCAAGTTCTCCAATTTCTGTCTTCTCATGACATTTCTAGGTTTTCTAACTTCTGTCTTCTCATAACATATCCAAGTTCTCCAACTTCTGTCTTCTCATGACATATCCAAGTTCTCCAACTTCTGTCTTTTCATAACATGTCCAAGTTCTCCAACTCCTTTCTTCTCATAACATGTCCAAGTTCTCCAACTCCTTTCTTCTCATAACATGTCCAAGTTCTCCAACTCCTTTCTTCTCATAACATATCCAAGTTCTCCAACTCCTTTCTTCTCATAACATGTCCAAGTTCTCCAACTCCTTTCTTCTCATAACATGTCCAAGTTCTCCAACTCCTTTCTTCTCATAACATGTCCAAGTTCTCCAACCCCTTTCTTCTCATAACATATCCAAGTTCTCCAACTCCTTTCTTCTCAAAACATGTCCAATTTCTCCAACCCCTTTCTTCTCATAACATATCCAAGTTCTCCAACTTCTGTCTTCTCATAACATGTCCAAGTTCTCCAACTCCTTTCTTCTCATAACATGTCCAAGTTCTCCAACTCCTTTCTTCTCATAACATGTCCAAGTTCTCCAACTCCTTTCTTCTCATAACATGTCCAAGTTCTCCAACTCCTTTCTTCTCATAACATGTCCAAGTTCTCCAACTCCTTTCTTCTCATAACATATCCAAGTTCTCCAACTCCTTTCTTCTCATGACATGTCCAAGTTCTCCAACTCCTTTCTTCTCATGACATGTCCAAGTTCTCCGCTGGCTGTGGTTAAAATTGAAGCAAGTATTTTACACATACACACACACACACATCTATCCAAAGAATGAAACATTTGCTCACGTCCAGCCGCCCCTATTCCCCCGCCCCCCGCCCCCCCCCCCCAGACCCAACCCGACAAATCATTGATGAGCCGTGGCTTACTGTGTGCACACCGTGAGCGTAAACTACCAAAGAGTTTCTCACCAGCGACGAAAAGTAATCTCCCCAGTGCCAGCACGGCTGCACGGCCGCACGGCTGTGACAATGTGCAGCAGTACTGGGGGCTCTGAAGTACTTTCGCTCTATCAAGTTATACCCATTCAGGCCAAAACCTGAGGATTTGAGTTTCCCGCGGAACCTAAATCCTGCGTGAAGACATAATCAATCATCATCTTACAGAACAAGGGCGCAAATGAGACCAGCCCTAGAAACAAAGCAAGAGAGTAGTCTAAGATATCCTTTTGCAGATACTAAGAACCAGAGAGGAATATCATCGGCCGTAGCAACTGCCTAGAGATTTCGTTAAGAAGTATACTACCTGCTGCTTTAAGAAGTATACTACCTGCTGCTTTAAGAAGTATACTACCTGCTGCTTTTGCCTGGCTAAGTAAGGGTCGGTATTCATTAAAAAAAAAAACTTTCTGTCTGGTGAAGAAAGTTTTTTTTTTTAATCTAGGATTTAAAATTGAGTCTCGTTATCATTTTAATTATCGTCGTCTTTCTCTTAACTATCTGTAACAGTCAGCTAGTTTTCTCGAAGGAAACCAGTCTGGAGACGCCACAGAGGAGGGAAGATATAGTAATAAAGGTCAGACATAAACAATAAATGTCATAAAATACTGCTGTGTATGTCAGACATAAACAATGACTGTGACAGTTAGACATGCTTACTAAAAGATATTTCAACGTGAAAGGTCGGTTAACTAACAGTTGAAGGTAACTTACAAATGAATTAATACAGCGTTTCGAAGCGCCTAATCTTAATCTTAACTGTTTGACCGAGTCTTGTACTTTTTTGGTGTAATCACTGATTAAGCGAACTGTGCCTATAATCAAATAAACTGCAGATTAACACAAGATATATTTCTTCTTCTTCTTCGTTACAACAGTATTTGTTGGAAACCATGGAAACCATTTTCATATTATCCCACTCCTTTGTTCTCTCATTTCTTCTACGTGTTACTCCTCTGAACCGCTCGGATGGGGAGTGGGTTTATGGTGGCTTACACGGAGTCTCCATATTATACTAAGCTTCGTGGAGACACTCATATTACTCTTAAAACCACACACGTTTATTAGCCTCTTTAACTCTAACTACAGAAGCACTAGAACTTGCTTAGTGAAGCAGAGAGATGGTGCAAGGTCAAGTCTAGCTCCGACTTCTTGATCTGTATCAGCAGAGTCAGCTTTATATCATGCTCAGCTAGGATATTCATTAAACCAAAGAAAATCTGACACGATGAAGTCATTAAATGTTCTCCGTGGAAGTCGAAGTTTGCTTCAAATCGATCCTGGAAGTTCTACAATAAACGTGTCAAAAGTGCCTGCATTGCTACAAACAAAATTGAAACACACATGCATTAGTCAAGACAAGATTGAAACGTACCTGCATTAGTCAAGACAAGATTGAAATATACCCGGATTAGTCAAGACAAGATTGAAACACACATTCATTAATCAAAACAAGATTGAAACACACATCCTTTAATCAAGACAAGATTAAAACACATTCATTAATCAAGACAAGATTGAAACACACATGCATTAATCAAACCAAGACAGAACCGCGTCTGCGATGATTTAAACAATATTTAAACATCCATGCAGTAATCTAGACACAATTGAAACACCCCTGCATTGATTTAGACAAGATTAAAACACCCCATGCATTGATATAGACAAGATTAAAACACCACTGTATTGACCTAGACAACACAGAAAGACGCCTGCATTATTCTAGACAATATGAAACACCCCTGCATTGATCTAGACAAGACTGAAAAACCCCATCCAGTAATCTAGACAGGATTGAAAAAAACTCTAGTACATCTGTTTGCCCTTGGAACCAGCGGAGCCTTGAAGAATGTCCTAGTCCCAAGTTGCCTCCTCTTCCAAGAACTGCCAGCAAAGAATCTCTGAGGTTCCCAACATTTTAAAAACAAACCCCAGAAGAAAATCAAAACGCTGGGATTTTACCTTCGGGTAGCCATTTCCCTACGGTTTATCTGCGTTTGCCGTTTATTAACAGTTGCATTTATCGTTTTCTTTATTTTAAACAGATTTCTCCAACTTTCCATTACAATTCGTTATAACTGCTGAAGTTCTGGATCTTAGCAGCAAATGCTAGTAGCTGCCAAACATCTCAGCTGCAGCCTTCCAACCTCCATTAGCGTTTGTCTTTTGCTTGAGACGGTGAAACAAAACGAAGATGAATAATCCATTTGTTGCCCCTGCCCATAATTTTGTTTCCATTACATTCTCCCACAATGTTTCCTGCTAGCCCTCACACGCGCCAGTCGAAACAGCGAACTCCTCCAGCTCAAACATCCGGACAAACAGGTTGCCAAGCTCCCAGCCGAAATGTCCGGACAAACAGGTTGCCGGGCAGGTTGTGAACTGATAAGAATGACTTCAACATCTGTGCGAGACACCCCATAAACATCGGTTAACCACACCAGACAAAATGATAACGGGAGGTTTCGATGATATGGAGATTTACGTGCGTTTCCCAACACGTTTGGGTTGGTTCTTCGGGCAGTTGTTCTGCGCCAGTAATTAGTTTCTAGTCGATCTAACGGATTTAAGGAAAAAGAAAAGACGTTTTTATCAGAGTGATTTTTATGAAAACAGATAAAATAATGATAAATAATTCAGAGACACTGATGAAGCAAATTCTGCTGATAAACAGATAAAACCAAAATTTGCTGGTCAATGTTGATTGTGATGATTGACTGATTGATTGATCTTTATTTCTAAAGGTTTAAGAATTGGGCACGCAGGCCCGCCTGACATTCTGCCATTTGATTCAGATGAAGAACTCCAAGAAGGTTTGAAGATGGACTTCAGGATTTCAAGAGAATGAAACTGAAACATGTTCTTGAAATAAGTTCCTGAAATACGTTCCAGTATCATCATCATCGTCGTCATCATCAGGTGCCGTGCCGACTGGGGCTGGCTATTATGCTTCTCCAGAGTACCCGATCCTTCATGCAGGCCATCAGTTCAGTTGGTGATCTCCTCTCACACCATCTCGTCAGACTGTACAGTATCATTTCTCTTGATCTTCTTCCCTTTATTTTTCCTGTTGTTATAATATTTTCAATGCCCCCTCTTCTCATTGCATGTCCTATGAAAGTACATTTTCTCTCTCTTATTTTTTTGACAAGATTTGTTGTCTCTCCAGCTCTTCTCATACATTCTTCATTAGTTATTTTTGCTGTCCAGGGGATTCGCAACATTCTTCTAATAAACCACATTTCTGCTGCTTCCAATGATTTTTGTGCAGACTTGCCTATTGTCCATGATTCACTTCCATATAACAAGATATGTTAAATTTAGCACTTTAGGAATCGTTTTCTAACATTTATTGATAAGGATGTGTTGGATAATATGTTTCTCATTCCCTGAAATGCAGTCTTTGTTTGGCTTATTCTGTTCCTAATTTCTGTTCTGCATTCCCATCTGAAGTTATTACTGCTCCAAGATATTTGAATTTCTACACCTGCTTTAGAATAGTTCCGTTTAATTTTATACTGCATGCTGGTGGATTCTGTTTCTTAGATATAACCATAGTCTCTGTCTTTTTGATGTTCAAAGTAAGGCCTTTCTGCTCACTTTCTTTCGCGACTTTCTCTCTCTCTCTCTGAACCTTAAGTGCCAAGGGCACATGGGGCTTCTGCAAGGGTTTTCCACAAATGCCTGTCCTTCGCCTTTTTTTCTGCTCTTGCCCAGGTCAGCCCTCTACTGCTCAACATCCTTTCCGTTGTTCTTCTCCATGTCTCTTTTGGTCTACCCTTACTTCTGCTCCCCTGTGGTGTCCATCTTAGTGCTATTTTTGGTAGTGAGTTGTCAGTCATTTCGCAACTTTATCCAAGAGTTTTTGCAGGTCTTGTTGGTTCTCAGCTATCAGTACTGTGTCGTCAGCATACCGAAGGTTGTTAATATTGTATCCTCCAATTTTTATGCCTGGTTCTGTGATGATCGTTCTTAGAATATTCTCGCTGTACAGAGAAAAAAGGTCTGGAAATAGTACACATCCTTGTCGAACCCCTTATTTTATAGGTTCCAGTATACGTTCTTGAAAACAAACATCCCGAAATACCAAATACAGTTTGTTTGTTGAATGAGTGGCTGAAACTAGAAGTGAAATAGGTCGGAAAATGGATGTCATTCATTTGCATGTCCCTTGCGGAACTTTGCCTCCCAAACAGCTCTCCTGTAAGCCTCCCGGTTGTAAGCAAGATGCCCTGCTGCTGATGCATCCATTTGCAGATCATCAACGATGTCTTGCATCCATCTTCACCTTGGTCTTCCTCTCTTTCATTTCCCCATTATGTATCCTTCCAAGACTGTCTACTCTAAATTATCATGACGTTTAATATGTCCAAAAGATTTAACTTTTCTCTCTTTAATCTTCCTTACTAGCCAGCCTTCTTCAATATTAAGTTCTTGTAGTATGGATATATTTGTTCTTTTTTGTGTCCATGATATTTGAAGAACTCTTCTATAGCATTTACATTCAAAGCCATTTATGTGTTTCTGCTTTGTTAAATGTCCAGGTCTCACAGGCATATGTTGCTATGGGAAAGATGCATGCTTTTAAAAATCTTATTGTTTTAGTTCTGTCTGTTCCTCTCCACATATTCTTTAGTTGTTTTACTTTTTGAATAGCGATAGATGCCATATTTTAAATTTCCATTGATGTAAGGTGTTTCAATCACCCAAAAATTGTGTTTGAGGAGCGATAAAAGACAAGAACCTCTGATAATCCGGAATAAGGTTTTGAAAGGTGACAGGTTACAGGAGATATCAATCCTGCACGTGACTTTTGATAATGACAAAAACATGGGCCTCTGATAATCCGGAACATGGTTTGAGAAGAGAGATACATCAGAGAAGTGGGAATATGTCCTATAATGCTTGGCCATACATTTCAAAAACATATAACAAATACATACAACAAAAACATACAACAAAGACAAACAACAACGACATACGACAAAGACATACAGCAAAGGCATACAACAAAGACAAACAACAAAGATATACAACGAAGACAAACAACAAGGAAATACAACGAATACAAACAACAAGGAAATACAACGAAAACATACACCAGAGACATACAACTAAGACATACAACATGATATCAACTATGCGTTTGACATTTTACACTAAGTGTGAAATGATGTAATAAATATCACGATAACATATATCATTATAGCTGATATATAACGAAGAAGGTACAGGTAATTTGCCCACGGTCTACTGAGATCAAAGCCGACTTCACCGACTATCAGGTGCTAGCAGTACCAGAAGTTGAATGACCTAATTACATATACACCTGCATTTTAATCCAGGGAGAAGGCTGCTTCTAGATATATAATCATTTAATCGAAGGTATATAATTATACTTTAGATATAGTTTCGTATCTCTGAGTATATATTCCTATCATCTTGCAAGCCCGCCTACTTTTTTAAAATGAAATCTCATCCTGGATTGTATTGGTGTTAAAATATAATATTACTCCGCGAGTATGGGAACTACATCTTGTGATAACTAGCGGAGGAAAACTGTGGTGATACGGTTAAACTAAAATTTGGTAAGTTGGACAGTGGAGCCTTGATTTGAAGATTTTGTTACTATCACTTGAGAACAGGAATTACTTTATGTGAGGATTTTGAGACGTGAGAACCCAAAGGAAAAAGAAAGAATGGAAGATGAGGAGAAACAAAAAAAATATCACAACATTAGTAAGCACAAGGCAGAGGAAAGGAAAACATCTGACGATGATGGCGATATTGACAACGGGTAGAAAATTGGGAACACATGGTCGCCAACGTATATTTCTTCTTCTTCTTATTCTTCTTCTTCGTCTTCTTCTTCTTGTTCTTCTTGTTCTTCTTATTCTTCTTGTTCTTGTTCTTCTTGTTCTTCTTTTTCTTGTTCTTCCTCCTCCTCCTCCACCTCCTCCTTCTTCTTCTTTTCCTTCTTCTTCTTCTTCCTTCTTCTTCTTCCTTCTTCTTCTTCTTCTTCCTTCTTCCTTCTTCTTTTTCTTCCTTCTTCCTTCTTCTTCTTCCTTCTTCTTCTTCTTCTTTTTCTTCTTCTTCTTCTTCTTCTTCTCTGAGCGACTCCTGAATACAGCAGCTTTCCAAGCCATTGAGGCTCACTCCTGTAGACAAGACACTTCTCCATTCCTCTCCCTCTTGATCTTTTCTTGACAATTATCGATACCAAGAGAGCGTGTATATCTTCTTCTAGGTTGTCTCGCCATCATTGTCTAGATCTACCTCTTGGTCTGTTCCCTTTCATGATTTCTGTATCTGCCATTTTTTTTTTTTTTTTGCCTATCCTCCTCCATTCTCTCTAAATGTCCGGGGCTACTTCCGGCTGTTGTTTAATTGTTGTTATAAGCGGAGAGTCAAGTGTCTTCCATGTCGTTTACCATTTAAAGTTACCCCATTTCGAGGCTTTCCTGTCTGCTTCATAACACTGCTCAGTTAGTTGTACAGAAATGGGGTCCTGTCTGCTTCATAACGCTACTCAGTTAGTTGTACTAGTTGTACAGAGATAGAGTCCTGTCTGTTTCATAAATCTGCTAAGTTAGTTGTACAGAGTTGGTGTCCTATCCGTTTCGTATCGGTACTCAGTTAGTTGTACAGAGATGTTGTCCTGTATGTTTCATAAACCTGCTAAGTTAGTTGTACAGAGATGGTGTCCTGTATGTTTCATAACGTTACTCAGTTAGTTGTACAGAGATGGGTTGTACAGAGATGGGGTAAGTCACTGAAACAAAACTTCAACCCGCAACCTGGAAGACTAGGTTGGCTAGTTTCATCGCCTCTGGCCCCCTACCTGCACAGATCTTCCCAGTTTTGTTAAACCTGCTAGAAGTAGACCTCCCCCTACCTGCACAGATCTTCCAAGTTTTGTTAAACCTGCTAGGAGTAGACCTCCCCCTACCTGCACAGATCTTCCAAGTTTTGTTAAACCTGTTAGGAGTAGACCTCCCCCTACCTGCACAGATCTTCCCAGCTTTGTTAAACCTGTTAGGAGTAGACCTCCCCCTGGTACAGCTCTAGGGGTTGGTCAGAGTGGCCAGGCTGCCACTCCAGGATAAGGGGCCATCTCCATGTGGCTGTCTAACACTGGGCCGACTAATGACCTGACCAGAACACTAATCTTGACCTAAAGATGAACTTTATGATACACATGTTTTGCTAGCCATCTTCATCCTTATACGAAAGGTGCTCATTACAACGTTTGTTCTCTTGTAAGATAGTTGCATGTTTAGCAGGCGTTAGATGTTTGTGGAAGGTTTTCACAGCATCACTTTTGCTGAATAGTTGATGGCTGCTTCTGTCGATATCTGATTGGAACATTAACCTACAGTATCAACAAGCAGTCCTTCTGTTGCAAGGTCTAATCTCCGGCGGGGAGCTTGAGTATTCTGTTGCAAGATCTAATCTCCGGCGGGGCGCCTGAGTATTCTGTTGCAAGGTCCAATCTCCGGCGGGGCGCTTGAGTATTCTGTTGCAAGGTCTAATCTCCGGCGGGGCGTTTGAGTATTCTGTTGCAAGATCTAATCTGCGACGGGGTGCTTCAGTATCCTGCATTCAATTTCACCACTTTCTTTTCTCATCCAGTCAGGCAAAAGGAAGTTTCCACTTGGCACGGTTTCTTCCCAGTTATTCACAGCCCTCGTGGTTTATGAAAAGACCTCTCTTTATTTATAACAACTGTCACTGAAATATCGGTTTTGATGTATGTATGGCTTCCCGCGTTGTTGAAGTTTGCTGTATATTTACTGAAGTTCTGACGGCAGTTTCTAGCATCAAGTCTGCCCACGCTCTTGAGACTGCGCTATCACTGCTACATACATTACGCCATACAGAAGTGTAAATATATATATATTAGGTATTTCTCGTGATGTTTGCAGCATAATTGCTCCCGAAGATGTATTGACAATGGCAAGTGATGTATGGCATTCTACCAACAATTCGTGAGTTATTACTTCTTCAAAACGTTTTAAAACTAGAAATGCCAAGCTACAAGGACGCTTTATGGTCGATAAGTGCGCCACAGACCACGTGGAAATGTCGTCATATTGTCTCTCAGGTATACAAAAGCCTACCTGTATTCGGGATGTCTGGGACAGCATTGTCTATACCTGTTTATCAGATATTTCTGTAGCACTCTTTAACTATAAACTTGCTTGATAGTGGCAGGCAGTGCGCATACCAGGTGCCTGTCTGCGCATGTGTAGAAGTGGTGGTATTCAGCATTTTACCTGAGCTGGAGAGAAAGTCCTGGAACATTGACGTCAAGGCTCACTGAGCTATGACACGCAATATCCCACTCAGTGAAGACATGCTTCTGTAACAGATTCCTCTGTGTATATATATATAACGATTTGAATCACGTGATGACTGAAAACAATTCTCATTTTCGTTCATTCCTTTTCATCCTTTTTTTTTTGGCATCCCAAGTAATTAAGGCACTTTAGAGCAGATGGAATCTATCCACATCCATTTTTTAACGACCAGCTGTTAACTTAGAACTAACGGCCAGCTGGTAACTTAGAACTAGGGACCGTCTGTTAACTTAGAACTAAGGACAAGTTGTTAACTTAGAATTAAGGACCATCACTTAATTTAGAACTAAGGACAATCTCTTAACTTAGAACTAAGGATCCTCTCTTAACTTAGAACTAAGGATCCTCTCTTAACTTAGAAATAATGACCAGTTTTTAACTTAGAACTAAAGGCCAGCTGTTAACTTAGAACTAATGACCAATTTTTAACTTACAACCAAAGGCCAGCTGTTAACCTAGAACTAACGACCAGTTATTAACTTAGAATTAAAGGCAATCTGTTAATTTAGAACTAACAACTAGATGTTAACTTAGAACTAAAGATCAGATGTTAATTTAGAACTAACAACTGGTTGTTAACTTAGAACTAAAGGCCAACTGTTTACTTAGAACTAAAGGCCAGTTGTTAACTTCTTAGAACTAAAGGCCATCTGTTAACCTAGAATTAACGACCAGTTGTAACTGAGAACTAAAGGACAGCTGTTAACTTAGAAATAACGACCAGTTGTTAACTTAGAAATAAAGGCCAGCTGTTAACTTAGACCTAACGGCCAACTGTTAACTTAGATGTCTCATTTAGAAACTCTAACCAATGTAACAGCACAAAAAGTGTTTCTGTCCGCCATATTTTAGAATGTTATAGATCAAGACAAGAGGAGGACGCATCATAAATCATACATCATACATCACAAACAGAAACCATTGCTCCACAATGTGAACGATTTCTGAGTTTTGGATCGAGGAGCGTGCGACCTTATCGGAAACGTAATCGTCCGCGAGACTTGCTAGTGTTTTGTTTCCGTGGTCAGCGATGTGCGTTTTATCAGTCGTGTTCATTCATGTCTGAGGCATGGCCGGGTTTGGTTTGGTTTTCCTGGTGCATATGAATTGTTGCTAAGAAGTTCTGTTATATTATGTGATTTGGACGACTGACTGTCTAGCTATGATCTATGCTCGTGCCCACTTCATGTGATGTAAGTTTTGTGTACTTGTGAAGTAAGTTTAGATGTAAGTTTTGTGTACTTGTGAAGTAAGTTTAGATGTAAGTTTTGTGTACTTGTGAGGTAAGTTTAGATGTAAGTTTTGTGTACTTGTGAAGTAAGTTTAGATGTAAGTTTTGTGTACTTGTGAAGTAAGTTTAGATGTAAGTTTTGTGTACTTGTGAAGTAAGTTTAGATGTAAGTTTTGTGTGCTTGTGAAGTAAGTTTTGATGTAATTTTCGATGTAATGTATCTAGTGATGTAAACTGAGCTGACGGTGAAGTTCTGTTGCATTGTCAAGTGTTACTGTGATATATGTATTTTATTTGTGATTGATCACTTATTGAACATTTCATCTTGATCATCATTCACACTTTGATCATTATTACATGTATGATCTTATATGCTCTTTTGCAATGCACACTGATTTATCATGATTTTCATTCATATTGATTATAACGTTTCATGCGTAATGATTATTATGTAGTCGATATGCCATCCGTTCACCTGATTAACATGTATGTGTGCCATCTGCAGATAATGGTCGGGGGATTTTTCACGCCTCATTGTTGTGAAGTTTCAGGAATTTGTGCCATCAGAGTGAATTGCCAACTGTACGCTTGTTCTTGTGGAGGTTCTTTGTAAGAGCTGTGTGAGGTTGTAGGATATATGTCATTTGAGTTCATCATTGAGATATTGCAGGGCAGTTGAATGTTCATTGCCACATGTTATCAGGTCAGAGTTATTGTTGCTCTGAATAGTCCTACTCGCTGAATCATTTATCATATAACCTTCCATATCATTGATTAATATTTTCTTGTCGCTGTTCTAGTTGTCATTGGCGGTTGTGGTTATGTGTTTGTTGAGGTTTAGTATTGTGATTAAATGATGCATTACTTGATTACACACTTATTGATTCATATTTTACATGTTACGTTGTAATATGTGTTATAAATGCCAGATGCCTCAGCAGTTTTCATGACAATAAGCATACAACGGGCAAGGGAATGAGAGCTATGGCTGGTTATATAATGAGGGATTAGAACACATCCCTCTTAGTACAGCTGTACGTACAAGAATTGGGGCATTGTTTGGAATTTCCTACCACTTAACTGTCTGTAAACGTGTACAGATCGGGTTTTTCCCATAGAGTCGCCTCTAGATAGGTCCCAGGATAAGGTTGTTAGCCTTATGCCCAACTCCCGATGCAGGATATGTGACAGATTAAGCGGAATCCCGCTGATTATTGCACGCCGGCGAGAGCGTCAAAAACACGTCCTCCATCTTTCACGTCACACCGGAAGTCTAGATTTTATACTTCAACTAAGAAAAGTCTACATTTGCTTCAGAAAATAGACTTATAACTTAACAGCAACAGGCATCTAATACAAAACCGCAGATCCGAAAAGAAAATCTAAAAAAAAAATGTGATCTCTCATGAATAGAATACTTCTCCACAAAGTCAAACTAGAACGCGGAATTCAGTTTAAGAATGCCCTGCCATGTTTATTTATCATTGTTAAAATTTACCACAAAACATAGCTTTCTCTCCAGGCTACACTTTGATGTACTCGTCTTCATGTCTGCTTTGATATACTCGCCTTCACGTCTGCTTTGATGTACTCACCTTCACGACTGCTCACTTACCTTATTCCACCTAAAGACTTAGCCGCCTTCCTATTACTACAACTAGGGGACCTAGGCCTTTCCAGCGGGACTTGAACCACTCACTATACAATAAGACACGAACGCTTTAACCACTCCGGCACTTAGGCAATCGAAACCATCTTGAGCCGTAGATGTAGTAACTTTCATGATGCGCTTCTCTGTGCCCAAAAAAATTATTTCCATGGTTCCTGATGGCAAAAAGGTCTGAGAAACTCTGATCGCAGAAAGGTCTGAGAAACTCTGATAGGTCTGAGAAACTCTGATCGCAGAAAGGTCTGAGAAACTCTGATGGCAGAAAGGTCTGAGAAACTCTGATGGCAAAAAGGTCTGAGAAAGTATGAAGACAGAAAGCTGTGGCGGAAAGATCTGAGGAGCCACTGACAATAAAAAGGTCTGAGAAACTCTGATGGCGTAAAGGTCTGATGACAGAAAGGTCTGAGAAGCCTCTGACAGCAAAAAGGCCTGAGAAAGATCTCATGTAGAGAGAGAGAGAGAGAAACTGTGCTCGGTTAGAGCATTAGACTAACAGGCATGGGAACCGAACAAATTGCTCTCTATGTACATCAGTATGTTCAGACTCAACTTTAGATGCCCCAAGTTCTCCACAGACACCAACGTCTGCTACAATAATCAAATAAATAAGCTTTTAGCTTTAATTAAAAATCGAAGTTACCCCAGCCAGGAAAAAGTTGATCAAATTTATAAAGTTATTCCCCCTGCAGGGCTGAATGGGTCTGGCTCATTGGATTATCCATGTGTCCATCTTCTCGTGGCCACAGAGCTACAGACAATGCGGGGAGCACGCTGAATGGATGCGGGATTAAAGGGTTAACGCAATCATTTTGCCAGTATTTAGTTTAAAGTTTTTATCTTTTCAGTGGTTTATATTTCCCGAATTTTATATTTATTTGCCTCGTTGAAAAGTTTGGTTGAATTTTTGCGAAAAGAATCAGCTGTGGTCATTTTTGCAGACAGAAGGCCGCATTTGTGCCGCGAGCCAACGTTTTTGAGCGTTAGATTTTACCTTAACTTACATCTTAAATCCTTCCTGTGCCGTTAAACGTCACATAGGGCTCGTAAGTTAGCTCGCCAAGTTTTCCTGTTTTCGGCGAGCCTTTCAACCTCATCAAGGGATTTTATGTCTATTAATTTGGCCTCTCTTATTAATGTCCTCTTCAGAGTTTCACGCCGTTTGCCTATTTTTCTTCGGCCTGTTGTGTTCCACTGGATAGCTTGTTTTGGGATTCTCTTATCGTTTCTTCTCATCACGTGACCAACATATGTCCATCTCCTTTTCCTGATCACCCATGAGACTGGTTGTTGTTCAGTCATCTGTTTTATCTCTGGATTGTTCTTGAATTCGTTCCACTTGATGCCGAGTATTTTCCTTAGGCATTTGTTTTCAAAAGAGTCTAATTTCTTAAAATTATCAACAATGAATCCCTGTGTATGCTCTCAAATGTCGTATTAAAGTCTATGAAGTTCAGTATTAATGATTTCTGCTTTTCAATATGTCCTTCAAGTATTATTCTTAGAGTAAAGATCTGGTCGAGACAACTTCTCCCTTTTCGAAATTCTGCTTGTTCTTCTCTCATTGCGGTATCGACTATATCTTTAAGTTGTTCTAAATGACCTTGCAAAATACTTTTGACACAACTGATATTAAGGTTACTCCTCTCCAATTGTTACAGTCGCTAAGGTTGCCTTTTTTGTTTTTGTATTTTAACAATGGTTCCTTTTTTCCATGTATAAGGGACTTTTTCTTCTTTCCAAACTTTATTAAACATTCTCTGTAGTTGGTTCATGTTGTCACTATTGATAGCTTTTAACATTTCGGATGTTATTTCATCTTCACCTGCAGCTTTGTTGTTAGCCATTAAATTCACTGCTGTTTCAATTTCATGCAATGTAATTTCATCTAGGTTGACATTTAGTTGTGGGGCTGGTAAGTCGGTTTCAAGTTTTATCACTTCTTTTGGGTGTGGTCGATTAAGCATTTCTTGGAAGTGTTCAGCCTATCTTTGTTTTGGTCTTTACTTGATGTTAATAGGATTCCAGTTTTGCTAAGGATTGGTCTTTCTTTAGATGTAAAGCCTCTTTTGTATGTTATATAAAGTTTTGCTGTCTTCTGTTTTTTGTTGCTTTCTCTGTTTCTTTCGCCATGTTGTCTATGCATTCTCTTTTATCCCTTCTAGCTGAACTTGTTACTTTCTTGTCTATTTCTTTATATGTTGCTTTCAACATGTCTAATTTGGCTGCTCGTCTTTCATGTATATACTTCCATGTTTTATCTGATATCCATGCTTTTCTATTTGTTTTTTTCAGTCCAGCGCTTACTTTTGCTGTTGTGATTATGGCTGTGCTGTAAGAATTCCATAATGCATCTATATCTATCTCCTCTACTTCAATGAGTGTTGTGGAGTGATTGACAAGTTCCTGATTGAAATTACTGTTAGTATTCTCTTCTTGTAGGCTGTGGCTGTTTATCTTTCTGTGTATTGATTTCTTGTGTTGGCTTTCAGTTTTAGTTTTATTTTACCTATACACAGGTTGTGATCACTGTTAACATCTGCACCCCTATAAGCCCTTACATCTATCAGAGATGTTCTGTATTGCTTTCTAATACAAAAATGATCTATCTGGTTTCTAGTTCTATCACCTGGAGATATCCACGTTGTTTTATGTATCTCTCTGTGTGGAAATATTGTGCCTCCAATGACTATGCCCTCTGTTAGACATGTTTCAATTAATCTTTCTCCGTTCTGATTCATCGTGTCATTTCCTTCTTTCCCCATCACTTTTTCAACGTCGGTGTTATCTTTCCCTACCTTAGCGTTGAAGTCCCCCATAACAATTAGGATATCGTGTTTAGGGACTTTGTTGATGATTTGTTGTAGTTGGTGATAGAAGTCGTCTTTCACATCATCATCTGCATCGTTCGTGGGTGCATAACACTGTATTATTGTCATTTTTCCGTGTCTTAGGTTGTATCGTGCTCTTATTAAACGACTGTTCACTGGTTCCCATTCTATAAGGCTCTTTGCTGCTACATTTGACATAATAATACCTACCCCCATCTCATTGTTTACCATCGTCTCTGCCTGAATGTATTATTTAACTTGCCGTTTTACACCGATCTTTTACCTGCTTCTGGCCATCGCATTTCAATGATGCCCAGTATGTCTAGATGGTATCTCTCCATTTCTTTGATGACCTGAGTAGTTTTTGTTGGTGCTGCCATTGTTCTTAGGTTCCAGAATCCAATCTTTGTCATATGTTTGAGGCCGACGAATGTACTCTCTGAGCTCTTCGGAGTTGGCATCCCTGATGCTCGGTTGGTTTCGTTGCGACTTTCGATAACAAGTTCTTTTTTTCCCCATCTAGAGTCGCCTCTAGGTAGGTCCCAGGATAAGGCTGTTAGCCTTATGCCCAACTCCTGATACAGGATCTGTGATAGATCAAGCGGAATTCCGCTGCTTTCTGCATGCCGGCAAGAGCGTTAAAAACACATCCTCCATCTTGCACGTTACACCGGAAGTCTGTATTTTATACTTGAACTAAATAATAGCAAAATGACACACAGTAACAAAAAGAAAAAAAAAACTCTTTTACCCTTATCAAAAAAATATATCCCTGGTTGTGACTTGTAGAGAGACAGGAAGAGAGCGGAGCAAATGTGCACAGGATAAAGGTTTTGTAGGCAAGATCACAAGGGAAATCAAGACAGAGACAGGACCACGAGACAGATAAAGACAGCCAAGACTATGAGATTGAGAGACAGCAAAACGACTGTTTACAAGTAACTTGAGTTATTGAAAATTCTGACCGAGAAAGAAAGAAAGAACAAAGAAAGAAGCAGTGAAAGAAAGAAAGAAAGAAAGAAAGAAAGAAAAATCCCTTTTCAATCTCACGTTGAAAGCAACAAAGAATAATAACATATTCACGAAGTAAGAAAAAGAAACAAAAGGACGGACATACAAACCGAAAGACACACACAAAGAGATATTACACCAAAAATTATCGATCAGATGAGACAGAAAAACTGGAAAGAGCAGAAAAGGAAATAATAAAGTTAACAGATCTAAACTCTAAAAACTGATTTTGACGTCGCAAGCAGCATAAATATACAAGTAGCATGTTAGGGAAATTGAATTTGACTGTTTTGTTGTGTACAACATTTTACACAACATTCTGGTAACCTTTCACAACAAACACTGGCTTTGACAGTCCAAGTCCTGGACAAAAGACATTCGCGTCAATTGCTTAAAAAAGGACGAAAAGACTTTTTTCTAAAAAGCCAGCTAGAGAGCACGAGAAAGACGTTTGTTTGAAATGAGAAATGTCTACGTGAAATACGAGAAACATCTACTTTAATCTTATCAGGCTGTATGTCTACGTGAAATATGAGAAACATATACTGTAATCTTATCAGGTTGTATATCTACGTGAAATATGAGAAACATATACTGTAATCTTATCAGGTTGTATATCTACGTGAAACACGAGAAACATCTACTCTAATCTTATCAGGTTGTATATCTACGTGAAACACGAGAAACATCTACTGTAATCTTATCAGGTTGTATATCTACGTGAAATATGAGAAACATCTACTGTAATCTTATCAGGTTGTATGTCTACGTGAAATATGAGAAACATCTACTGTAATCTTATCAAGTTGTTTATCTACGTGAAATATGAGAAACATATACTGTAATCTTATCAGGTTGTATATCTACGTGAAATATGAGAAACATCTACTGTAATCTTATCAGGTTGTATATCTACGTGAAATATGAGAAACATATACTGTAATCTTATCAGGTTGTATATCTACGTGAAATATGAGAAACATATACTTTAATCTTATCAGGTTGTATATCTACGTGAAATATGAGAAACATCTACTGTAATCTTATCAAGTTGTTTATCTACGTGAAATATGAGAAACATATACTGTAATCTTATCAGGTTGTATGTCTACGTGAAATATGAGAAACATCTACTGTAATCTTATCAGGTTGTATATCTACGTGAAACACGAGAAACATCTACTCTAATCTTATCAGGTTGTATATCTACGTGAAACACTAGAAACATCTACTCTAATCTTATCAGGTTGTATATCTACGTGAAATATGAGAAACATATACTTTAATCTTATCAGGTTGTATGTCTACGTGAAATATGAGAAACATATACTGTAATCTTATCAGGTTGTATATCTACGTGAAATATGAGAAACATATACTGTAATCTTATCAGGTTGTATATCTACGTGAAATATGAGAAACATATACTGTAATCTTATCAGGTTGTATATCTACGTGAAATATGATAAACATATACTGTAATCTTATCAGGTTGTATATCTACGTGAAACACGAGAAACATCTACTCTAATCTTATCAGGTTGTATATCTACGTGAAACACGAGAAACATCTACTCTAATCTTATCAAGTTGTATATCTACGTGAAATATGAGAAACATCTACTGTAATCTTATCAGGTTGTATGTCTACGTGAAATATGAGAAACATATACTGTAATCTTATCAGGTTGTATGTCTACGTGAAATATGAGAAACATATACTGTAATCTTATCAGGTTGTATATCTACGTGAAATATGAGAAACATATACTGTAATCTTATCAGGGTGTATATCTACGTGAAACACGAGAAACATCTACTGTAATCTTATCAGGTTATATATCTACGTGAAATATGAGAAACATCTACTGTAATCTTATCAGGTTGTATATCTACGTGAAATATGAGAAACATATACTGTAATCTTATCAGGTTGTATATCTACGTGAAATATGAGAAACATATACTGTAATCTTATCAGGTTGTATATCTACGTGAAATATGAGAAACATATACTGTAATCTTATCATGTTGTATATCTACGTGAAATATGATAAACATATACTGTAATCTTATCAGGTTGTATGTCTACGTGAAACACGAGAAACATCTACTCTAATCTTATCAGGTTGTATGCACAGCTCCTCATATTATCAAGGAAGTACCGCCCCCCCCCTCCCTTCTTTCTTTCTCCCTCTCTCTCTCTCTCTCTCTCATGTAAGAGTTGGGCCCTTTAAACTTCTGACGCTCATGTGACTCCCAGAAATTTTATTATAATCATCTGAAGTAATAATCATCATTCCCGAAGCTGATAATGAGATGACGCTTAAGAACAGTAAACGTTAATAAGATCAGGAAAGCTGTCTTCCACCGGGAGGGTCAAGCGCGTTTCAGATAACTGACTGAAGAAGAAGAAGAAGAAGGAAGAAGAAGAAGAAGGAGGAGGAGGAGGAAGAAGAAGAAGAAGAAGGAGGAGGAGGAAGAAGAAGAAGAAGAAGAAGAAGGAAGAAGAAGAAGAAGAAGGAAGAAGAAGGAGAAGAAGAAGAAGAAGAAGGAGAAGACGAAGAAGAAGAAGAACTCACTCTGAATGTTATAGTTTTAAGTACGAGCTATCTTCCATAACTTTAGACACGACGGCCAGGTTGGTTGAGTGGTTAGGCTCTCGGGCTACTAATACTGTGGCATTAGGTTCGAGTCCCAGCAGTGCGGATTTTTTTTCTTCTGCTACCACCACAACACAAAGCCCCCGGGGTCCACCCAGCCTCTAAAGATGGGTATGAACAGAAGTATGGGAAGGTGAATTCGGCCGCCAGGCGTAATGCTGACCACATCAGACTTTCATGTGCCGAAGGTCTTGGAAAATACAGGCCGAACACTCGGTGTGCCTTAAAGGCAAGGAAACGGGGATCTTACCTGTACTAAGTGTAGGCACATTTGGCCTAACAGACATGGACATTTAAGACTAACACTATAACCCACAAATATATATATAACATATGTAAGGGTGTCTGAGTGGCAAAGTGGTTAGTGCACTGGTCTCTCATGGCGAAGGTCGGGGGTTCGAATCCGGCCGGAGGCACCCCCAGTCACCCAGCTGTAGAAATGGGTACCCGACTTCTCCTGGAGTTGGGGAAGGAAAGGCGGCCAGGCGTGATACTGACCATATCACCCTCTAGTGTGCTGACAGGTCAAGGAAAATATGGGCACTAACACCATATCTCTATGTGCTTCCAAGGCATGAGAAGATTACCTTTAACTTTACCTTATATATAAAGTGAATGTTACTCTTTTGTTTATATGAAGCTCTCGGAAAACTTCACTTATTTTTTTAAAATCCATTAATTTTTATCTGAAAATTGCACACAAGAAACATTTAACCTTTAAGCTCTAACTAAATATCACCCACGTCACATGAACATTATTTGTCATCAAATATAGCCATCTTTTACCTGAAAATGACGCCATTCTCCATTTCTGGCGTTTCGACCGTTTAAAGTTCATAATCTAGCAGATTATGTTTAAAATCTGGCTTCTTTCTCCTGCATTGTAAAAAGAGCTACAAAACAGTTCGCGATGAGGGTTAATAGTTAAGATAAACATAGTTAATAGTTTTATTAACCATAAAATGTTATTTTATTATGGATGTCTTGCTTTAAGAAGCATAAAACTATGCTGAAGACCATTCTTGAGGGCAAGATCGAAAGGAAGAAAACAAGAGGACGATAGCCACGTATATGGGTGGACAACGACAAGAGTACGACAGCCACGTAGACGGGTGGACAACGACAAAAGGACGACAGCCATGTAGATGGGTGGACAACGTCAAGAGGACGAGAGCCATATATATGGGTGGACAATGACAAGAGGACGATAGCCATGTAGATGGGTGGACAACGTCAAGCGGACGAGAGCCACATATATGGGTGGACAATGACAAGAGGACGACAGCCATGTAGATGGGTGGACAACGTCAAGAGAACGACAACCGCGTATATGCGTGGACAACGTCAAAAGGACGACAGCCACGTAGATGGGTGGACAACGACAAGAGGACGACAGCCACGTAGATGGGTGGACAGCGTCAAGCGATAGACAGGGACAGGTTGGGACGAGTCTAATAATAAAGCAAGAAGCAGAGCTGGGTGGAGACTTATTGCAGTCAGCTTTCCGTGGGGAGACGGCACATGATGATGATAATGATGATTGCTTAAAAGTTTGAGAAGACAGATAACGATATGTCCTGAAGACTTATCTCTAACCGATTCTCAGGTATATCTTCAAACTTTCCTAAAGCCCTTTGTTTGTCTCACTCTTCTGGCCCACATGGGTGTACCAAACCAAGAAGCCCTCGGTTTTACAGGAGCCCTAAATTTGTCAACATAATTACCCCTTCACCCAACAAAATATTATCCTAACGATAATGTCATGAGAAACAGAATTTTATCAGCAATATTTTATAAAATTTATCAGCAAAAATTCTGTGACATTTATCAGCGTTTTAGCACTGCAGAGATAACTGTTTCTAAACGGGATAATTTTTTTATCAGCGGTAAAAAAAAAACAACAAAAAAACCGACTGAACTTTGAAACAGAAGAAACTTAAGGTATGGCTAAATCCGCTCTAAAGCTGGCGCTCTTTCTGTCTTAAGTACGGTAATGTGTTATTGTTCATCATTAAATCACATTCTTTGTCTCTGCTTCCTGCAAACATATTTTTTGACCTGTTTGTTGTAGGTTGAATACAACTCCCCCCCCCCCTTCCCTCCCTCTCTCCCCCTGCAGGACAAACCTGCTTCCGCTTATACTGCAGGTGGCTGTATCAGCGGTTCTCAAGCTTTGTCATGACGCAGACCCATGAGGTTAAATCTCTCTCTCTCTCCGGCCTCACCTCACATCAGACACTTGTTATTAACTTTTAAGAAAAACAAAAATGGCAGTTTTCTCATTTTGTTCCCTGCTGTAAAGGTTCAAATATTATAAAATACTTTAAAAGCTCGGAATAGACATCTGATCATTCTCCAGTGAACACGTGAAACCTGTGTTTAGTGTAACATTTCTGCGGAGGTCTTGGGATTTTTAGTTGGTAATGAGAGGGTTAATTTGTTTTCTTTTTTTCATTTGAAATATTTTGATCAGTGTTTTGAGAATTTGTGCCACTGAGCTGTTTGTGATTTTAAAAATTAAAATGAGAAGAAGAAGAAGAAGAAAAAGAAGAAGAAGGAATAAGAAGAAGAAGGAAGGAAGGAAGGAAGAAGGAAAGAAAATAGAAGAAGGAGAAGGAAAAAGAAGAAGAAGAAGAAGGAAGAAAAAGAAGAAGGAAGGAAGAAGAAAGAAAGAAAGAAAGAAGGAAAGAAGGAAAGAAAGAAGAAGAAAGAAAGAAAGAAAGAAAGAAGAAGGAAGAAGAAGAATAAGATTTCTGTTGCGAGCCCAACATTACACTTCATTGAACCTCCAAGGGCCCGAGTACACTAGTTTGAGAACCACTGATAATTCTAGTCAGTTTTTCAAAAGAATTGCTACATGTTCAAACTGTACTGGAAAAGTGGCAGTTTAGTTCTGATTTTTCTCTGAGAGAACTTCAAACTTTATGCTTTTTGTTAGAGAGAATTTTACATGATTTCCACTTTTTGCCTGATAAAAATTTCAGGATTTCCACTTTCTGTCTTTTAAAAATTTCAAGATTTCCACTTTTTGTCTGACAGAACTTTCAAGATTTCAACTGTTTGTCTGACAGAACTTTCAAGATTTCAACTGTTTGTCTGACAGAACTTTCAAGATTCCCACTTTTTGTCTGACAGAACTTTCAAGATTTCCACTTTTTGTCTGACAGAACTTTCAAGATTTCAACTTTTTGTGTTAGAGAATATTAAAATGTGGAACCTCATTATTAACATTCTTCTCCCAGCTTTTAACTAAAGTCCTCAGTTTTATGTTGAAAGGACTCTCGAAGAGCCAGGAGAATCCCTAGAATTGTCACAGAAAAAAAAAGACTTAAAACCCCGAGAAGAAAGAGAAGTGTAATAGAGAAAACAGCCAGGAAGAAGAAGAAGAAGAAGAAGAAGTTGTTTTCCTAGCCCAGGCCAAACTGCACACCAGAAAAATTTCATTGGATATCACGTGACAAAACTTCAGAGCCAACCAGAATCCGAGACCGTCTGCGATCGATCGATCACACAACGTGACCGAGTGTCGGTCGACATCGATCACTTCGACATAAGTGATTGCGACAGATGGGAATATTGGAAAATGGAGACTAAAACGCTGGTTTCCAATTTCCCCATCAGGCACCATTAATTTGTCTAGTGATCTTTTGTATAGAAGCCGCCATTTCATGATGTAGTGGGGGCACATGCAAAGCTCAGATGTTCGTGCCCATAGCCTGCTGGCGGTATTTGCTAGCTCTCATGTGCTCTGTTTGCCTGCTAGCATTGCATGATTGGAAAGGGCATTTGTTGGCATGTCTCCTGATCCGAACACATCATGTGCCACAGAATCAGAATGTTCCAGAGTGTGGCCAGAGAAAGTCTTCTTCTTCTTCTTCTTTCTGTATGTGTGGTTTGATAACCCAGGGATAGAGCAACTCAGAGACATGCAGGCAGTGAGGAGAGACAAAGACAGGCAACCTGGAGTGAGGACAGCAACGAACGAATGAAGTTTCTCTTTCCTCCAGAGGGTGAAGAACCCAGGTCCTTCTAACACTGAGCCCTTTATCTCTATGCTTTCACACCGTCCCAGACAACCCACATCAGTTTAGTATTAGTGTCCCAGACAAAACACATCAGTTTAGTATTAGTGTCCCAGACAACTCACATCAGTTTAGTATTAGTGTCCCAGACAACCCACATCAGTTTAGTATTAGTGTCCCAGACAAAACACATCAGTTTAGTATTAGTGTCCCATACAACCAATATCAGTTTAGTATTAGTGTCCCAGACAACCCACATCAGTTTAGTTTTAATGTCTCAGACAACCCGCATCAGTTTAGTATTAGTGTCCCAGACAATTCAAATCAGTTTACTACTTGTGTTTCAGACAACCCACATCAGTTTAGTGCTAGTGTCCTGTCCATTACACCAAGCATGGGTAAAATTAAGATAATAAAAAGTTGACCTTCCACTCTTAACCACACGAGGATAACTTACGTTCAACTCTTTCCAACATGCGATTAACTCTTGCCCACACACATTCAACTCTTGCCAAAATACGATTAACTCTTGCTCAAACACCTACAAATCTTGCCCACACACGCTCAACTATTGCCCACACACGCTCAACTCTTTCCCACACACGCTCAACTCTTTCCTACACACGCTCAACTCTTTCCCATACACGCTCAACTCTTTCCCATGCACGCTCAACTCTTTTCAACACACGCTCAACTATTGGCCACACACGCTCAACTCTTTCCCACACACGCTCAGCTCTTTCCCACACACGCTCAACTCTTTCCCACACACGCTCAACTCTTTCCCAAACACGCTCAACTATTTCCCACACACGCTCAACTCCTTCCCACACACGCTCAACTATTTCCCCACACACGCTCAACTCTTTCCCACACACGCTCAACTCGTGCCCATACACGCCCAACTCTTGTCCACACATGCCCAACTCTTGTCCACACACGCCCAACTCTTGTCCACCCATGCCCAACTCTTGTCCACACATGCCCATCTCTTGTCCACACATGCTCAACTCTTGTCCACCCATGCCCAACTCTTGTCCACACACGCCCAACTCTTGTCCACACACGCCCAACTCTTGTCCACACACGCCCATCTCTTGTCCACACATGCCCAACTCTTGTCCACACACGCCCAACTCTTGTCCACACATGCCCAACTCTTGTCCACACACGCCCATCTCTTGTCCACCCATGCCCAACTCTTGTCCACACACGCCCAACTCTTGTCCACACACGCCCAACTCTTGTCCACACATGCCCAACTCTTGTCCACACACGCTCAACTCTTGTCCACACATGCCCAACTCTTGTCCACATGCCCATCTCTTGACCACCCATGCCCAACTCTTGTCAACACACGCCCAACTCTTGTCCACACACGCCCAACTCTTGTCCACACATGCCCAACTCTTGTCCACACATGCTCAACTCTTGTCCACACATGCTCAACTCTTGTCCACACATGCTCAACTCTTGTCCACACATGCTCAACTCTTGTCCACACATGCCCAACTCTTGTCCACACATGCCCAACTCTTGTCCACACATGCTCAACTCTTGTCCACACATGCTCAACTCTTGTCCACACGTGCCCAACTCTTGTCCACACATGCTCAACTCTTGTCCACACATGCTCAACTCTTGTCCACACGTGCCCAACTCTTGTCCACACATGTCCAACTCTTGTCCACACATGCCCAACTCTTGTCCACACATGCCCAACTCTTGTCCACACATGCTCAACTCTTGTCCACACATGCTCAACTCTTGTCCACACGTGCCCAACTCTTGTCCACACATGCTCAACTCTTGTCCACACATGCTCAACTCTTGTCCACACGTGCCCAACTCTTGTCCACACATGTCCAACTCTTGTCCACACATGCCCAACTCTTGTCCACACATGCCCATCTCTTGTCCACTCATGCCCATCTTTTGTCCACACATGCCCATCTCTTGCACGCACACGATCAACCATTTCCCACACACGCTCATCTCTTGTCCACACACGTTTAACTCTTGTCCACACACGCTCAACCCTTGCCCACACACGTTTAACTCTTGCCCATACACGCTCAACCCTTGCCCACACAATCTCAACTCTTGGCCACACAATCTGAACGATGTGAAAATTAATGAAGCACATACAACAAATATAATTTTCTATTGTCTCATCTTCATTACCCAACATTACTGACCCTCCCTGTCTAAAGTCTAGATCTCTGAGGAATGAACATATATCTTAGGTACACATATAGTCCATATCAGACAGATATTGACAAAGATTTATGGAATGACAAGGACAGAGGGCTGTCCATATTAACAACGACTGCATACTGAAAACTGTCCCAAGATACAGGCCTTTATAGCTGCAGTTTTTAACCTAATAGCATAATTTTCTAGATATGTGCATTACCGGTCACGCCAGAGATGACATGAGAGCACCTTATTCGAATGACGTCCTGAAAAGATGCAAATAGAAAAATGGAAAAATTTTAGTGGAACTGGCCTAGGAGAACGATAGACTGAAACAGTTATCACAAAACTATACAGTCTTTGTATGTATATTCTTTTATTATGTTTGCGGAAATATAATCAATTTGTGTATGACGTAAGAGAAAACCTGACCGAAAGAGAAATTGAATGTTTGATGCGACCTGCAGGAATATTGATGCAGACTTGATTTGGCTGGCGCTGAGTGGAACAGGGAAGCCAGAAATGTAATATTTTATACATAACAACATTTCCAGCACACATCCAGAATATTCTACGATCATATCGCAATTCCCAAATGCTGGTCTCATGGGGCATCGGTCACGTGATCATTGAAGGGACCAGGGCAAGTATACTGCATGCCATAACAGGAGTGGGGCATTCCTTTCTGAAGCGTGTAGTGGCGTGGCGTGGCTTTATGAAGAGATTGATGGCACAGAGACGTGTTGAGATGGAGCTGTGGGTAGGAGAAACTGTGAGGAGAACACTAGGAGCAGTTTTTTATGGTAAAAACAGAAAACATGTCGCTGAATAGCTTTACTATAGAGTATGATGGTACAGAATGTTGTATATAATCGCTTATTTATGCAATGTTGTATGTATTCCAGTTCGTGTAAAATGGATTTGGAAACTGTATTGAAGGATGCAGATACCTATTAAGATAAGGGGCAGTGGTCTATATCCAGGGGCTGTCCTGTCTTCAGAAGTTCATTACCCGGAGCTGGAGAGAAGGCCTGATACCTCAGGACTTAAGAGACGTCAAGATACTGACAGTACAAAATAAAAAAGACGATAAGGACGGCTACAACAATTAAGATAGATCCGTGAAGCCTTCACTCTGATTATCTTGAGAAGCCTACATAATATGGCAAATAATATAAAATAGTATATTACACTTGTTAGTTTATTACATGACAGCGATTATATTTCCCATGTATTCTTACACACGAACATTCACATATATTCTGGCAGGGAACCTGACATATTGTACGGGCAGGAACATATATGGCTAGAGATCATGTATGCGGTTCGTGTATTCCTTCTTCAGAAGAAAATAGAAACATTGTGAAACACGCTGATGACAAGAATCAGCCTGGCGCTTGAGAACCGCTACATTCAGGCAGAGGGGACGCTGGAACCACACGGTTTGAACTCGCTATTCAGCTACACCTAACATTCCCCTCTTCCACTATCATAATCCCTCTGCACAAAGTCCCATTCCATTCTCACTTGTTACACATAGTTCAGAACCTCCTCACAGCATCACATTATAACCCCTCTACCATAACTATAATCATCTCTTCCGGGTAGATTACCATTGCATCTCTCTCTCTCTCTCTCTCTCTCTCTCTCTCCTCTTCACGGTTTTCCCCCTTCCGTATTTACGACACACCTACCACACACCATAAATCCCCATTTAAACATTCTCCACACTTCACCGTGCGCATTTCTGAACTTAGCCTCTTACAAGCCACAGCTTCTTACAAGTTACAGCTTCTTACAAGTTACAACTTCTTACAAGCCACAGCTTCTTACAAGTTACAGCTTCTTACAAGCCACAGCTTCTTACAAGTTACAGCTTCTTACAAGCCACAGCTTCTTACAAGTTACAGCTTCTTACAAGCCACAGCTTCTTACAAGCCACAGCTTCTTACAAGTTACAGCTTCTTACAAGCCACAGCTTCTTACAAGTTACAGCTTCTTACAAGCCACAGCTTCTTACAAGTTACAGCTTCTTACAAGTTACAGCTTCTTACAAGTTACAGCTTCTTACAAGTTACAGCTTCTTACAAGTTACAGCTTCTTACAAGCCACAGCTTCTTACAAGTTACGGCTAAGTGCTCCATTCATTTTATTTTATTCTATTTTGTTTTTCATATAATTCATATGAATTTATATTTTATCTTCTCTCTCTATTTATTTGTCCTGTATGTTTTTGTGTGAGTAAGGCTCACGCCTAAACGTCACAACTTTGTAGTGGTTAAGTAATAAAGCTGTTCCTAGTCTATTCCTTGTTTATATATTTTGTTATAACAGCTTTACTGCAGTGGCTCTGTTTATAGTTATATGCTTTTACAATAATTATTCGTGTGTTTTTTTCTTTCTATCTATCACCCTTCAGCTTTCCATTGATGGTGCTGTTAATTAACTGCTCCCCTCTTAAGACACAGAAAAATCTGGGAAGGTAAAACAGCCAGGCCAGGCGTAATACTGACCACATCAAACGTTCAAGGTCATTTTCAAGGTCATGGAAAATACAGGCCTAACACTGTATTTCCAAAAATTCCTTAATGGAATGGAAACGGGAATTTTACCTTTTACCTTATCTTTTACCTTTACCTTTTATCTTTTACCTTTTACCTGTTATGACATGTCAAAAGAACTGTGCTGTCTTTATCTTATTGCTTGTTATTGCTCGTTTATTGAATTCTCTGAACTTCTCTGAGAACTTTCAGCGTTTGTTTTCCTGGATCTCAGGTATTTATGTTTCACTTTCACCACAGGTCAAGTTCAGATTTCTTTCAGCAAATTTCAGAAATGTGTGGGCATAAAATAATGGGGGGGGGGGGGGGGGGGGGTGGGAGTTTCCTAAAGCGATGCAAAACTATTCTCACCCTCCTAGTTATCCAAATGATAAACCTTTCTGTTTTCATCCAGGAAGGGCCCCTTCTGGGCCCTCCTCTTAAAGAAGAGGCCCGACTCCTCTCACTGAGCCTGGCTATATGTATGTATGTATGTGATTATATATATATATATATATATATATATATATATATATATATACTGTCCAAAAAAAGAAACGCATAGCTTATATAAGCTTCATTTTTTATATGTTATGACAAAAATTTGTTTCCCAGGTATCTCAAACCAAACCAAAAACTGTCACCAAGGTATCAGGTCCATGATTTAGGGTGAATTTTGCTATTCTCGTGTATAGTCAGAACGCAGTAGCTGCCCTTGCTAATCACGCATTTTTTGGTCTACCATAACTCACATTGTGTTTATGGAAAAGTCGTGATTTCTGAGGTGAGCACAACTCACTTCCCACGCAAATGAAACCCTATAAAAGGATGAGGTTACACAAACAAATTCAGTTAATTTTCAAGCAGACAATTATGTCGCGTCTATCGCAAAATTTACGAAACATTATTGGTCGACTGCAAGCAGGCGAAAGTCAAAATCAGGTTGCCAGGCATTTAAACGTGCAGCAGAGTACCATCGGTCGACTTTGGCACCGTTTCCTAGTCACTGACTCAGCTGAAGACCGGCACCGCAGTGGACGACCCAGAGTGACAACAGCAGCTGATGATCACTTTATTCTGGTTCATCACCTCAGAAACAGGTTTACAACAGCTTCCTCAAGTGCCCAGTCACTGCTTGCAGGACGTCGTGTGTCTGATCAAACTGTCCAGAATAGACTGCATGAAGCTGGACTGGTGGCACGACGACCTCACCGAGGTCCTGTCTTAACGAAACACCATCGCCAAAATCGACTTGTTTGGGCCAACCAGCATCGGCCCTGGACAACGGACAATCAATGGAGACGTGTCTGGTTTAGTGACGAATCTTTCTTTTTGTTGCACCGCCATGATATTTGGAGAAGGGTCTGCCGTAGGCCAAATGAACGTTTTGCCCAAAATTGTGTTGATGAAGCTCCGCCGCACGGTGGTGGAGGTGTAATGGTATGGGGAATGATCAGTTTCAATGGAAGGAGTCCATTGGTGCAGACTGAAGGAGGCTTGAATGTGCAACAATACGTCAATGAAATTCTTCGACCCCACGTCCTTCCATTTTTGGCGGCACAAAGGTCTGTGTTTCAACAGGACAACGCCAGACCTCATTCTACACGGTTCACCACACAGTTCCTGATTGCCAGCAACATTCTTACCCTTCCCTGGCCACCCCTGTCTCCAGGCATGAATCCGATCGAGCACTTGTGGGATAAACTGCAAAGACGTGCTTGTCGCCGAAACGTTTCTCCAGCCAATCGTCGTGATCTGTGGCAGGCACTCCAGGAAGAATGGGCAGCCATCCCACAGGCGCACATCAGACATCTGATCGCATCTATGCGCAGGAGATGCCAGTCGCTGATCGATGTAAGCGGAGGCCACACACCACACTAAGATGAGAACCCCTGGGTCTAACAAATTCTCGTCACACAGATGCAAGAAACTGTCAAGTGAGTGTTTAAACCCTTAGGTATAATTGTGTGCAATTTGAGAATTTTATTCATTCAATTTAAAAAGCTGTAGAAAATCAAAGTTATGGCTGAAATTGGGTCATTAGTAGTTATGCGTTTTTTTTGGACAGTATATTTATATATATGTATATATTGGGTGGTGGAGGCGGCGCGACGACCTGTATCGATCTGGCAGTCAGTAACCCACAGTTGTCATGGCAGTGTCAGAGTTGGCAAATAATATCTGATCAAGACCCTGCCCCATCTCTCTGTTCATACGTTCAGTAACAAGCCTAGCCGGGCTAAGAGGGCGGAGATCGCTGTTGTTAGCATGCTGGTGTAGGCATGCTGGTGTAGGCATGCTGGTGTAGGCATGGTGGTGTAGGCATGCTGGTGTAGGCATGGTGGTGTAGGCATGGTGGTGTAGGCATGGTGGTGTAGGCATGGTGGTGTAGGCATGCTGGTGTAGGCATGGTGGTGTAGGCATGCTGGTGTAGGCATGCTGGTGTAGGCATGCTGGTGTAGGCATGCTGGTGTAGGCATGGTGGTGTAGGCATGCTGGTGTAGGCATGCTGGTGTAGGCATGGTGGTGTAGGCATGGTGGTGTAGGCATGGTGGTGTAGGCATGGCAGTGTAGACATGGTGGTGTAGACTGAAAAAAAACAACCGTCACGACCCGCTGCCTATGCTCTGCTTCATCATCTTCACAGCACCGGCTGCAGAGAATATTAGCTGGCAGTTCCAGGGAGATTAGAAGAAGAAGGATTTTGAGGGGCCGTGGTTGGCCAACGTTAACTCTAGTATGTCAACTGTGGGTCTATCACTGTCAAATCAGACAGGGTCTTGGCCCTCAAGGTCTCAAGGTGACTCTACAGAAGAGATAAGGCTTTGCTCTGTTTTGTTTTAATGATCAATCTTTAATCACTTCTTTTTAGTTCAAGAAGTAGTTCTGATATTTCCCCACTGGATTTCCCTGGTGAATATCCTTGACCTGTTTCTCTTCAAGTCCTGCAGACAGGTAAGATACTGCATGATATCTGGAACAGCCTGTCCTGTACTCATAGCTCGTGTTTCTGTGCTGCTGTTGCCCCTGACGACAACTTAAAGACAGCAATGACCTAAATTCTCCCAGACATCTTGGTCGGGCCCGTGGGTATGGGGGTGAACTGAACGGTTTCCGATTATTGATTACCCCGATAAGATTTGCTTAGACACCCGCAACCCAACTGGTGTCAGCCGCAACCCAACTGGTGTCGAGGTTAAATCTTTGCCCACAGTGAGAATGTCAGGAATTGTATAAGTCCCAGCCTGGTCTGTGATTGGCCCGTGAGAGATGGAGGTAATGAAAGAGTAACATTGTTAGGTTGTTCCCGTGAAGTCTCGCTACTCAGACCACTCTACGCGAGATTACGAGGTTTTATTCCTCGAGACGTCCCTATTCTGAGGGTCAGTGGAATCAGCTTCAAGGAATTGGGATAATTTTTTTTTAACCGTACAGGCAAATACTGTCACTTGGCTCGGGTGCCTTGTGGTGGCGTGACAGCCTGTCTACCCTGATGACGGCCAAGACGGAGATAGACAACATAGAAGAGGATATAAAAGAATTTGGTGCCACCAACTGGGGAGAGAAGGTTAGGAATAGAGAGGAAAGAAGAAGAAAAATAAGAAGAAGAGGAGGAGGAAGAAGAAGAAGAAGAAGAAGAAGAAGAAGAAGAAGAAGAAGAGGAGGAGGAAGAAGAAGAAGAGGAAGAGGAAGAAGAAGAGGATGAAGAAGAAGAAGAAAAAGAGGAGGAGAAGAAGAAGAAGAGGAAGAAGAAGAAGAGGAGGAAGAAGAAGAAGAAAAAGAGAAGAAGAAGAAGAAGAGGAAGAAGAAGAAGTAGAGGAAGAAGAAGAAGAAGAGGAGGAGAAAGAAGAAGAAGAAGAATACAGGCAAATAAATTCAGAATCTTATCTTCTTTCCTCGCCTGAATTTCAATGTTGGCAGAGAATAAATGTTCACACAACAGAACATCACCTCCATCTTGCTTGTTTATTTGAAGCCATATTTGGAAACATCGTATCTCCCGTTTCATCGAAGCTTTAGAGGAGCGGTTCTTTTATTATCTTGACTGACAAGACACCGATATTTTCTGCAACAGCAGTTCTCATATTTTGTTGCCTGTGAGGGCACTGGCATTTTGTGTAAGAGCGGTTCTCATATTTTCTTTGACTGACAAGAAAATGATGTTTATTTGTACAACACAAATACATTTCTTCTGTCAGGTCTCGCTTGTCTTCTATTTTAGTGCTTCATTAACTTTCCCAAATATTTATTAGAACAGCTACAAGCACAGTACGAACTTCTCACAGACATAAGAATGAAAACAACAAAATACTTTGGCCACATCAAAAGATATAACAGTATACTGAAGACCATACCAGAAGGAAAGGTAGAAGAAAAAAAGAGCAAGATATAGACAGAGATGAAGATGGGAAGATAACTTAGGAGAATGCCAGGATACAGTCCGGCTGAGTGCACCATCAAGGCAAAGGAACTGGAGATTCATTATTTCCCCCCTCCCCCAACCTTCGTACTGGAGAAGGCACATGACGATGATCATGATGATGATGATGATGAATTTCCCAGTATCCTTTAAGGATTACATTTCCAGCCACGCTGCTCACAAACTCAGTTGCTGCACTGTCTTGTTAGTAAAGGCGCCATATTTGCAGGCGACAGATATGTTCAGATGTACACAATGTAGCCAGATTTATAACAAGAAACAGCCAAAACATCCTACAGCACAGTTGTGAGCTAGTTAAATTTTTGTAGGACACCCAGTCAGACAAGCAGGCAGATAGGCAAGGTGACAGACAGGCAGATATTCAAGCAGACAGCCAAACTAACAGACAGCCAGATAAACATGCAGACAGACAGGAAAGGGAATAGACAAGCAGACAAGCAATCTAACAGACAGGCAGAAAAAAGGCAGACATACAAGGAGGCTAACAGACGTCGAAGAAGACAGACAGGCAATCAAGCATACAGGAAAACAGACAGACAAACAAACAGACAGACAAGCCAACCTGCTTACGCCAAATACTTAAAAAAGAAGGAAGATTAATGGCAACTCTGACAAAAAAAAAAAAAGATTGAAAGAGTGAGAAAAGTGGCAGAAAGCAAGATAGCAGATATAAATGAAGGACATACAACAATCAAATATTCTGACAAAATAATATTTTTCAAGGATCACATACAAAAACAACACAAAAGATAAAAACATGAAAAATTGATAAAAAATATACATACATACAGAAGAAAAGAAAAAGAGGAGTAAATAGATGATCACAAACAGCCGTGTATAATAGAGGAGTAAATAGATGATCACAAACAGCCGTGTATAAAGGAGGAGTAAATAGATGATCACAAACAGCCGTGTATAAAGGAGTAGTAAATAGATGATCACAAACAGCCGTGTATAAAGGAGGAGTAAATAGATGATCACAAACAGCCGTGTATAAAGGAGGAGTAAATAGATTATCACAAACAGCCGTGTATAAAGTATTACAATAAAAAAGTACAATTAAGGAGAAATATAACGCATTCGCAGACATAACAGAACAGTAAACAGAAGGTCACAGGTCAGCGGAAACAGGAAAATCTACGTCACAGTGTCAGAATTAGGCGGAGGAAAGTGACACATAAAAGAGGTGACTTTTGCCGAAGAAGGCTTTTGCCGAAATATTGGATTGTTGCATGTTCTTCATTTGTATGTCCTCATCTTGCTTTCCGTCATTCTTGTTTCTGCCGACTTTTCTTACTCTTTCTATCTTTTGTAGAGCTGAACTATACCTCCATCTATTAGAGCTGAACTATACCTCCATCTATTAGAGCTGAACTATACCTCCATCTATTAGAGCTGAACTATACCTCCATCTATTAGAGCTGAACTATACCTCCATCTATTAGAGCTGAACTATACCTCCATCTATTAGAGCTGAACTATACCTCCATCTATTAGAGCTGAACTATACCTCCATCTATTAGAGCTGAACTATACCTCCATCTATTAGAGCTGAACTATACCTCCATCTATCATCATTACTAGAATCAGTTTTACCTCTCTTCTGGGAGCAACTCTAGGTTTAGAGAAATTCTTTACAAGACAAACCTTACATGAAAGATTAGCTCTTCTTCAACGAATCATTACCCCCCCCCCCCACCCCCCCCCCCCCCAAAAAAAAAAATTACATGACCGAAGGGGAGGTAAATGAAGAAATCTGCATGTCACAGGGTTATTGTTCTTTAGACGATGAGATTATGGCAGTATTATGTTACAATCTAGAGTTTCTCGTGTCCCAACAGAAGTTACAACACTTTCCGGCACGCCCAGTTACAGTTTCACTTCTTCAGCTGTTTCAAAAAAGGTTTCAAATGTGCACACGAAAACGGGATTGCTCAAAGCTCAGTTACGAATGGCAGAGTATCATCAAAGTGTATTTCACACTATGAATACACGCTTTTGAAAAAAATTCTTATGTCAAGCAAGTGTTAAGGCATAACAAGAGATACATTCCCATGATCCATAAATGTAATTACCTTATATATATATATATATATATATATATATATATATATATGCTACTACGCCCTCTTATATATTACAATATCCTCGCTCTCATTAGAGTATACTGGATGACATTATTACAGTATTCGTGAACTTATTACTCAAGAAAGGAATCATTGTTAAAATACCAAAAAAGGGCAAACTTAGTGACTGTAACAACTGGAGAGGAGTAACCTTAATATCAGTTGTGTCAAAAGTATTTTGCAAGGTCATTTTGAATAGACTCAAAGATATAGTGGATACTGCAATGAGAGAAGAACAAGAAGGATTTAGAAAAGGGAGAAGCTGTCTCGACCAGATCTTTACTCTCAGAATAATACTTGAAGAACATATTGAAAAGCAGAAACCATTAATACTGAACTTCATAGATTTTAAAAAGGCATTTGATAGCATACACAGAGATTCATTATGAAGAATTTTATGTCTATATGGAATACCATCTAAAATTGTCACCATCATTAAGGACTTATACAATGGGTATCGTTGTGCAGTCAAGACAGAAGAAGGGATGAGTGAATGGTTCCAGATTGAAACAGGCGTGAAACAAGGATGTGTACTGTCTCCTTTACTTTTTGGGATTACAATAGACTTCATAATGAAAAAATGCTGCACAGGTAACACAGGTATTGACTGGGTACATGGGACCCAACTAGAAGATCTTGATTTTGCTGATGACATAACTCTTATCAGTAATAATGTGAATTCCAAGCAAAGAAAAAACAGATAGCCTGTCTTCACTGGCTAGCAAAATAGGACTTGAAATTAACAAGGACAAAACAAAAATAATGAAAATTCCCATCAATCAAAATGGAAAAATACACATAGAAGGGACAGATATTGAAGAAGTCAATCAATTTGCATACCTTGGCAGCTACATAGACCAGGATGGTGACACTAGAAAGGAAGTTAGGATCAGAATTGCAAAAGCAGCATCAATCTTCAAGAATCTTGAGATCATATGGAATTCAAAAGTTATAAACACAAAAACCAAGTTAAGACTATTCAATTCAAATGTAATATCCACCCTCATTTATGCATGCGAAAGCTGGAAAACAAGTAAAGAAACAGAAAAGAAATTAGACTCTTTTGAAAACAAATGCCTAAGGAAAATACTCGGCATCAAGTGGGATGAATTCAAGAACAATGCAGAGATAAGACAGATGACTGAACAACAACCAGTCTCACGGGTGATCAGGAAAAGGAGATGGACATATGTTGGTCACTTGATGAGAAGAAATGATCAGAGAATCCCAAAACAAGCTATCAAGTGGAACACAACAGGCCGAAGAAAAAGGGGCAGACCGCGTGAAACTCTGAAGAGAACATTATTAAGAGAGGCCAAGTTAACAGGCATAAAATCCTTTGATGAGGTTGAAAGGCTCGCCGAAGACAGGAAAAATTGGCGAACTACTTTGCGAGCCCTATGTGACGTTTAACGCCACGGGAAGGATATAAGATATAAGATATAAGAACTTATTACAGAATGCCCCAGTTGCATTGTTACAAAATCCCTAAAATCATTACAGTCAATACTGCATTATTACAATATCATGAAACTCATTACAATATCCCCAAACTCATCACAAAATCTTGGAGCCCATTACAATATCCCGGAACTCATTACACTATTCTGAAACTCATTACACTATTCTGAAACTCACTACACTATTCTGGAACTCATTACACTCTGTTAAGACTACATTATCACAAACTACTCACATATCCTCTCTTCCTACTCACATATCCTCTCTTCCTACTTACATATCCTCTCTTCTTATTCACTTATCCTCTCTCCTTACACACATGTCCTCTTTCTTACGCATTATCCTCTTTCTTACTCACACATCCTCTCTTCTTACTCATATATCCTCTTTCTTACTCAAATATCCTCTCTTCTTACTCACATATCCTTTCCTCTTACTCACATATTCTTACTTCTCTACTCACGGTTCTCCATATTCTCCACATGTTTGGTTTTGCTTTGATTATGAAAGTGTCTTTTTTTTTGGTGTCTTTTCTTGGAACTATTTTGACGTGTTCACTTCTGTAATGATATTTTTGTTTGTTGTGATTTTTTCTTCCATCCTCATTTCTCATCCCCTCTCATTGGACATTTTCGTCGCTTGTCATCAGATGTCATGTCATGTCATGGCATGTCTGGTTATTGGTTTCTGGCTTGATGACCTCATGCAGGAAGCTGGTGGTTACATTCAAGTTTTTTTTTTCTAGTTCATCAGAAACTGCCTGTGTGTGTGTGAGTGTGTGAGTGTGCTCGTGCGTGTGATTGTGTGCGTGCGTATGATTGTGTGTGAGTGTGTGCGTGATTGTGAGTATGTGCGTGCGTGTGATTGTGTGCGTGTGTGTGATTGTGTGCGTGTGTGTGTGCGTGTGTGTGTGCGTGTTTGTGACTGCGTGCTTGCGTGTGTGTGTGATTGTGTTGTGTGATAGTATTTGTATGTGTTTGATTGTATGTGTATATGTATGACTGTTTGTATTAGAGAAAGAGATAATTTGCTATTGTGTGGACGTTACGAGTGAAAGAGAGGGGGGGGGGGAGGGTGGAATGAAAGATTTTTAAAAATATAATAATAAGAGCAAGAAAGAAAGAAAGAAAGAAGGAAATACGAGAACATTTCTAAAAAAGGCGTATCAGGGAAACGAAAAGAAAAGAAAAGAGGAAAAGATGAGGAAAATGAAAAAAGAAAACTGATGAATAAACTCAAGAGCATCTAAGTTTGTCTCTGGAGGTTCTCACAGTCTGTGCTAAGAGGTTCTCACAGTCTGTGCTAAGAGGTTCTCACAGTCTGTGCTAAGAGGTTCTCACAGTCTATGCTAAGAGGTTCTCACAGTCTGTGCTAAGAGGTTCTCATAGTCTGTGCTCAGAGGTTCTCACAGTCTGTGCTCGGAGGTTCTCACAGTCTGTGCTAAGAGGTTCTCACAGTCTGTGCTAAGAGGTTCTCACAGTCTGTGCTAAGAGGTTCTCACAGTCTATGCTAAGAGGTTCTCACAGTCTGTGCTAAGAGGTTCTCATAGTCTGTGCTCAGAGGTTCTCACAGTCTGTGCTCGGAGGTTCTCACAGTCTGTGCTAAGAGGTTCTCACAGTCTGTGCTAAGAGGTTCTCACAGTCTGTGCTAAGAGGTTCTCACAGTCTATGCTAAGAGGTTCTCACAGTCTGTGCTCAGAGGTTCTCATAGTCTGTGCTCAGAGGTTCTCACAGTCTGTGCTCGGAGGTTCTCATTGTCTGTGCTCAGAGGTTCTCACAGTCTGTGCTAAGAGGTTCTCACAGTCTGTGCTAAGAGGTTCTCATAGTCTGTGCTAAGAGGTTCTCACAGTCTGTGCTAAGAGGTTCTCATAATCTGTGCTAAGAGGTTCTCATAGTCTGTGCTAAGAGGTTCTCACAGTCTGTGCTAAGAGGTTCTCACAGTCTGTGCTAAGAGGTTCTCATAGTCTGTGCTAAGAGGTTCTCACAGTCTGTGCTAAGAGGTTCTCACAGTCTGTGCTAAGAGGTTCTCACAGTCTGTGCTCGGAGGTTCTCACAGTCTGTGCTAAGAGGTTCTCACAGTCTGTGCTCGGAGGTTCTCACAGTCTGTGCTAAGAGGTTCTCACAGTCTGTGCTAAGAGGGCCTGTCGTGAAACATAAGTGCACGAGAGTAAAGAAAACGTAAGAACCTCTAGCATTCGATGATAAAGCAGGCAGACTTCTCAGTGCAGACCTCTCACTGCAGGATGTATTAATACACAGTCAACAGCGGACTCTCTCTGCTTTATCTGTATGAACGAACAGCTCGACCACAAGCTACCCTGATCTAGGTGCTATGTTTAAGAGATAGAAGAGAAAGAGAAGAGGAAGAGAGAAGAGAGAGAGAAGAGAGGGAGAAGAGAGAGAAGAGAGATGGAGAGAGAGATGAGAGAGATAGAGAGAGAAGAGAGAGAGAAGAAAGGGAATAGAGAGATAGAGAGAGAAGAAAGAGAGAAGAGAGGGAGAGAAAGAAGAGAGAGAAGAGAAAGAAGAGAGAGATAGAGAGATAGAAGAGAGAGAGAGAGAAGAGAGGGAGAGAGAAGAGAGAGATAGAGAGAGAAAAAAGAGAGAAGAGAGAGATAGAGAGAATAAAGAGAGAAGAGAGGGAGAGAGAGAAGAGAGAGATAGAGAGAATAAAGAGAGAAGAGAGGGAGAGAGAGAAGAGAGAGATAGAGAGAAGAAAGAGAGAAGAAAGAGAGAAAAGAGAGAAGAGAGGGAGAGAGAAGAGAGAGAGAAGAGAGAGAGAATAGAGAGAAGAGAAAGAAGAGAGAGACAGAGAGAGAGAACAGAGGGAGAGAGAAGAGAGAGGAGAGAAAGGATAGAGAGAGAAGAGAGAGAAGAGAAAGAAGAGAGAGATAGAGAGAGAAGAGAAAGAAGAGAGAGAAGAGAAAGAAGAGAGAGATAGAGAAGAGAAAGAAGAGAGAGACAGAGAGAGAAGAGAACGAAGAGAGAGATAGAGAGAGAAGAAAGAGAGAAGAGAGAGAAAAGAGAGAGAAGAGAGGAAGAGAGAAGAGAGAGAAGAGAAAGAAGAGAGACACAGAGAGAGAAGAGAGGAAGAGAGAGAAGAGAGGGAGAGAGAAGAGAGAGAAGAGAGAGAAAAGAGTAAGAAGAGAGAGAGAAGAGAAAGAAGAGAGAGAAAAGAGAGAGAAGAGAGGAAGAGAGAGAAGAGAAAGAAGATAGAGACAGAGAGAGAAGAGAGAGAAGAGAGGGAGAGAGAAGAGAAAGAAGAGAGAGACAGAGAGAGAAGAGAAAGAAGAGAGAGACAGAGAGAGAAGAGAGAGAGAAGAGAAAGAGACAGAGAGAGAGAGAGAGCGAGAGAGAGAAAGAGAACTACAGTCTGTATATTGTATCGCTTATTCATCGGATACTCAAACGTTATTTGTTTACTAAACACTCACTACTCACTTTATAAGTCTATTAGGCAGTGATTCAGTGCCGTCTTAACTCATGGGCCCACCCTGGCACAGCCTAGGTGCCCCAACTGCATGAGGGCCCAACCAGCCCCAAAGAAAACTAATATATAAATCTACATGGCTGGTTAAAGTTAATTTTTCTTGAAAGTACTAATAAAAAATATGTTTAATTCTACTAACTCTGTGCACTTTAATTCCTAACTTTACTTGCACAGGTTAGAGACGAAGGCTGGGGGCCAGGTATCGCCATAACCCCCCCCCCCCCCCCAATACTGGAGGAGTCTGCTAAAGAAGCATTGCGCAGCCACTGAATAAATAGCCACAACAACCAGCTCCCAACCTCTGCTTCATCATCTTCTCATCATCGCCTGCAAAGAACACCAGCTGGCAGTTTCCAGAGAGACAGAAGGCACAAGACAAGACAAGACACAAGTCTTGCGGGAGTTGATCTGGAAACAAAGGAGAACTTTGTGCAAACTTAAGTCTATAGAAAGTGTAGATCAGGTTTTCTAGATTGTGGATGGTCGTGAAGCCAAGGCATGATAAATATAAAGAAGAAATTGCCTGCTAAAATGTTTGTGGACATGGATATTTGCGGGACATCTGAACAGATTTGTGTAATCTAAAGATGTTTCTATGCCGTTCTTTTTAAATATCTTTTTTTTTTCAAAAGATCATTCATTGCGATGTGTGGCCATTATGCGCCTTGCGACCCTACGCATCCTACTTCGGCTCGGTGTATTTTTTTGTAATAACAGAGCTCGCCTTCCCATTTCGAATCCTGTTCAGGTATCAATGGTAGGTATCTGAGCTGAAATTTGATATATGAAGTCTTGAAAACAGTGAGCATTCTGAAACTTCAGCAGAAAACGTCTTGTAGATAGAATCAAGATCTTTAAATCTATGTAGAACTGTCCTTTCACGGCTTGCTTTTAGTCTACTGCGCCATGAAATCTAACAGATTCCAGCTCGCGTAATCGACAACCGAACACGGACAGCGCAGACGCAACAAATATTTTACGGTCTAAGGGAAACAATCCATTAAATATTTCTATGTCGCATTGAATAACAACAGTAGCGTCCCCTTTACCGAAGATTTCGTGTTAATGCAGATATGTTTGCTGTGCTAATTCCACCGCCAGAGCATAGAACTTTAGGCTGTGTAGCACAAATCACTGAATTTACTCCATCAAAAACAAAGAACCGATTTTATCTTTCCAGTTTGATTTAATATTTTCGTATTTTTATATTTAATACGAAAGAAAAAAAAATGCAATAGGGGAACTATTTTGACACACATAAGTAATTTTAGTTAGCGACTACGCTCCATTTTCCTACATATCTCAGCAGTGAGTATATAATATATATATTGTTAGAGAAGATGTAGACAAAGAATATTACGATGCCATAACAGTTGGAGGTTATGAAATACCAGAGATTAGATATGCTGATGACACAGTATTACTGTCCACAACACAAAAGGGAATGGAAAAACTAATTATGTCAGTCCCCAAGAACAGCGAAGAGCAGAACCTCTATCTTAATGCAAAGAAAACTAAATTGATGACAACTGACAAAACAAACAAGGCAACTGAAATATGTATCAATGAGGAAAAACTGGAAGAAGTGGAGAGTTTTGAATATCTTGGATCACTACTAACTAATAATGGAGATACAATGAGGGAAATGAAAAGGAGGACATCTATTGCTCTTCAGAAAGTAAAACAAATAAAGAATCTGTGGAGAGGAGCAGACAGAACCACAAAAATAAGATTTTTAAGGGCATGCATCTTTCCCATAGCAACATATGCCTGTGAGACCGGGACACTTAACAAAACAGCTGAGAAACACATAAGTGCCTTTGAATGTAAATGCTACAGAAGAGTTCTCCAGATATCGTGGACACAAAAAAGAACAAATATATCTATACTGCAAGAGCTTAATATTGATGAAGGCTGGCTAGTAAAGAGGATTAAAGAGAGAAAACTTAAATATTTTGGACACATTAAACGTCATGATAATTTAGAGAAGACCGTATTGGAAGGATACATAATGGGAAAAAGAAAAAGAGGAAGACCGAAACGAAGATGGCTGCAAGACATCGTTGACGATCTGGAAATGGATGCAGCAGCAGCAGGCCATCTTGCTCACAACCGAGAGGCCTACAGGAGTGCTGTTAGGGAGGCAAAGTTCCGCAAGGGACATGCAAAGGAATGAATGAATGAGTATATGAACGATGTTTGAGTGTTGATATGCGACAATAATTGAGAACACAGCAGGTCATATTTTCAAAATTTACTTAATAACATTAGAGCAAAAAAACGTCTTTAGATGGAGAAATGATGAATTAGGCTTACGGGGGTGAGAGAACAGTTTGATTGGGTGCGAGTTCGAGCGCTAGTTTTCTAAAAATAACTTTAAAGGTAACAAGGAGTGCATCTAGGAAGAAGAAGAAGAAGAAGGTTAGAAATGTAAAATAGGAAATTTTTATCAGAGAAGAAGGCTTGAAACACTTATCTTATATCTTATATCCTTCCCGTGCCGTTAGACGTCACATAGGGCTCGCAAAGTAGTTCGCCAATTTTTCCTGTCTTCGGCGAGTCTTTCAACCTCATCAAAGGATGTTATGCCTGTTAACTTGGCCTCTCTTAATAATGTCCTCTTTAGAGTTTCACGCGGTCTGCCCCTTTTTCTTCGGCCTGTTGTGTTCCACTTGATAGCTTGTTTTGGGATTCTCTGATCATTTCTTCTCATCAAGTGACCAACATATGTCCATCTCCTTTTCCTGATCACCCGTGAGACTGGTTGTTGTCATCTGTCTTATCTCTGCATTGTTCTTGAATTCATTCCACTTGATGCCGAGTATTTTCCTTAGGCATTTGTTTTCAAAAGAGTCTAATTTCTTTTCTATTTCTTTAGTTGTTTTCCAGCTTTCGCATGCATAAATGAGGGTGGATATTACATTTGAATTGAATAGTCTTAACTTGGTTTTTGTGCTTATAACTTTTGAATTCCATATGTTCTCAAGATTCTTGAAGATTGATGCTGCTTTTGCAATTCTGATCCTAACTTCCTTTCTAGTGTCACCATCCTGGTCTATGTAGCTGCCAAGGTATGCAAATTGATTGACTTGATTGAAACACTAACGAAGTACATCTCCACCTTTCCTTTTTGTCCCGTATTGTCCCGTAAGTCTCATATGATACAGAGTGTGTCATGTGAGAACAAAAGTTTCACCAAGAAAAAACAAATTCCTTTTCACATCGTTTCTACCTTAAACCCGTATACACGGGACGTACTTCGCGTCCTGTTTTATTGCACTTCTCCCGTTACAAACATAAATATTTGTCTTAAGCGGAAGTGTTTTGTGGAACTCTCAATACCATCTTTTTACCAGTCAATGTGCCGTGGTGCACTGACATGTCGCGACGGGTTGGAAGGTGTGCCGCACAAGTTTGATTCGGACTTCAAAAAGTCAGCTGTTTTGCTTGGTCTAAGATGATAAAAGTTAGCAGTTTTACTTGGTTTGAGTTGATAAAAGTTAGCTGTTTTATTTAGTCTGAAGTGATAAAAGTCAGCTGTTTTATTTGGTCTGAAGTGATAAAAGTCAGCTGTTTTATTTAGTCTGAAGTGATAAAAGTCAGCTGTTTTATTTAGTCTGAAGTGATAAAAGTCAGCTGTTTTATTTGGTCTGAAGTGATAAAAGTCAGCTGTTTTATTTAGTCTGAAGTGATAAAAGTCAGCTGTTTTATTTAGTCTGAAGTGATAAAAGTTAGCTGTTTTATTTGGTCTGAAGTGATAAAAGTCAGCTGTTTTATTTGGTCTGAAGTGATAAAAGTCAGCTGTTTTATTTGGTCTGAAGTGATAAAAGTTAGCTGTTTTATTTGGTCTGAAGTGATAAAAGTTAGCTGTTTTATTTGGTATTTTGTGATAAAAGTCAACTGTTTTATTTGGTATTTTGTGATAAAATTCAGCTGTTTTATTTGGTAGTTTGTGATAAAAGTCAGCAGTTTTATTTACTATTTTGTGATAAAAGTCAGCTGTTTTACTCGGTCTGAAATGAAAAAATTTACCTTTTAAAAAATCCGCCAAATGAGGTCATTGTCATCTTTAGCCATCAAAAGCTGACATGTGTGCTTCAGGACTGGCTAACCTTAACTGACCAAGACCCTGCCCACCTTTTCTGCTCTCTGCTATCCCCAGTAACAAGACTAGCCTGGCTAACAGGGCAGAGATCACTATAGACCCATGGTGGTGGAGCCTGCTAAAGAAGTACTGCACTCAGTCTGTGGTGGAGCCTGCTAAAGAAGTACTGCACTCAATCTATTTTTAGCTCAACTCAAGGAATGAAAAACAAACTAGCCGCCGTGGAGCACTCCTCATCCGATACGATAGATGTTCTTGGATACCTGCACCACACTGACTGCAAAGAACATCGCTCTCTGGCGTCAACAAGACAGAACAAAGAACAGGATGTTCTCACGTCTAGCCGGACAGAACAAAGAACACGATGTTCTCACGTCTAGCCGGACAGAACAAAGAACAAGATGTTCTCACGTCTAGCCGGACAGAACAAAGAACACGATGTTCTCACGTCTAGCCGGACAGAACAAAGAACACGATGTCCTCACGTCTAGCCGGACAGAACAAAGAACACGATGTTCCCACGTCTAGCCGGACAGAACAAAGAACACGATGTTCTCACGTCTAGCCGGACAGAACAAAGAACACGATGTTCTCACGTCTAGCCGGACAGAACAAAGAACAAGAAAATCCGCATTGTCGCCCGGACATTTCTCGTCTCCTTCGGTCTGTGTCGGGACTGGAAAAACAAAACGGACAATCTCTTGTCTAGGTTTGTCTAAATGTTGTCTTTATTTATTTCAGACTTGCGATGTTGAAGTCTTTGATGGTCGCACGCACGTGCCAGAGACAATGGGAGGAGAAGATGAGGCTGGTCACGTCTATGTTATCTTCTGGGCAGATACCGGACCACACAGATATTAACTACCATTCGCATGAAGTCCAACAGGACAGAAGATTTCATCTTTCTCTCTCTCTCTCTCTTTCTCTCTCTTACTCAGTCTCTCTCTTTCAACCTCTCACTCACTCACTCACTCACTCTCCTTCTCTCTCACTCTCTCTCTCTCTTTTTCTCTCTCTGTCTCACTCTCACTCTCTCTTTTTCTCCCTCTTAACCCTTTTGAAATAAAAATCAATCAATCAATCAATCTCTCACTCCTCTCTCTCACTCACTCTCTTTCTCTCTCTCACTCATTCACTCACTCATTCACTCACTCACTCACTCACTCTCTCTCTTTCTCTCTCTCACTCACTCATTCTCTCTCTTTCTCTCTCACACTCACTTTCTCTCACACACTCTCTCTTTCTCTCTCTCTCGCTCACTGACTCTCTCTCTCTCTCTTACTCACTCTCTCACTCACACACATACACACACATGACATTTCTGCTTAGAATTGTGGAGTCGGAAGTGACATGGCATGATGTCATGTACGAATGTCACGTCAAGTACCAAATAAAGCTTGTAGATAAACATCTGCTGTTGGCACGACAACTGCTTTCCTCAGAGACGATCTTGTCGGCCATGAAATGACTGATGACTGATAGAGCTCAATACATCGGTGAACTACAAGAGAATCTCTACAACATGGCCCACCAATCGTCGTACAGAGGATGCCATCCCACAGCGATATCACAGGAACAAGAGAAAGCTGGAGAGTTCCCACGACAAGACTCAAGATTATCACATAAAGCAGCTGGAGATAAACTTAACAAAGGTAGACATAAAGAAGCTGGAGATAAACTTAACAAAGGTAAACATAAAGAAGCTGGAGATAAACTTAACAAAGGTAAACATAAAGAAGCTGGAGATAAACTTAACAAAGGTAGACATAAAGAAGCTGAAGATAAACTTAACAAAGATAAACATAAAGAAGCTGAAGATAAACTTAATACAGATAAACATAAATAAACTGGAGATAAGCTTAACAAAGATAAACATAAAGAAGCTTGAGATAAACTTAAGAAAGATAAACATAAAGAAGCTGAAGATAAACTTAATACAGATAAACATAAATAAACTGGAGATAAGCTTAACAAAGATAAACATAAAGAAGCTGGAGATAAACTTAAGAAAGATAAATGTGCGACCAGGTGGGTCAAAGAGCATTCAGATTACCAGGGAATGTCCACTATCACCAGCTGGACAGGACAGGATAGGTCAAGGTCATCAGCTTCCCCACGTCAAAGAGAAGGTGGCCACCAAACCAAAACAGCTTCCAAACAAATGATAAACATCTTGTGCAGCGCGTCTCTACCGCTGAGCATCTGAAAGAGAGTTCTAAAAATCCTACATTGAGCCTGCCCCTACTCTACGAAGGTGAACCATGGACAATCTAGAGATCAGTGGGAAGATCACTTCAGACAACAGAGATGTGCTTCCTTAGGAGAAAGCTAAGAGAACTGTGGACATCTGAGACGACAAACCAGGGAATGTCTGACAAAGGAAGGAACCTAATCAAATCCTTAAGACTGAGACTTCCATCATTCACTGGACATACAAAGATAATTAGAGGGTTTGAAAACATCATAACAACAGGGAAGACGAATGGCAAGAGAGGCAGGGGAAGGCTACAGAAATTTTTAAAAAAAACGCCATGGATGGTCTGACATGATAGCACAACAAAAACTCACCAACTTGACCTGGTGGAAACTATCAAAGAGCCAGGTCTGATCAGAAGAACGACAGCTCACATCTACCAGCACGGCACATAGTGATGATGCCGATGTAGTAGTAGTAGTAGTAGTAGTAGTAGTAGTAGTAGTAGTAGTAGTAGTAGCAGTAGTAGTAGTAGTAGTAGTAGTAGTAGTAGTAGTAGTAGTAGTAGTAGTAGTAGAAAATAGAAACCTGAGTAATTAATTTCTGTACTATGAATGATATACTCAAGGGAAGATCATAGCACACACACACCTGCCAGGTGAGAAAGGGAAGATCACAACACACACACACCTGCCAGGTGAGAAAGGGAAGATCACAACACACACACACCTGCCAGGTGAGAAAGGGAAGATCACAACACACACACACCTGCCAGGTGAGCAAGGGAAGATCACAGCACACACACACATCTGCCAGGTGAGAAGGGAAGATCACAACACACACACACACCTGCCAGGTGAGAAAGGGAAGATCACAACACACACACCTGCCAGGTGAGCAAGGGAAGATCACAGCACACACACACATCTGCCAGGTGAGAAGGGAAGATCACAGCACACACACCTGCCAGGTGATCAAGGGAAGATCACAGCACACATACACCTGCCAGGTGAGCAAGGGAAGATCACAGCACACATACACCTGCCAGGTGAGCAAGGGAAGATCACAACACACACACAACTGCCAGGTGAGCAAGGGAAGATCACAGCACACATACACCTGCCAGGTGAGCAAGGGAAGATCACAGCACACATACACCTGCCAGGTGAGCAAGGGAAGATCACAGCACACACACACACACACACCTGCCAGGTGAGCAAAGAAATTTGACCTTAACCAAGTCGACCTTCCATCAAAAATGTAATACTGCCTGGTCATATCTTATCTTAGAATCCTCATAAATCTTAAGTCCCAAGTATGCCCTCTTTGGGTGACCCTATTGGGTTCATCATGTCCAGTGTAAATCCATATCCGGCTCCATTTGTCTGTAACATATTTTGTTATCTGGAGCTATTTATGTTTCATTACTGGCATGTTCTCGTTATAGTAATATTGTTTATTATGATATGACAAAAATTCTTTTCATTCTCTCTTAACCTTTCTACACCTTCTGGGACAAGACAAGGAAAACCAGTGTCCGTATATTTTGTTTCGTTGTTGGAAGTCCGTACTTTAAAATTACAATTAAAGTTAAAAATAAACATTTCAGCATTGTAATTGAAAACATGGCGGAATTGTTCAATTCGAAACTCTTTATTTTCTGTCTGGAGGTACAAACTTACATCTTCCATCCTTCCCGTGCCGTTAAATGTCACATAGGGCTCGCATGGTGGTTCGCCAATTTTTCCTGTCTTCGGTGAGTCTTTCAACTTCATCAAGGGATTTTATGCCTATTAATTTGGCCTCTCTTATTAATGTCCTATTCAGTTTCACGCCGTCTGCTTATTTTTCTTCGGCCTGTTGTGCTCCACTTGATAGCTTGTTTTGGGATTCTCTGTCGTTTCTTCTTATCACGTGACCAACATATATCCATCTCCTTTTCCTGATCACCCATGAGACTGGTTGTTGTTCAGTCATCTGTCTTATCTCTGCATTGTTCTTGAATTTGTTCCACTTGATGCCGAGTATTTTCCTTAGGCATTTGTTTTCAAAAGAGTCTAATTTATTGGCTATTTATTTAGTTGTTTTCCAGCTTTCACGTGCATAAATGAGAGTGGATATTACATTTGAATTAAATAGTCTTAACTTGGCCTTTGTGCTTATAAATTTTGAATGCCATATGTTCTCAAGATTCTTGAAGATTAATGCTGCTTTTCCTTTCTGGTGTCACCATCCTGGACTATGTAGCTGCTAAGGTATGAAAACTGGTTAACTTCTCCAACACCTGTTCCCTTCTACGTGTATTTTTCCTTCTTGATTAAAGAGAAATTTCATTAATTTTTTTCTTGTTAATTTCAAGTCCTATTTTGCTATCCGGTGAAGACGGGGAATCTGTTTTTTCTGGCATGGAATTCACATTGTCACTAACAAGAGTTATGTTATCAGCAAAATCAAGATCTTCCAGTTGAGTTTCACGTACCCAATCAATGCCCGTTTTACGTCTGCAGCATTTTTTTCTTTATGAAGTCTATGGCAATTCCAAAAAGCAAAGGAGACAGTATACATCCTTGTTTCACGCCTGTTTCAATCTGGAACCATTCACTCATCCCTTCTTCTGTCTTGACTGCACAAACATATCCATTGTAGAAGTCCTTAATGATGTTGACAATTTTAGATGGTATTCCATATAGACATAAAATTCTCCACAATGAATCTCTGTGTATGCTATCAAATGCCTTTTTAAAGTCTATGAAGTTCAGTATTAATGGTTTCTGCTTTTCAATATTTTCTTGAAGTATTATTCTTAGAGTAAAGATCTGGTCGAGACAGCTTCTCCCTTTTCGAAATCCTGCTTGCTCTTCTCTCATTGCAGCATCCACTATATCTTGAATTCTATTCAGAATAACTTTGCAAAATACTTTTGACACAGCTGATGGTAAGGTTTCTCCTTTCTGTTATTGCAGTCGCTATGCCAGCGCTTGGATGCATCAGCAGCCGGCCATCTTGCTCACAACCGAGAGGTCAACAGTAAAGTTGTTAGGGAGGGAAAGTTCCGCAAGGGACATGCAAATGAATGAATGAATGAATGAATGGAGCGAGCGCTTTGTGACCAAGTAAGTTTCAGCCCTCATCTTTACACGAAGAAGATAGAGAAGTGTTTATCCCTATAAGAAGCTGGTTATCTCTAACACTGGGACTTGTTACCCTTCTGTTCTGGCCATCAAGAGGATGGGGAAATGTTCTTTAGGAAGGGAGGTAAGACTGATTGTTGGTTTCCCAGTCTCAGATTACTGGCCCTGATATTCTCTGTTCTCTTCTTGGCTCTCTACGGTAGAGAGATCTCTGGTGTTCGAGCTGCAGAGTTCTGGGATTACAGCTGACACTGGAGACGTTATTTTGTCAGAGAGACGGTGATTTTCCCTCGTGATCAAGTCCTCCCTTCTTTCCATTCTTTGATGTAATTATCTGCAGCTTTGAGCTGGTCTGAACTTTTGGTGTTTGAATGTAGCAAGGGTTGCTATATTAAATGTTTGAATGTAGCAAGGGTTGCTATATTAAATGTTTGAATGTAGCAAGGGTTGTTATATTAAATGTTTGAATGTAGCAAGGGTTGCTATATTAAATGTTTGAATGTAGCAAGGGTTGTTATATTAAATGTTTGAATGTAGCAAGGGTTGTTATATTAAATGTTTGAATGTAGCAAGGGTTGTTATATTAAATGTTTGAATGTAGCAAGGGTTGTTATATTAAATGTTTGAATGTAGCAAGGGTTGCTATATTAAATGTTTGAATGTAGCAAGGGTTGCTATATTAAATGTTTGAATGTAGCAAGGGTTGTTATATTAAATGTTTGAATGTAGCAAGGGTTGCTATATTAAATGTTTGAATGTAGCAAGGGTTGTTATATTAAATGTTTGAATGTAGCAAGGGTTGTTATATTAAATGTTTGAATGTAGCAAGGGTTGTTATATTAAATGTTTGAATGTAGCAAGGGTTGTTATATTAATGTTTGAATGTAGCAAGGGTTGCTATATTAAATGTTTGAATGTAGCAAGGGTTGCTATATTAAATGTTTGAATGTAGCAAGGGTTGTTATATTAAATGTTTGAATGTAGCAAGGGTTGTTATATTAAATGTTTGAATGTAGCAAGGGTTGTTATATTAAACATTTCAATGTACCATGGGTTGTTACATTAAATGTTTGAATGTAGCACGGGTTGTTACATTAAATGTTTGAATGTAGCAAGGGTTGTTACATTAAATGTTTGAATGTAGCAAGGGTTGTTACATTAAATGTTTGAATGTACTAGATGTTGCTACATTAAATGTTTGAATGTACTAGAGGTTGTTACATTAAATGTTTGAATGTACTAGAGGTTGTTACATTAAATGTTTGAATGTACTAGAGGTTGCTACATTAAATGTTTGAATGTTCCAGTGGTTGCTATATTAAGTGTTTGAATGTTCCAGGGGTTGCTATATTAAGTGTTTGAATGTATCAGAGATTGTATTACATAGTTGAAGTGAGTGTCTGTGTACCTCCATGTGTCCATACTTTCGGTTTTTCTTTCACAGATGTGATATCTGTCTCTTTTTCTGTTTTACCAGTCGTTTGTTTGTCTGCCTGTTTGATTAGTCTGTTGCATCTGTCTGTTTGTGTATCCGTGCCTGTCTATTTGTTAGAATGTGTTTGTTTATTCATGTCTATTTATATGCGTGTCCCTCTGTCGATCTATATACCAGTCTGCCTGCCTAAATGTCAATCTGCCTATCTGTCTGTCTGACCTTCAGCTATACCTAGTTCGGAGTAAAAGCACAGCTCTAATCTACTGTAGCCAATCTCAGGCAGGCACACACAACCAGAATCAGGCCCTCGCCTGACATCAGATAACCAGAACCAGGCCATGGCCTGACACTGGATAACCAGAAACAGGCCATGGTCTGAAACCAGATAACCAGAACCAAGTCCTGGCCTGACATCAGATAACCAGAACCAGGCCATGGGCTGACATGAGATAAACAGAACCAGGCCGTGGCCTGACATCAGATAAACAGAACCAGGTCATGGCCTGACATCAGATAAACAGAACCAGGCCGTGGCCTGACATCGGATAAACAGAACCAGGCCGTGGCCTGACATCAGATAAACAGAACCAGGCCGTGGCCTGACATCAGATAAACAGAACCAGGTCATGGCCTGACATCGGATAAATAGAACCAGGCCGTGGCCTGACATCAGATAAACAGAACCAGGTCATGGCCTGACATCAGATAAACAGAACCAGGCCGTGGCCTGACATCAGATAAAAAGAACCAACCCCTGACCTGACACAAGATAACGACCTGGTGACACCATCTCTGAGTCACGTGACCAGGATACTGATAATCAGATTACAAATGTCATCAATGACGGGACAATAACGATGATGAATGCGACGATAAATTTAAGCTGTAAACGTGCAGACGTCACAGGAAACTCGGCAGGAGTGGATTTCTGTTTTACGGATGTCGTTATAAAGAGCAGATGTTTACTGAAAAAGTGGATGTGGATATCGTTATAAAGAGCAGATATTTACTTAAAAGGTGGATGTGGATGTCGTTACAAAGAGCAGATGTTTACTTAAAAGGTGGATGTGGATGTCGTTATAAAGAGCAGATGTTTACTTAAAAGGTGGATGTGGATGTCGTTATAAAGAGCAGATGTTTACTGAAAAAGTGGATGTCGTTATAAAGAGCAGATGTTTACTGAAAAGGTGGATGTGGATGTCGTTATAAAGAGCAGATGTTTACTGAAAAAGTGGATGTCGTTATAAAGAGCAGATGTTTACTGAAAAGGTGGATGTGGATGTCGTTATAAAGAGCAGATTTTTACTGAAAAAGTGGATGTCGTTATAAAGAGCAGATATTTACTGAAAAGTTGGATGTCGTTATAAAGAGCAGATGTTTACTGAAAAGGTGGATGTCGTTATAAAGAGCAGATATTTACTGAAAAGTTGGATGTCGTTATAAAGAGCAGATGTTTACTGAAAAGGTGGATGTCGTTATAAAGAGCAGATGTTTACTGAAAAGGTGGATGTCGTTATAAAGAGCAGATGTTTACTGAAAAGGTGGATGTCGTTATAAAGAGCAGATGTTTACTGAAAAGGTGGATGTGGATGTCGTTATAATGAGCAGATGTTTACTGAAAAGGTGGATGTGGATGTCATTATAAAGAGCAGATGTTTACTTAAAAGGTGGATGTGGATGTCGTTATAAAGAGCAGATGTTTACTTAAAAGGTGGATGTGGATGCTGTTATAAAGAGCAGACGTTTATTTAAAAGTTGGATGTGGATGCTGTTATAAAGAGCAGACGTTTACTTAAAAGGTGGATGTGGATGTTGTTATAAAAAGCAGATGTTTACGGAAAAGGTGGATGTGGATATTGTTATAAAGAGCAGATGTTTACTGAAAAGGTGGATGTGGATGCTGTTGATGATGTAGAGCAGCATTTGCTTATGAAGATCACTTTCCACATATGTTCTAGCTATCTCTATCAAGATAAAAGGGATGGGGGCCAGGGGGGAGGCTAAGGGGGAGGGGGCCAGGGGGAGGGGGCAGGGGGATGGGGGATGGGGCGAGGGAGGGGACCAGGGGGATAGGCCAGGGGGGAGGGGGCAGTACGTAGGGGGGGGGGTGTTGTCAATAAATGTGTCTAAAAAGTGTGACTAATTCTGATTTTGACATTAAGAAACAGTTGAAAGCTTGTACTACTTCAATAAGAAAGAAAGAAAGAAAGAAAGAAAGAAAGAAAGAAAAAAAGAAAGGCAGAAAGAGAGAGAGAAAGAAAGAAAGAAAGAAAAAAAGAACGAAAGAAAGAAAGACAGAAAGAGAGAGAGAAAGAAAGAAAGAAAGAAAAAAAGAAAGACAGAAAGAAAGAAAGAAAGAAAGAAAGAAAGACAGACAGAAAGAGAGAAAGAAAGAAAGAAAGAAAGAAAGAAAGAAAGAAAAAAAGAACGAAAGAAAGAAAGAGAGAAAGAGAGAAAGAAAGAAAGAAAGAAAGAAAGACAGAACGAGAGAGAGAGAGAAAGAAAGAAAGAAAGAAAACGTCCTGACAAGGTAAGATTATCTCGACAACATCAGAATTTAGATTTTTTTAAAATTGAAACTGAAAGTAGATTTTTTTAAAAACGAAACTCTCTTACCAAATTATATTCTCACATTCATTTTACCTTTCATTCTTTCATTCTTTTTTTCTTTCTCTCATTCTCAAATTCCCCCATCTCTCAGGCACTTACCCAAGTGGCACAACATAGGACCCAGGTGGCACAACATAGGACTTACCTAAAAGAGAGAAAAAAAAAGAAAGAAATATTATCTTACAAGCATGTTTTCACAACATATTTTTTTTTAAAAGACGATAAATATATAGACAGTATAAACAGTGCATTCATTAAAGACAACAATACTTCTGTTAATTAAATACAACAATAAACAGGCCATTAATTAAATACAACAATAAATAGACCGTTAATTAATTACAACAGTAAATTGGCCGGTAACTATATGCAACAATAAATAGACCATTAATTAAATGCAACAATAAATAGGCCGTTAATTAATGCAATAATAAATAAGGCATTAATGAAAAACAGCAAACTTTCAAGCAAAAATAAACAGGGCATCCGTTAAAGTCAAAGAATACATAAAAAACAACAAAAAATAGGGACAATAAAGGCAGTTTTTCAAGGACGGTCACATTTTGAAAATTGAATGTTTTTACTGTAGTTATCATCATCATCATCATCATCATCAAGTGGCGTTTCAGTACTCTTTCCCGTTGCTCTGTTCCTTCTGACTCTTGATATTTCAAACCAGATCGGTTGCCCCATTTTTTGCGCATACCTTCATGTATTTATGTCTGTGTCACTCTTTTTCTTACAACCCTTGAGTTTTTGGGTGATTGTTAAGTTATCCACTTTCTGACAAACACGTGACTTTTGCTTCTTAAATTACTTGCAAAAGTTCTACAAAGAAAACCTCCTCATTCTCTGGCCATCCCGTAGATATGTTTCATCATTCTTTCTTTGCTACATCTGTTTGTTCTACATCTTTCTCTAGAAACACAACTGTGTGGTAACTTGTTTATTTGTTTGTTCTACATCTTTCTCTAGAAACACAACTGTGTGATAAATTGTTTATCTGTTTGTTCTACATCTTTCTCAAGAACACAACTGTGTGGTAACTTGTTTATCTGTTTGTTCTACATCTTTCTCTAGAAACACAACAGGTGTGATAACTTGTTCATCTGTTTGTTCTACATTTTTATCCGGAAACACAACTGTGCTGTAACTTATTTATCTGTTTGTTCTACATCTTTCTCTAGAAACAACTGTGCGGTAACTTGTTTATCTGTTCTACATCTTTCTCTAGAAACAATTATGCGGTAACTTGTTTATCTGTTTGTTCTACATCTTACTCTAGAAACAACTGTGCGGTAATTTGTTTATCTGTTTGTTCTAAATTATTCTCTATAAACACAACTGTGGCAACTTGTCACATCTAATTTTTCTACATTTAGAACCCGTCACTTTTCCTGATGTGCTCCTGAGTGTCCTTCCAAATATCCAGGAGAAACCAGGTACCTATTTCCTACAGCTGCTGCGTTTATAACCAGATCTGGAATCATTCATTCATTCACTTGCATGTCCCTTGCGGAACTTTGCCTCCCTAACAGCTCCCCTTGTAGACCTCTCGGTTGTAAGCAAGATCGCCTGCTTCTGATGCATTCAACTGCAGATCATCAACGATGTCTTGCAGCCATCTTCGCCTTGGTATTCCTCTTTTTCTTTTTCTCATTATGTACCCTTCCAAGACAGTCTTCTCTAGATTATCATGACGTTTAATGTGTCCAAAATATTTAAGTTTTCTCTCTTTAATTCTCTATACTAGCCAACCCTCTTCTTCAATATTAAGTTTTTGTAGTATGGGTATATTTGTTATTTTTTTGTGTCCATGATATTTGAAGACCTCTTCTGTAGCATTAAAGAAATTTATGTGTTTCTCAGCTGTTTTGTTAAGTGTCCAGGTCTCACAGGCATATGTTGCGATGGGAAAGATGCATGCCCTTAAAAATCTTATTTTTGTGGTTTTATCTGTTCATCTCCATGGATTCTTTAGTTGTTTTACTTTCTGAAGAGCGATAGATGTCCTCCTTTTAATTTCCCTCATTATATCTCCATTATTAGTTAGCAGTGATCCAAGATATTCAAACTCTCCACTTCTTCCTGTTTTGCCCCACTGATACATATTTCAGCTGCCTTGTTTGTTTTGTCAGTTGTCATCAATTTAGTTTTCTTCGCATTAAGATAGAGGTTCTGCTCTTCGCTGTTCTTACGGACTGACATAATTAGTTTTTCCATTCCTTTTTGTGTTGTGGACAGTAATACTGTGTTATCACATCAGCTTATCTAATCTCTAATATTTCATAACTTCCATTTGTTATGGCATCGTAATATTCTTTATCTACGTCTTCTCTAACACTACTCATTATATTTTCAGTAGACAAGTTAAATAAGTAAGGCGACAATATGCACCCCTGACGGACCCCCTTGTTTTATATCAAACCACGTTGTTGTTTCACCATTTATTCTTACTGCTACCTGTCAGTCTAGATACAGCAGTGATGTTAATTATATCAAATGTGTTGAAAATCCCATTTTTTCCATTATTTCCCAATGTTTCTGGTGTTGTACACAATCAAATGCCTTTGAGTAGTCTATAAAGGCTAAATTAAACTCTCTGCACTTCTCTATTATTAATCTTATATTGAATATACGATCTCTTGATCATCTTCCTTGCCTGAAACCAGCTTGGACCATAATGACTTCTTCTTCTATTTTCTTTCGAAGTCTACCCATTATGATTTTAAAAAGAATTTTACTGGCATGACTAATCAGGGCAACAGTTCTGCAGTTTGTGCATAATTTCAGGTTACCCTTTTTTGGCAGTGGTATGAATATAGTTCTTTTCCATTCTTTTGGCCAAATACCTGAATGCCATATCTTTTTACATAGTGCATGATAGATTGTTGCACACTCCTTTCCTCCTGCTTTAATAAGTTCAGCTGTGATCTCATCAAAGATCTGAACCCCAACCACTGAAATAATAGATTAGTACGAAAAACACTTCACCCACTCAACCATCCACATCCCACAGGTACACAGAACTACTATCTCCGTAAAACCTCAGTAATATTTCTTCTCACGGCAAGGAACTCTGTCATCTGTTGATATTCTCTTCGTCTTGTGGCAAATGTTTTCATGATTTTTAAATGTAAAATAAACCAAGGGACATAACCGTGAGAAACAGTATAGCAAATTGCGGGTAACTTTTCTGCATTCACAAAGCGATAAAAATAAAGTTCCAGGTGACAGTGTGAAAGTAGAGGGTGTAGGATATATGGTACATATTACGACTGAAAGAACAATAATGATATACTAGCTCCGACTATTAAGTAATGAGGCTGATTTTATTATGGCCAAGATACAAATGCCATCTATGAAACAAAGCACGGAATCCAAAGAGGCAACCTTCATCTATGATCTGGCAACTTTTCATCGCCGCCCGATAAGAAGACGACAAACAAGCCGCCATTTTGTTGACCTAGTCAGAAGTGCATTGTTACGTAATCAGCATGGAGCAAAAAAGCTAACAATAAATTCTGTTACAAACTCGGAAAACGTGCCATTGAGACAGTTGAATTGATGTGACAAGTTTATGGGGATAAATGTTTATCTCATGCACAGACATTCAGGTGGTATTCACGATTCAAAAGTGGTGTGGAAACGATTACAAATGCAACTAGACATGGACGCCCAGTTTCTGCTCGTAATGAGAAATTGATTGCAGAAGTCAGAGAACGGATACAAGAAGATCGTTGTTTGAAGATGATGGTAGATGAATTTGATGTTAACCGAGAGATCATTCGTAAAGTTTTAATGGAAGATTTGGGCAAGAAAAAAGTTCCTTGTCGGTTTCTACCACATTCGTTGTCTGATGACCAAAAACATCAGCGTGTTGAGTACACAAAAGACATCATCAAAACGTGTCGCAAAAATAAACATTTCTTAAGTTTGACTGTTGCAGGGGATAAAACATGGATTTTCCGCTAGGATCTCACAACTAAATGCCAAAGTGCTCAGTAGAAATCATCATCATCACCAAAGGGCAAAAAATTTCGTCTTCAAAAGTCACAAGTGAAGACAATGTTGGTGTGCTTCTACGACAGCAAAGGAGTTATTCACAAAGAATTTATTCCAGAGGGACAAACTGTCACTGCCAAAGTTTACTTAAGTATTTTGAAACGCCTATAGAAAAGGATTCTCAGAGTCCAACCCGAGTATTCAACACCTGGCAGTTTTTTCCTTCTTCATGATGATGCACCTGCTCACCGGCGGGTAGTTGTACAGGAATTTTTGGCCCAAAAACAAGTGTGTGTTCTCAACCATCCACCCTATTCCCCAGATTTGTCTCCCTGTGATTATTTGCTATTCCCATAATTAAAGTTACCACTGAAAGGACGCTTCTTTGACGATACTGATGACACCTAAAGGACCGTAACACCAAGTTTAAGGGTCATACCAACAGAAGAACTGCAGAGGTTGTTCCAGTGTTTGTTAGATCGTGCCACTCGCTGTATCCATGCACACGGGGCTTACTTTGAATAAAATACAGGTTATAGCTTCAAGTGTTGTTTGTTTTAATTTTGATGTAATTAGTCTCATTACTTAATTGTTGGACTTTGGATATCTATATATGAAGTTTTAGGTCGCGGTCACGTGGTAAATATATCATAACCGAGTATACAGCTCACAAACAAATGAAAAGCATTAGACAGAAAACTAGAGAAAGCCACATTAAGTCTTTCCTTCTCTGTGGAAATGAGTCATTGACATTCAACATAAGCTGAGTCTTCCCTATTCTAAGGACGTGAGTCATTGACATTCAACAGACCAGTACAAAGATCTCTTTTCTTCATCAATTTTCTTCGTCTCTTTTCTTCTCCTCCTTCCTTCCTTCTTTTTTCCCTTCTTCTCCTTCCGTCTTTTTTCTTCCTTCGTAAACGTTCCTTCTTCTCCTTCCTTTATAAACCTTCCTTCCTTCTTTCTTTTTTCTTATTCTTTCTATGTAACCTTCTTTCTTATCCTTTCTTCTTCTTTTTCCTATGTAACCTTCCTTCACCTTTCTTCTTCTTCCCTTATAAACCTTGCTTCTTCTCCTTTCTTCTTCTTCCTTTGTAAACCTTCCTTCTTCTCCTTTCTTCTTCATCTTCCTCCTTTGTAAACCTTCCTTCTTCTCTTTTCTTCTTTTTCTTCTTTCTAAAGCTTCCTTCTTCTTCTTTTTCTTCTTTGTAAAGCTTCCTTCCTCTCCTTTCTTCTTTTTCTTCTTTATAAAGCTTCCTTCCTCTCCTTTCTTCTTCTTCTTATGTAAACTTTCTTCTTCTCCTACCTTCTTCTTCTTCTTATGTAACCTTCCTTCTCTTTTGTTCTTCTTCTCCCTTTCTAACCTTCCCTTTCCTCCTTCCTTGGTCTTCCCTTTCCTTATTCTCCTCCTTTTTCCTTCTCCTCCTCCTCCTCGTCGTTGTTCTTCTTATCATTCTTCTTCTTCTTTCTCTGACACCGAAGCCAACCTCTCTCACAAACACAACAATTCGTCTCTGTTTGCATCATCATCGTGGAGCTTCTCCTGTCAGGCGTGGGGTCTGGCTAGCTACTTTGTCTGAGGCAGTTGTGTATCTCAGGGGAGTATTCCAGATCAGGGACGGCCAAGTATTGATGAAAGTTGCAGAGAACTACAACAAATTAGCAACACAAAGAATGTATAACCAAAACATAACTATCTTTGTAACTTTCGTGAGAAGAGTGAAAGTCTGTCAGAGAAACGTGGGTCTCTTGTTAACAAGAGTGAAAGTCGGAGAAATGTGGGTCTCTTGTTAACAAGAGTGAAAGTCAGAGAAATGTGGGTCTCTTGTTGACAAGAGTGAAAGTCAGAGAAATGTGGGTCTCTTGTTAACAAGAGTGAAAGTCAGAGAAATGTGGGTCTCTTGTTGACAAGAGTGAATGTTAGAGAAATCTGGGTGTCATGTTGACAAGAGTGAAAGTCATTTAGAGAAACGTAGGTCTCATGTTAAGAAGAGTGAAAGTCATTTAGAGAAACGTAGGTCTCATGTTAAGAAGAGTGAAAGTCATTTAGAGAAACGTAGGTCTCATGTTAAGAAGAGTGAAAGTCATTTAGAGAAACGTAGGTCTCATGTTAAGAAGAGTGAAAGTCATTTAGAGAAACGTAGGTCTCATGTTAAGAAGAGTGAAAGTCATTTAGAGAAAGGTAGGTCTCAAGTTAAGAAGAGTGAAAGTCATTTAGAGAAACGTAGGTCTCATGTTAAGAAGAGTGAAAGTCATTTAGAGAAAGGTAGGTCTCATGTTAAGAAGAGTGAAAGTCATTTAGAGAAACGTAGGTCTCATGTTGACAAAGATACGTGTAAAAGCAAGAGAAAGGTGAACATTACACGCGGATGATGATGACGGCGACGATGATGATAACGGTCATCAAAGATGAAAAAGATAATGGAGAAGATAAAAAAGAAAGGAAAGAACAAATAAGATAAATTTATTGGGATTTAGAAGTTAAAAAAAAACTAGCTAATAAAGTAGATAAGAACATACGAGAAAAATATAAGAATGTTTACTTTACCAAACACGGAGAGAGCCTTTTTTTTATCTTCACACGAGGAGGTATAGAAGAAGAATCTTGTAGAGAAACTCATTAAGTTTGTTATCATTAAGTTTGTTATCATTTCTTGGATCTTGTGATTTTCACGGAGTAGCACAACTTTTAACTGTCCCAACCTGGGCGTGGTGACCTTGACCCACGGTCATCATACCTCGGTGAAGGTGGGCCCCTGGGAACTAGCTGTACCTGTGTTGTGGGCTCAACAAGCAAGCTTCACTGTGGGGCTCCACCTCTGTGACTACCACGTGAAACTCTTCCACGTTACAGAGAGGGGGTCCACGGATATCTAGAATAAATCAGTACGTCTGTCATGATTGCAGGAGAGCTCCAGCCATCATGCACAGAAACCAGGATTACCCTGGCCTGGGACACAGATACTGGGTCATCTGACAGAAAACGAGGGCTAAAACGGGAAAGATGCTTTTAAGGGCAAAGTTTCGCAACATAAAACATGGCTTGCGGCTGAAGATGTCAATTAAACTATGCCATGCTGAGCCAAGAGACAAGATGCTCTACAAGTGATACAAACTGCCAATCATGTGCCTGCTTCCAAACAAACATAGCAGCCCAGAAAAAGCCTTCATCTGCTGAGAAAACAAGCAGCAACTTCAAATCTTACAGCTGAAAGCATCTTTTGTCAGCGGAAAACTTCTGAAACACTACAAATCACGTTTGCATGAGCGAGAATTAACGAGAATATCAATATTAAAAAAAAGAATATAAACAAGATAAAGGTAAAAAAAACAAATTAGGGTAATTTTACAAAACTTGACTAATTCTAAAATTATGTAATTAAAATATTACTGGGAAAACTAAGGAGGAGGCGAAAAATACTGACAATAAAAAAAAAAAAGATGTACTCTCTCGCATGAGTGGTTACGAGCAAAGCCAAATTTATGACGTTTCTCTTTCCATCATGGCCGACTTCCGGTATTAAATCGATCATGCGTGTTGTCATAGATAGGAAATCAGTTTATACCAGAGTTTAATTTTGTCAAATAAGCTTAAATTTCACTGGTTTGCAGTGAGATGCCAGGTCAGTAATCTCATTCAGGACCTGGAGCGCAAGTTTGTAGTTTGATGTAGGAAGTAGGACATGTCACGATGACTATGGGCTGTTGTGCTACCTGTGCTCGCCAGTGTCAGGAATTATTGAACTGCTGACCTGGCACTGAATGTACGCCGTGTAACATACTGATCACTCATGATCAAACAGATCCATTGACCTAAGAAACAAACAAAAATCTAATGATTTACATTGAGATCTAATACACTACAAACGGACGAACGTTATTTTCAAAGAAAGATTAAACTGCCGTACAGACATTCTGCCGTTAATCGTGCAACTTTCTCTCTTTCTCTTGTAAAAAAAAAATAATTCAACATTCCATAAAGTATGGATAGAGAGACAGAAGAAATACTGGACAAATAAAAAAGTCGGTGAACTTTCTAGAGAGATATTTTGAAGCAAAATATTTCTTCAGATGTTAAATCTCGCCCCATCACAAACGTAAATGTCCTCTGGATCAAGAGCGCAGGAAGAGGAAATCCTCCACAAGAAAGACAAGAAGCGGACACGAAGACCAGAAGGTCAGACAAAAACAGACATGACAGATGTGTCTTCTTAAAGTGCTCATCAATCAGGCAAGACAAAAAAAAGCATTACCTGAATTCTTTTCCAGCCAAATTAACTGACTGATAAATATTGATCTATTTAATGAAGTGTACATTAAGACAAAAGCCTGAAGCAAAAGTAGTTTTTTTTTCTTAAATCCCCGTAACTGTGCTAAAAGGAGAACATAAAACTGGGCAGAGATTGGATGAAACTCGTTAACTAAAGGGCTGTGGCTCGAGTCTCAGCGTGGAGCACTGAGTAATCGAATCTTAGCATCGGTCCAACAGGGCGCCGGTACCTGATGTAGTGGCTATCATTGGCATAATTAGATAATCGCCCATTGTAATACTTGAGTGCCTTGAAGAGGACATCGATACCAGATTAGGAAATGGAGAAGTGTGCTCCGTGGCCGGAGGGAAGTACTCGCTACAGTTCAGGAGGTCTTGGATGAGCATGATTGTTTAGACGAAGGAAAAGAAAAAAAAAAGCTGAGTGATCAGAATTTGGACATTTGGTGATTTGAAGGATCGACCTAAGTGCAAACGGGTGAGGTAGGAAGAGAAAGACGGAGAGAGGAGGGGGGGGGGGAAGAGGGAGGTAGGGAAAGAGAGAATTAATGATAAAAAATGGTGAAGAGATAGACAAAAGTTGACGCATTATGGGACTCACACAGGCCTAAATGCGATAAGGAGAAGGAATGAAATAATGAGAGAGAGGGGGGAGAGGGGGAGAGAGAAAGGGAGAGAGCTTGAGGGATAGAGAGAAGAGAGATAGATGGAGAAGGGCGAGAGAAAGGGAGAGAGGTTGAGGGATAGAAAGAAGGGAGATAGAGGGAGAGGGAGAGAGAGGTTGAGGGATATAAAGAAGGGAGATGGAGGGAGAGGGGGAGAGAGAAAGGGAGAGAGATTGAGGGATAGAGAGAAAGGAGAGAGAGGGAGAGTGGAGAGAGAAAGGGAGATAGAGAGAGAAAGAAGGAGAGTGGATGAAAGAGGGGAGAGTAAGGGAGAAAGAAGGGAGAGAGAGGGGCAATAGAGAGGGAGAGAGTGAGGGGGAGAGAAGGAGGGAAAGGAAGAGAGAGAGGGGGAGAGGGAGAAGAGAGAGAGGGAGGGGAGAGAGGTAGAGAGAGAAATGCAGATATCAAAAATGGAGGAGAGTATAGTAATCATAGATAGATAGATAGATAGATAGATAGATAGATAGATAGATAGATAGATAGATAGATAGATAGATAGATAGATAGATAGATAGAGGACAGTGTAAACAGTTGTGACAAGATAAACCAAAATAACCAAGACTTTACCAGACAGAAGAAAAAAAAGAGCCAAGTTAAGTCTGTGTGTTTGCCCGGTCTCCCAGTTCTGTGCGCATGCGCGTGTTTTAGCTTAAGTGAAAGACGTCATTTCTTGACTTCCGCTTTCATTAAGTTAAAGATGCGTTCCCTGGTGACGCGTGCAGTCATGGAACGTGTCACGTGCTGGTTATGTCTGGTCTTCATTCAATTTCTCTGTTTATTTTTAGTTTTCGTCTGCTTGGCTTTTGTGAGAAGTTCAGGGGCTGGCTGGGGTCGGGATGTGTCTAGTGATTGCTGTTTTGTGTCTTTTGGTGGAGATGGACATGAATATGGCCTTTGAAAGAAATGTTGTGGCGGTCATTATGTAAAGTTTTCCTGTGTGTGAAGTTGATGCTGAGGTTAAAGTTCCAGCTGAATTCTTTAGATCCGGGGGGGGGGGGGGGGGTCTTGTGAATTATCTGTTTATTATCTTCTCCTTTTTCACTTTTTTCTTCCTTCTGATTTTTTTTTTTTTTAATCCTTTTTCTGGTGCAAAATCTGGAAATCCACAGTTATCTACATTTTTGTTTTCGTGGCAATTGAATAACTTCTTCTTTCAGATCCACTCCCTTCGTGGGGCCAAGTCTAGTGAGGTAATTTTAATAGAGTGTGGGCTTTAGTATACATATGCTGCGGAGTTTGAATCTCACTCTTATCTATCTATCTATCTATCTATCTATCTATCTATCTATCTATCTATCTATCTATCTATCTATCTATCTATATCTATCTATCTATCTGTCTGTCTGTCTGTCTGTCTGTCTGTCTGTCTGTCTGTCTATCTATCTATCTATCCATCCATCCATCCATCCATCCATCCATCTATCCATCCATCTATCCATCCATCCATCCATCCATCCATCTATCCATCCATCCATCCATCCATCTATACATCCATCCATCTATCCATCCATCTATCTATCTGTTGCCCTGTTGACTGACGCTGGGTATCATGCTTTTCCACAACCCCCTGCTCCGAGCTCTGATTAGAAGCTGTACTAGTGTTCTTTGTCGTGCCATCTAGTAATCCGCCCAGCATTTTCTGTGTCTATCTCTGCCTCTTTTACCTTCTATCTTTCCTGTTGCTACAATGCATTCTAGCTTGCCTCGCCCTAGAATGTGTCTTAACAATCTGGATTGTCCTTTTCTGACTTTTGTCATTTTTTTTGGTCTTGTCTCTCCAGCCTCTTCAGAACCTCTTCATTTGATTTCTTTGCTGTCCCTGGTATTCTCAGCATTCTTCCAATGAACCACATATCAGTGGCTTCCAGCTGGCCTTGCGCTTCATTAGTGACTGACCATGCCTGACATCCGATGTAGCAGTGGAGGACTCTTTTCCTCACTCCCAACGTCAGTGATTTATTACCCAGAATGCTCTTTATTTTCTGAAATATTATTTTGGCCTGCATTACTCTGCTCTTTATATGTTTATATATGGATCTGTATCTACCTGTATGTCTGGATCTTTATCTACCTGTATGTCTGGATCTTTATCTACCTGTATGTCTGGATCTTTATCTACCTGTATGTCTGGATCTTTATCTGCCTGTATGTCTGGATCTTTATCTACCTGTATGTCTGGATCTTTATCTACCTGTATGTCTGGGTGTTTGTCTATCTATGTGTGTGGATGTTTGTCTATCTATGTGTGTGGATGTTTACTACCTATGTGTGTGGATATTTATATACATACGTGTGGATGTTTATCTACCTATTTGTGTGGATGTTTACCTAACTATATGTGTGGATGTTTACCTACCTATATGTGTGGATGTTTACCTACCTATATGTGTGGATGTTTACCTACCTATATGTGTGGATGTTTACCTACCTATATGTGTGGATGTTTACACATATATGTTGATGTTTAGCTACCTCTTTGCTTAGCTGCTTATCTTTTTTGTGGATGTTTACCTACCTATAGATGTTTATCTACCGAAGTTTGTCTTATCTATCTATAGATATTTATCTGTCTAGGAAGTATTCCCGTGAAAGTCATGATCCCCTCTTCGTTATCGACCAGGCCTGATGTACCAAACAGGGCGGCCCAACGTTGTCTTCTTGGCTTTTATTATGGTGAGTGAAAAACTCGACACACTTTTCCGCACCCTAATTTAGGGGTCAAGTTTCTTGTCTTTAACGCTGCACTGGCATTCGTAGCGCCATTCTGACGTTCTGTGTTGTGTCAATCTGAACATGTGCATGCCCAGTTTTAGGCAAATAATCGCCAGATAAGTGCTCAGCAGAAGGTAATATGGCGGACAGCAAGAATGTCGCTACCGTCCTGATGGGGCGTTACTGGAAGAAAGGGCTGGATGTCTCTGCAACAGCCTGTAAGATTTTCAGTGTGGAAGGGGAAGAAACAGCTGATAACAGCACTGCAAGGAAGTGCTTCCAAAAGTTCAAGTCTAGGGAGGGACAACTGATAGCAGCACTGCAAGGAAGTGCTTCCAAAGGTTCAGGTCTGGGGAGGGACAGCTGATAGCAGCACTGCAAGGAAGTGCTTCCAAAGGTTCAGGTCTGGGGAGGGACAACTGATAGCAGCACTGCAAGGAAGTGCTTCCAAAGGTTCAGGTCTGGGGAGTGACAGCTGATAGCAGCACTGCAAGGAAGTGCTTCCAAAGGTTCAGGTCTGGGGAGTGACAACTGATAGCAGCACTGCAAGGAAGTGCTTCCAAAGGTTCAAGTCTAGGGAGGGACAACTGATAGCAGCACTGCAAGGAAGTGCTTCCAAAGGTTCAAGTCTAGGGAGGGACAACTGATAGCAGCACTGCAAGGAAGTGCTTCCAAAGGTTCAAGTCTAAGGAGGGACAACTGATAGCAGCACTGCAAGGAAGTGCTTCCAAAGGTTAAAGTCTAGGGAGGGACAGCTGATAGCAGCACTGCAAGGAAGTGCTTCCAAAGGTTCAAGTCTAGGGAGGGACAGCTGATAGCAGCACTGCAAGGAAGTGCTTCCAAAGGTTCAAGTCTAGGGAGGGACAACTGATAGCAGCACTGCAAGGAAGTGCTTCCAAAGGTTAAAGTCTAGGGAGGGACAGCTGATAGCAGCACTGCAAGGAAGTGCTTCCAAAGGTTCAAGTCTAGGGAGGGACAGCTGATAGCAGCACTGCAAGGAAGTGCTTCCAAAGGTTCAAGTCTAGGGAGGGACAGCTGATAGCAGCACTGCAAGGAAGTGCTTCCAAAGGTTCAAGTCTAGGGAGGGACAACTGATAGCAGCACTGCAAGGAAGTGCTTCCAAAGGTTAAAGTCTAGGGAGGGCCAGCTGATAGCAGCACTGCAAGGAAGTGCTTCCAAAGGTTCAGGTCTGGGGAGGGACAGCTGATAGCAGCACTGCAAGGAAGTGCTTCCGGAGGTTCAGGTCTGGGGAGGGACAGCTGATAGCAGCACTGCAAGGAAGTGCTTCCAAAGGTTCAGGTCTGGGGAGGGACAACTGATAGCAGCACTGCAAGGAAGTGCTTCCAAAGGTTCAAGTCTAGGGAGGGACAACTGATAGCAGCACTGCAAGGAAGTGCTTCCGGAGGTTCAGGTCTGGGGAGGGACAGCTGATAGCAGCACTGCAAGGAAGTGCTTCTGGAGGTTCAGGTCTGGGGACACCGACATCAAAGACAATCCTAGTAACGGTACTTGGCAATTGTCAGCCAATATGGGCCCTTCTCAAAGCACCAAAGTTCGACATTTATCAGCCAAGCCGGACCCTTCTCAAAGCACCAAAGTTTGACATTTATCAGCCAAGCCGGGCCCTTCTCAAAGCACCAAAGTTTGACATTTATCAGCCAAGCCGGGCCCTTCTCAAAGCACCAAAGTTCGACATTTATCAGCCAAGCCGGGCCCTTCTCAAAGCACCAAAGTTTGACATTTATCAGCCAAGCCGGGCCCTTCTCAAAGCACCAAAGTTCGACATTTGTCAACCAAGATGGGCCCTTCTCAAAGCACCAAAGTTCGACATCTGCACGAGCTCCGCTTCAACAACCTCGACGTGTCCCCTGCGACCTCATTCCCCCCCCTCTCCAACAACCTCGACGTGTCCCCTGCGACCCCCCCCCCTCACCCCCCGCAAGCGCAGAGACGTGTTGACGTCTGTGACCAACTGTTGACAAACTCACACCACAAAAACTATCGTCACTGGAGATGAAAAGTGGATTCTCCTGCGAAACCCCAGCACGGGCACCCAATGGCTCCAGCCAGGCCAGGCGCCAGAGGCGGTTGTCCGACAAGGTCGGGTAGAGACGATAGTTCTGTCTTGCATCTGGCGGGACTTCAGTGGCTCCCTGCACTGGGAATTATTTACATTTGGTGGCCCCGTGGACGGGAATCTGCATGCTCGGCAAATGAAACGACTGCATGATGTTCTGCGTACCCGACCCCCCCCCCCCCCACCACCCACCAACAGGAAGAGAGTACTTCCCCAGCACCACAGCCTGCCAGCTCACACTTCCAACGTCGACCGTGGACAACTCAAGAAACTGGAGGAAATCTAGGTCTTGCCACACCCGCCCTACAGTCCCGACCTCGCAACCTCTGACCAGCATCTGTTCCACGCCATGTCAGTCTTCCATCAGGGAAGGGAATTCTGTTCACTGGAAGAAACTGAAGTCGTCATGCTTTGTCTACGATTTTTTCGAGATCTAATCCTACAAAACTTTGTTCTCTTACTTTACTGGACCAAAGCCTCGTTGTTTCCTATTTATAAAAAAAAATTCTCACTGTAACAAAAAAGTGGCCCCTTTTCTGTAACATCACTATAACAAACAGCACTTAGTGGCCCATTTTCTGTAGCATCACTGTAAAAAACAGCATTTAATGGCCCCCTTTTCTGTAACATCACTGTAAAAAACAGCATTTAGTGGCCCCCTTTTTTGTACCATCAATGTAAAAAACAGCATTTAGTGGCCCCTTTTCTGTAACATCAATGTAAAAAACAGCATTTAGTGACCCCCTTTTCTGTACCATCAATGTAAAAAACAGCATTTAGTGGCCCCCTTTTCTGTACCATCAATGTAAAAAACAGCATTTAGTTGCCAATTTTCTGTAACATCAATGTAAAAAACAGCATTTAGTGACCCCCTTTTCTGTAACATCACTGTAAAAAACAGCATTTAGTGGCCCCGTTTTCTGTAACAACACTGTTAAAAAAAACAGCATGTAGTAGTCCTCTTTTCTGTAACATGACTGTAACAAACAGCGCAGCAGCGAAGACGGTAAATAACTTCACCTAACAAGCAAAACGCCGTAGCAGAATATCGGCTTTACCTGAAGACAATCTTTCCTTCAATCATGGCGGTACACTGGCTTCATTCCGAACGAAAAAAAACATGGTATAATGTTAAGCTTTTTGTTTTTTCGTCAAAAGCTGCTATTTATTACGTTGATGCCGATAATTCTGAGATTTTCGTGTAAGCTGTAGATAATATTTACTAATTTTCACTAAAAATATCTTTGAGCATTATCTTTTAATTTCTTCCATGTGTAAATTTTGCAATTTTTATTTTCTTCCATCTTATTCCGGGTTCCTTTAAATAATCAATAATCACAATCCTTCTCTCATTCCATTTTCCGTTCCCTTTTTTCTGTTCACTCGCTGGAAAATACAAAGTTTAATTCGTTCCTTCTTTCTCTCATTCTGTCTCTTTTAAATATAAACTTTCTGCATTCTCATCGAACACTTTTCTTTGCTTATCCCCCTCCCCCCCCCCAGTGTATTCTCATAATGACTGTTTTCTTAGTGCTGTGCTAATCCTCTTTTGAAAGTCTGTTTCCTTTTTCTATTTTTCTTTCATGAGAAACTCCTCAAAGAAATTAGAGGAGGAGGAGGAGGAGGAGGAGAGGTAAAGAAGAATGCCAAAGAATTAATCCTCACTTGACGTATTTGCTATGAAATTTGAAATACGTCACGAGCAGAGATTGTAAAATATTTGCACATTGTTATTCCACGAGGACAGGTTTGGAGAGTTTCGTTTGTGCAATAAGTAATCTCCAAGACAAATTTTGTTCAGGTCAAACACGATGATTTTTCCATGATTGAGCAGACAAAATTCTGGAGGCAGACAATTGTCTGTCGTCAGCATGTACGCGCTTTTGCAATGAATTCTGATCATAATTAAATGTTTCCGAGAAAAAAAAACAACATTTGTTGCTCGTATCGTTGTAATCAAATATTAGAGGGAAATATTGATCGACCAACCATGGAGCGCAGGTGTAGTGCAAACCTGAGAGCTGTTAGTTCTTTCGTCGATTATGCAGAGTTCTACCCTGCCTCATAGCGCTGGAAAAGGAAACGCAGCTGAAACACGGCACCTGACATCATAGTGATAGGGCATATATACCAGGGCAGTCCCAAAAGTAAGCTTACAAGAGTTAATACTTCAAGAAATAAATGTTTTGGACATAACACACGTACAATGTGTTTCATTGTGGACACCGTATCAGTCCATGTCGCCGTAAAGAGTAAGGCACTTGTTTTTCGATGTCTTTCTTGTAAGATGTGGTGTCCTGGATGTTGAGCCACCCTGTCCCCCGCTATTTCGACGTCTCTGGCCACCAAGTTCTCCCTTCAGAGCTGGGAGGAGATGAAAACCACTTGGCCCATGTAGGGGCGAGGTTCAAATTCTCCCAGGAGTTCCCGAGTGGCAGCGGCGATGCGAGGGCTGTAGTTGTCCTGTGGGAGCAGTGCTTCTGTTGTCAACACCCGAGGAAGGTGGATGTCTGCTGGCAGCTCGTAAACGTTACACTGCTGTACCGTACCCGGCTGCCTTAAGCTGTTGCTCCAGATTTCCAGGAAAATCCACCTGGTTTCTGACCCCAGAACACGGTAGCCATTACTCTGCTAGCAGACAGCACGACCTTGAACTTCTTGGTCCGTGAAAAGCCTCGATGCTTCCATTCCGCGCCTGCGTGTAGTGTTTCTGGGCCGCTATGGTGAAATGAGTGGACGTATTCGTTATAAAGAATTGTTTGTAATTTATTAATGTTCCTGGTGGTGTAGCGGTTAGTGGACTCACCTGCCGTTCAGAAGGTCCCTGGTTTGATTTCGCATAGGAGTGAGTTTTTTTTTTTTTTGGACCCACCGACGCCTGGGTCAGTCCAGCCACAAAAATATGGGTCCCTGGGGTTTCTGTAGGAAAATGAGGACAGGTTCTGGCGTTCCTGCCTCACATACTGTAAAAATGTGAAGGCACTCTTCCCATCTCTACAGCACGGAAGTGCCACAGAAGTCAGCGTCATAATGTTGTTTACTTTCTTAATTATGTCTGCTTCTCAAAATGTTGACAACTTTTTTTTTATTGTTTACATTCTCACAGTTTGTGTTAAGTTTCTCTGCTCCCATCTTAATGCTACCTGTAATGTCATCTCTACGCCAGAAAATCTTGACGTTTTGAGTGTATTTAAGAAAACACAACAGAAAAACACTTAATAAATCACTATTTACAATACAACTGAAGATTTTATATAGTTATAGTTACAGCTTTCATCATTTAAATGCGTCTTATTTCCCTCATTTTTCTATTGAAATCTGAAATTTATTGACAATAAACTAACGCATAAATTTCTAGCCATGTGTTCTCAATGTTTCATCTAAATGCAGGAATAAAATTCCATTCAGAAAGAAGGGAAGCAACTGTCAAGGGAAACTGACAAGCTACTGACAGCCTATAACTGATCTCCCTTAAGATATTTTTTTTTGTAGTCACTTATCGTAAAAGGTTAATGAGATGATCAGTAACGATGATATCGGCAACGATTTTTAAAAAAATGATTATCACATCGATAACTATGACACAGGAAGTAATGTCCTACATTCTGTAGTAGAAGTACAACAAAATTCGGCTTACTTTTGCTTGCATGTGGATCTTTTCTTAAGCTAAACGTAAAAGGTAAAAAAATCCATGTCACCACGCCATTAGGGCATATTAGGGTGCCAGGCCCGTATTTCCAAGACCTTCGGCACATGAAAGCGTGATGTGGTCACCGTTTCTCTTCTACCCATTTTTAGAGGCTGGGTGGATCCTGTTCCCTTTTTGGTGTGTACCAGAGAGAGAGAGAGAGAGAGAGAGAGAGAGACAGACAGACAGACAGACAGACAGACAGACACATACACACACTGCTAGGACTTGAACCAGGTACCACCAGATTAGTAAACCTACCTCCTAACCGTCTATTCTTAATCGGGCACAAAAACTGTAGGTTAATGAAATGCTTTTGTTAATATTTTGAATAAAAATGGCGTCCGTTTACTACAAATAAGAGACCGGTCTGTGATTACTCCTTGTACAAAATGTTATACTGTTAACAATAGTTACCACGTTTTGGGCAGTTGAAATGCAGGAAATGAACTTTAACCTTTTGCCCTAGTTATCCGTTTATTGCAGTTCACAGAAACGGCAGAGCTATGATTGGTGGAAAAAAAAACAAACAAAAACTGGACGTGATATTTTAAAGTCTCGGGGACTTGTAAAAGACTTCCTCTTGGAGTGTGAGTAATGTACGTGTGCATGCGAGTGTGAGTGAGTGCTTGAGTGTATATCAGAGTGTCCGATTTGTAACTGCCGCGTTTGTTAGGTAAGGTCTTCATCGGGCGCTTCAGAAAAGAAGGGAGAGCAATCGTTATTAACGTCCCTCTTATCGAAAACATCGTTATAGATCTCCGAATTATTGTTTAAGAAAATCTTACCTGTGTATTTCTCATTTTCCCCTGTTTTAGAAAAAAAAGACTGTTGTCTTTGTCTATGTTTTTCTGTGCTAGTCATTAGTTTTAAATCCATACGTTTATCCATGTATCCATAGTCATCTCAGCTCACTCATCTAACTTCATATCCATCTAACCACTGGTGTTTGCTTAACCAGCATTTATTCACTGATCCATATACTGTACTCTGTCCATCCATCCATCCATCCATCCGTCCGTCCGTCCTTCCGTCTGTCCGTCTGTCCGTCTGTCCGTCTGTCTGTCTGTCTGTCTGTCTGTTTGTCTATCTATCTATCTATCAACAACAATCCAAAAATCAACATCACCTATTTATTCCTATTAGTTAGAAGTAATTTTAAATGGACATAGCAAATAGAACAGCCTGTTTGCTGCTCTTTGGTTATTTCAAACTTTAACCGGTATGGGAACATCGTGAGAAGCCCAGAATTGTCGCTCAAATCACCAGCAACTCTCATGAACATTCGTCTTCAAGAACAAGAGCGAGCACTGTGAAACCACAACTCACTTTGTTCAGATTCTCTCCCCAAGACATTCCTGATGCAACTCGGCTTTGGAGAGTGTCTGAACAGACATTTATAAATGTCCCTACCACTGGAGGCCCATTTGCGCCAATCTCTGAGAGCGATACAAACAACGACTTCTGAACAATGTTTTCTGTGGACGTATTGTTGTAGGGACAATTATTTCTCAATCACTGACAAAAATCATTAATTCTGACAATTACATGAAAAATCTCCACTACAGGCGACTTTGATCAATTAACGATGTTTGCTTTACTGGGGCCCCGGTGTGTAAAAAACTTGAGTAAATCGGGCCCTTCGGTTTGAAACCAAACTTTTAAATTTGGAGAATCGCTTAGCCAGCACAAAGTGGTTTTTTTTCCCTCTTCCAACAGTTGACGATAATGATGACGTGGGCGCGCGTGCGTCACGTGACACGCAGTAGGAGTCTGGTGACAGGAGAGATTTGACTCACCTGGGAGAGTTGTCGACAACTTGTGAAACATTACCTGCGTCTGTACCAAGTCTCACTTCAAGCGAGCTCCTGGATGACTACACTCTCTCCCAGAGTTGGTGATAGTTCAGGAAGAAGGTTGAGACAAACTTACATGGAGGAGGGTGACTGCTTACAGAGAAGTGGCCAGGCTACAGTAACCACGTATGAGGCTAAAGTAAGCATGAAACTACACTACGTGAGATCGAAGAAAAGATGAAAATGCATGATTAATCACGCATGAGGCTGAAGACAAGGTGACACTACATGATTAATCAATCATATATGAGGCTGAAGACAAGGTGACACTACATTAGTCAATCATATATGAGGCTCAAGGGGAAAAAATTGGCACAACATGATTAATCACATATGAAGGTGAAGAAACGATGACACTACACGATTAATTAATCACATATGAGACTGAAAAAAAAATGACACTACGTGATTAATCACACATAAGCCTGAACAAAAGATGGCTTTAGATGATTAACTACATCTGAGGTTCTAAAGAAAAGATGACATTATTCATCATAATTGCAACTGGGTACAAACAAAAAGATGTTTTTCATAAGTTTGTTTATTTTATTTGTCTGTTTATCTTTTCGTCCGTCTGTCTGACTGTGTCTGTATTTCTGTCTGTCTATTCATTCTCTGTCTGTCCGTCTGTCTATCTGTATTTTCTTGTGTGTTTGTCTATTTCCGTGTGTCTATCTGTCCATTCGTTTGTCTGTCTGTTGTGGGAGGTAAACGTTACGTAGTTATAAAGCTGTCATACGTTATTTATCTGTTTATCATTTATGCTGAGTGACAGAAAGTGACATATGCCTGCATACTCATTTCTCCGCTTTTCTTCTGTCTCTTTATACGCCTGTCTATCTGTCTGACTTTTGGCCTGTCTGCTATAGATCATCGCCCTGTCTGTGATACAGACAAACAGAGAAGAACAAAAAAGATATAACATTTCTTACAGTCGAGCTACAAGCTGCGAGCTACCCCAAGTTTTACTACAAAAAAGTAATACATTGACGGATGACTGCTTCTCGCTGGCTGACGACAAAACCACTGGCTATAAAAAGTAATCTAGTGTGGTCAAGTAATGACAGCGATGATTAACGAGATAGTCCAGGGTTACTGCTGCATAAATAACACATAGTCTGCTTTATTCTTGACTGAGTTCGCTATAACAGACGCAATGACGCTTGGCTACCCGGGACGCCACGTGGTCGCTGTATGATGAATTCATAAATGAAGGGAAAAGCTTCAACAACAACAACAACAACAACAATAACAACAACAACAAAAAACCCAGTTTAAACTGGTAGTATTATGAAAGTATTTTTATTTTCTTATTCTCTTTAGTACACAAATGTTGCACAGACAGCTGGTACTGAAAGTACTGTGGACCCTTAGAAGTCGAACACAGTCCATCCCGGAGGCCGTTCGACTTTTCAATTGTTCGACTTTACATGTTCGACTTTAAATTGTTCGACTTTAAATTGTTCGTCTTTAAACGTTCAACTTTCACATTGCTCGACTTTAAATGTTCAACTTTAAAACTGTTCGACTTTAAATGTTCGAATTTCAAATTGTTTGGCTGTCCCCTGGACAGCAAAAATAACTAATGAAGAATGTATGAGAAGAGCTGGAGAGACAAAAAAACCTTGTCAGAAAGATAAGAGAGAGACAATGTACTTTCATAGGACATGCAATGAGAAGAGGGGGCATTGAAAATATTATAACAACAGGAAAAATAGAAGGAAGAAGATCAAGAGGAAGACCAAGAGAAATGATACTGGACAGTCTGACGGGATGGTGTGAGAGGAGATCACCAACTGAACTGATAGCCTGCATGAAGGATCGGGTACTCTGGAGAAGCATAATAGCCAACGCCAGTCGGCACGGCACCTGATGATGATGGTCATGATTGGCTTTAAATGTTCGACTTTCAAATTGTTCGAATTTAAAACTGTTCCATTTTCAAATTGTTCGACTTTCGAATTTTTTAACTTTAAATGTTCGACTTTAAATTGTTCGACTTTCAAACTGTTCGACTTTAAATATTCGACTTTCAAAGTGTTCGACTATAAATGTTCGACTTTCAGAGTGTTTGACTTTTAACTGTGACATTCAAAATTTTCAACTTTCAATGTTCGACTATCAAATTGTTCAACTTCGACTTTCAAACTGTTCGACTTTCAAGCTGTTCGACTTTCCAGCTTAACTTCCCCGTAAGAAATAATGTAAATCGAATGAATCCGTTCCAGACTGCCAAAACCTACCCGTTATAAAACATTTAAGTATAGATATTGGTTATTTATACGCGTATAATAAAGCTAATACACATTAAATCATACACTAACAGTATGAAGTTGTTATCAATGATAACACAGTACCTTACATTTATCCCAACCATCACAAGTTTTTTTTACTTTTCCCACTGCTGGGGATCATGTACTGGTAAGGGGTCACTGCTGGGGATCATGTACTGGTAAGGGGTCATTGCTGGGGATCATGTACTGGTAAGGGGTCACTGCTGGGGATCATGTACTGGTAAGGGGTCACTGCTGGGGATCATGTACTGGTAGGAGTTTTACCCCCGTCGCCATATTAGCCGCTTTAATGGCTTCCTTCTTCCTTAGTATGGTGGCTATTGTCGACTTAGCCATCACTTAATAATCAGCCAGTTCTGAGCCATCACTTAATAAACAGCCAGCTCTGAGCCATCACTTAATAAACAGCCAGCACTGAGCCATCACTTAATAAACAGCCAGATCTGAGCCATCACTTAATAAACAGCCAGCACTGAGCCATCACTTAATAAACAGCCAGCACTGAGCCATCACTTAATAAACAGCCAGCACTGAGCCATCACTTAATAAACAGCCAGCACTGAGCCATCACTTAATAAACAGCCAGCACTGAGCTATCACTTAATAAACAGCCAGCACTGAGCCATTACTTAATAAACAGCCAGCACTGAGCCATCACTTAATAAACAGCCAGCACTGAGCCATCACTTAATAAACAGCCAGCTCTGATACCCTTGTACCACTTTCCCATTTAGTGATAAGTTCCTTTTTTCAGATCTCTCGTGGTCGTTATATTCTTCCTGTTAGGCTGTTCACCACCGGTAACTCTCTTTGGTACCATTATAAATGTATAGTTTGTTAATATAAAATAAAATCCAAAGAAATCGCACCAAAAATAGACTTGTAAAACACACGTTGAATTTGGTAGATACTCACTGAACCACAGTCACGTGAGAAATGAACACGTGATTCTTTGTTTTCGTTTGGGTGCATGCGTTTGTTTTGCTCGACTTTCGAATTTTTGTACGAGTTTCAAACATTTCGACTTTTGGAGGGTCCATTGTATTTTTGAAAGCTCTAGCGTATTTATTCTCTTATAAACTCCTTAACGTAAGTCGCTTAAACCCTTAAAAAAAATTCAGCAGTCATACTAATGTGTACTGTTGTTGGGAAATTGTAATTTTAAATTGCAGATACTGTTTTAAAAAATAGGCATGAAGTCACTACCTGGTAAAACAGTGACCTTTATTTGATGTTGTAAAAGTTTGTTGTGTCCTTGATGTTTTTTTTTTATGTTAAGAGTTAAAACTGTTTATTTTTCTGAACTTCGCATCTTTATCTATGTTCATTCATTCATTCATTTGCATGACCCTTGCGGAACTTTGCCTCCCTAACAGCACTCCTGTAGGCCTCTCGGTTATGCGCAAGATGCCCTGCTGCTGATGAATCCATTTTTATCTGTGTGGACTTGTAACATTCAGTTACTTGAAAACACCAGTGTCTGATGGTAAGTTCACAAATGAAATGAAACCAGGAATAGGTAAGTTAAAGGTATCTTTTTTAATGACATGAAGACGATACTAATAAATAAGAAATTGTCCCTAAAAGTAAGGAAAAGGGTATTCAGTCAGTCAGTCATTAGCATGTCCCATGGCGGAACTTTGCCTCCCTAACAGCACTCCTGTAGGCCTCTCGGCTGTGAGCAAGATGACCTGCTGCTGATGCATCCATTTGCAGATCATCAACGATGTCTTGCAGCCATCTTCGCCTTGGTCTTCCTTTCTTTCTTTTTCCTATTATGTACTCTTACAAGACAGTCTTCTCTAGATTATCATGACGTTTAATGTGTCCAAAATATTTACATTTTTCTCTCTTTAATCCTCTTTACTAGCCAGCCTTCTTCAATATTAAATTCTTGAAGTATGGATTTATTTGTTCTTTTTTGTGTCCATGATATTTGAAGAACTCTTCTGTAGCATTTAAAGGAATTTATGTGTTTCTCAGATGTTTTGTTAAGTATCCAGGTCTCACAGGCATATGTTGCGATGGGAAAGATGCATGCCCTTAAAAATCTTATTTTTGTAGTTCTGTCTATTCCTTTCCACAGATTCTTTAGTTGTTTTACTTTCTGAAGAGCGATAGATGTCCTCCTTTTAATTTCCCTCATTGTGTCTCCATTATTAGTTAGTAGTGATCCAAGATATTCAAAATTCTTCACTTCTTCCAATTTGTTCTCATTGATACATTTCAGCTGCCTTGTTTGTTTTGTCAGTTGTCATCAATTTATTTTTCTTCGCATTAAGATAGAGGTTTTGCTTTTCACTGTTCTTACGGACTGACATAATTAGTTTTTCCATTCTTTTTGTGTTGTAGACAGTAATACTGTGTCATTAGCATATCTAATTTTGGTATTTCATAAACTCCAATTGTTATGGCATTGTAATATTCTTTGTCTACATCTTCTCTAACATTCCTCATTAAATTTTCAGTATACAAGTTAAATAAGTAAGGTGACAATATGCACCCCTGACGGACCCCTTGTTTTATGCCAAACCAAGTTGTTGTTTCACCATTTATTCTTACTGCTGCTTGTTGGTCTAGATACAGCAGTGATGTTAATTGTATCAAATGTGTTGGAAATCCCATTTTTTCCATTATTTCACAGTTTCTGGTGTTGTACACAATCAAATGGCTTTGAGTAGTCTATAAAAGATAAATATAGATTCATATTAAACTCTCTGCATTTCTCTATTATTAATTTTATATTGAATATATGATCTCTTGATCCTCTTCCTTGCCTGAAACCAGCTTGGACCATATTGATTTCTTCCTCTTCTATTTTCTTACGAAGTCTACCCATTATGATTTTTAACAGAATTTTACTGGCATGACTAATCAGGGCAACAGTTCTGTAGTTTGTGAATAATTTCAAGTTACTCTTTTTTAGCAGTGTTATGAATATAGTTCTTTTCCACTCTTTTGGCCAAATACCAGAATGGCATATATTTTTACATAGTACATGATAGATTGTTGCACATTCCTTTCCTCCTGTTTTATAAGTTCAGCTGTTATCTCATCACATCCTGGTGATATACCAGTTTTCAGATTCTTTATTGCCCATAAAACTTCTTTTATTGTCGGTTTGGGTTCTTTCTCCTCCAATAATAATTCACTCTGTTGATTTCTGCTTTCACAGTCAGTTGTTTCATACATTCCTCTGCAATATTCCTTCCATCTTTCTAGAATTTCCTCTGTCTCTGTCAAGGTATTCCCTATTTCGTCACAAATTACATTTAGCTTAAGTGTGACATTTCTCGTGAATGTCTTCATTTCTTTAAACATTTCACTATCTCTTCCACACTTCTGGTGTCCTCCTATTCTTTTATAGCAATCTTGTATGTATTGTTTTTTTTGTGTCTTTTCTTATGTTTCTTCTTACTTCTTTTGTTAAAGATGTATATTCCTCTTTGTTGTTGTTTGTCACTTTCCATTACGTCTTCATTTCTCTACGTTGTTTTATCAGTTCTAGTGTACCTGCTGTAATCCATCCATTCTTTTGTGTTTTCTTTACAGGAACCATGTCTTTAGCTGTTGTTACTAAGATATCTTTGGCCTGCGTAGCCAATTCATCTGGTGTCATCTCCTCCTGTACATGATTTCGAAACAGTTCTTCACTTCTATACCGTATTGTTCTGGTATTTTTGTAAGATCAAAACGGAGTGGTCTTGATCCCGTAACTGTCTTTTTCATCTTTATCTTCATGTCTGCTATTAATAACTCATGGTCCGTGTCACAATCAGCACCTGGTAAAGTTTTTGCTGATGTTATACTTGACCTCCACCTTCTTTGCACTAAAATATAATCTATTTGATTCTTGGTTTTCCCATCAGGTGATGTCCATGTGTAAAGTCTTCTTGGATGTTGTTTAAAAAGTGTGTTAGCGATCATTAGCTCATTTTCCATGCAAAACGCCATTAGATTGTCACCTGCCTCATTTCTATGTCCTATGCTAAATTTCACCACAACATATCCTTCGTCTTCTGCTCTCTCTGTAGCAATCTTTGCATTAAAATCCTCCTTTATTTATAGAATGTCATTTTCCCGTACCTGGTCTATCGTCGTTTGCAGTGTGGTATAAAATTCTTCTACTTCCTCTTCTGCTGATGTAGGTGCATATATCTGGATGATTGTTACATTTCTAGGAGTGCCCTTAAGTCCGATAGTGAGGATTCTATCACTTACTGGGTTGTAACCTAGTAATGCTTTTGATGTTGATTTGTCCAAGTAAAAAGCCACTCCACTTTTTCCTCTTAATTCTCTACCAGAGTGTATAATGATACCATCATTCTCGCTCAAAGTTTCCTGACCTTTTCCATCGATACTTGCAGATTCCCAAAATGTGTATCAATCGGTTAATCAAGTGCCGTGCCGGGTGGCGTAGGCGATCATGTCTCTCCACAATTCCCTGTCTTTAGACTTGATTATGAGATCCGCCGGTGACTTTCTTCCGAGCCACACTGACAGCCCATCCAGTAACTTCTCTCTCACTGTCTTCCTCTGTCTCTTCTTCCCTCAGTTTTTTCTAGTTGCCACAATGTGTGCCAATTTTCCTCTTCTCAGGAAATGTCCTACAAATCTCGCTTGTCTGCCTCTGATCTTTGCTGTAATTTGACTTTTAACTCCAGCCTCTCTTAAGACTTCTTCATTGGTTTTCTTCGCTGTCCATGGTACCTTCAACATCCTTCTTATGAACCACATCTCCATGGCCTCCATTTCTCGCTGTACTCTCTTATTCATGGACCATGCTTCACATCCATAAAACAGAATTGGCTCGATGTAACATTTAAGTGCTCGGAATCTTGTTTCCATTGATATGGATCTGTTGCACAAGATGTTTCTCATTTTCTGGAATGCTGACTTGGCTTGACTACATCTGCTTTTTATTTCGTTGTGACATTTCCCGTCAGCTGTTATAATTGTTCCTAAATATTTGAATCTATAAACTTGTTTCATTTATGTGACATTGATGATAATGCTACATTATGATGTAATTCTTTTCTTTGAGATGACCATCACTTCAGGCTTCTTTTTATTCAGGCTGAGACCTTTACTTTTACTTTCACGACCCACGACGTCCAGAAGAGCCTGTAGCTCCCCTTCACTTTTAGCAATCAGAACTGTGTCGTTTGCATATCTTAAGTTGTTAAAGTTGTACTCGTCAGTTGATATTCCTGGCATGTTCTCTATATTTCTCATTATGTTTTCGCTGTACAAGGAGAAGAGATCAGGAGATAGAATACATCCTTGTCTCACTACCAATTTTATGTTTGGACTGCTCCTATTTGGTTCTCAACCATCATTGCTGCTGATTGCTGCCAGTATATGTTTTTGATGAGTTTCAGATCTTTCCCATCTATGTTGATGTCTTCCAGCATTCTTATAATTTCCATGTGTTTCATTTTATCGAAAGCTTTACAGTAGTTTATGAAGTGTAGGTATAGGTCCGTCTTAGACGGTTTGTTTATGGTTTACTCCACTAACCTTTGACTCTGGACAGAGCCTACCCTACAAGGTTTGTTTATGGTTTACTCCACTAACCTTTGACTCTGGACAGAGCCTACCCTACAAGGTTTGTTTATGGTTTACTCCACTAATCTTTGACTCTGGACAGAGCCTACCCTACAAGGTTTGTTTATGGTTTACTCCACTAACCTCTGACTCTGGACAGAGCCTACCCTACAAGGTTTGTTTATGGTTTACTCCACTAGCCTTTGACTCTGGACAGAGCCTACCCTACAAGGTTTGTTTATGGTTTACTCCACTAGCCTTTGACTCTGGACAGAGCCTACCCTACAAGGTTTGTTTATGGTTTACTCCACTAACCTCTGACTCTGGACAGAGCCTACCCTACAAGGTTTGTTTATGGTTTACTCCACTAGCCTTTGACTCTGGACAGAGCCTACCCTACAAGGTTTATTTATGGTTTACTCCACTAACCTCTGACTCTGGACAGAGCCTACCCTACAAGGTTTTTTTATGGTTTACTCCACTAACCTCTGACTCTGGACAGAGCCTACCCTACAAGGTTTGTTTATGGTTTACTCCACTAACCTTTGATTCTGGACAGAGCCTACCCTACAAGGTTTGTTTATGGTTTACTCCACTAACCTTTGATTCTGGACAGAGCCTACCCTACAAGGTTTGTTTATGGTTTACTCCACTAGCCTTTGATTCTGGACAGAGCCTACCCTACAAGGTTTGTTTATGGTTTACTCCACTAGCCTTTGACTCTGGACAGAGCCTACCCTACAAGGTTTGTTTATGGTTTACTCCACTAGCCTTTGACTCTGGATAGAGCCTACCCTACAAGGTTTGTTTATGGTTTACTCCACTAACCTCTGACTCTGGACAGAGCCTACCCTACAAGGTTTGTTTATGGTTTACTCCACTAACCTCTGACTCTGGACAGAGCCTACCCTACAAGGTTTGTTTATGGTTTACTCCACTAACCTCTGACTCTGGACAGAGCCTACCCTACAAGGTTTGTTTATGGTTTACTCCACTAACCTCTGACTCTGGACAGAGCCTACCCTACAAGGTTTGTTTATGGTTTACTCCACTAACCTCTGACTCTGGACAGAGCCTACCCTACAAGGTTTGTTTATGGTTTACTCCACTAACCTCTGACTCTGGACAGAGCCTACCCTACAAGGCAGAGGAGGGTTTGAAGTCAGAGTTTTCTCATCTACCCGAAGTGTCTGGTTTTCAGGCACCAGATACTCGCCTTTCGCCCTTTCTCCTGTCAGTTTAAACAGTTCCGCCACGAGAAGGCCAGGAGCTGGACTTGGACTGTCAGAGGGTATTTGAGATGTACGCCATGGACACATCTAATTGGAGTGGAGAGCGTATCCCTCACCCCACCTCCGGCTATTACAGTCATAAATGTGTATCCCCGTTCTTTTCATCTGGTCACTTATTATTTGATACTTCTCCTCATACATACTTCTCACATTCCATATCCCCACCATAATTTTTGTTTTTAGACTGATGCAGGGGTCTTCCATAGTAACACCGCCAGGATTACAGTCTCTCTCTATATATAGACCCAGCATTGCTATGCGGTTGTGACACTTGGACAGTCAGCAAAATGATGACGAAGAAGCTGGAAGCCACAGAGTTGTAGCTTCGGGGGAAAGATGCAACAAAAACCCTGGACAGACAAGAAGAAACAAACGAAGAGGTCATCGGGGAAGTTCAAGTTTCAGAACAACAAAAAAACTAGTTGAAATAATAAGAAACAAGACAATCAAAATTTCTGGGACGTGTAATGAGAAGGCAGAAACTGGAGGATTTGGTAAATTCAAGGGGAAAAGAAAGAGAGGAAGACCAAAAGAAAAATATCTCAGTGGGTTGACAAAGTGGGGTGAAAAACGAAAGCATATGAAGTGATCAGAAACAGCAAGGTTGTTACAAGATGGAGAAGAATGATCGATAGCTCTGTCCAGCGTGGACCCATTCGTTTGTTTTTCTGTCTGTCCAAGGTAGCTACTGGGCCTTTCTCCAGATCCACATCTCTGTTGCTTCCAATTTCTTTGCCATCTGTTTGTTGACTGTCCAAGTTTCACATTGCTTCTATATAGTTCTGTTGTACTCTTTGCACCTCTTTTAAGGGCATCCTCTTATCTGTTAGTATCTTTTCCACGCCATTAAAAATATCTTTCTCCCCCAGCCAAGCTCATCAAAATCATGCTCGTATAGAAAGGAATAGTTTGTAGATGTATGTCACTGAATAATGTCAGTGTAGCAATTTATATCTGACGCTCTGTGTAGTCACATCACGTGATCGCTGACCACGAAACGAAGAAATATTTCTCTCTGGGCTTTCCCTGCAATATAAATCATTTCAAATATATCATAAATAAGGGGCAAACGGGTTAATATGGGATTGGTTTTTGCTCGTGTTACGACCATTTTCTGAAGAGAGAAAACGGGAAGAATTTTATGAATACCACAGGAAGAAAACAATCAGCATTGACTGCAGGTTTGATGTGTAACAGAGTACGTGTGAAAACTGCAAGAAATACTAACGAGAGGAGAGACAGACAGACAGACAGAGGAGAGAGAGACAGAGGAGAGAGAGAGGAGAGAGAGACAGAAAGAGAGAGAGGAGAGAGAGGAGAGAGAAAGAGAGACAGAGGAGAGAGAGGAGAGAGAGACAGAAAGAGAGAGAGGAGAGAGAAAGAGGGACAGAGGAGAGAGAGGAGAGAGACAGAGGAGAGAGAGGAGAGAGAGACAGAATAGAGAGAGAGGAGAGAGAGAAGAGAGAGAAAGAGAGAGGAGAGAGAGGAGAGAGAGAAAGAGAGAGAGGAAGAGAGAGAGGAAAGTGAGAGAAAGAGAGAGGAGAGAGAGAAAGAGAGAGAGGAGAGAGAGACAGAGGAGAGAAAGAGAGAGAGGAGAGAGAAAGAGAGAGAGAGGAGAGAGAAAGAGACAGAGGAGAGAGAGGAGAGAGACAGAGGAGAGAGAGGAGAGAGGGACAGAGGAGAGAGAGGAGAGAGACAGAGGAGAGAGAGATGTAGACATAAAGAGAAGATTATGGCCTGTCTGTCTGTCAAGCTTACTTCAGAGAATACCTCAGACATCTGCCGCACAGAGGGTCTGGTCGTCTACGCGATTTGGCAGGGTTCGTGAAACTGATGATGATGACGACGACGACGACAATGATGATAATGATGGTGATGGCGATGATGCAGTAATGCATTATTTTGACAGGTAGACAATAGCAGTGATGGCATACACACGATTACCCCAAGGAATTCTTCAGAGCTCAGCGTAGAGAGATGAGATTAAACTGCTGCTTTCAACTTTCTGTCGTCATCACCATCGTCATCAGATATCTTGCCTGCCAGGGCGATCGATGTCTTGACAGATTTTTTACCTTCTTTTCTTGTGCCACATTGTCAGCCCGTGCAAATGCTTCTCCATCCGTCTCCTCTGCCTTCTCATTTTCATGTTCTCTAACTTCTCATTTTCATGTTACAATGATTTTCATGTTCTCTAACTTCTCATTTTCATGTTTCAATGATTTTCATGTTCTCTAACTTCTCATTTTCATGTTTCAATGATTTTCATGTTCTCTAACTTCTCATTTTCATGTTACAATGAATTTCATGTTACAATGATTTTCATGTTCTCTAACTTCTCATTTTCATGTTTCAATGATTTTCATGTTCTCTAACTTCTCATTTTCATGTTTCAATGATTTTCATGTTCTCTAACTTCTCATTTTCATGTTTCAATGATTTTCATGTTCTCTAACTGTTCATGTTTCAATGATTTTCATGTTGTCTAACTTCTGTCTTCGCAGGTCTCGTGTATATGCTCCATTTCTCTCCAAGTATCGTGTACATGCTCCATTTCTCTCCAAGTCTCGTGTACATGCTCCATTTCTCTCTACGTCTCGTGTATATGCTCCGTTTCTCTCTAAGTCTCATATATATGCTCCATTTCTCTCTAAGTCTCGTGTATATGCTCCATTTCTCTCTAAGTCTCGTGTATATGCTCCATTTCTCTCTATGTCTCGTGTATATGTTCCATTTCTCTCCCAGTCTCGTGTACATGCGCCATTTTCTCCAGGTTTCGTGTACATGCTCCATTTCTCTCCAGGTCTTGTGTACATGCTCCATTTCTCTTCAGGTCTTGTGTACTTACTCCGTTTCTCTCCAGGTCTTGTGTACTTACTCCGTTTCTCTCCAAGTCTAGTGTACGTGTAACGTCTCTCTCCAGGCCCTGTGTACATTTATCCCTAGGGCTAATGAACATGCCCCATGATTCTCTGGGTCCAGTGTACACACGCCATCCTTCTGTCTGCATCCTTTGTACATATTATGCCCGTCTTCGAAAGTATTTCTCAAATTATGAATAACCTATTTCTTTACTGTGGAAATCGGACAAGCAGGCGTAATATTGGAGTATTACTGGCCCTAAAGACAGACAAATCAAGGCAAACAGGTGTGGGCAGGAGTTGCCGAGGCAAACAGGTGTGGGCAGGAGTTGCCGATGCAAACAGGTGTGAGCAGGAGTTGGTCCTACGTCACAGATATAATTCAACAATTTTCTTGAACAGTTAATGAAATTACCTCCCCTGATCCGATCTGAAAGTCCCAACAGATTTCCACTGACAGGAACAACTGACTGCGATAAAGCGGTTCGGAATGGATTAGTTTGCCTTTATTGACTGCTCCAGTTTATAGCTAGTTCGCATAAAAGAACGTTTTTTTTTTTCTTTTTAAAACGGAACAAAGAAAAAAGTGTGCCACAGACTGTTGTTTTGATTATTTCCGTCATTGTTGTAAATTATTTCAGCATTTACGGAAGAAAATATATCCGTGTATTACGTGGCTATTTCCCATCAGTTCTGTTGGTGACTTTTTGTTCTGCCAAAGAATTAATCTGTCCATTTGTGCTTAATCTTGCCCTTCCCCTGCCTCTCTTTCTATTTATCTTTTCTGTTGTCATGATGTTTTCAGTCTCTCCTCTTCTCATTATATGTCCATTGAATGATGGCTGCCGTTTTCTTATGGATTTAATTAGGTTCCTTTCTTCCTTAGCCTTTGTTAAACACTCTGTTTGTCATATTAGCCTTTGCTAAACACTCTCTGTTTGTCATATTAGCCTTTGCTAAACACTCTCTGTTTGTCATATTAGCCTTTGCTAAACACTCTCTGTTTGTCATATTAGCTTTTGTTAAACATTCTCTGTTTGTCATATAAGCTTTTGTTAAACACTCCCTGTTTGTCATATTAGTTTTTGTTAAACATTTCCTGTTTGCCTTATTAGCTTTTGTTAAAAACATATTAGTTTTTGTTAAACATTCCCTGTTTGCCTTATTAGCTTTTGTTAAACACATATTAGCTTTTGTTAAACATTCCCTGTTTGTCATATTAGCTTTTGTTAAACATCCCCTGTTTATCATATTAGCTTTTGTTAAACATCCCCTGTTTGCCATATTAGCTTTTGTTAAACATCCCCTGTGTGCCATATTAGCTTTCGTTAAACATCCCCTGTTTGTCATATTAGCTTTTCATGATATTTTCAAGTCTCTTCTAAGAAACCACAACTCTGTTGCCTTAACTGATCTGTGCATAGATCCGCTCAATGTTCAAGACTTGCTTCTACTGAGTACGATAAACTGAACGAAACATATATACATACATACAAAAACACACATACATACACACATAAATACATACGTTTTTCTAATGCTATTGTTAACCTGTTTTGTGTGCTTGCTGCTGTTGTTAGCATAGTTTACATGTCTGCTACTATTGTTAAAATAGTATCGACTGTTATATATAATATAATTTGTGTATCTGGTACTATTGTTAGCATAGCTTGTGCATTTGGTGCTATTGTTAACGTAGCTTGTGTATCTGCTGCTATAGTTAACCCAACTTGTATACTTGCTTCTAATGTTAACATAGCTTGCATTTCTGCTACTATTGTTAACATCGCTTGTGTATCTGCCGCTATAGTTAGCGTAACTTGTTTATCTGCTACCATTGTTAACCTAGCTTGCGTATCTGCTGCTATCGTTAACCTAGCTTGCGTATCTGCTACGACTGTTAACATAGCATGTAAATCTGCTGCTGTAGTTAACCTAACTTGTATACTTACATCTAATAGTAACATAGCTTGTGTATCTGCTGCTGTAGTTAACCTAACTTGTATACTTACATCTAATATTAACATAGCTTGTGTATCTGCTGCTGTTGTTAACCTAACTTGTATCTCTGCTGCTATATTTAACCTAGCATGTGTATCTGTTACTACGTATGCAGGAAACTCTCTACTATAGAGAGCGGAACAACAACACAACTCCTTCAGATCATCAGAGGAAGTACCCCTCCCCCCTCAGACAAGTGTATTGGCCCTATTAAACACTGTTACAGTAGTTAGTTTATCTGTTAGTACTGTTACAGTAGTTATTTTATCTGTTACTACTGTTACAGTAGTTAGTTTATCTGTTACTACTGTTATAGTAGTTAGTTTATCTGTTACTACTGTTACAGTAGTTAGTTTATCTTTTACTACTGTTACAGTAGTTAGTTTATCTGTTGCTACTGTTACAGTAGTTATTTTATCTGTTGCGTTTGTTAATCTATAAAATGAAGACACATAACAGATAAAAAGAATATACGCTGTTGTTATGAACACTCTTAAGACCTGCTTGCTCAAATTATGATTCGTAATTCCAGCTAGATTCGTATGAAAGACGAGAAATAAATGGCAGAATATCAAACAGATCTCCGTGCAGAATTCTTCTAAAATTCATCATTCAATTCCTTGTTCGTTTTTCTTTCCTTGACTTTTTAAAAAAGCTAATTCGTCTCATCTCTTTTCTACATGCGTGCAAGGATTACAGGATAATTATAGTGCATGTTGTTTCGTTAATTTGATAGAAGGTGGCTGAGTTATTGTTTTACATTTTACCCACACAGGCTGTTTGTGTAGTGTACATATCTGGCTGTTTGTTTAGTGTACATGTCTGGCTGTTTGTTTAGTGTACATGTTTGGCTGTTTGTTTAGTGTACATATCTGGCTGTTTGTGTAGTATACATATATGGCTGTTTGTTTAGTGTACATATATGGCTGTTTGTGTAGTATACATATATGGCTGTTTGTTTAGTGTACATATATGGCTGTTTGTGTAGTATACATATATGGCTGTTTGTTTAGTGTACATATATGGCTGTTTGTTTAGTGTACATATCTGACTGTTTGTGGAGTGTACATATCTGGCTGTTTGTGTAGTGTACATGTCTGGCTGTTTGTGTAGTGTACATATCTGGCTGTTTGTGTAGTGTACATATCTGGCTGTTTGTGTAGTGTACATATCTGGCTGTTTGTTTAGTGTACATATCTGGCTGTTTGTATAGTGTACATATCTGGCTGTTTGTATAGTGTACATATCTGGCTGTTTGTATAGTGTACATATCTGGCTGTTTGTATAGTGTACATATCTGGCTGTATGTGGAGTGTACATGTCTGGCTGTTTGTGTAGTGTACATGTCTGGCTGTTTGTGTAGTGTACACGTCTGGCTGTTTGTGGAGTGTACATGTCTGGCTGTTTGTGGAGTGTACATGTCTGGCTGTTTGTGGAGTGTACATGTCTGGCTGTTTGTGTAGTATACATATCTGGCTGTTTGTGTAGTGTACATGTCTGGCTGTTTGTGGAGTGTATATGTCTGGCTGTTTGTGTAGTGTACATGTCTGGCTGTTTGTGGAGTGTACATGTCTGGCTGTTTGTGTAGTGTACATGTCTGGCTGTTTGTGTAGTGTACATGTCTGGCTGTTTGTGTAGTGTACATGTCTGGCTGTTTGTGGAGTGTACATATCTGGCTGTTTGTGTAGTGTACATGTCTGGCTGTTTGTGTAGTGTACATGTCTGGCTGTTTGTGGAGTGTACATGTCTGGCTGTTTGTGTAGTGTACATGTCTGGCTGTTTGTGTAGTGTACATATCTGACTGTTTGTGTAGTGTACATGTCTGGCTGTTTGTGGAGTGTACATGTCTGGCTGTTTGTGGAGTGTACATGTCTGGCTGTTTGTGTAGTATACATATCTGGCTGTTTGTGTAGTGTACATGTCTGGCTGTCTGTGGAGTGTACATGTCTGGCTGTTTGTGTAGTGTACATGTCTGGCTGTCTGTGGAGTGTACATGTCTGGCTGTTTGTGTAGTGTATATGTCTGGCTGTTTATGGAGTGTACACGTCTGACTGTTTGTGGAGTGTACATGTCTGGCTGTTTATGGAGTGTACACGTCTGACTGTTTGTGGAGTGTACATGTACTTCTATTAATGTTAAATATCTGGGATGGCGGGAAAATTAAAAAGGCAGAACAAATGATCATACATGCCTGGTGTATCCAATTCTAAACCATTTTAGAAATAAACTTCGTTACGAGGTCTCTTTTTCTTTTCTGTGTGTGTGTGTTCTAATCCTGGAATCCTTTCCTCACTACAAAGCCATCCAGTTATCCATAGTGTATCCATCTCCCTCATGTCAGCTCCCTGAATGGACACTTTTGACACTTTTGATTGATTATAGCAATTATCTGGGCATGTTCAATAAGAGTTCAGGCTTTAGATAACTAAGTTTGGCTAGCTCTGATCCTCGTATGTTCTCATTGCGTCCGGGGTCTTCTCTTCTTTCTTCATAACTTTCCAGATTATAACATTGCTATGATCGATCTGGCCATAAAAGGTAATACGGCTTTCCATAAAACTTTCATAAAGAATATTATCACCGGCTAGGCAACACATTTATTTTTATCACTGTTTCGTTTGCAGCCACTAACACTAAATATGTTGACAAATTACACACTGGCCCATACACATTTTCGTACCTCAAATGTTAGGCTTGTTTTTTTTAATATTTGACCTGATGATTCCAAAAATGGCACCAGTTTTCCCCTATCAGCTCTAGTTTTTGAGATACAGAACATATGCCATATATCACTCTTCACTCTGCTCGCCCATAACAAATCAGGATATGTTAACGTAGTGATTAAATTAATATTTTTAAACATGAAAAAAACATATTAAAAATTAAAAGACAAGTGTACAACATAAAAGTCTACTTATTTCACACCAAAACACAAGTTTGTGATAAAAAAAAAAACTTTCCACTCATTCAACACACAAGAAGCTCCTTTTATAAGATTTGCCAGAGTGGGATCTGCCAGGAAAATCCAGCATAATATTCCAACAATAGTCTGCCATCATGTGTCCATCCAATCTTCCTTGGTATCTGGCTTCCATTGTTTTTATGTCTTGTTGAAATATTTCACCTTGCTCTTCGCTTAAGACTCCAAGGTTCTCTGGAAACTGCGCAGATAATGGACTTTAGCACTCATGTGACAGCCAAGCCTGCTGAAATGAAAGAGCACGTGCTCTACTAATTTTATGTACTTGTCTGCCTTCTTGTTGTCAAGAAAGCTTTTCTCAACAAGAACAAATGAAGACCAGGCACATGATTCGATTTCATTCATTGATGCTATGAAATAAGATGTCTGATCTGTTCACCATCGAAAATTCCTGCCTTCAGTTTTTCCATTGTAAGTCCAGGTAACTTATGCACTATGTATTCAACGCTCGAAATATCTTTATTCAAAGCCATTACAAATTGTTTTATCAGACCTAGCTTTCTATGTAGTGGTGGCAGTATGATTCTATCTCGTGCTACCATAGGTTCATTGATTACATTTTGTCCTCCATCCATCATATATTCCCTCGGAGCCCAATCTTTTCTTGCCCAATGTTCACGTCTGGCTCTACTATCCCAAAGACATAAAAAGCAAGGATACTTTGTGTAGCCACTTTGTTGACCAAGAAGAAAATTAACCATCTTCAAGTCAACACAAATCACCCATTGATGTTCTTGGTAATTTATCTTTTCCAAGACTAAAGAGATGGCCTTGTATTATTCTTTCATCCTGGTGGAATGACTGACTGGAATAGAACCATATTTGTTGCCGTTATTTTGAAGAACACATTTCAAACTATGTTTTGAACTGTTGATGAAAAGACACTACTCACTTGGCTTATATTCTGAAAGACCAATTTTCTACACAAGGTTTCCGATATCATTACAGAACACTAAGTTATCGTCTTCGGTAAAGAATGGCAGCAAATCCTCTTCTCTCCTTCGATAAAATGTCATTTTCGTTATAGGCTGAAGTACATTCTTTTCCTTTAGTCTGGAGGCCAGCAGTTCAGGAGACTCCTTGGAAAGATTTAAGTCCCTGATCAGATCATTCAGTTCATTCTGATCAAAACAGTCACTGTGTGAAGTTGTTCGGAATTCACTGTCACTGCCCCCACTTTCTTTACCTTGTGAGATATCAGACATGCAAGACTCATCCTCTGAGAGCTGTGGTAGTTCAAGGAAAGGTGGAGCGGGTACAAGAACCGAGTGTAGAACAGGTGTCCTGGCTGAAGGTAGATCAGGGTAAGACAACTTGTCATGATTATTTTGATTGATGTCTATGATATTAACAATACAAAAATAACAGTTATCGAAGAAGTAGATTTTCGGTCCCCTTCATACCACTGGTACTCCAAATTTCGGGCAGCCTCACTCTCCATTTGTCCACTGGCCCAAATGCTCTGTACAAGTTTTGCTTGCAATATGAGGAGCCCATGGCTTATCTTCATCTCCAAGCTGGACATCAAAATAACCTACATGTGCTCTTTTTACAAACTCAGAAATAGATTTCCTACTTGCTTTCAGCGTGTACTCCCCACAAATATAACAAAATATGTCAGGACGATTCAAGCAGCTCCTTCTTGAAGTAGTCATAACCTCTACGGTGTTCGATGTGCACAAATGAAATGAAACGAGTGAGAATATACACACACTTCCTATATGGTTATAACTATTATACAGCGCAACTGTTTTAAACAGATGAGGTTGAGAAACTTTTAAAATAGAAATGTATGTAGTCTATGAAAACCGTGATTTACCATCTTAATTTTGTGAAGATAATTATGTAATAAAACAGAACAAAAGCTATTTTGTCATTTGAGCATTTTTTTATGCCAGTGTGCGTTATAGGAAAGAAAATAGATGAATAGCTGTGAAACAAAGTTCACTTTACACAAAAAAATGTGAGTAAATTAAATACATAAATTTCCCGTTCAAATAAGACAGCTTGTTATGACATCACAGGTCTGCAGAAGAGATTTGTTAAAGAGCATATACCCATAAAAAAGAAACTAGAGCTGGTGCCAACCATATTTAAGAAACTAGAGCTGATGCCAACCATATCTAAGAAACTAGAGCTGATGCGAACCACATCTAAGAAACTAGAGCTGATGCCAACCACATCTAAGAAACTAGAGCTAATGCAGTCTACCCAATGCAACTTTCTGAATCAGTACTCCAAATAACCACAGGAACAGGCCTAAAAATCAAGGTCAAGAAATATCTTTTTGTTGGGCTGTGTTATGGATGTACACTGCGTCCAAGTTTGATGAAATAAGGCAAGGAATTTGTAGTAACATCTGGGAATAGATGGCATAGAAGTCAAAGGGAGACAATGTTCTGAGGAGCGGATCTTTGAAAGTGCCAACTCGTGAACGTTCAAAGAGAATCATTGTGATTCTGAGAGTGCCACATACGGGACATGTACCGTTTATTGATATTTCTGGATCATCTTTTTCTTAGACAAAGATTTCTAGCGATTGTGGTATTCCAAACACATACTTCAATCCATCGATCTTCAAACACTACAAATATAATAAAATCCCCGTTTTCATGCCATCAAGGCGTGTTTGGAATACGTGATTATGCCCGTATTTCCAGGACCTTTGGCACATGAAAGTGTGACGTGGTCAGTATCACACCTGGCCCATATTTATCTTCCTAGATTTACCTGGTACCCACTTTTAGAGTCTGGGTGGACCCCGGGGCCGTATTCATGTGGTGGTACCAGAAAAAATAAACCCATTGCTGGGATTTGAACCAAGAACCACCGGATTAGTACACCTAGCGCATATCCACTCAGCCAACCAGGCTTAATAATACTATTTATTAACTTTAAATTTAATCTCAAAGTTTAACAAAATTGTCAAAGATCATTTTGTAGACATTGTCTTCTAAATACAGTGCCTGTTATTGTTAACCTGTCACTGACTGTTATCCATTCTTATTGTTTGATATAATAAATGTATTCTTCTGAAAAGATAGTGGCTTATTTTAGTCAGGAAACAGATGACTCAGATCTGTTTTACTTTGATCGGGAAACAGATGACTCAGATCTATCTTAATTTGGTCAGGAAACAGATGACTCAGATCTATCTTAATTTGGTCAGGAAACAGATGATTCAGATCTGACTTAATTTGGTCAGGAAACAGATGACTCAGATCTGTCTTAATTTGGTCAAGAAACAGATGACTCAGATCTGTCTTAATTTGGTCAAGAAACAGATGACTCAGATCTGACTTAATTTGGTCAGGAAACAGATGACTCAGATTTGACTTAATTTTTTCAGGAAACAGATGACTCAGATCTGTCTTAATTTGGTCAGGAAACAGATGACTCAGATCTGTCTTAATTTGGTCAGGAAACAGATGATTCAGATCTGACTTAATTTGGTCAGGAAACAGATGACTCAGATTTGACTTAATTTGGTCAGGAAACAGATGATTCAGATCTCTCACGTGGAACCTTGAACTGATTAAACAGCCTCACTGTTTCCCGTCACAGATGGAATAATACTACTTTTTCTTTTTCTAAAAACTAATTTAATCTACTACAAACTACTTTCTCGCCATCCTTCCCCGTCAGAATGTACCACGACCAGCAGCCCCTAATTGACTACCAGGAACTGTCCACAGCTCCCAAGACTAACGACGAGTGAGTACTTCTAACTGGATCATTCTCTCCCCTTTCGGCATTTTCTAAGAGACTGAAGTAGAAAAGTATTTCTTTTTGACCAAACCCAGCCCTTACTTTTCAAATAAACAGATTTCTTCTCTTCTACTTCTTTTTTCTGTTCTTCATTTATAATCGCTCATTCTAGACAATGTGCTGTATTCATTTAGCTTATTTTCACCCACATTCATGGGTTAAAAAAACCATCAGTGTAATCTGGTGCGCTTCGCCCTTCAGGATGTGTCAATAAACGGGTGCTGTCAGTGTAAAATGGTACGCCTTGCTCTACAGGTCATATTCTTCCTCTTCATATCAGTTTTCAAAGCATGAATATGACAAATTCGTGGATCGACAAAAAAAAAAAAAAAAGAAAGTAGGAGTAATTTTCCAGCCTAGAACATTTGCATGGGAAGGCAGTACACAATGGACTGCGCCATTTCAACGCCATGCTTCCTTCCTTCTTTCTAACTCTCTAACAACTGCTCAGCTCACAAACTGAGCATGGGGAATCAGCACACAATGAACTGTACCATTCCCACGCCTTCTTTCTTTCTAATTCTCAACAAAGGTCCAAGTCCACCCCGCGCCCAAATCAATGCTTCCCTCTAGCAGCTACCACTCTTCTACCCCACCTGCTGAAGTGGATCCCACACCACACCCACTGAAGAGAGTTCGTTCTGGAAATCTTACCCCCACTCCATTCCACGCCACTCCATCGCTTCTCTCCCTCCAGCCACTCTTCATTTCTTTCTCTCCGTGAATTATTGAATTGGACGAAAGAGTGGGAGAAATATTAATTGAGTTATTGCAACAAGTATCGACCCGCTGGAACTATAAATAGGTTTATGTCTGTAATCTTGAATTATTAGTTTTAATATTATTTTCTTTCACACGTGTTTGTCTGGCTGTCTGCTTGTCTGCTTGTCTGTCTGTCATTCTGATTGCCTTTTTGGCTAGCTCTCTATCTGTTCTGCTGTCTGCTTTGCCTGGCTAAATATCCTTCCGTCTGTCTATCTTCTGGCTGCATGTCTGGCCTGGTAGTCTATCTCTCCTGCTGCCTGTCTGTCTTTCTATTTGTTTGGTTGTCTATCTACTTGTCTGTCTACTCTGTCCGCCTGTCTTACTCTTGTTTTGTCTGCCTACTGCAGTGTCTTCATGTACTTAGCTAATATTAAAATGTTTTCACGTAGTTAAGCTAATATTAAAATGTTTTCACGTAGTTAGGTCAATATTAAAATATTTTCATGTAGTTAAGTCAATATTAAAATATTTTCACGTAGTTAAGCTAATATTAAAATATTTTCACGTAGTTAAGCTAATATTAAAATATTTTCACGTAGTTAAGCTAATATTAAAATATTTTCACGTAGTTAAGCTAATATTAAAATATTTTCACGTAGTTAAGCTAATATTAAAATGTTTTCACATAGTTAAGCTAATATTAAAATGTTTTCACGTAGTTAAGCTAATATTAAAATGTTTTCATGTAGTTAAGCTAATATTAAAATGTTTTCATGTAGTTAAGTCAATATTAAAATGTTTTCACATAGTTAATATTAAAGTGTTTTCATGTAGTTAAGTTAATATTAAAGTGTTTTTAATGTAGATAAATTAATATTAAAATGTGTTCATGTAGTTAAGGTGATGTTGAAGTGTTTTTATGTAATTAAGTTAATTTTAAAATATTTCATGCCATCATCATCAAGTGCCGTGCTGACTGGTGTTGGCTGTTATGCTTCTCCAGAGTACACGATCCTTCATGCAGGCCATCAGCTCAGTTGGTGATCTCCTCTCACACCATTCCGTCAGACTGTCCAGTATCATTTCTCTTGGTCTTCCTCTTGATCTTCTTCCTTCTATTTTTCCTGTTGTTATAATATTTTCAATGCCCCCTCTTCTCATTGCATGTCCTATGGAAGTACATTGTCTCTCATCTCATTGCATGTCCTATGAAAGTACAGTGTCTCTCATATTTTTTGACAAGGTTTTTATGTCTCTCCAGCTCTTCTCATACATTCTTCATTAGTTATTTTTGCTGTCCAGGGGATTCGCAACATTCTTCTAATAAACCGCATTTCTGCTGCTTCCAATGATTTTTGTGCAGACCTGCTTATTGTCCATGATTTACTTCCATATAACAAGATAGGTTCAATATAGTATTTTAGGACTCGTTTTCTAACATTCATTGATAAGGATGTGGTACATAATATGCTTTCATGTAGTAAGTTAATATTAAAATGTTTTCATGTAGCTAAGTTAATATTAAAGAGATTTCATGTAGTTAAGCTGATGTTGAAAAGTTTTCATGTAGTGAAGTTAATATAAAAATGTTTTCATTTCGTTTAGTTAATATTAAAATGTTTTCACTTAGTTAAGCTGATGTTGAAATGTTTTCATGTAGTTAAGTTAATATCAAATGTTTTCATTTAGTTAAGTTGATGTTGAAAAGTTTTCATGTAGTTAAGTTAATATTAAAATGTTTTCATGTAGTTAAGTTAATATCAAATGTTTTCACGTAGTTAAGCACATGTTGAAATGTTTTCACGTAGTTAAGCACATGTTGAAATGTTTTCACGTAGTTAAGCTGATGTTGAAATGTTTTCACGTAGTTAAGCTGATGTTGAAATGTTTTCACGTAGTTAAGCGAATATTAAAATGTTTTAATTTAGTTTAAGCACATGTTGAAATGTTTTCATGTAGGTAAGCCGATGTTTGTGATAGAGAGAAAACTAAGATATTAACAACAAGACGGGCCTGTGTATGTCAAAGTCTGCTCTATCGTTCGCCTGCTTTTCTGCCTGTTTCTCCCCCGCCTGTTTCTTCATCTGTTGTTCATACACGAAACTTCAAACGTCTGAATGTCAAGAAAATAATGAAATATGAAGAAACATAAAACTAGCAACAAAAAAAACTTGACATCTTCTAAAATGTGCGAAACATTGACATGATGAAAGGAGCGCAGCAGATGGAGATGGGTGGAAAGAAAATCAATTAACGAATTATGGGAGCATATCAGCAACAAAAGACCATCAAAAGATGGATGCGTCTGTCAAAAATAGAACAAATTCTAGACAACATTCATGTTCAATTTTCCGTTAACTCTTGCACATAGAACTAAATGGCTCTGAAAATATGTTGCTTGCTGGTTGTCTATGAGGGTTGACACAACTTTTTAACAAAAGCTCACATTGCTTGGAAATTATATTCAACGGCAAACGGAAACTAATGGAAAATAAATAGCCATATAAACGTTCAACATAACAGGGGAAAATCATTAGATTCAACATCATACAGACACCATTTACTCGTTACTGTTTGTCATGATTCTTCTCCATTCTCTGGTTGCGTGCGCGGGTCTGTATCTTGTGCCACTCTGTCATCTGAGTAGACAGTTCTCTCTCTCTCTGTCCTCTTACCCCCCTCCCCCCCCCCAAACCCCTTAACCCCCGAGATTTAAAGTGATTGTCAGGTTCTATACCTGCAGTCTTCTTACTAGGTTTTTTTTTTATTGGCCCTCATTTGTCTGATTACTTTGTGCAGTCCGATTTCTAAAATAACTCAAGCGTCGTCTATAACTGTTTATTGTGTCAAACTGAATCCAAAATGGTTTCGGACCTCTGTCGTGTGCTATAAGGTGGGTCTTTTTAGTTTGACGTAGATAAGAGATTCTGGTGTTCTTGTGCTGTCTGTCAGGAAGTGTGAACATGCCGGTGTTGGCAGTCGCTGAACATGCTGGTGTTGGCAGTCGCTGAACATGCCGGTGTTGGCAGTCGCTGAACATGCCGGTGTTGGCAGTCGCTGAACATGCTGGTGTTGGCAGTCGCTGAACATGCTGGTGTTGGCAGTCGCTGAACATGCCGGTGTTGGCAGTCGCTGAACATGCCGGTGTTGGCAGTCGCTGAACATGCTGGTGTTGGCAGTCGCTGAACATGCTGGTGTTGGCAGTCGCTGAACATGCCGGTGTTGGCAGTCGCTGAACATGCTGGTGTTGGCAGTCGCTGAACATGCCGGTGTTGGCAGTCGCTGAACATGCCGGTGTTGGCAGTCGCTGTGATAAAGATGTTGAAGAACAGGCTCTTGTGTGGGTAGGGGAGTGGGTTACGGCTGGGCTTAGAGCCCTGGAATGAGGAGAAAAAGTAGGATAAGGCGCTATCCTCGTCACCATCCTTCCCCGCCATGAGCCGCCGTAGTGACCCTTGCCAGGCTGAGTAGGATGAGACTGTCCCAGGGGCTACTAAAGGAGAACGAGAGCAAGGTCATGGTCAGTGCAGTTCATCAGTCACTCCGGCTGTGCAGTCACTCAGCTGTGCAGTCACTCAGCTGTGCAGTCACTCCAGCTGTACAATCAATTCAGCACACACTTCGACAGCACTGACAGCTGGACAGTCACTCAAGCTGTACAATCACTCCAGCTGTAGTCACCCCAGCTTTACAGTCATTCCAGCTGTACAGTCACTCCAGCACAGTCATTATCGCTCTTAGATCTTCACGCTACTTTTGTGAAAAAATTCCGTATTTTTCCGGTGATAGCTGACTTTATGAAAGTTATGGCTCCATGTGAAGGCTGAAACTCTTGACTTCATAAAATTTATGGCTCCACGTGAATTCTGAAACTCTCTTGACTTCATAAAATTTATGGCTCTACGTGAAGGCTGAAACTCTTGACTTCATAAAATTTATGGCTCCACGTGAATTCTGAAACTCTCTTGACTTCATAAAAGTTATGGCTCTACGTGAAGGCTGAAACTCTTGACTTCATAAAAGTTATGGCTCCACGTGAAGGCTGAAACTCTCTAGACTTCATAAAAGTTATGGCTCCACGTGAAGGCTGGAACTCTCCTGACTTAAGATTTACATGCAGGTCTAAGTCATGTCTGACTGCTCCCAGTCAAGGTTCATCCAAGGGCACAGAGGTGAAGGTCTTAAGTGTGGAAATATACAGAGAAGCAGACAAGCGCATTCAATGTCAGACAGACAGATAAACAGACAGATAGACTCAACAAGAGGTGGAGATGGAGAAACTCATAAACAGACAGGTAGGTAGCAAAAGAGACAGGTAGGTAGTAAAACAGACAGACACAGGTCGTACAACATTCAGCAGAGGCAGGTCGTAAGACAAAGAGACACAGATAGATCGTAAGACAGACAAACACGGTTAGGTTGCCATAGCGACAGACACAGATTCGTTGTATAAAAGACAGAGAGACAGACAGACAGATAGGTAGGTAGGTAGGTAGCTAGATAGATAGATAGATAGATAGATAGATAGATAGATAGATAGATTCACAATGTGGGTGAACACACAAACAGAAGATGTGTGAAATAGATTTTTTTTGTCAGCACTCTAATCTCTCAATTTCACCCACTCTCTCTCTCTCTCTTTCTCTCTCTTGCGTAGACTTACAAAACGACATTATCGATCTTCGTCAGTCTCTTCGCTCAAAGTTTATTTTTAGTCCTTATACTTGGGTCTTTGAAAAACAGGGAATGGCGCATGGTCACAGTTAGACACACGAACACGGGGGGGTGGGGGGTGGGGGGAGCGAAAGAAAAGAAGCTGTAGATAGAAAGAACGTCTCAAATTGAGAAGAATATGGCTTGGGAAAGCAGATGGGGTTGCCAGTCTGTTAGGAGAGCTAATGAAATGAGGGTACATTATTGTGGCGTTGATTGTAGGGGCCTGGTTTTGAAAGATGAAGATTTGAGGTAGGCGTCAAGACATGGTGGGATAGACTGAAGGAGGAAAGATGGCTGTTTCTACCCTGCCTAGATCTTTTTTTTTCCCCTGGTGTAGGTAGAGAGGGTCTTGTTGGCGATCTTTGTCAACATTTTCTGTCAACGTCTTTCGCTCTTGAGGGGGGGGGGGGGTTCTAAGTTCCCAATCAAGACCAAAACTACATAGTCTCCATATTTTACTATGTAGCATAGTCTCTAAACTTTACTATGTAACACTGTCTCCAAACTTTACTATGTAGCATAGTCTCCATACTTTGCTATGTAACATAGCTTTCATACTTTACTATGTAGCATAGTCTCTAAACTTTACTATGTAACACTGTCTCCAAACTTTACTATGTAGCATAGTCTCCATACTTTGCTATGTAACATAGCTTTCATACTTTACTATGTAGCACAGCCACCAAACTTTACTATGTAGCATAATCTCCAAACTTTACTATGTAACAAAGCTTTCATATTTTACTATGTAGCATAGTCTCCCTACTTTGCTCTATAGTAGTCTCTAAACTTTACTATGTAGCACAGTCTCTAAACTTTACTATGTAGCACAGTCTCTAAACTTTACTATGTAGCATAGTCTCTAAACTTTACTATGTAGCATAGTGTCTAAACTTTATTATGTAGCATAGTCTCCAAACATTATTGTGTAGCATAGTCTCCAAACGTTACTATGTAGTGTTTGTACACATTTTTGAAAATACGAAGCAATGTAGCTTTCACAGAGCACACTGTTGGGTGGGTATTCTTCTAAAACATATTAGAGAAAAGAACATTAGATATGACGTGAATTAAAATGACAAAAGAATGACCGCGACTCGAATCACTGGCTTTGGTAGGAGTAGCAACCACTTAGCTGTGACAATATTGTGCTCTAGCCACTTAGCTGCGAAATTATAATGCCCTATCCACTTATATGTGAAATTACAGTGCCCTATCCATTTAGCTGTGAAATTACAGTGCTCTATCCACTTAGCTGTGAAATTACAGTGCTATATCCACTTATCTGTGAAATTACAGTGCCATATCCACTTATCTGTGAAATTACAGTGCTCTATCCACTTAGCTGTGAAATTACAGTGCTCTATCCACTTATCTGTGAAATTACAGTGCTCTATCCACTTATCTGTGAAATTACAGTGCTCTATCCACTTAGCTGTGAAATTACAGTGCTCTATCCACTTATCTGTGAAATTACAGTGCTCTATCCACTTAGCTGTGAAATTACAGTGCTATATCCACTTATCTGTGAAATTACAGTGCTCTATCGACTTAGCCGCCTCAAGTATGTATTATTTATCAATATATTGAACCTATTATTTAACAGTCCACACACAATATGTTGTTTATATTGCTTGTAGCTTTACCGAGTTTTATATTTCAAGTTAATTCAAAAGATTTTTATGTTCCAGTTTGAAACAAAAACTGTGGAACATATCCTTCAGAACTGTACCAACTATGAGACAATGAGAAATAATTACTGGCCCAGTGAAACCACTAAAGAAGATAAGCTCTACGGTTCCATACATGAATTACAAAAAACAGTGACATTTATCCAAGAGACAGGACTGCAGGTATAGACAGACAATGCGAACGAAGAAGAAGAAGAAAATTCCTAATCAACATTTCCCTTTTTACACTGCTACGACACAGTGAGCGGTGGCAGGAAACACCACGCTGCTGCTGCTGCTGATGATGATGATGATGATGGTGATGATGATGATGATGAATATGATGAAGATGATGATGATGATGATTAAAAAGAAAAACAAATAATTCTGGTAAAGCACTGAAATTATTTTCACACATCGAGTAACAAAATTAACCTCTTTTTACTTCCAGAAAGTCAATATCATCCATTCGTCATGAACATGGGCCAGTCATTCATCTTCACATTTGTATCTCTCGCCTAACGGGGGGCCCTATCTGTAAGATTCCTCTCTGCCACATACAGAATAATCCGATATAAGTAAACAATAATCTAGCAAAGTAAACAAGGACACATCAATCACGGCGTGCACAGATCGGCCAGCCTTTCTTCATATTTCAGTCAAGTCAGCAAATGTAACGTTTTCAGGCTTTATACGGGTAGATGTCACGTATCATGATGTCACGTATCATGATGTCACGTATCATGATGTCACGTTTGATGAAGACAAGAACGGCAAGAAGATAAGGGGGAAAAGATAAAAAAAAAGATTTTTCTTTGGCTCAAAACACCACATTCGAGATAACAAAATATGTGCTTACCTGTTTATGGATGGAAAGAAAAGATCTTGCCTCCGGCAAGGAAGGAAAGAAAAGATCTCGTCTCTGTCAAGGGAAGGGAAGAAAAGATCTCGTCTCTGTCCAAGGAGGAAAAGAAAAGATCTCGTCTCTGTCCAAGGAGGGAAAGAAAATATCTCGTCTCTGTCCAAGGAGGTAAAGAAAATATCTTGTCTCTGTCCAAGGAGGTAAAGAAAATATCTTGTCTCTGTCAAGGGAGGGGAAGGAAAGATCTCGTCTCTGTCCAAGGAGGGAAAGAAAAGATCTAGTCTCTGTCCAAGGAGGGAAAGAAAAGATCTCGTCTCCGTCCAAGGACGGAAAGAAAAGATCTAGTCTCTGTCCAAGGAGGGAAAGAAAAGATCTCGTCTCCGTCCAAGGAGGGAAAGAAAAGATCTAGTCTCTGTCCAAGGAAGGAAAGAAAAGATCTCGTCTCTGTCCAGAGTGGGAAAGAAAAGATCTCGTCTCTGTCCAAGGAGGGAAAGAAAAGATCTTGTCTCTGTCAAGGGAGGGGAAGAAAAGATCTCGTCTCTGTTCAGGGCTAAGATAAGATAAGATAGTTTATTATCTCTATTCAGAGCTGGGAAGATACGATTTTCTTATCTCTGATCGGAGCTGAGAATATAAGATTTCCGTGTCTCTTTTAGAAGCTGGGAAGATATGACTTTCTTATCTCCGTTCGGAGCTGGGGAGATAAGATTTTCTTATCTCTGTTCAGGTTTATTTCAAAGACTTAAACCCAAAGCTCATTAAAAAAAAACATAAATAAATATCTCTGTCAAAATATAGTAAATTATCTCTAGAATTCTTATCTTGTAAGAGTGTCCAAAATACGCAGACATTCAAAACTTCTCTGTTTGGAACATGTTCTCCAAAGAACACCCAACATTTGCAGGACTTCGGGAACCAGAAACATAAAGAAAAAAATGACCACATGAACTGAAACATAATCTACATAACTGTCCTCAGAGCCAGGACACAACTGTGATTTTATCGGGGGGTGGGGGGGTGGGGGTGGGGAGAGGGGTTAATAATTTCAAATTTAACATGCCACCAGAAAATGACAACAACAAAGAACATGACAACAACAAACAACAACAAACAACATGACAACAACAAAGAACATGACAACAGTAAAGAACATGACAACAACAAACATCATCATCATCATTGTCATCATCATCATCATCATCATGTGCCGTGCCGACTGGCGTTGGCTATTATGCTTCTCCAGAGCACACGATCCTTCATGCAGGCCATCAGCTCAGTTGGTGATCTCCTCTCACATCATCCCGTCAGACTGTCCAGTATCATTTCTCTTGATCTTTCTCTTGATCTTCTTCCTTCTATTTTTCCTGTTGTTATAATATTTTCAATGCCCCCTCTTCTCATTGCATGTCCTATGAAAGTACATTGTCTCTCTCTTATCTTTTTGACAAGGTTTTTTGTCTCTCCAGCTCTTCTCATACATTCTTCATTAGTTATTTTTGCTGTCCAGGGGATTCGCAACATTCTTCTAATAAACCACATTTCTGCTGCTTCCAATGATTTTTGTGCAGACTTGCCTATTGGCGTATGCCAACAACATCACAATAACAAACAACATCACAACAACAAAGAACATGACAACAACAAAGAACATGACAACAACAAACAACATGACAGCAACAAAGAACATGACAACAACAAACAACATGACAACAACAAACAACATGACTACAACAAAGAACATGACTACAACAAAGAACATGACAACAGCAAACAACATGACAACAACTTGCGTCTTCCAAAGAAAACAGACGCATTTTCTGAAGCAGCGTAGAAGACCACAGCCCTCTTCAAGACTGTGAAATGCTGGGAATCGTTTAGTCACTTCCCGGACACAGCCCCACGACTGTGAAAGTCTGGGAATCGTTTAGTCACTTCCTGGAGACAGCTCACGACTGTGAAAGTCTGGGAATCGTTTAGTCACTTCCTGGAGACAGCTCACGACTGTGAAAGTCTGGGAATCGTTTAGTCACTTCCTGGAGACAGCTCACGACTGTGAAAGTCTGGGAATCGTTTAGTCACTTCCTGGAGACAGCTCACGACTGTGAAGGTCTGGGAATCGTTTAGTCACTTCCTGGAGACAGCTCACGACTGTGAAGGTCTGGGAATCGTTTAGTCACTTTCCGGAGACAGCCCCACGACTGTGAAAGTCTGGGAATCGTTTAGTCACTTCCTGGAGACAGCCCCACGACTGTGAAAGTCTGGGAATCGTTTAGTCACTTCCCGGACACAGCCCCACGACTGTGAAGGTCTGGGAATCGTTTAGTCACTTCCTGGAGACAGCTCACGACTGTGAAAGTCTGGGAATCGTTTAGTCACTTTCCGGAGACAGCTCACGACTGTGAAAGTCTGGGAATCGTTTAGTCATTTCCCAGAGACAGCCCCACGACTGTGAAGGTCTGGGAATCGTTTAGTCACTTTCCGGAGACAGCTCACGACTGTGAAAGTCTGGGAATCGTTTAGTCACTTCCCGGACACAGCCCCACGACTGTGAAGGTCCGGGAATCGTTTAGTCACTTCCTGGAGACAGCTCACGACTGTGAAAGTCTGGGAATCGTTTAGTCACTTTCCGGAGACAGCTCACGACTGTGAAAGTCTGGGAATCGTTTAGTCATTTCCCAGAGACAGCCCCACGACTGTGAAGGTCTGGGAATCGTTTAGTCACTTTCCGGAGACAGCTCACGACTGTGAAAGTCTGGGAATCGTTTAGTCACTTTCCGGAGACAGCCCCACAACTGTGAAGGTCTGGGAATCGTTTAGTCACTTTCCGGAGACAGCCCCACGACTGTGAAGGTCTGGGAATCGTTTAGTCACTTCCCGGACACAGCCCCACGACTGTGAAGGTCCGGGAATCGTTTAGTCACTTCCTGGAGACAGCTCACGACTGTGAAAGTCTGGGAATCGTTTAGTCACTTTCCGGAGACAGCTCACGACTGTGAAAGTCTGGGAATCGTTTAGTCATTTCCCAGAGACAGCCCCACGACTGTGAAGGTCTGGGAATCGTTTAGTCACTTTCCGGAGACAGCTCACGACTGTGAAAGTCTGGGAATCGTTTAGTCACTTTCCGGAGACAGCCCCACAACTGTGAAGGTCTGGGAATCGTTTAGTCACTTTCCGGAGACAGCCCCACGACTGTGAAGGTCTGGGAATCGTTTAGTCACTTTCCGGAGACAGCCCCACGACTGTGAAAGTCTGGGAATCGTTTAGTCACTTTCCGGAGACAGCTCACGACTGTGAAAGTCTGGGAATCGTTTAGTCATTTCCCAGAGACAGCCCCACGACTGTGAAGGTCTGGGAATCGTTTAGTCACTTTCCGGAGACAGCTCACGACTGTGAAAGTCTGGGAATCGTTTAGTCACTTCCCGGACACAGCCCCACGACTGTGAAGGTCCGGGAATCGTTTAGTCACTTCCTGGAGACAGCTCACGACTGTGAAAGTCTGGGAATCGTTTAGTCACTTTCCGGAGACAGCTCACGACTGTGAAAGTCTGGGAATCGTTTAGTCATTTCCCAGAGACAGCCCCACGACTGTGAAGGTCTGGGAATCGTTTAGTCACTTTCCGGAGACAGCTCACGACTGTGAAAGTCTGGGAATCGTTTAGTCACTTTCCGGAGACAGCCCCACAACTGTGAAGGTCTGGGAATCGTTTAGTCACTTTCCGGAGACAGCCCCACGACTGTGAAGGTCTGGGAATCGTTTAGTCACTTCCCGGACACAGCCCCACGACTGTGAAGGTCCGGGAATCGTTTAGTCACTTCCTGGAGACAGCTCACGACTGTGAAAGTCTGGGAATCGTTTAGTCACTTTCCGGAGACAGCTCACGACTGTGAAAGTCTGGGAATCGTTTAGTCATTTCCCAGAGACAGCCCCACGACTGTGAAGGTCTGGGAATCGTTTAGTCACTTTCCGGAGACAGCTCACGACTGTGAAAGTCTGGGAATCGTTTAGTCACTTTCCGGAGACAGCCCCACAACTGTGAAGGTCTGGGAATCGTTTAGTCACTTTCCGGAGACAGCCCCACGACTGTGAAGGTCTGGGAATCGTTTAGTCACTTTCCGGAGACAGCCCCACGACTGTGAAGGTCTGGGAATCGTTTAGTCACTTTCCGGAGACAGCTCACGACTGTGAAAGTCTGGGAATCGTTTAGTCACTTCCCGGAGACAGCCCCACAACTGTGAAGGTCTGGGAATCGTTTAGTCACTTCCCAGAGACAGCCCCACAACTGTGAAGGTCTGGGAATCGTTTAGTCACTTCCCAGAGACAGCCCCACAACTGTGAAGGTCTGGGAATCGTTTAGTCACTTCCCAGAGACAGCCCCACGACTGTGAATAATAAATGAATAAATCGCACACGTGACGGGTCCGGGTTATTTCCCCTGGTGGTTGTCTGTCTTCCGGTGTGCAGGCTTCCGTTCATTTATCACCTTTATAAGCCGGATTGTCCGAGACCGTCTTATCTATGTGTCTGTCTCGTCGTTTTGGCTTCAATGGCTCATGTGGCTGATTGTGGTCCACACACACTCACACTCCGACACTCCTATACGAGAGAAGCTCAAGTATATGTCTGAGCGTGGTCAGGATCAACTGCTCGCGTGCACATAAACATACACATACATGGGCGTATGCCAGCAAACATACACATACATGGGCGTATGCCAGCAAACATACACATACATGAGCGTATGCCAACAAACATACACATACATGGGCGTATGCCACCAAACATACACATACATGAGCGTATGCCAACAAACATACACATACATGGGCGTATGCCAACAAACATACACATACATGGGCGTATGCCAACAAACATACACATACATGGGCGCATGCCACCAAACATATACATACATGGGCGTATGCCAGCAAATATATACATACATGGGCGTATGACAACAAATATACACATACATGGGCGTATGTCAACAAATATACACATACATGGGCGTATGCCTTGAAACATACACATACATGGGCGTATGCCAACAAACATACACATACAAGGGCGTATGCCAATAAACATACACATACATGGGCGTATGCCAGCAAACATGGGCGTATGCCAGGAAACGTACACATACATGGGCGTATGCCAACAAACATACACATACATGGGCGTATGCCAGGAAACATACACATACATGGGCGTATGCCAACAAACATACACATACATGGGCGTATGCCAAGAAACATACACATACATGGGCGTATGCCAACAAACATACACATACATGGGCGTATTCCAGCAAACATGGGCGTACGCCAGGAAACATACACATACATGGGCGTGTGCCAGGAAACATACACATACATGGGCATATGCCAGGAAACATACATATACATGGGCGTATGCCAGGAAACATACACATACATGGGCGTATGCCAGGAAGTATACACATACATGGGCGTATGCCAGGAAACATACACATACATGGGCGTATGCCAGGAAACATACATATACATGGGCGTATGCCAGGAAACATACACATACATGGGCGTATGCCAGGAAACATACACATACATGGGCGTATGCCAGGAAGTATACACATACATGGGCGTATGCCAACAAACATACTCATTCATGGGCGTATGCCAAGAAACATACACATACATGAGCGTATGCCAACAAACATACACATGGGCGTAGGACAACAAACATACACATTCATGGGCGTATCCGAATGAGAGCAAATATTCCAACGACTCGGAGATGTTAGAAGCAACTGAGCCGTGTTTCAGTGACCAGATATCAGAGTTATTTTTCCATAACTACATCAAAACATTTCAACATTAACTTAACTACATCAAAACATTTCAACATTAACTTAACTACATCAAAACATTTCAACATTAACTTAACTACATCAAAACATTTCAACATTAACTTAACTACATGAAAACATTTAAATATTAGCTTAACTACATCAAAACATTTCAATATTATCTACTGCTACATGAAAATATTTCAACAACGACTTAAGTACACTAAAACATTTCAACAAAAGCTTCAGTACATTAATAACTTCAACACCAGCTTAACTACGTGAAAATATTTCAACAACAGCTTAACTACGTGAAAATATTTCAACACCAGCTTAACTACGTGAAAATATTTCAACAACAGCTTAACTACGTGAAAATATTTCAAGAACAGCTTAACTACGTGAAAATATTTCAACACCAGCTTAACTACGTGAAAATATTTCAACAACAGCTTAACTACGTGAAAACATGTCAATATTAGCTTAACTGGATGAAGACTTTTCAACAACAATTTCACTACATGAAAACATTTCAACAACAGCCAAACTACATGAAGACACAGCAATAGACAGACAGAGAAAAAGTAAGACAAGCAGACACAACTCCCAGACAGGCAGACAGACAACCAAGGAAACATGTTTATGAAGCGTTGTCATAATGTATATGATATTATCATAGTGCATGGTGGATTGTCACAACGTGTGTGATGTACTGTCACAGTGTGTGACGCATTGTCACAGTATGTGGTGTATTGTCACAATGTGTGTGTACTGTCACAGTATATGGTGTAATAAGCAAGCGATGTCAGTACTTAAGCTCCAATTTGTTGAGGTTTAATAGCTACACTCAGCCCCCCTCCTCACTCTCTGCACCGGTCACGTGCTCCTAATCATTCTACCATGTTATCGATCTGTACCAATCAAATATTTCCTAATGTTTGTAAGACCGCAATAAAGTTGTTCGATCGGGCATGCTCGAGAACCTGGCCTCTACGTGTAGGAACCGAGCCCTTGTTTCGGCCATACAGACGGGCGAATACCGAGCTTGAGCAGAACAGCTGGGGAATATCGTGTGCGCTAAACGTGTGGGCGAGTACAGGGAGAGAAAGAAGTTGGACGAATACAGAGAGCGATACATTGACCCCGATTTACGTAGTTCCAATATACGTAGATCTAGACGTAGCGTCAAAAATTTCCGATGCGGGTCAAGAGTCTACGGAATTTTACGGAACAAACATGTAAAGTAAATTACCGTGTATAAATAATACATAGCTCTTAGTTTATGTGAAAAAAAAAACGACTTAACACATGGGGCTGGAGAAGGATCCACTTGTGTAGGTGGGGGAATTTTTACGTACTTCAAAGTCAAAGACTTTGGGACTGGTCGATCAGAGCCATAAGTCTGAAAAGGCAGAATGAATATGCTGTATTTAGGAGGGGGTGAGGAAAGGTTTCTGGCCCGACAAAGAGGGGTAAACACATGTAGAGACTAAAAGTAGTAAAGCCATGGACAGACTAAAAGTAGTAAAGTCATGGACAGACTAAAAGTAGTAAAGCCATGGACAGACTAAAAGTAGTAAAGTCATGGACAGACTAAAAGTAGTAAAGTCATGGACAGACTAAAAGTAGTAAAGTCATGGACAGACTAAAAGTAGTAAAGCCATGGACAGATTAAAAGTAGTAAAGTCATGGACAGACTAAAAGTAGTAAAGCCATGGACAGAGTAAAAGTAGTAAAGCCATGGACAGACTAAAAGTAGTAAAGTCATGGACAGACTAAAAGTAGTAAAGTCATGGACAGACTAAAAGTAGTAAAATCATGGACAGACTAAAAGTAGTAAAGTCATGGACAGACTAAAAGTAGTAAAGCCATGGACAGACTAAAAGTAGTAAAGCCATGGACAGACTAAAAGTAGTAAAGCCATAGACAGACTAAAAGTAGTAAAGTCATGGACAGACTAAAAGTAGTAAAGCCATGGACAGACTAAAAGTAGTAAAGCCATGGACAGACTAAAAGTAGTAAAGCCATGGACAGACTAAAAGTAGTAAAGCACTGGCCAAAATAAAAGTAGTAAAGCCATGGACAGACTAAAAGTAGTAAAGCCATGGACAGAGCATGAGGAGTAGAGTCATGGTCAGACCAAGAGGGGTAAGCCATGGCCAGAAGAAGAAGGGTAAGCGATGGTCAGACCAAGAGGGGTAAGCCATGGCCAGAAGAAGAAGAGTAAGCGATGGCCAGACCAAGAGGGGTAAGCGATGCCCAGAAGAAGAGGGGTAAGCGATGCCCAGAAGAAGAGGGGTGAGCGATGCCCAGAAGAAGGGTAAGCGATGCCCAGACCAAGAAGAGTAAAGCCATGGAAGAACAAGATACGTAAAGCCATGGCCAGACAAGATGGGTAAAGCCATGGCCAGAACAAGATATGTAAAGCCATGGCCAGAACAAGATACGTAAAGCCATGGCCAGAACAAGATACGTAAAGCCATGGCCAGAACAAGATGGGTAAAGCCATGGCCAGAACAAGATGGGTAAAGCCATGGCCAGAACAAGATACGTAAAGCCATGGCCAGAACAAGATAGGTAAAGCCATGGCCAGAACAAGATGGGTAAAGCCATGGCCAGAACAAGATGGGTAAAGCCATGGCCAGAACAAGATGGGTAAAGCCATGGAAGAACAAGATAGATTAATCCATGGCCAGAACAAGATGGGTAAAGCCATGGCCAGAACAAGATGGGTAAAGCCATGGAAGAACAAGATGGATTAATCCATGGCCAGAACAAGATGGGTAAAGCCATGGCCAGAACAAGATGGATAAATCCATGGTCAGAACAAGATGGGTAAAGCCATGGCCAGAACAAGATGGGTAAAGCCATGGAAGAACAAGATGGATTAATCCATGGCCAGAACAAGATGGGTAAAGCCATGGCCAGAACAAGATGGATAAATCCATGGTCAGAACAAGATGGGTAAAGCCATGGCCAGAACAAGATGGGTAAAGCCATGGCCAGAACAAGATGGATAAATCCATGGTCAGAACAAGATGGGTAAAGCCATGGCCAGAACAAGATGGATAAATCCATGGTCAGAACAAGATGGGTAAAGCCATGGCCAGAACAAGATGGGTAAAGCCATGGCCAGAACAAGATGGATAAATCCATGGCCAGAACAAGATGGATAAATCCATGGCCAGAACAAGATGGGTAAAGCCATTAGAGTTGAATGCTTTTCCGCATATTCCCCTGAATCTGAATACAGCTGACATCTCCCACGTTTATTGAACCTCTCCTAAAAAAAAAAAAGACACAAACTCTGATACCTGTCCAACAAAACACAGCTGTCTGGCTGCTGTCACCTCCAAACCGTTGTCATATCTCACTTTCAAACGATTTTGTTAAGGATGCCAAACATGAAATAGGCCAGTGGAGCAAGATCTGATGAGAAGGGTATATGATCTATGCATTCAAACTTCAAATTCTTATGTTCAGATTTTGGGACTTGGGTAGGGCGCATAACTTTCAAACAATCGTCTCGTTTGTAAAGCTGGAGAACTTGAGAGCCTTTTCCTATATAAAATACGCGCACACACATTCATTACAACACGTAATCTTTTTTTATATGTAGCAATTATTGAGGAAAGACGCTGGCGATGGTTGGGACATGTGCTCCCGATGACTGACACTTCACTACCAAAAATAGCACTAAGATGGACACCACAGGGGAAAAGAAGTAAGGGTAGACCAAAAGAGACATGGAGAAGAACAACAGAGAGGATGTCGAGCAATAGAGGGCTCACCTGGGCAAGAGTAGAAAACAAGGCAAAAAGAGGCGTTTGTGGAAACCTTTGAGGAAGCGCGATGTGCCTCGGGCACTTAAAGTTCATATATATATATATATATATATATATATATATATATATATATATATATATATATATATATATATATATATATATATCCCTGTTTCCGTGCCATTAAAGCATATAGAACACAGAGTGTTGTTAAGTCCGTATTTCCAAGAACACCATCACATGAACGTCTGATGTGGTCAGTATCACCCCAAGCCGAAGTTACCTTCCCAGATTTCTCTGGTGCCTCTTTTGAGAGGTTGGGGACTTTTTGGCGTGTAACAGGGAAAAAAATCCCCACTACTGGGATTTGAACCCGGTACAACTGGATTAGTAAACCCAACGCCTAACCCCTCAGCTATATCTATATTTGTCATTCGTCAGTTATGTGCATCGTTATCTAATTAAAAGGGACGGTTAGTGCAGTAAAACTGGTTCAGATAATAAAGGTGAATAAAGGTTATGATGCAGTTTTACAAAGCGGCAGAGGGAGTGAGTAAAATTAGAAAAAAAAACGAATAGAAAGTATGAGAGTAAGATGAGAATGTATAAATGAAAAAGAAAACAATATCTAATATTTTGACATGAGCCTTTTTCGAGGATTACATACACAAACAAAACGACATATAACTTATATGAGTGGCGCCCTCCTGAAGAGGAAACAACACAAGAATGCGTGTCCCTTTTACTAGGCATAGAGACCACATGGGGGCCACAAAGGAAACCAGAAGAGACCAGAAGAAACCAGAAGACAGGAAGTAGGAGGCGGGGAAAAGAGAGATGGATGGACAGTAGACACATGTAAACACCTGTAACGCAGGTATCGGATTTGGGGTGGGGGGGGGGGGGAAGAGAGAAGAAGGGGAAGCGGAGAGATAATAGAAGAACTAGAAACTAACAGAAAGTGCACTAAACAGACGTAGCACACCAGAGACGCAAATCGCAGTGGGGGGAGGGAAGCAGGGAGATAATAAAGCTGGTGAATAGGACCACGCCCGAAGGGGCAATAAAATCATCGTTATCTACTTGCCTCCCTTGTCAAATTTGTGTATGATCTCTTAAGATGTCGTACTGTTTCATATCACTTAGATATGCTGAAGTTGCCTTGATGCCAACACTATTCCTTGACCTTTCAGCAAGGAAGAGGTCAGGCTTCACGCCTGGTAGCCTTCTCAATTTACCCGCTCCAGGAGAAGGCATGTATCTATCTTAACACCCGAGCTAACTGAAGAGCCCCCCTCCCCGGGCAGAAGGCAAACAAAAGGGTGGCTGCAATGACAGGCCTGAAGTGCACCAACTGCTTTCCAACTCAAACAGCAATCGATGACACACGATAGACGATATATCCCGAAGAATCGACCCGTTACTGTCCTGGCATTAGAGCAGTATCGATGAATCACTTGGCTTTATAAACAGAACATACACCTGCTGGTACTGCTGTATGCCCTCTGATGTTTTGTGTCAGGATCTTTAAAAATATTATTGTTTTTTAACATCAGTGGATCGATTACATGGGGTGGCTAGCAGTGGGTCGTTCTGTCACTTTCAGACTCATGTAAACAGTGTTAATCTGGCTCTCTAACTCTGACACAATCGTAGTTGTTAATCTGGCTTTATAACCCTGACACAATATCTGGCTTTCTAACCCTGACACAATCGTAGATGTTAATCTGGCTTTATAACCCTGACACATTTTTAGTTGTTAATCTGGTTTACTAACCCTGACATATTCTAAATTGTTAGTCTGGCTTTATAACATTGACACAATCTTAGTTGTTAATCTGGCTTTCTAACCCCGACACATTATTAATTGCTAATCTGGCTTTCTAACACTGACACAATCTTAGTTGTTAATCTGGCTTTATAACCTTGACACAATCTTAGTTGTTAATCTGGCTTTCTAACCCTGATACATTCTTAGTTGTTAATATGGCTTTATAACCTTGACATAGTTTTACTTTTGCTATTTTACCAAGATTTTGGACTGTTCATCTGACACAATCTTTGATCTATTAGTATGCCGACAATGTTGTCATGTCTTTCTCTTTAAATAAAAAACGTGGTCTTCTGACACAAAAACAGTTAACTTGGCTAGAGAAAAAGTTCAGTGTTGAAGTGAATCCGACATGGCTGGAGAAACAGTACAGAGTTGAAGTGAATCCGACTTGGCTGGAGAAACAGTTCAGAGTTGAAGTGAATCCAACTTTGCTGAAGAAACAGTTCAGAGTTGAAGTGAATCCGACTTGGCTGGAGAAACAGCTCAGAGTTGAAGTGAATTCAAATTTGCTGGAGAAACAGTTCAGAATTGAAGTGAATCTGACTTGGGCGGAGAAACAGTTCAGAGTTGAAGTGAATCCAACTTTGCTGAAGAAACAGTTCAGAGTTAAAATGAATCCGACTTGGCTGGAGAAACATCTCAGAGTTGAAATGAATTCAAATTTGCTGGAGAAACAGTTCAGAGATGAAGTGAATCAGACTTGGCTGGAGAAACAGCTCAGAGCTGAAGTGAATCCAACTTGGCTGGAGAAACAGTTCAGAGTTGTAGTGAATCCAGCTAGAACTGGTCTACATCACATCTCTTTGCTTTATGTCCTTTCCGTCTCCCTGGATGATGCTCCAGGCCCATCTGGGGTAAAGAACCGGGATCCCAGGGATCGCCTTGGTGTTGGAGTGTTCAAAGATGATAGATTTTGGGGGGGGGGGGAGGACGGACGGGGGGAAGGGGAGGAGAGGGAGGGTTGTACTTTATAACGTTGTAACTCCCTCTAGCTGGGGAGCACCGTGCCCTTTCATTGCAACATCTTCACAGCTTCGGCTGCTGCCAGCATTGTCTTAATTTTAAAAAGGGAGGTAATACAAAAAAACATCTTCACAGCTTCGGCTGCTGCCAGCATTGTCTTAATTTTAAAAAGGGAGGTAATACAAAAAAACATCTTCACAGCTTTCGGCTGCTGCCAGCATTGTCTTAATTTTAAAAAGGGAGGTAATACAAAAAAACATCTTCACAGCTTTCGGCTGCTGCCAGCATTGTCTTAATTTTAAAAAGGGAGGTAATACAAAAAAACATCTTCACAGCTTTCGGCTGCTGCCAGCATTGTCTTAATTTTAAAAAGGGAGGTAATACAAAAAAACATCTTCACAGCTTTCGGCTGCTGCCAGCATTGTCTTAATTTTAAAAAGGGAGGTAATACAAAAAAACATCTTCACAGCTTTCGGCTGCTGCCAGCATTGTCTTAATGGCGAAAGGGGAAGTAATACAACATCTTCACAGGTTCGGCTGCTGCCACCATTGTCTTAATGATAAAAGGGGAGGTAATACAACAACATCTATACTTACATACAACATGCACTTTTATATGTCTGTCAATACATATTTATATCATATGTTTGACAGCTATCCTCTCTCGGCAGTCAGCCTTGCTGATCAGTCACAATCTTGACTGACTCTTCCACTACGGGCACATCAAGTACACACCCCGGGATGTGACTTAAAGGGGCTAGAAATGTCGTCTCTCGTGTTTTCTGTCCGACTCCCCGGTCAAGTGATTCAGTGTCCTAGCTCACTAGTTCATCTTTTAGACCTTCTTTCTGAGTTCTTGCCACTCGCGGAGAAACGTCTGATGAATGATGACGTCCACAATGATGATCTGTTTTGGTCATCTTTTCATCTCGCATTTCTCAGCTTTCTGTACTAGCCTGTTTTAGAAAAAGCTGTTGGTGTGTATTCGTGTAAAAAAAAAACAGCCTGTTTTCTGGCTGCAAGGGAATATTATGTTCAAGAATGTAAGTACTATCATGTCACAAATTCATACGTTTGAGCCATGAAAGCTACAAAAAGTTCTTCGTGCTTCGTCAGAATAAGAGGGGAGATGAAGACGATGTTCCATGTAGAGATCCATGCAGGCTGCTTGCGTCAGAGTCTCTCTCTCTCTCTCTCTCTCTCTCTCCCAAAGCCCCTGCCGACAGACTTAGGATATTATGTTCTTCCAAACCTTCTATCCCCTGGTGTATCTCAACATGATTATCACCGAGCATAACCCAGGCCAGGAAGCCACACCATCACACATCACTTCTCTCACTCTCTTTCTTCTACCTTCCATCCTCCCTGTTGCTCTCTAGCCCAACTCCTCTCCTCTAAACATGCCCCCACAAATTTGGATCGTCGTTTTCAGATCTTCGTTATCAATTTCCTTTTTCCTTGTGCTCCTTTCGAAACTTTCTTGTTGGATTTTCTCGCTCTTTCACCCACTTGATGTTTCCCCAAACCCAGTCCCCCCCACACTTGATGTTTCCCCAAGACCCAGTTCCCCCCCCCCACACTTGATGTTTCCCCAAGACCAAGTTCCTCCCACTTGATGTTTCGCCAAGACCCAGTTCCTCTCACTTGATGTTTCCCCAAGACACAGTTCCTCCCACTTGATGTGTCCCCAAAACCCAGTTCTTCCCACTTGATGTTTCCCCAAGATCCAGTTCCTCCCACTTGATGTTTCCCCAAGATCCAGTTCCTCCCACTTGATGTTTCCCCAAGATCCAGCTCCTCCCACTTGATGTTTCCCCAAGACACAGTTCCTCAAAATTGATGTTTCCTCAAGACACAGTCCCACTCACTTGATGTTTCCTCAACACCCAGTTCCGCCCACTTGATGTTTCCTCAAGACGCAGTTCCGCCCACTTGATGTTTCCCAAGACCCAGTTTTGCCCACTTGATGTTTCCCCAAGACTCAGTTTCGCCCACTTGATGTTTCCCCAAGACCCAGTTTCGCCCATTTGATGTTTCCCCAAGACTCAGTTCCGCCCACGTTATGTTTACCCAAGACCCAGTTTCGCCCACTTTATGTTTCCCCAATATCCAGTTTCGGCCACTTGATGTTTCCTCAAGACCTAGTTTCGCCCACTTGATGTTTCCGCAAGACCCAGATCCGCCCACTTGATGTTTCCCCAAGATCCAGTTCCGCCCGCCTGATGTTTTCCCTGTTAACAGATCCAGTCTAGAAAACGGGGACAAGGATGGATAGTCTCCCTGGAGGTACTGCATCTTTTCCTCTCTTTTAGCTCCACTCCCAGACTGAAAAAAACAGCAGAAACAAGACGGTGCCCATTCTATACGATGTCGTGCCTCGCTATCATCACCGCATCGGCTGCCAAAAACATCCCGGTCAACCACACAGTGAGACAGAATAACAGTAACATCCAAATAAGAAAAACTAGTGAGACAGAATAACAGTAACATCCAAATAAGAAAAACTAGTGAGACAGAATAACAGTAACATCCAAATAAGAAAAACTAGTGAGACAGAATAACAGTAACATCCAAATAAGAAAAACTAGTGAGACAGAATAACAGTAACATCCAAATAAGAAAAACTAGTGAGACAGAATAACAGTAACATCCAAATAAGAAAAACTAGTGAGACAGAATAACAGTAACATTAAAATAAAAAAAAACTATAGGACAGAATAACAGTAACATCCAAATAAGAGAATACAGAGGACACAAAAACAATACCATCAAAATAAGAGTATACAGAGGACAGAATAACAGTAACATCAAAATAAGAAAAACTAGAAGACAGAATAACAGTAACATCAAAATAAGAAAAACTAGAAGACAGAATAACGGTAACATCAAAATAAGAAAAAAATAGAGGACAGAATAACAGTAACATCAAAATAAGAAAACCTTGAGGACAGAATAACAGTAAAATCAAAATAAGAAAAAAAATAATAACAGTAACATACAAATAAGAAAAAATAGAGGACAGAATAACAGTAACATCAAAATTAGAGAGTACAGGAGACATTTCTTACACAACAAGTAAAGTGGCCGGCCCCGTTCTGGCTGACATTAATAGATGCTTGTAACTCTAACAGCGCAGAAAATCCCAATGCCCGCTAGTGACACGGAAGATTTGAGCCCAGCGCTAGAAAATCTGAAGGAATGGACAGAAATAGATTTCTAGAACATATAGGAAGAAAAGCGAACTTCGGAAAAAACAAATGTACAGATTTGCTCATTTAAACAAATGATTATGTCTAGGAATATTGACATATGTCCAAATGTAGACATGAACTTTACGGATTTAGGGAACAAAGTGGGCTGAGGTGTGCTATTTTGAGAAAATAGGTGATAGTGTTACCAGCACTGAAGCAATTGAGTGTGTATATGTCGGCAGTTTGCGAAGATGATGTGACAGTATATCTGGACAATGACGTGATATGTTATAAACTACCCCCAGAATAATGAATAAGTCTCATAAACTGGAAAACTGACGTGAATAATGTGATGTTTCACACGCGGCAGTCACATTGTGTGCATTTTGTTACTGGAAAATGAAGGAACAGCCATCTTTGTTCGTCCTCATTTCTCGACCATTTTTTTATAAAATAGGATTAGCTGACGGGATGGTGTGAGAGGAGATCACCAACTGAGCTGATGCCCTGCATGAAGGATCGCGTACTCTGGAGAAGCATAATAGCCAACGCCAGTCGGCACGGCACATGATGATGATGATGAGGATTAGCTACACCTTCTTGGCAACAGCATCATCTCTCAAGAATATCTTATTTATGTTTACAAGGAAACTACAGCAGCAGCATGTGCTGTATCTGTCAAACTCGTGCAACAATCTGGTCATGCCTACACAGACTGGACTGAACACATGTTTGCCCCTCGCACACGACAATCCCCTGCTATAGTCTAGCCAAGTTTATCTGAACACTTCTTATAGATTGAACAGACAATCTCCTGCTATAGTCTAGCCAAGTTTATCTGAACACTTCTTATAGATTGAACAGACAATCTCCTGCTATAGTCTAGACAAGTTTATCTGAACACTTCTTATAGATTGAACAGACAATCTCCTGCTATAGTCTAGACAAGTTTATATGAACACTTCTTAAAGATTGAACAGACAATCTCCTGCTATAGTCTCGCCATGCCTATACTGAACATTTCTTATATACTGAACAATCTCCTGCTATAGTCTAGCCAAGCCTGTACTGAACACTTCTTAAAACGATTGAACAGACAATTTCCTACTACAGTCTAGCCATGTCTATACTGAAAACGTCTTACAGCATGAACAGACAATATCATGCTATAGTCTAGCCATGCCTATACTGAACACTTCTTACAGATTGAACAGACCATCTCATGCTACAGTCTAGCCATGCCTATACTGAACACTTCTTACAGATTGAACAGACAATCTCCTGCTACAGTCTAGCCATGCCTATACTGAACACTTCTTACAGATTGAACAGACAATCTCCTGCTACAGTCTACCCATGGCTGTAGAGAACATTTCTTAAATTACTTGAATAGACACTCTTCTGCTACAGTCTAGCCATGCCTGTACTGAACACTTCTTAAAGCGCTTGAACAGAAAATCTTTTGCTACAATCTAGCCTTGTCTGTACTGAACACTTCTTAAATTGCTTGAATAGACAATCTTCTGCTACAGTCTCGCCATGTCTGTACTGAACACTTCTTAAAGCGCTTGAACAGACAATCTTCTGCTACAGTCTTGCCATGTCTGTACTGAACACTTCTTAAAGCACTTGAACAGACAATCCTCAACGACAACCTGTACAGAAGAAAGAGTGTGTTAAGCGGAACCATACTCCAATGAAGCCTATAACCACCCTTGAAACCGTCCCAGCCCCCCGAGTGACAGCGAGCAGGGACTCTGCTCACGAAGGGAGAGTCATTCTGAAAATCTGATTACACTGAACAGCTCCCTTTGGTGTAAACAGAATTCCTTTTGGTCTCCGGACACGGTGACATTAACTACGCAACAAAATAGAATTAGAAGTGTTTTCCAGAGAAACATTTTTTTAGAGATTGATTAATGTCCAAATTTTCTTCCATTTTGAAGAAAGATCCTCACTTTAGCTCTCAGTATTCAACTATTCAAAATAATCCAGTTTTCCTATGTCTGCTCTAGATGTTAAAAAATAATCCAGTTTTCTTGTGGAGTAGCCATTTTACCCGATCATAACATCGTTCTGAATATTTTATTTTTCCTTACAAGAATTCTAGAAAGAAATAAATTATCGTTGACAAGTATTCTTCCTCTTTTGTTTTCCATTAACTGCAAAAAATAATCAATTCTCTCTCTCTCTCTCTCTCTCTCTCTCTCTCTCTCTCTCTCTCTCTCTCTCTCTCACTATTTCTCTCTCTCTCTCTTTCTCTGTCAGTTAGCATTTTAACTTTGGATATTTATATCTCTCTCTCTGAACCTTAAGTGCCCAGGGCACATGGGGCTTCCGCAAGGGTTTTCCACAAATGCCTGTCCTTCGCCTTTTTTTCTGCTCTTGCCCAGCTAAGCCCTCTATTGCTCAACATCCTTTCTGTTGTTCTTCTCCATGTCTCTTTTGGTCTACCCTTACTTCTGCTCCCCTGTGGGATATATTTATATCACTGGATATCAAAATATTATGTTCAAAGAGGCTGTAATGATTGCTATGGAAAGTTTAATAATATATCTTTTTTTTCTTAATAGGTGGATTCACATTTATGTGTTCTTTACAATGTTTAGAACGCAATAGAGAGTCCATATTTGCAAAACGGAAGAGAATCATAAACAGAACGCAGGCCAAAACAAAGATCAGTTTAGCCAAGAACAACAAAAGAAAGGTCAGTTTAGGCAAGAACAACAGAAACAAAGACCAGTTTAGATAAAAACAAATCAAAGATCAGTTTAGGCAAGAACAACAAAACAAAGGTCAGTTTAGCCAAGAACAACAGAAAAAAATCAATTTAGACAAGAACAACAAAACAAAGATCAGTTTAGACAAAAACAACAAAACAAAGATCAGTTTAGGCAAGAACAACAAAACAAAGAAACGTTTATACAAAAACAACAAAACAAAGATCAGTTTAGACAAGAACAATACAACAAAGATCAGTTTAGGCAAGAACAACAAAACAAAGATCAGTTTAGACAAGAACAACAAAACAAAGATCAGTTTAGGCAAGAACAACAAAACAAAGATCAGTTTAGACAAGAACAACAAAACAAAGATCAGTTTAGACAAGAACAACAAAACAAAGATCAGTTTAGACAAAAACAACAAAACAAAGATCAGTTTAGGCAAGAACAACAAAACAAAGATCAGTTTAGACAAGAACAATACAACAAAGATCAGTTTAGGCAAGAACAACAAAACAAAGATCAGTTTAGGCAAGAACAACGAAACAAAATACAGAATGTTGCTCAGATTAATTTGTCAGAGAGTGCAGGGTATTGAGCAACACAGCCTTGACAGGAACATACGTATTTTAAAATACCTGGAACTGTCAGAAATTTGCATAACGGTTGTATCGCTTCCCAACACGGTCCCCCTGCAGGTCGATGTACTTCTTGTACCGCTCCACTACCTTCTTCATTCCTTGGGTGAAGCTTTTCCAGCTGCTCCAGAATCCAGGTCTCCACAGTTTCCTTGATCTTGTCACCAGATGTGAATCAGCGGTTGCCTGAATCCTCTGTTAAATGGCTCGAAGATGAGATAGCGACAGATCAGGGCTGTAAGGGCTATTAGGAAGACGTTCAAAACTCAGATACGCATTATCTCGACCACTACGGCAGCGCCATGGAGACATGCATTGTCACGTGCTTATGTCGGTTACAAATGTTTTCCCTGTTTCAAACCTTCCTTCTCATTCATAAACTTTTCCTTCAAACATAGTGTCTTTATCTCTGTACCGAGGCAACGCTCTACGGTGGATGTCTCCAGGTATCACTGCATGCGCCCACAGAGATCTCCCTAGGCCGCGGTATTCAACAATGGTACAGTCTCACGGCCGAGCGTCCATGTTTATTTGGCCTTGGCTTGAAGTAAACTAAAGGCAGAGCTCTATTCTGTGCGTGTTCGAACTACCCATCAGCCATTGCGAACATGATGTATTCTGACAGGTTTTATCAGTTGTTGTTGCTTTTGTATTCTCCTTATTTTGCACAGCAGATTGTCTATTGTACATTAGGCCCAATTTAGCAGCTACGATTTTCTAAGTATCAGAGTGGTTAGTTTATGTTGGGCAGCTACCATTTTCTTAGTATGCTGGACAGTTAAGAGTTGTTAGCTTATGTTAGGCAACTACATTTTTAAAAGTATCTTTGACAGTTAAGAGTGGTTAGTTTATGTTAGGCAACTAAGATTTTTAAAGAATCTTGGACAGTTAAGAGTGGTTAGTTTATGTTAGGCAACTAAGATTTTTAAAGTATCTTGGACAGTTAAGAGTTATTAGTTTATGTTAGGCAACTACGATTTTTAAAGAATCTTGGACAGTTAAGAGTGGTTAGTTTATGTTAGGCAACTAAGATTTTTAAAGTATCTTGGACAGTTAAGAGTTAGTAGTTTATGTTAGGCAACTGCGATTTTTAAAGTATCTTGGACAGCTAAAATTGTTTAAAAGAAATGTATTTGATGAAAACTGCCAGGTATGGCACTTGGTTGGCATACACTGCAACTGGGAAGTATTTGAAAACAGAAGATATTTAATATAAATTTTATGAGAGACATAGGAACATGCAGAGAGATGTTAACGGATATTCCAGCACTATTATGTTCATCAAAAACACTACATACCAGGATCATCAACATTGTTCTGTCAGGTTTTTCTTTGAAGTTCTTTTATTTTTTATTTCAGTTTTTTCAGTGTTGGCTGTCCAAGCGAGAGTTCTACTCAGTCCTTATTGTGTACTCAAGTATTCTACTCAGTGTTTATTGTGCACTCAAGTATTCTCATCGGTGTTTATAGTGCACTCAAGTATTCTACTCTGTGTTTATAGTGCATTCAAGTATTCTACTCTGTGTTTATAGTGCACTCAAGTATTCTACTCTGTGTTTATAGTGCACTCAAGTATTCTACTCTGTGTTTATAGTGCACTCAAGTATTCTACTCAGTGTTTATAGTGCACTCAAGTATTCTACTCAGTGTTTATAGTGCACTCAAGTATTCTCCCCAGTGTTTATTGTGCACTCAAGTATTCTTCTAAGTATTTGTAGTACAAGCGAATATTCTACTCAGTGTTTATAGTGTGAACTGAAGTATTATTCTCAGTGTTTGTGGTGCAAGCAAATGACCATTCAGTGTCTGTAGTGTAGTCGAGTAGATTATTCAGTGTCTGTAGTGTAGTCGAGTAGATTATTCAGTGTTTGTAGTGTAGTCGAGTAGACTATTCAGTTGCCAAAAAAAAAGAAAAACAAACTGCTGAATGTTCGCAGCCATTTAGTTTGTTCTTTTTTTTTTTTTACACATTTGCAAGTTCTAAGACAAAATTTGACTACCGAAATACAAAAAAAAAAAAACAACCTTTTTTTTCGCTTGTTAAGAATTTATCTAAACTTTTTATTCCGCTTACTTTTTTTCTTTGTTCATATTTTCTCTTCGATTATCTCCACCGAGATTCACGTTACCATCATGCACTTGGATGTTGAGATGTATAATTAACCAAAAGTTTTATATCAGTTTCACAAGGCTTTTAGAAATAAGCCTCATCGGTTGTCGCTTGCATCATCATTAAATATAACGATTTAAGTCGACCAAGTCGCGGTTTAAGTCGGCCAAGTCGCGATTTAAGTCGGCCATGTCATGAAAATCTGCTTGTGGTAAAATGTTACTTACTCAGCTTCAAGATTTTTTCTTAATTATTTCATTCATTCATTCATTCATTCATTCATTCATTCATTCGTTCGTTCATCTTTCCGAGCCATTGAGGCTCATTGCTTCAGACAAGACTTGTCTCAACTCCTGTGTTCTCAGCCTTCTCCTGCCAAATATCCACTCCTCTCTTTTCTTAATCTTCTCCTGCCAACTGTTCATTTCTCTCTGTTCTAAGCCTTCTCCTGCCAAATGTCCATTTCTCTCTGTTCTAAGCCTTCTCCTGCCAAATGTCTATTCCTCTCTGTTCTAAGCCTTCTGACAAATGTCCATTCCTCTCTAAGTCTTCTCCTGCCAAATGTCCATTCCTCTCTGTTCTAAGTCTTCTCCTGCCAAATGTCCACACCGAGTGATCGAAGATTTTCTTCCAGGTTGTCATGCCAACGTTGTTTCGGTCTGTGTCTTGGTCTGTGTCTCGGTCTTTGTCTTGGTCTGTGTCTTGGTCTGTGTCTTGGTCTGCGTCTCGGTCTTTGTCTTGGTCTGTGTCTCGGTTTGTGTCTTGATATGTGTCTCGGTCTGTGTCTTGATCTGTGTCCCGGTCTGTGTCTTGACCTGTGTCCCGGTCTGTGTCTTGGTCTATGTCTCGGTCTGTGTCTTGGTCTATGTCTTGGTCTGTGTCTTGGTCTCTATCTTGATCTGTGTCTTGGTCTATGTCTTGGTCTGTGTCTTGGTCTCTATCTTGATCTGTGTCTTGGTCTATGTCTTGATCTGTGTCTTGGTCTATGTCTTGGTCTGTGTCTTGGTCTATGTCTTGGTCTGTGTCTTGGTCTATGTCTTGGTCTGTGTCTTGGTCTATGTCTTGGTCTGTGTCTTGGTCTATGTCTTGGTCTGTGTCTTGATCTGTGTCCCGGTCTGTGTTTCGGTCTATCTCAGTTAATCACGTCTATGAAAGTTTTCTTCTACTAACAAATAAAAATTTAAGAGCACAGAAGTGAACTATAATAAACCTAGATGCCATTTTTTTAAAAAAAGGAAGTAACCCGAGGGAGGACTATATTTGGTTTATACAAAATTTTACATTTGTATATGCCAAAGAAAGGAATGAAAGTAGATAGCTATGGTTATTTTTGAAATGTCTTTTTTTATGCAAAGTCATTTAATTCTTTCACTTCAAAAACAAAAAAACAAAAAAACATACTACCAGGTTCGGTAGATCCTGCACCCCTACGTCATTCAATACTCACGCGGTCGATATCTAGGCCAAGACTAAATAAAATTAAAACTAACATATTTATAACCATATCCCTTTTTGTTTCAGTCATAGAATAGTTTCCTTCCAATATCTTTCCAGCAAAATTTCGCATTAAAATTAACCCCCCGCGGGATATTTAAATTAACTCAGGAGTGTAGGAATTAACTGGTTCATGGTAATAAGAGGGTTAATAATGATTCTGCCACGTGCTATCGGCACCCATTCTGAATTTAAAGTGCACGTGTACTGTAAGGGGAAAAGATTTTGTAGGGAAAAATAGCGGAACTACCGACTTGGGAGTGCTTGTAAGTTGTTATCATATTTGTATTTTAGCTTGTCTGTGTGTGTGTCTGTGTCTCTGTGTGTGTCTGCCTGCAGTTTAGGATTATCCCTATTATTCATGTCTTTGCCAGCAGATATTGTTCAGCTGAGGCAAATTTTCCTACAGTCCGAGAAAATTTTGTCTAGAATGAAATTGTCGCCCTTTACTTTGTATGTGTTGTTATTGTTAGACAAGGTTAATATTGCGAACATATTAGTGTCGTTCCACTGACATAATTGTCGTAATTATCATCTGAAAATTCTATTGCAACTGTGGCAGGTAGCCTTGCGTCTTCCCAAATGTTTGTTTCTCTGGGTTACCTCAATGGTTTCTTTTAGGACAACGTCTCTTGTATTGATGTGGTGTGAATGAAAATGGCAGAAACCTTTAACCTGGATTAGACAGAAACTTACATCTTACATTTTTCCCAAGTCGTTAAACGTCACATAGGGCTCACAAGGTAGTTCCCCATGTTTTCCTGTCTTCGGCGAGCTTTTCAACCTCATCAAGGGATTTTATGTCTACTAATTTTGCCTCTCTTAACAATGTCCTCTTTAGAATTTCACGAGGTCTGCCTCTTTTTCTTCGGCCTGTTGTGTCCCATCTGATAGCTTGTTTTGAGAATCTCTGACCGTTTCTTCTCATCACGTGACCGATTATATGTCCATCTCCTTTGTTTAATCACTGATGAGGCAGATTGTTATGTGCTCTTCTTTCGTATTCTAAATCAAGTGTGTGGGAAGAATGAAAGATGGAGTGATGAAGGGCAGAATGTAAGGCGGGCCTGCGTGCCCAATTCTTTACCCTTGAAAAATAAAGATTATTCATTCATTCATTCATTCATTCATTTATCTCTACGTTGGTCTTGGATTTGTTCCTTTGTGTACAGAGTATTATCCTCAGACATTTGTTTTCAAATCCGTTTGTTTTGTATTTCTTTAGTTGTTTTCCAGCTTTCGCACGCACAATTGTGAGTATTACGTTGGAGCTGAATAACCTTAATTTTGTTTCTGTATTTAATATTTCATTGCCATATTTTCTCAATATTTTTGAAGGTCAGTGCTGCCTTCGCAACTCTGATTCTAACTTGTTTTATGGTGACAAAAACGGGAACGTTCTAAATATGACTTTTAAAATCCACAGTATCAAATCTCCAGTAACAAAATCAGTATTCATTTGTCGGAAAATTCTTTCTTTACAAACCTTGTCGAAAACGCTGGGAAGTATTTGATTTCTGTGTTTGTATGTGTGTGTGTGGAGAGAGAGAGAGAGAGAGAGAGAGGTATAATATGACAGCCTGAGAAACAAGCTAGTGACTAGAACCTTATGGGTAGGGAAGTCTGGAACAGAGATGATAGATGAAGCGTAAGGCAATCTTCTGAAGTGACGGCCGGCTGTTATTTGTGACGAAATTAATACTAGACTTTAGGCGGTGGTTTTTTAGACGGCTTTCTTAATGTCAGTCAAAATAATAAATTCTTGTTTGTATGAGCCGTATGTTTGTATGAGACTACGTTTGTATGAGTGTATGTGTCGGTGGTTGTCTGAGCGTTTGTTTGCTTGAGAATTTGTTAATATGACAACTTGGTTGTATGAGAGTTTGTTAATATGGCAATTTGGTTGTATGAGAGTTTGTTAATATGACAACTTGGTTGTGTGAGAGTTTGTCAGTATGACAACTTGGTTGTATGAGAGTTTGTGTGCATGACTGTTTTTTTATCTGAGAATTTGTTAGCATTAGTGTTTTTTTGATGTGAGAATTTGTTTTGATGAGTGTTTCTTGGTGTGAGAGTTTGTTTAGATGAATATTTCTTGATGTGACAGTTTGTTTAGATGAATGTTTCTTGATGTGAGAGTTTGTTTTGATGAATGTTTCTTGGTGTGAGAGTTTACTTAGATGAATATTTCTTGGTGAGAAATTTTGTTTGCATGAGTGTTTCTTGGTGTGAGAGTTTGTTTATATGAATGTTTCTTGATGTGAGAGTTCGTTTAGATGAAAATTTCTTGATGTGAGAGTTTGTTTAGATGAATGTTTCTTGATGTGAGAGTTTGTTTAGATGAATGTTTCTTGATGTGAGAGTTTGTTTTGATGAATATTTCTTGGTGTAAGAGTTTGTTTTGATGATTGTTTCTTGATGTGAGAGTTTACTTAGATAATTATTTCTTGGTGAGAAATTTTGTTTGCATAAGTGTTTCTTGATGAGAGACTTTGTTTGCATGAGTATTTCTTAGTATGAGAGTTTGTTTGCATGAGTGTTTCTTACTGTGAGAGTTTGTTTGCATGAGTATTTCTTGTTATGAGAATTTGCTTGCATGAGTGTTTATTACTGTGAGAGTTTCTTTCCATGGGTATTTCTTGGTGTTAGAGTTTTCACGAAATCTTATTGGTGTAAGAGTTTGCCTGTCTGCACTCTTGTTTGTATGGGCATTTCTGTGCATGGTCATTTTTTTGTACGAATATTTGTTTGCATGACTGATTTTTTTCATGAGATAGTGTTTGCATGAGAGTTTGCTTGCATGAATTTGTTTTTAAGAACACTTTTTATGAAAGCTTGTTCTTATGAGAGACTGTTTGTATGATTGATTGATTTACTGATTGATTAATTGATTGATCTTTATGAGACTCTATGTGTATGAATGTTTGTTTCCACGAACTATTTTCATGTAACTGTTTGTACTGCCGTTTCTCTGTTTTGCAGTGTTGTTGTTTTTTAAAGAAAGTTTCTTTGTATGAGCGTTTGTATGTATAAATGTTTGTATGTACGAGGTTTTGGTTGTATCAGACTTTGTGTGACTGTTTTTGCAGCAAGTTAATATGTTTGAGGGATTGTTTGTGCTTTTTTCCCCCTTAATCTCCGCCAATAACGTTTTGTAAAGCTCTTTTCTCGAATGAAGAAAACAAAATGTCTACATTCAAAATGTCTACATTCAAAATGTCTACATTCAAGTGGTTTCTTCCTCTGGACTTTTCCATCCCGACTCTGTGAAATGACTGTTTTTCTTCTTGTCTGAAATTTAAAAGTCTTGTTTTCAGACAGTTTTATTTCTTACTATGTGGCCAGAACAAGACTTTTAAAAGGTCTTGGTTGATCTTAAGATTAGGCGGAAAACATTTCGGCAAACGGTCTTCTCCTGAAACGTTATTACGGAAAAGACAGAGACATAAAAAATGGTTCATGCAAAATAAAACACAAAAATATGACATGTTCTTCCAGGTTTGTGAAGCAATTTGTTTTGAATAAGGTTAATCGCCGAAATATTGGTTGTTGTTTATTTTTCTTTAGAAGCTTGTACTTTTGCTGTTTCCTTATTTGAAACATCTGCATTGTGGTTTTTTTTTCTGATTCACTGGAACATTCTGACCGAAATCTAACTTGTATAAAAGAATTGGTATGATTTGTCTGTTGTATAAGAACCGGTATGATTTTATCTGTTGTGTAAGAGCTGGTATAATTTTATTTGTTGTATAAGTGCTGGTATGATTTAATCTGTTGTATAAGAGACTGAATTCAAAATTACTAGTGTAAGGCATCTTCTGTTTAGTGTGATAATACAGGCGGACTCAAAATATAGGCTGCAGTTGAAGACAAAGCAGAAAGAGTGACAGTCAAAGAAGATAAAGAAGAAAGACTGATAATCGAAGAAGATAGAGAAGAAAGAGCATCAGTCAAAAAAGAAAAACCAGAAAGAGTGATATTCAAAGAAGATAAAGCAGACAGAGTGACATTCAAAGAAGATCGAACAGAAAAAGTGACATTCAAAGAAGATAAAGCAGAATGTGGAATGAGAATGTAAGAGAGAATGTAAGGGAGATTGTAAGAGAGAATGTAAGAGAGAATGTGGAATGAGAATGTAAGAGAGAATGTAAGAGAGAATGCAAGAGAGATTGTAGAAGAGAATGCAAGTGAGAATGTACTGGGGAAGAGAGTAAAGGCTGGGAAGAGAGTGAAGGCTGGGGAAGAGAGTGAAGGCTAGGAAGAGAGTGAAGGCTAGGAAGAGAGTGAAGGCTAGGAAGACAGTGAAGGCTAGGAAGAGAGTGAAGGCTAGGAAGAGAGTGAAGGCTAGGGAAGAGAGTGAAGGCTGGGGAAGAGAGTGAAGGCTAGGAAGAGAGTGAAGGCTGGGGAAGAGAGTGAGGGCTAGAAAGAGAGTAAAGGCTAGGAAATGAGTGAAAGTTGGGAAGAGAGTAAAGGCTTGGAAGAGAGTGAAGGGGGTCAGTGGAGAGATTGAAAAGGGGGAGGGGGGAATTCTGGGACAATAAATAGAAGTAAACTGAGAGATAAACTGAAGTATGATTTTAAAAATAAAGAAATAAATAAGGAGAAGTTGTTGTTAGCGTCAGCGGTTATGCTTCTCCGTATGGTGCTGTCCTTGGAGTTTCCGATTATTCCAGAAGCTTCTGCTCTTCCACGCCACTTAGTCAGTCCCTCAAAGATATTTCTCTCTTGCTTTTCCTCCCTTCATTTTTTTTCCTCTTGAATTTTCACGCCATTAATGGCTTCTCCAACTTCTATCTTCTCTGAGACGATAACGGTAGCAACAGAAATCTGATTCTGTAGAGACATACAGCAAACACAGTGAACAGACAGAAAAACCAAAGGAAGATGCCCTCAGAGAAGTTTCAGAACAATCAGCAAAAGCTAAAACGATAAGAAAACAACAATCAAAGAAAAGAGTTAGAAGACTATGAAATGACAAAATTGGAAGGCCAGCAGTAAAACCGTTGCGACAAAGTCATAAGAGACGGATAAGATATAATAAGGAAAACAAAGAGGAAAAGAAAAATAAAACTGGAAAGAAAAACGTTGATTAGTAACGATAAAAATGTGTAATAAATCAAGAAACCAGCTTCTGCAAGCATCAAGTTTCTTTCTCTCCTGCTTTGATTGCATGCGCACTGTAAGCATCTCAGACAGTTCAATATGTTTTTATTACCACAACATGTTTCCATAGTTTTGTATAAATATACAAATAAAAATAAAGAAAAACGAATTTTTCAGACATGGCTGGAACCAAGAAATGGTCGACATCTCAAAATTCAGGTGCGCATTAATTGTTAACAAGCGAAATGTCCTCTTTTATTCCCGGACTCTTTAGGGACCGTTCCTAATCTACAACTCCCGTAGTACCCCGGTCTTTCACTTTTGTTTGGCACGATCTGCAGGAATTTAATTTAACGATGGTATGCCAAGATGGTCAATTTTTCAGAATTAGGAGATTTTTTTTTCTTTTCCTCGATCCACCATTTCTTTAACGATAGAGAAGATCTTGAAAGTATGGACATTCGGAGGACCATAGAAAAGGCCGGACAGAAATCTGATAAACATAATGGCAGAAACAAGATTGAATACACGCGGAAAGATAACAAGGCGAAAAAAAAATGCTTCCGTCAGATTAGCTAAAACATTTCAAGAACAAAACACCACAGGAAGGAAACTTCTAGATTTTCGAAAAAAATGAAAGAATTCAGAAAACTGGCTTCGGGCATGAAGAAAGAGGATAAGCTGAAGTTACAGGGGACTAAAATATCTGAAATTTCCAGAGGACGAGAAGTTATATATAGGTGAATGAAAGCTTGCGTCAGCGAAATAACCCATGAAATGTCTCAGTTTAAACATAATAAAGAAAAGAAATGGATCCATCTAGTGTAAGAAAGTAAGGAAGAGGAATATTGGCTCATTAGGAAGAGAGTGAAGGCTGAGAAGAGAGTGAAGGCTGGGAAGAGAGTAAAGGCTGGAAAGAGAGTGAAGGCTGGGAAGAGAGTAAAGGCTAGGAAGAGAGTGAAGGCTAAGAAGAGAGTGAAGGCTAGGGAAGAGAGTAAAGGCTAGGAAGAGAGTGAAGCCTAGGAAGAGAGTGATGGCTAGGGAAGAGAGTGAAGGCTGGGAAGAGAGTGAAGGCTAGAAAGAGAGTCAGGCTGGGAAGAGAGTGAGGGCTAGAAAGAGAGTAAAGGCTAGGAAATGAGTGAAAGTTGGGAAGAGAGTAAAGGCTTGGAAGAGAGTGAAGGGGGTCAGTGGAGAGATTGAAAAGGGGGAGGGGGGAATTCTGGGACAATAAATAGAAGTAAACTGAGAGATAAACTGAAGTATGATTTTAAAAATAAAGAAATAAATAAGGAGAAGTTGTTGTTAGCGTCAGCGGTTATGCTTCTCCGTATGGTGCTGTCCTTGGAGTTTCCGATTATTCCAGAAGCTTCTGCTCTTCCACGCCACTTAGTCAGTCCCTCAAAGATATTTCTCTCTTGCTTTTCCTCCCTTCATTTTTTTTCCTCTTGAATTTTCACGCCATTAATGGCTTCTCCAACTTCTATCTTCTCTGAGACGATAACGGTAGCAACAGAAATCTGATTCTGTAGAGACATACAGCAAACACAGTGAACAGACAGAAAAACCAAAGGAAGATGCCCTCAGAGAAGTTTCAGAACAATCAGCAAAAGCTAAAACGATAAGAAAACAACAATCAAAGAAAAGAGTTAGAAGACTATGAAATGACAAAATTGGAAGGCCAGCAGTAAAACCGTTGCGACAAAGTCATAAGAGACGGATAAGATATAATAAGGAAAACAAAGAGGAAAAGAAAAATAAAACTGGAAAGAAAAACGTTGATTAGTAACGATAAAAATGTGTAATAAATCAAGAAACCAGCTTCTGCAAGCATCAAGTTTCTTTCTCTCCTGCTTTGATTGCATGCGCACTGTAAGCATCTCAGACAGTTCAATATGTTTTTATTACCACAACATGTTTCCATAGTTTTGTATAAATATACAAATAAAAATAAAGAAAAACGAATTTTTCAGACATGGCTGGAACCAAGAAATGGTCGACATCTCAAAATTCAGGTGCGCATTAATTGTTAACAAGCGAAATGTCCTCTTTTATTCCCGGACTCTTTAGGGACCGTTCCTAATCTACAACTCCCGTAGTACCCCGGTCTTTCACTTTTGTTTGGCACGATCTGCAGGAATTTAATTTAACGATGGTATGCCAAGATGGTCAATTTTTCAGAATTAGGAGATTTTTTTTTCTTTTCCTCGATCCACCATTTCTTTAACGATAGAGAAGATCTTGAAAGTATGGACATTCGGAGGACCATAGAAAAGGCCGGACAGAAATCTGATAAACATAATGGCAGAAACAAGATTGAATACACGCGGAAAGATAACAAGGCGAAAAAAAAATGCTTCCGTCAGATTAGCTAAAACATTTCAAGAACAAAACACCACAGGAAGGAAACTTCTAGATTTTCGAAAAAAATGAAAGAATTCAGAAAACTGGCTTCGGGCATGAAGAAAGAGGATAAGCTGAAGTTACAGGGGACTAAAATATCTGAAATTTCCAGAGGACGAGAAGTTATATATAGGTGAATGAAAGCTTGCGTCAGCGAAATAACCCATGAAATGTCTCAGTTTAAACATAATAAAGAAAAGAAATGGATCCATCTAGTGTAAGAAAGTAAGGAAGAGGAATATTGGCTCATTAGCAAAAGAAAAAAGAAGAACGATTTTATCTAAACATAAGAAAGAAGTGGCTATATCTAAACTGAAGAAAGAAGGGGAGTGGCTACATCTAAATATAAGAAAGAAAGAAAGTGGCTATATCTAAACTGAAGAAAGAAGGGGAGTGGCTACATCTAAATATAAGAAAGAAAGAAAGTGGTTATATCTAAACATAAGAAAGAAGGGGAGTTGCTACATCTAAATATAAGAAAGAAAGAAAGTGGTTATATCTAAACATAAGAAAGAAGGGGAGTGGCTACATCTAAATATAAGAAAGAAGGGGAGTTGCTACATCTAAATATAAGAAAGAAAGAAAGTGGTTATATCTAAACATAAGAAAGAAGGGGAGTGGCTACATCTAAATATAAGAAAGAAAGAAAGTGGTTATATCTAAACATAAGAAAGAAAGTGGTTATATCTAAACATAAGAAAGAAGGGGAGTTGCTACATCTAAATATAAGAAAGAAAGAAAGTGGTTATATCTAAACATAAGAAAGAAGGGGAGTGGCTACATCTAAATATAAGAAAGAAAGAAAGTGGTTATATCTAAACATAAGAAAGAAGGGGAGTGGCTACATCTAAATATAAGAAAGAAAGAAAGTGGTTATATCTAAACATAAGAAAGAAGGGGAATGAGAAATGGCTAAATCTAAATGTAAGAAAGAAATGGCTATATGTAAACAAAAGAAAGAAGAAAAATAGGAAATGGCAATATCTAAATATAAGAAAGAAGAGAAATGGCTATATATAAATATAGGAAAGGAGAGATATGGCTAAATCTAAACGTAAGAAAGATGGGAAATGGCCATATATAACCGTAAGAAAGAAGAGAAATTGCTATATCAAAATATAAGAAAGAAGAGAAATTGCTATATCAAAATATAAGAAAGAAGGGAAATATGTATATCTAAACATAAGAAAGAAGAGAAATGGCTATATCTAAACATAAGAAAGAAGAGAAATGGCTATATCTAAACATAAGAAAGAAGAGAAATGGCTATATCTAAACATAAGAAAGAAGAGAAATGGCTATATCTAAACATAAGAAAGAAGAGAAATGGCTATATCTAAATATAAGAAAGAAGAGAAATGGCTATATCTAAACATAAGAAAGAACATTTATTGTGGTTCACAAAGATGAGCAAAAGATTGGAAATTAAGATAACAGACACTGCACGATGGATCTCTCCCTCTCTCTCTCTCTCTCTATATATATATATATAAAGTACAGCACACGCAAACAAAGTCACCGGCGGATCTCTCTCACAATCAACGCAAAAGACAGGGAGCTGTGGAGAGAAATGATCACCTACGCCACCCGGCACTTAGAACTTAGAAGTTACAACATAGAAACGCAATCAGACAAACCTGACAGTTTATAGCAGTTTATAAATTTATTTGAAATCATTCGGCCCATCCCTTCAACCGCCTATAAATCAGTCAGTCATTTCATTTTTCCTTTAACCCATCAGTAAATTAAGCCATCAGCCAAGCCAAACCTGCCAGACAACTCAATGGTCGGTCCTTATGGCCTATATATATTTCTAAACGTTAAAATGTTCACTTAATCGTTGTACTAGTGTGCTGACAGCTCAGGAAGATATGGGCACTAACGTCATATCCCCATGTGCCTCTAAGGAAGATATGGGCACTAACGTCATATCCCCATGTGCCTCTAAGGAAGATATGGGCACTAACGTCATATCCCCATGTGCCTCTAAGGAAGATATGGGCACTAACGTTATATCCCCATGTGCCTCTAAGGAAGATATGGGCACTAACGTCATATCCCTATGTGCCTCTAAGGAAGATATGGGCATTAACGTTATATCCCCATGTGCCTCTAAAGGCATGACAAGATTACCTTTTTTTTTATTCATTATACCGCGGGTTGTATTCGTGGATAAAACTTCACAGATATCAAAGATGAGAGACAGAACGTAAGACGGGCCTAGCAAAGATAAGCTTTCTTATCCTTGTAAACTAACAGCCCATTATCTCGTTCGTTGAATCTGTCCTACTCACATTCAGTCACCACACACATTCACACACCCTCCCCTCCTTCCTCCTTTTCCTCACTTCTTCTTTTTATCCCTCTCATACACAACCCTCCTCCACACGACATAATCCACATCTATCCGTCTTCCAGTCCAGAGTTTGGCCGGACACATACATCTAAGGTCAGGAGATCAATAATAGATACCACAAAAGTGCTGACACTATTGCTGGACCATCAATTTTTTTTTCTGCTCCTAGTTTTCTGATCTTCCAGACAGACCAGACATTGAAATGAATTCTGTCAGAAAATTTGAGGGAGAGAAAAATAAAAAACCTAATAAAGTCTTGACTTTTTTATTTCTGGGTAACATATGAGGAGGCCACAGCTTTCAAGAAAGGGGCCCCCTTCAAGACTGAGTGAATTATAATAAAGTAATGGAATCTCGTGCGAATAGCGATGTCGTAATAGTTGCGGTCCAAGACCATTTGGGTGTCTTGCTTGTATACTTTCTTGGCAAAAACATGGCTACGACTGAAGACGGGACGACCGTAAGGGACCTGAGAGATGTTAGTACCAAGAAACGGGACAATAAATGCATGCACACACCACACGATAAATCGTTCTTTTCTAGCCGTCCTTAAGCTATCACTCTGTGCCTGAACAAAACCCACACAAAATGCACTCGGACAGTTTGGTCAAAATATTGATGTGCTAAACAGTGTTTGTTGTCATTTTGAGAGTGACATGAAGTTATGCTCGTATGTGACAAGCATTAAGTTGTGTGACAGTTATGAAGTTATGTGATAATTGTGAAGTTATGTGACAATTGTGAAGTTATGTAACAAGTATGAAGTTATGTGACAATTATGAAGTTATGTGACAATTGTGAAGTTATGTAACAAGTATGAAGTTATGTGACAAGCATGAAGTTATGTGACAATTATGAAGTTATGTGACAAGCATGAAGTTATGTGACATGCATGAAGTTATGTGACAAGCATGAAGTTATGTAACAAGTATGAAGTTATGTGACAAGCATGAAGTTATGTGACAATTGTGAAGTTATGTAACAAGTATGAATTATGTAACAAGCATGAAGTTATGTTATACTGAAAATATAATGAGGAATGTTAGAGAAGATGTAGACAAAGAATATTACGATGCCATAACAGTTGGAGGTTATGAAATACCAGAGATTAGATATGCTGATGACACAGTATTGCTGTCCACAACACAAAAAGGAATGGAAAAACTAATTATGTCAGTCCGCAAGAACAGCGAAGAGCAGAACCTCTATCTTAATGCAAAGAAAACTAAAGTGAATACAACTGACAAAACAAACAAGGCAACTGAAATATGTATCAATGAGGAAAAACTGGAAGAAGTGGAGAGTTTTGAATATCTTGGATCACTACTAACTAATAATGGAGATACAATGAGGGAAATTAAAAGGAGGACATCTATTGCTCTTCAGAAAGTAAAACAAATAAAGAATCTCTAAGGAAGATATGGGCATTAACGTTATATCCCCATGTGCCTCTAAAGGCATGACAAGATTACCTTTTTTTTATTCATTATACCGCGGGTTGTATTCGTGGATAAAACTTCACAGATATCAAAGATGAGAGACAGAACGTAAGACGGGCCTAGCAAAGATAAGCTTTCTTATCCTTGTAAACTAACAGCCCATTATCTCGTTCGTTGAATCTGTCCTACTCACATTCAGTCACCACACACATTCACACACCCTCCCCTCCTTCCTCCTTTTCCTCACTTCTTCTTTTTATCCCTCTCATACACAACCCTCCTCCACACGACATAATCCACATCTATCCGTCTTCCAGTCCAGAGTTTGGCCGGACACATACATCTAAGGTCAGGAGATCAATAATAGATACCACAAAAGTGCTGACACTATTGCTGGACCATCAATTTTTTTTTCTGCTCCTAGTTTTCTGATCTTCCAGACAGACCAGACATTGAAATGAATTCTGTCAGAAAATTTGAGGGAGAGAAAAATAAAAAACCTAATAAAGTCTTGACTTTTTTATTTCTGGGTAACATATGAGGAGGCCACAGCTTTCAAGAAAGGGGCCCCCTTCAAGACTGAGTGAATTATAATAAAGTAATGGAATCTCGTGCGAATAGCGATGTCGTAATAGTTGCGGTCCAAGACCATTTGGGTGTCTTGCTTGTATACTTTCTTGGCAAAAACATGGCTACGACTGAAGACGGGACGACCGTAAGGGACCTGAGAGATGTTAGTACCAAGAAACGGGACAATAAATGCATGCACACACCACACGATAAATCGTTCTTTTCTAGCCGTCCTTAAGCTATCACTCTGTGCCTGAACAAAACCCACACAAAATGCACTCGGACAGTTTGGTCAAAATATTGATGTGCTAAACAGTGTTTGTTGTCATTTTGAGAGTGACATGAAGTTATGCTCGTATGTGACAAGCATTAAGTTGTGTGACAGTTATGAAGTTATGTGATAATTGTGAAGTTATGTGACAATTGTGAAGTTATGTAACAAGTATGAAGTTATGTGACAATTATGAAGTTATGTGACAATTGTGAAGTTATGTAACAAGTATGAAGTTATGTGACAAGCATGAAGTTATGTGACAATTATGAAGTTATGTGACAAGCATGAAGTTATGTGACATGCATGAAGTTATGTGACAAGCATGAAGTTATGTAACAAGTATGAAGTTATGTGACAAGCATGAAGTTATGTGACAATTGTGAAGTTATGTAACAAGTATGAATTATGTAACAAGCATGAAGTTATGTTATACTGAAAATATAATGAGGAATGTTAGAGAAGATGTAGACAAAGAATATTACGATGCCATAACAGTTGGAGGTTATGAAATACCAGAGATTAGATATGCTGATGACACAGTATTGCTGTCCACAACACAAAAAGGAATGGAAAAACTAATTATGTCAGTCCGCAAGAACAGCGAAGAGCAGAACCTCTATCTTAATGCAAAGAAAACTAAAGTGAATACAACTGACAAAACAAACAAGGCAACTGAAATATGTATCAATGAGGAAAAACTGGAAGAAGTGGAGAGTTTTGAATATCTTGGATCACTACTAACTAATAATGGAGATACAATGAGGGAAATTAAAAGGAGGACATCTATTGCTCTTCAGAAAGTAAAACAAATAAAGAATCTGTGGAGAGGAGCAGACAGAACCACAAAAATAAGATTTTTAAGGGCATGCATCTTTCCCATCGCAACATATGCCTGTGAGACGTGGACACTTAACAAGACAGCTGAGAAACACATAAATGCCTTTGAATGTAAATGCTACAGAAGAGTTCTCCAAATATCGTGGACACAAAAAAGAACAAATATATCTATACTACAAGAGCTTAGTATTGAAGAAGGCTGGCTAGTAAAGAGGATTAAAGAGAGAAAACTTAAATATTTTGGACACATTAAACGTCATGATAATTTAGAGAAGACCGTATTGGAAGGATACATAATGGGAAAAAGAAAAAGAGGAAGACCGAAACGAAGATGGCTGCAAGACATCGTTGACGATCTGGAAATGGATGCATCAGCAGCAGGCCATCTTGCTCACAACCGAGAGGCCTACAGGAGTGCTGTTTGGGAGTCAAAGTTCCGCAAGGGACATGCAAATGAATGAATGAAGTTATGTGACAAGCATGAAGTTATGTGACAAGCATGAAGTTATGTGACAAGTATGAAGTTATGTGACAAGCATGAAGTTATGTGACAATTGTGAAGTTATGTAACAAGTATGAATTATGTGACAAGCATGAAGTTATGTGACAATTCTGAAGTTATGTAACAAGTATGAAGTTATGTGACAAGTATGAAGTTATGTGACAATTGTGAAGTTATGCAACAAGTATGAAGTTATGTGACAAGCAGGAAGTTATGTGACAAATGTGAAGTTATGTAACAAGTATGAAGTTATGTGACAAATATGAAGTTATGTAACAAGTATGAAGTTATGTGACAAGCATGAAGTTATGTGACAATTGTGAAGTTATGTAACAAGTATGAAGTTATGTGACAAGCATGAAGTTATGTGACAAGCATGAAGTTATGTAACAAGTGTGAAGTTATGTGACAAGTGTGAAGTTATGTGATATGTAAGAAGTTATGTGACAAGTGTGAAGTTATGTTACAATTATGAACTAATGTTACACGTGTGAAGTTATGTTACAAGTATGAAGTTATGTTACACGTGTGAAGTTATGTGTTACAAGTATGAAGTTATGTTACAAGTATGAAGTTATGTGACAAGTGTGAAGTTATGTGACAAGTGTGAAGTTATGTGACAAGTTTACACATATAAAAAAGAAAAGAAATATATGTGAACTTTAGAGATGACCATAGCAGAATTTGGTTCAGTGATTTGGAAACACGTGACCTGTTGTAGAACAGGTAGAATCAGGGACCTGACTGGTGTGATGATAATCTGACAGGTATAACAAGAGTCTGACGTATGTAATGATGGACTGACGTATATAATGACATTTGCCGTATATATAATGAGAGACTGACGTGTATAATGAGACTATCTTATATAATGAGAAACTGAAGGTGTATAATGAGAGACTGGTGAATATAATGAGAGACTGACGAATATAATGAGAGAGTGACGAATATAATGAGAGACTGACAAATATAAGGAGAGACTGACGTATATAATGAGAGACTGATGAATATAATGAGAGACTGACGAATATAATGAGAACTGAATTGAATAATGAGCGGTTGACTGGTAGAAATTGAGACAAACATAGAGGCAGACAAAAAATACAGACGTTGGTAAATTAAATAGAAAGAAAACGTTATCAAGGCTGCAGACAGACAAGCAGAACAAAACTGAAGAGACAAACAAGGAGAGACAGACAGGAGAGACAAACAAGGAGAGACAAACAGGAGAGATATACAAGAGAGACAGACAAGAAAGACAAACAGTAGAAACAAACAGGAGAGACTAACAAGAGAGATAACAGGCGAGACAAACAAGAGAGACATATAAGAGATACAAACAAGAGAGACAAACAGTAGAGACAAACAGGAGAGACAAACAGGAGTGACAAACGGAAGAGACATACAGGAGAGACAAACAAAAGAAACAAACAGGAGAGACAAACAAAAGAGATAAACAGGAAAAACAAACAGGACAGATAAACAAGAGAGACAAACAGGAGAGACATACAAGAGAGACAAACAGGAGAGACATACAAGAGAGACAAACAGGAGAGACATACAAGAGAGACAAACAGGAGAGACATACAGGAGAGACAAACAAAAGAAACAAACAGGAGAGACAAACAAAAGAGACAAACAGGAAAAACAAACAGGACAGACAAACAAGAGAGACAAACAGGAGAGACATACAAGAGAGACATACAAGAGAGACAACCAGTAGAAACAAACAGAAGAGACTAACAAGAGATACAAATAAGAGAGACAGACAAAGGGACAAACAGGAGAGACAAACAAGAGAGACAAACATGAGAGATTAACAAGAGAGACAAACAGAAGAGAGAAACAGGAGAGATAGACAGTAGAGACTAAGAAGAGAGACAAACAATAAAGACTAACAGGAGAGACAAACAGGAGAGACATACAAGAGAGACAAACAAAAGAAACAAACAGGAGAGACAAACAGGAGTGACATACAGGAGAGACAAACAAAAGAAACAAACAGGAGAGACAAACAAAAGAGACAAACAGGAAAAACAAACAGGACAGACAAACAAGAGAGACAAACAGGAGAGACGCACAAGAGAGACAAACAAGAGAGACAAATAGTAGAGACAAACAAGGAAGACAAACAGGAAAGAATAACAAGATAGACAAACAGAAGAGAGAAACAGGAGAGACAAACAGTAGAGACTAACAGGAGATACAAACAAGAGAGACAAACAGGAGAGACTAACAAGATAGACAAACAGAAGAGAGAAACAGGAGAGACTAACAGAAGAGACAACCAAGACAGACAAACAAGAGGGACAAATAGGAGAGACAAATGGGAGAGACAAACAAGAGAAACTAACAAGAGAGACAAACAGGAGAGACGGACAAGAGAGATACACAGGAGAGACAAACAAGATAAACAAACAGGAGAGATGGACTAGAGAGACAAAAAAGAGAGACAAACAAGAGAGACAAACAGGAGAGACTAACAAGAGAGACAAACAGGAGAGACTAACAAGAGAGACAAACAAGAGAGATAAACAGGACAGACTAACAAGAGAGACAAACAGGAGAGACGGACAAGAGAGACAAACAGGAGAGACAAACAAGAGAGACAAACAAGAGAGACAAACAAAAGAGACAAACAAGAGAGACAAACAGGAGAGACAAACAAAAGAGACAAACAAGAGAGACAAACAGGGACTGCATAGGTGGAAATGGACGCACAGGCAAATAGACTAGCAGAAGCACGGAAAGACGGACAGACAGACAGGTAGAAAAAGACATCAACAGACAGACAGGTAGAAAAAGACATCAACAGACAGACAGGTTGGAAAGAGACATCAACAGACCGACTGGAAGAAAAGAGCCAAACAAACAAACAGACGGAGATTCAAGCAGACTCGTTACAGACGGGTAAAAAACACCATCTTTTATTCTTAAACACAGTCTGACATAAATGCGGGCGCTAGAGTAGCGGGGTGGTTAGTGCACACGACCCTCATGCCACAGGCATAGAAATTAGTATGTGAGCTCTTCTGTGACTGGGGAAGGAAATGCGCTCATGTATGGCGCCGACCAGGTAATCCTCTAGCATGACCCCTGGTCAAGGGCAGGATGAAAACCGGCACCATACCACCCACCCCCCAGATATTTGTATGATATTACAATGGTTAATCTTACCTTACATGTGTGGGGCTTATTATCACATGAGAATCCTGTCTACATTAGAGTATCCTGGTTACATTGCTAAGAATATAATTCTTACAATGCTCAGAGTATCCTGGTTACATTGCTCAGAATATCCTTCTTACATTGCTCAGAGTATCCTAATTACATTACTCAGAGTATCCTTCTTACATTGCTCAGAGTATTCTTCTTAAATTACTCAGAGTATCCTAATTACATTACTCAGAGTATCCTTCTTACGTTACTCAGAGTATCCTTCTTACATTACTCAGAGTATCCTTCTTACATTGCTCAGAGTATTCTTCTTAAATTACTCAGAGTATCCTTCTTACATTACTCAGAGTATCCTTCTTACATTACTCAGAGTATCCTTCTTACATTACTCAGAGTATCCTTCTTACATTACTCAGAGTATCCTTCTTATATTGCTCAGGGTACCCTTCTTACATTGCTCAGGGTATCCTTCTTACCTTGCTCAGAGTATCCTTCTTATGTTGCTCAGAGTATCTTGTTTACATTGCTCAGAGTATCACTTGCGTTTAGCTGGCCTTGGAAGATGATAATGCGTCTTTCCAGAAAAGAAAAAAAAGTCTTTTCCTAAAAACATGTCATGTGTACATGTGTGTACAACATGACAAACTGCAGTTAATTAGAGTACACTTTTAACCACAGCTAACTATGTCTTCAGAGAAAAGGGGAACTGACATAAAGAAACAGGTATAATAATAGAAAGCAACAACAACAACAACAGACAAGATAAAAACAATTATATGCCAGTGGTAGTTCATCAGTTCAATAGCAGAGAACTAACCATCTGTTCCCTGGGCTGTCAAGGCATAAACATAGCGTACAGGGTTTGAAATGACAGTATGATGTTAACCACAGTGAAATTTAGCTGATGCTGGCTTTTGTGTTCATAGCGCTCGTGACAAAGGAAAGTATGAGGGCGTGGCTTCTACTATACGGACTGATTTACTTGGTGGGGTAGGAGAGGAGGGAGGGGCCAGGAGAAATGGGAAGGGGGGGGGGGAGATAAGTGTAAGAAATAACAGTTATAATGGAATCTGAACGGTATTGATGTGCGAGACTGGCATACCAGTCCAGACAAAAAAAAGTCAAAGGAGTGGTGGCCGCAAACTGAAGGAGTCATGGAGGAAAGACAAAAGATGATATTTTGGAATGATGTTTAAAATGTTCCTGTCATGAGCCACGTAAGCGGCTCAATTTGAAAACAAAAAGGGACAAACAAAAGCACAAAATAACTGTATCCGTAAGATACTAGTCCAGCTTCTAGGATATTCACGTTTTAAGCTGTAATAACCTAATTACAGCCAGTGCGTCATTTCCGGGCATAAAATGGAGAATGTGTTTAGTATGAGATTGTTTGTGTTTTCTTGAGGGTTTAGGTCGCGTTTTTTTAGTTAATTATAGAAATAAAAGCCTGAGTGAGTGAGTGAGTGAGTGAGTGAGTCAGTGAGTCAATGAGTAAGTCAGTCAATAAGTCAGTCAGTCAGTCAGTTAATTAGATAACTGAATAAATGACAGCCAATAGTAGAACAGAAGTGATGCAACAGTACAGCTACTATCTGTATGAATATCCAAGTCAAGTAAGCTACTATCTATAACTGTATGAATATCTAAGTCAGTAAGCCACTATCTATAACTGTATGAATATCTAAGTCACTAATCTACTATCTATGACTTTATGAATATCTAAGTCACTAAGCTACTGTCTGTGACTGTATGAATATCTAAGTCACTAATCTACTATCTATGACTTTATGAATATCTAAGTCACTAAGCTACTATCTATGACTGTAAGAATATACAAGTCACTAAATCTACTATCTGTGACTGTAAGAATATCCAAGTCACTAAATCTACTATCTATGACTGTATGAATATCTAAGTCACTAATCTACTGTCTATGACTGTATGAATACCCATGTCACCAATCTATGACAGTATGAACATCCAAGTCACTTAATGAGCGGAGACCAGCATCAGTCAACCTTCACCGAGAGGGAAGCACATGATGATGATAGCAACGACGAGGGCGGGCTGTCATGGGTGAACTTGAACTTAGCCGGCTCCTCTCAACAAAAAATGCCAAGTTCCTGCTTCTTCATAGACGCCCTCAAACTTCACACAACAAATACGTGGTTACTCTTTCAGAAGCATTATAACAGCCAGTAAAGTTGCATGCCTCCCAGAGAGTTGAGTCTCCTCATTTGTAAACTCTTATCTTGAACTGTTCATGGCGTAGATCGGAGCACTCAATCTCGCTCACATCCGCTACAGAAAAGAGTGCACGTTAGCGGCGATCGTGTCATTTCCCCTGGGAACAGCTGTGTTAAGAAGACACTTTATCTTAACATAGTCTTTGTGAGACAGGGAACAGCTGTGTTAAGAAGACACTTTATCTTAACATAGTGTTTGTGAGACAGGGAACAACTGTGTTAAGAAGACACTTTATCTTAACGTAGTCTTTGTGAGACAGGGAACAACTGTGTTAAGAAGACACTTTATCTTAACATAGTCTTTGTGAGACAGGGAACAACTGTGTTAAGAAGACAGTATGATGTTAACCACAGTGAAATTTAGCTGATGCTGGCTTTTGTGTTCATAGCGCTCGTGACAAAGGAAAGTATGAGGGCGTGGCTTCTACTATACGGACTGATTTACTTGGTGGGGTAGGAGAGGAGGGAGGGGCCAGGAGAAATGGGAAGGGGGGGGGGGAGATAAGTGTAAGAAATAACAGTTATAATGGAATCTGAACGGTATTGATGTGCGAGACTGGCATACCAGTCCAGACAAAAAAAAGTCAAAGGAGTGGTGGCCGCAAACTGAAGGAGTCATGGAGGAAAGACAAAAGATGATATTTTGGAATGATGTTTAAAATGTTCCTGTCATGAGCCACGTAAGCGGCTCAATTTGAAAACAAAAAGGGACAAACAAAAGCACAAAATAACTGTATCCGTAAGATACTAGTCCAGCTTCTAGGATATTCACGTTTTAAGCTGTAATAACCTAATTACAGCCAGTGCGTCATTTCCGGGCATAAAATGGAGAATGTGTTTAGTATGAGATTGTTTGTGTTTTCTTGAGGGTTTAGGTCGCGTTTTTTTAGTTAATTATAGAAATAAAAGCCTGAGTGAGTGAGTGAGTGAGTGAGTGAGTCAGTGAGTCAATGAGTAAGTCAGTCAATAAGTCAGTCAGTCAGTCAGTTAATTAGATAACTGAATAAATGACAGCCAATAGTAGAACAGAAGTGATGCAACAGTACAGCTACTATCTGTATGAATATCCAAGTCAAGTAAGCTACTATCTATAACTGTATGAATATCTAAGTCAGTAAGCCACTATCTATAACTGTATGAATATCTAAGTCACTAATCTACTATCTATGACTTTATGAATATCTAAGTCACTAAGCTACTGTCTGTGACTGTATGAATATCTAAGTCACTAATCTACTATCTATGACTTTATGAATATCTAAGTCACTAAGCTACTATCTATGACTGTAAGAATATACAAGTCACTAAATCTACTATCTGTGACTGTAAGAATATCCAAGTCACTAAATCTACTATCTATGACTGTATGAATATCTAAGTCACTAATCTACTGTCTATGACTGTATGAATACCCATGTCACCAATCTATGACAGTATGAACATCCAAGTCACTTAATGAGCGGAGACCAGCATCAGTCAACCTTCACCGAGAGGGAAGCACATGATGATGATAGCAACGACGAGGGCGGGCTGTCATGGGTGAACTTGAACTTAGCCGGCTCCTCTCAACAAAAAATGCCAAGTTCCTGCTTCTTCATAGACGCCCTCAAACTTCACACAACAAATACGTGGTTACTCTTTCAGAAGCATTATAACAGCCAGTAAAGTTGCATGCCTCCCAGAGAGTTGAGTCTCCTCATTTGTAAACTCTTATCTTGAACTGTTCATGGCGTAGATCGGAGCACTCAATCTCGCTCACATCCGCTACAGAAAAGAGTGCACGTTAGCGGCGATCGTGTCATTTCCCCTGGGAACAGCTGTGTTAAGAAGACACTTTATCTTAACATAGTCTTTGTGAGACAGGGAACAGCTGTGTTAAGAAGACACTTTATCTTAACATAGTGTTTGTGAGACAGGGAACAACTGTGTTAAGAAGACACTTTATCTTAACGTAGTCTTTGTGAGACAGGGAACAACTGTGTTAAGAAGACACTTTATCTTAACATAGTCTTTGTGAGACAGGGAACAACTGTGTTAAGAAGACACTATCTTAACATAGTCTTTGTGAGACAGGGAACAACAGTATTAAGAAGACACTTTATCTTAACGTAGTCTTTGTGAGACAGGGAACAGCAGTATTAAGAAGACACTTTATCTTAACGTACTCTTTGTGAGACAGGGAACAGCAGTATTAAGAAGACACTTTATCTTAACGTAGTCTTTGTGAGACAGGGAACAGCAGTATTAAGAAGACACTTTATCCTAACGTACTCTTTGTGAGACAGGGAACAGCTGTGTTAAGAAGACACTTTATCTTAACGTAGTCTTTGTGAGACAGGGAACAGCAGTATTAAGAAGACACTTTATCCTAACGTAGTCTTTGTGAGACAGGGAACAACTGTGTTAAGAAGACACTTTATCTTAACATAGTCTTTGTGAGACAGGGAACAACTGTGTTAAGAAGACACTTTATCTTAACATAGTCTTTGTGAGACAGGGAACAACTGTGTTAAGAAGACACTTTATCTTAACATAGTCTTTGTGAGACAGGGAACAACTGTGTTAAGAAGACACTTTATCTTAACGTAGTCTTTGTGAGACAGGGAACAACTGTGTTAAGAAGACACTTTATCTTAACACAGTCTTTGTGAGACAGGGAACAACTGTGTTAAGAAGATACTTTATCTTAACATAGTCTTTGTGAGACAGGGAACAGCTGTGTTAAGAAGACACTTTAACTTAACATAGTCTTTGTGAGACAGGGAACAGCTGTGTTAAGAAGACACTTTATCTTAACATAGTCTTTGTGAGACAGGGAACATAGATATGTTTGCTTAAAAAACTCTGACCTGCTTCTGTAGCCCAGAATCAACACTAATTGTAACTGTTATTTTTGTAAAATGTCATGTCAGGTTGGTGGATGGATGGGGAGATGGAGATCTCTGGCGGGGATGAGGGAAGTCTGGTGTGAAACCAATGAATCCAGGACGTGACAAGCCTATAGGTCTTTACAACACTGGCTATCAGAACGAGGTAAACAAAACAGAGCCAGTAGACTATAAGTCAGGGGGAATGGATATCGTGGAAACACTCATCAGATTCCTCATCCCAAAGTCGGAGTGTCTCTGTGGAATTGTCTCAAAGCCGTCTGGCCAGCCAGCGTCGCACGCTGAATCTGACGTGGAGAAGGAGCTTAAGTACAGCCACCAGAGGCTGGAATACAAAGTTTTGGCCAGGCCAGCCTACACCACTGTCTTCATGGCAGTCCGAGCAAGACCACAGTCTGCCCTAGCAAGGAAAGGTGCTGAAGTCGGAGGTACCCAGCCAAAAGCCGGATCGGAAAATCAGGGTACCATGCATCATCGCCATTGTGCGTACGAAGAAGAAGAAGAAAATAAGTTTACTGAAACGGTTCTGTGAAACTTGGAAGCGTTTATCACTATATCATGGCGTGATTAGTATCATGTATGTTGTTCTATCATGAGATGTAGCGCCTTATTCTTTACGTCTGTCATGAGGTGTAACGCTTGTTCTTTATGTCTATAAATAAAGATAGCCCCCTAATCTTTGTCTTACCATGAGATGAAGTTCTCTATCATATTCTTCTTCTTCTGTGTTCGAGGTTCTTGGTTACATCAGATCCTGATCCCTGTCGACACGGCAAAGCCCGCAGTCCTCTCCAGATCCCGATCCCTGTCGACATGGCAAAGCCCGCAGTCCTGTCCAGATCCTGATAGGAGCCCCAAAGTTTTTGCCCAAACCTGTGTCCTCTGGTCATGTGCTACACCTCAGGTCTGCTATTAATTTCCTCATACCATGAGATGTAGCGCCCCAAACAATCTGTCTTAAAATGAGGTGTAGCGCCCTAATCAATCTGTCTTACCATGAAATGTAGCGCCCTATTCATTTCATCGTACCGTGAGATGAAACAGTCAATAACATACGCAAAAAAAAAAAAAAAATTTCAAGCAGAAATCTGTTGACGATGTGTTCATTTGAACGTTCCGGGCATAATGAACTTAAACCCTAACAGCCAAGACTCACGAAATCTCGCGGGATTTAGCAAAACTTCGCGAGTTCCGTTTCCTGCGAGAATAAAGCTCGGCCGGTCCCGAACTTTAGTGCTTGTTTATGGCACTTTTGGCCCCCTAAGACAGTCGTGGGCCCAATAATCACCATTTTGTTGAGGCCCTTCTCTCACGCCTGGCTCTAATAGTGAGTGATTGGCATGTCAAGCTGACGGCATTTATATCTTTCTACCTGTTCTTTGTGGTATGTTCTGTTCATATTTTTCATTTAATTTTCTAAAAATATTCTACTGACTATCATATTAACTAACTAACTAAATAACTGACTGAATGACTGACTGATTGACTAATTAACTAACTAACTAAATAACTGATTGACTAACTAACTAACTAACTAACTAACTAACTAAATAACTGACTGACTAATTAACTAATTAACTAACTAACTGACTGATTAACTAACTAACTAACTGACTGACTGACTAACTAACTAATTAACTAACTGACTGACTGATTAATTAACTGACTGACTAACTGACTGATTAACTAACTAACTAACTGACTGACTGACTAACTAACTGACTGACTGACTAACTAACTGACTAACTGACTGACTGACTGACTGACTAACTAACTAACTAACTAACTAACTGACTAACTAACTAACTAAATAACTGATTGAATGACTGACTGACTAAATAACTAACTAACTAACTGACTGACTGACTGACTAACTAACTAACTAACTAACTAACTGAATGACTGACCAACTAACTAACTAAATAACTAACTAACTAACTAACTGACTGACTGACTAAATAACTAACTGACTGAATGACTGACTAACTAACTAACTGACTGACTGAATGACTGACTGACTAACTTACTAACTAAATAACTGATTGAATGACTGACTGACTAACTGACTAACTAACTAAATAACTGATTGAATGACTGACTAACTAACCAACTAACTAACTAACTAACTAACTAACTAACTAACTAACTAACTAACTAACTAACGTATTGACCAGTCAACCAACTGCCTGCCTGTCTGTCTGTTTGTCCCTGTGTCTGTCTGTTTGTCTGTAAGTCTGTCTATTATAAACCCGCCTGGACACTTCATAACAGACAATATCTGTCTCACCGAACATCACGTGATTTCTTTTTTTCACTTAATTCACCTACAACTGATTACACATTACAGTCTGCTACGCCTCGCCCTGCAGGTATATACTGTCTAAACTTTAAAATACTAACCCTCTGAACACTAAGGTGTCGGATACCCACTCCATTGAGGTAATCAGTAGCGAGATCTTGAACACACACCCTTGCCAACTATGAGACAGTTCACGATGGAGCAGACCAGCCAGAGCTAAGAATCTTGTCCTCATAAACAGAGAAATGAAGATAGACAAGATTTACAGTGGAACCCGCAATACAGCAGCTGAGAATGAATTTAGTAATACAGATAAAATACATTTTTTTTAAAGAGAACACAGGAGAACGGTGTGTAGCAATTTTATTTATTAAAACCAGGAATGACAAAACGACATTAGGTCAAACAGCAGAATTATCATCATAAATAGCCTGGATTGTCTGTATTCAGTCTTCAGCACTCTGTGTCTTCTGTGCATGCAGACTTTCAAAACTTCAGTGACATCATTCTAACAGACGGAATACAGACAAACAGGCAGATAGAATTACGGGTAAGGGATAGAAATATGGACAGACAAACCAAACAGACAGACAGACAGACAGATAGATAGACAGACAGACAGACAGACAGACAGACAGATAGATAGATAGATAGATAGATAGATAGATAGATAGATAGATAGATAGATAGATAGATAGATAGATAGATAGACAGTAATCATCCAAGCTTTCAAGAGAAAGATTTTTCGCCCCAAAAACTTCCATCCAACATGTATCATAAAATACCCATCCTCTTAAAGGATTATAAACAAGAGATGGATAGATTCATATTCTGAAACACATTCAACGATATCTGGACGAAGAAGACTAAAACTTAATATCTTTCTGAGTCCCATTTGAGACTCGAAAGGTCAACAGACCAGAGGAGTCTATAAAAAAATCTTAAATAACGGCTTTAGAGGATACGACTTTCTAATGTGACGTTCCAAGGACGTAAATTATGCTAGTTGTTAGGTTTAGTCAAAGTTTGCATGACGTGCGAAACAAGGTGGTAATTATCTACTTTCTGTCTTGTCACCAAAAACGTCGATATCTCAGAATAAAGGAGACAAACATCAAATCTCTACATCTCGCTCTTTGTTTTTGTTTTGTTTGTGTGTTCCTTTCTTCCCTGTATTCAGAGTGCTGTAACAGATACGTGGACGATCCTCACTTCAAATTTCAAATGTCAAATGTCAAATCTTTCTGTCTGCAGATATGAGGAATCTTATTTCTCTACTCTTTGTGGATATCGGTTTCGTTGGGTTTTTGTGTGTGTGTGTGTGTTTTATTTATTTTCTTTCCTTCACACTTTTTCTCTTTTCATCTCTGTTTCTCTGTGCTTTCTTCGAAATAATCATCACATGTATCTGATTCTGTGTTCAAAAGAGAAAACCTAAATATTTTGGACATGTTAAACGTCATGAGAATTTAGAGAAGACCGACTTGGACGGGTACATAATTGGGAAAAAGAAAGAGGAAGATCAAGGCGAAGATGGCGCTGATAATCTGCAAATGGATGCATCAGCGAGAGGCCTACAGGAGAGCTGTTAGGGAGGCAAAGATCCGCAAGGGACATGCAAATGACTGACTGACTGAGAGGGCTACAGGAGAGCTGTTAGGGAGGCAAAGATCCACAAGGGACATGCAAATGACTGACTGACTGAGAGGGCTACAGGAGAGCTGTTAGGGAGGCAAAGATCCGCAAAGGACATGCAAATGACTGACTGACTGAGAGGCCTACATGAGAGCTGTTAGGGAGGTAAAGTTCCGCAAGGGACATGCAAATGACTGACTGACTGAGAGGCCTACATGAGAGCTGTTAGGGAGGCAAAGTTCCGCAAGGGACATGCAAATGATTAACTGTATCTGATTCTCTCTTTCTTTCTCTGTCTGTCTCTCTCTCTCATTGTCTCTCACTCTCTCTCTCTCTTTGTCTCTCTCTCCATCCAGTGTTGTGCTCTACTGTCTTTCATGTCTTACTCTTTGGTCTTTCTAAATTTTATTACTTCTCGTGTTTTTCACTTACTTTTCTTTCCTTTCTTACTTTTTCTTGAACATCAAATTTCTCTGCAAAATTCTGATCATCAGCTTTTGTTCTCATCTGCATTCGCGTTTCTGTTTTTCTTTTTTTTTTCATCTATTCACATCAGTGCTTCTTCTCTGAAGACTTTTCCAGACAAACTAAAGTACCCAACGTAATTACAGAAGTAACCAAAAGTAGGAAACATCTAAAATCTAATTTTCTCCGCCAAGGTAGTCCCTAAACACTCACACCATCCCCCCACCCCCCACCCCAAGGATTTTATTCCAGGAAGATGGTGAAATACTCTCATTATCCATCAGAAATGGGAGGGGATGTTGGGGGGTGGGTGGGGGGGGGGGTACATATCGTCGACATGGCAAGGAAAAGTATGTCGGAGATAAATATAGCCGACGTCAAATCATCAAACAAAACAAAACACACAAAAAAAAAAACATGGTGTTCTCTCGTTTCATCTTTCCGTCAGCTGAAATGTCAGACATTTTGTTTTTTTGGTCAAAACTTGTCCAGAAATAGACATCATACAAGCGTAATGACTCATCGACCTGGTGCTGGTATTTTGCAACATCTTAGCCCCCCGAAAGAAGATCATGAAACGGAGAAGGCGGCGACCTGCTTTGGGGACGACTGTCAGAATGCTCTGAATCCATAGACTGCCGCTATAAAATCAGGCAGTTGTGACGTCTTGGCATGTGCAGCACAATGCAGTTGGGGATGATTTTGAAGCAGTTGAATTATCTTCTTCTTCGTACGCACATTAGCGATAATGCGGTGTACTCTGATTTTTCCGATGCACCATCTGGCTGGGTACCTCCGACTTCAGCACCTTTCCTTGCTAGGGAAGACTGTGGTCTTGCTCGGACTGCCATGAAGACAGTGGTGTAGGCCGGCCTGGCCAAAACTTTGTTTTCCAGCTTCTGGTCGCTGTACTTAAGCTCCTTCTCCACATCAGATCCAGCATGCAACGCTGGCTGGCCAGACGGCTTTGAGACAATTCCACGGAGACACTCCGTCTTTGGTATGAGGAATCATTTGACTGCCTCATTGATATCCATTCCCCGCCACCTATAATCTGCTGGCTCTGTTTTGTTTGCATCATTCTGATAGCCATTGTTGTAAAGACCCATAGGCTTGTCACGTCCTGGATTCATTGGTTTCACACCAGACTTCCCTCATCCCCGCCAGAGATCTCCATGTCCCCATCCATCCACCAACCTGACATTACATTTTACAAAAACAACAGCTACAATTAGTGTTGATTGCTACATGTTTATGGGCTACAGAAGTAGGTCAGAGTCTTTAAGCAAACAGATCTATGTTCCCTGTTTCACAAAAAACTATGTTAAGATAAGTGTTTTCTTAACACAGATGTTCACAGGGGAGAATGTGGAGATGATTTAGAAGCAGTTGAATGTGGAGATGATTTAGAAGCAGTTGAATGTGGAGATGATTTAGAAGCATTTGAAAGTGGAGATGATTTAGAAGCAGTTGAATGTGGAGATGATTTGGATAGACAACACTACACCAAGAACATACTGCTTTCATGCGTTTTGTAGATGTACACAAATATACAGGTATGTTTCCAGTTTTAATTTGCAAATGTACTCACGTTTAACAATATTTATCTTCTGTAGACGCTATCTGAGGAAGTGAATCATGAACAACGAACAGATCAATTCAACTCAAGGCGACAGAGAAGTGGTTTCTTGGAAGATCACTCCAAGCAACAGAGAAGTGGTTTCTTAGAAGATCACTCCAGGCAACAGAGAAGTGGTTTCTTAGAAGATCACTCCAGGCAACAGAGAAGTGGTTTCTTAGAAGATCACTCCAGGCAGCAGAGAATTGGTGTCTTAGAAGATCACTCCAGGCAACAGAGAAGTGGTTTCTTAGAAGAATGGTAACATTGTCATAGACGTTTAAGTGAAGAACACTTCGGGCTGCAATCATAGTCTCTGGTTGCACTCCTTCCGCAGCATACAGTGCCGGGTGCTCTTTGTGCGTTTTTTTTTTTCGTTTTTCTTGTTCTAAATTGAGCTTGTGAATGTAGATAATATTACAAATTTGTTTCAGCTTGTGTTCATTCATTCATTCATTCATTTTCATGTCCCTTGCGGAACTTTGCCTCCCTAACAGCACTCCTGTAGGCCTCTCGGCTGTGAGCAAGATGGCCTGCTGCTGCGGCATCCATTTGCAGATCCTCAACGATGTCTTGCAGCCATCTTCGTTTTGGTCTTCCTCTCTTTCTTTTTCCCATTATGTACCCCGTCCAATACGGTGTTCTCTAAATTCTCATGACGTTTAATGTGTCCAAAATATTTAAGTTTTCTCTCTTTAATTCTCTTTACTAGCCAGCCTTCTTCAATATTAAGCTCTTGCAGTATAGATATATGTGTTCCTTTTTGTGCCCACGATATTTGGAGAACTCTTCTGTAGCATTTACATTCAGAGGCATTTATATGTTTCTCAGCTGTTTTGTTAAGTGTCCAGGTCTCACAGGCATATGTTGCGATGTGAGAGTAGATAATATTATAAATTTGTTTCAGCTTGTGAGTGTAGATAATATTACAAATGTCTTTCCGCTTGTGAGAGTAGATAATATTACAAATGTGTTTTATTTTGTATATCTACATAGCACTACAAAATATCATTTGAATTCTAAGTGTACATAATACTACAAATGCATTTCGCCTTGTATGTGTACATAATACTATAGATTTGTTTTAGCTTGAAGTGTAAACAACATTATTTATCTTAATGACACAGACAAGATGAAAGAAAAGAGATAAAAACATAGATCTTTGAAGACACAAGTACAAACTGAACAATGACAACCTCTTAGAAAACACATCTTTGAAAACACAAGGACAGACTAAACATTGAAAACATCTTTGAAAACACAAGAACAAACTAAACATTGAAAAATCCCTCCTCAAGAAACTCACAATTGTTTGCTAACCTATAAACTGGAAAACTCAAGGGGACAAAAAAGAGAGGAAGGCCAAAAGAAAAACATATCAGCGAAATGAACAAGTCAAGGATAAAAAAAAGGGAAAGTCTGTGAACTGAAAGAAAACACCAAGGACTTCACAAGATGGGAAAGCATGATCGCCTACACTAACCGACACTTAGTATACTGTTTGTACATTAGAGAGACAATGTACTTTCATAGGACATGCAATGAGAAGAGGGGCATTGAAAATATTACAACAACAGGAAAAATGGAGGGAAGAAGATCAAGAGGAAGACCAAGAGAAATGATACTGGACAGTCTGACGGGATGGTGTGAGAGGAGATCACCAACTGAACTGATGGCCTGCATGAAGGATCGTGTACTCTGGAGAAGCATAATAGCCAACGCCAGTCGGCACAGCACCTGATGATGATGATGATGATGATGATGATGATGATGATGGTGATGATGATGTACGTTTTAGTGGATAGGCCAGATACACGGATAAGCGTGTCAAATGTTTTTAAAATATGCCATGGACTGTATCAGAAAGTGTCTAACATTGGTGAAAGTGTCAAGGACTACACCGGAAATTAATAATAAAAGTGTGGATGGGATGTTCAGCACAACAAGAATAATTACAACAATCAGTCTAAAACAAATAAGAGAATTATTCTCGGCATGCCCAACGTGCGAAGCAAGCTTGGAAAATAGAACAACATTATGAGAGAGAGAGAGAGAGAGAGAGAGAGAGAGAGAGAGAGAGAGAGAGAGAGAAAACAGTTAAAAACTTCTAAAGAGTTTTCTACTTGAGAGGTGGAATAAACTGAGGAGGAAGATAATTACGCGGAGAATTGAACGGCTTGAAGAAAGCGGAGTTCTGCCAGGGGTTCTCAAGCTACGACATGGCGTGACACCTTCTGGTTTGTGTCAAAAAAAGGGTACAAGGACAGAAGTTTGTTTTCAAATCTGCAATGATGATTACATAATTTACTAAACATGTAAACAACACTTTCAATATTTCAACTGTAGCCTTCATAAAACACATAACACAAACAATCAAATATAAAGAAATAGACAACCAATTAGAAGTTTCATGATTCTGTTTCTCACTGGGATGGAAATTTTTCAAAGACTGACCGGCAAAGGGGGTCAACCCAGCCTAAAAAAAATCTCTACCTAGGGTTTCCTACAAGAAAACAGAGGCAGCGAGGGCATGTGGGTTCATCTCTACCTGGGGTTTCCTTAAGAAAACAGAGACAGCTAGAACATGTGCTTTCATCTCTACCTGGGGTTTCCTTAAGAAAACAGAAACAGCGAGGGCATGTGCTTTCATCTCTACCTGGGGTTTCCTTAAGAAAACAGAGACAGCTAGAACATGTGCTTTCATCTCTACCTGGGGTTTCCTTAAGAAAACAGAGACAGCGAAGGCATGTGCTTTCATCTCTACCTGGGGTTTCCTTAAGAAAACAGAGACAGCGAGGGCATGTGCTTTCATCTCTACCTGGGGTTTCCTTAAGAAAACAGAGACAGCGAGGGCATGTGCTTTCATCTCTACCTGGGGTTTCCTTAAGAAAACAGAGACAGCTAGAACATGTGCTTTCATCTCTACCTGGGGTTTCCTTAAGAAAACAGAGACAGCGAAGGCATGTGCTTTCATCTCTACCTGGGGTTTCCTTAAGAAAACAGAGACAGCGAGGGCATGTGCTTTCATCTCTACCTCAAATGCTGTGGTGAGCTAGATATGTAAAGACACTAACACTTCACCCCTTCTGCTACGTGCAAATGCTATGGGACATAGAATTAGATATATACGATATATATAAAGAAAGACGAATGTTAAAGGTTATAGATTAATAAATATAACAAATATAAAATTAACAGTTCCTGATTCTGCATATTTCAATAAGCATCGTTGGAATCTAATTTTAAATGGCCCAAACAACAGAACAGAAAGCAAAGGCTATAACTTTAAAGAAGATATGCTACAGAAGAGTTCCTCGGAACACCTTGGAAGAATAAAATGAGTAACAAAGACATCACAGAAGACTTGACAGTGGAGAAAAACTAGTCCCTCATTTCCATCAACAAAACAAGTGTCCTTAGTTCATACGTTGACCCAGGGAGAGAGAAGAGAAATGGAGTTATGGTTCCTAAGAAACGGTAGAGACAGCGGGCAGTGACTACTAGGGTATCACAGACACTCTTAACACCACACTCATTGTAGCAGACATTCTAACGTTTTCAGATTGGCTATCAAGATCACAACGTTTTACAAAGGACATGGTGATGATGATGATGACGACGATGATGATGATGATGATGATTGTGGTGGAAAAAAGCATCGATTTCATAGGCAACCCAATACTTGTCTTTCTATTTCGAATATTTGGTTTTTCTTCGAGGATATGAATTCACAATTTTTCAGTTGTTTTTTAAAATCTTTTTAAAATAATGAATTTTTCATGTATAAAGTAATTGCAAGAAAAGAATACTCCTTCACCCATTTAAGATTTTATTTATAACCTTTGACCTTCCAACTTTTGCCATAATCATTTCTTGTGCTCTGCTTTCATATAAGCCAAATGGGCAAAGAACTTTAGAATGAAAACAGATGTTTCCCTACTTCCTAAAGCTTGGGAACCGCTCACCTAAACACCAAGAGCAGTGTTCCAGGCCAGTTAAGAACTAAAGTACTGGTAATCTAGGTCAGTAAATAATAAACGAGGATTAAAGAGGAGCAATTACCCATGCATGCCTCAGTTATCTCCAGGGAGAACAAAATGATTGCTGTTGGTTCTATGTTGAATGAAATGTCTTCAGTCTCTGCTGGCTGGACAAATCCACAAATAGAAATATCAATAACTCTGACGTTTAAGGTTCACAAAATAAACTGATTTTTTTTTCAATTTAATCTTCTTAGATTAGTTTAGTTTTCCTGTACTTGGATAAGTCTGAAGGTGGTTGCTTTAGTATCCTTGTATCCTGACAAGCGTAAAAGAGATTATTAATTAGTTCGGTATCTTTTTTTCCCTGGGGACAAGTCTTCTAGTGATTAGTTTATCGTGACTGTACTGGAACAAGTCTTCAGCGGCTTAGTTTAGTAAACTTGTACTTGGACAAGTCTTCAGCAGGTTAGTTTAATAAACTTGTACTTGGACAAGTCTTCAGCAGGTTAGTTTAGTAAACTTGTACTTGGACAAGTCTTCAGCAGGTTAGTTTAGTAAACTTGTACTTGGACAAGTCTTCAGTGGGTTAGTTTAATAAACTTGTACTTGGAACAAGTCTTCAGCAGGTTAGTTTAGTAAACTTGTACTTGGACAAGTCTTCAGTGGGTTAGTTTAGCAAACTTGTACTTGGACAAGTCTTCAGTGGGTTAGTTTAGTAAACTTGTACTTGGACAAGTCTTCAGCAGGTTAGTTTAGCAAACTTGTACTTGGACAAGTCTTCAGCAGGTTAGTTTAGCAAACTTGTACTTGGACAAGTCTTCAGTGGGTTAGTTTAGTAAACTTGTACTTGGACAAGTCTTCAGCAGGTTAGTTTAGCAAACTTGTACTTGGACAAGTCTTCAGCAGGTTAGTTTAGCAAACTTGTACTTGGACAAGTCTTCAGCAGGTTAGTTTAGCAAACTTGTACTTGGACAAGTCTTCAGCAGGTTAGTTTAGCAAACTTGTACTTGGACAAGTCTTCAGCAGGTTAGTTTAGCAAACTTGTACTTGGACAAGTCTTCAGTGGGTTAGTTTAATAAGCTTGTACTTGGACAAGCCTTCATTGATTTTGTTTTTGTGTCCATATTTTCGGAAAAGTCTTGGCAGGTTAGTTTTGTTTTGTTTTTTTTTTTTACTTGGACAAGTCCGAATGAGATTGTTTTTAGCAGCACTGTATTCAGACAAGACTTTATTCAGACAAGACTTTATTCGGACAAGACTGTACTCGGACAATACTGTATTCGAACAATACTGTATTCGGACAAGACTGTATTCGGATACGGCTGTACTCGGACAATACTGTATTCGGACAAGATTGTACTGGGACAAGCCTCCAGGCGCTGTGATTTCAACTTCAGTGAATATCCTAACTGCCCAGCGAAAGATAACTCCAGTTCTGTGTTGATTATTGTCCCTTTTTGGTTTTTTTTTTTTTTTGTTCTTAAAAATGTTCGGTCCTGGCACTACTAAATTTGACTACCACTTTTATTTTACCCCAAAAAAACAAATATCCCGAGTTACACGGTGTGCATCTATTGCAATTATCTTTTCCTGCTCGCCTGTAGACGGATCTTAACAATGTCTGCCAGAACCATTATATCTTCTAGCAGCACACACACACACACACACACACACAAGGTCTACATCTCCATATCCGCGATTATCTGCGTGCCCTAGGACACAGATGAAAGTAATTTACAAATCCTAAGTGAATTATTCAATCTCATGAATTTGCAAAAAAAAAATTTTTCATTGCTTTTCCCGACAACTTTCAGAGATATCCAATAGCTTATGTGAGAGCTAGAAGTCTGACTGAGACAACATGTCAGAATAGAGTGTTCTTTTCTCGTAAATCACTGGGATCAATGCTTTGTTGGATGAGACATTTGCGACATGGCCAGTTTCTAGGTAGTTTGATGGGTGCCTGTAATCTTCCCAGCTCGACACTGGAGGCTTAAGCGATCTTCTTTGTTGACAGTTTGTTAGATAAATGTTAAGAAGCTAACCAGGAGGATGGTGTTTATTCCGTGAAATGTATCCCCGTGAAATATCAAATAGCATTGTTTGTATTTTTATCCTGCAACTCCGCCAGAGTTCACTTTACTGATGAAGCTAATAATTATCAAGTTTCTTTTGTTGACATCCAACATTAGTCTGTGATCTAGAAGGGATGTTGACATCCAACATTAGACTGTGTACAGGATGGGATATTGAAGCCATCTTCAGACGTTTTGATTACAGGATCATGATTTTTTTTTCTTTTTTTTTTCAAGAAAGCCCATATCTTCCCTGCTCGTTTTTTGTCTGGAGATTTTTCTGCTGTGTCGTTTCTAGTGCTCTGTCAGATGTGGGCTTCTCTTAGATCTGTAGTAACTGATGATTTATGCTGTATTTCTTTTTTATGGGGGGGGGGGGGGTGGGGGATGATTTCGCCCCCACCCCCCTCCAAGAAAAGTTGATCTATGGCCCAAACCTTTCATCGTCAGATCTGTGGAGAGCTAGTTTGGGCCCTTAAGTGTCATAGCTATGGAGAGCTAGTTTGGACCCCTAAGTGTCATAATTGTGGAGAGCTAGTTTGGCCCGTAAGTGTCATAGCTATGGAGAGCTAGTTTGGGCCCATAAGTGTCATAATTGTGGAGAGCTAGTTTGGCCCCTAAGTGTCATAGCTATAGTGAGCTCGTTTGGGCCCCTAAGTGAGCTATCTGAAATAAAAAAACAGGACACACAGGAAACAAAATTTGGGGGGCGGGGGGGGGGGGGGGGAGGAGAGATATTAAGTTTTAATTTTAACTGAAGTTTTAATCAGTAGTCCCCAGGTTTATAACTTTAACTACACACGCGTCACTTAGGTCAACTTGTTCTTCTCTACAGATTGAACTGCTCTAAAATAGCATTTCCACTTAAGATAATTTTTTAAAAAAATTCTGGCTGTTTCCCAACATGGAACGATCAAAGATGAGAATACGGGACAAAATAGGACACGTGTTTTAAAAGAAGCGATATTTAGGCGAAGAAATACGATTTCCGGGACAGATGCTTAAAATACGGATTTGTCTCATTTAATTGGCGGACAGTTTACTCAAAGTCAGTTTATTCAAAGTCAGTTTATTCAAAGTCAGTTTATTCAAAGTCAGTTTATTCAAAGTCAGTTTATTCAAAGTCAGTCTATTCAAAGTCAGTTTATTCAAAGTCAATCTATTCAAAGTCAGTTTATTCAAAGTCAGTCTATTCAAAATCAGTCTATTCAAAGTCAGTTTATTCAAAGTCAGTTTATTCAAAATCAGTTTATTCAAAATCAGTTTATTCAAAGTCAGTCTATTCAAAGTCAGTTGCTACTGCGCCTGTTGCCCTGACTTTTGTCTCTAATGAGAAAAGAGAAGCGAAAAATGCAGGCCCCAAGAACCCGGACACCACGAACACAGCCCCAGGTCTCTCCACCTCTTCCCTGTCTGATTCATAGTCTGCCAGTCACACATCTTTCACCTGCAGTTAGAGGTACCAAGGCACACATCTTTCACCTGCAGTTAGAGGTACCAAGGCACACATCTTTCACCTGCAGTTAGAGGTACCAAGTCACACATCTTTCACCTGCAGTTAGAGGTACCAAGTCACACATCTTTCACCTGCAGTTAGAGGTACCAAGTCACACATCTTTCACCTGCAGTTAGAGGTACCAAGTCACACATCTTTCACCTGCAGTTAGAGGTACCAAGGCACACATCTTTCACCTGCAGTTAGAGGTACCAAGGCACACATCTTTCACCTATAGATAGAGCTACCAAGTCACACATCTTTCACCTATAGATAGAGCTACAAAGTCACACTTCTTTCACCTATAGATAGAGCTACAAAGTCACACATCTTTCACTTACAGATAGAGGTACCAAGTCACACATCTTTCACCTATAGATAGAGCTACCAAGTCACACATCTTTCACCTATAGATAGAGCTACCAAGTCACATATCTTTCACCTATAGATAGAGCTACAAAGTCACACATCTTTCACCTATAGATAAAGGTACAAAATCAGACATCTTTCACCTATAGATAGAGGTACCAAGTCACACATCTTTCACTTACAGATAGACGTCTCCATGTTGGCATCACTAGTCACGTGTCATGATCGTACCAGATTGCAAGGTTGCCATCATCTCACAAAACCTTACACAATAACGTTTCGTGTTCATTGTTTCTAGATAACATTTCAAGATAACATTTCTAGATAACATTTAGTCTGTTCTTGGTGTTTTATTATATCAGATTGGTAAACAAAGAGTTTATCAATATCTAGTTAGTGAATTGGGTGTTCTATGAGTTTGCTTTAATCTGTCGGCAGAGTGAGAGAAACGAGATGTAGGTGAGCAGATAGAGTTTCAGTCCAGGTGTTGTGAGGTGTACTAGTAGCAACAGTAACAGAGGAGGTAGGAACAGTAACAGAGGAGGTAGGAACAGTAACAGAGAAGGTAGGAACAGTAACAGAGGAGGTAGGAACAATAACAGAGGAAGTAGGAACAGTAACAGAGAAGGTAGGAACAGTAACAGAGGAGGTAGGAACAGTAACAGAGGAGGTAGGAACAATAACAGAGGAAGTAGGAACAGTAACAGAGAAGGTAGGAACAGTAACAGAGGAGGTAGGAACAGTAACAGAGGAGGTAGGAACAGTAACAGAGAAGGTAGGAACAGTAACAGAGGAAGTAGGAACAGTAACAGAGAAGGTAGGAACAGTAACAGAGGAGGTAGGAACAATAACAGAGGAAGTAGGAACAGTAACAGAGAAGGTAGGAACAGTAACAGAGGAGGTAGGAACAGTAACAGAGGAGGTAGTAATATACTGGGGGGGGGGGGATGTAGCAGAAAAGAATAAGAAGAAATGGAGGAACAATAAAACAAGGAAAATGATGACGATGACGATGATGATGATGATGATGATGATGATAATGATGATGATTATGATGGTAGATGCTGTAATGATAGCAATTGTGCCGAGAGTATTCGTTTCCTTTCTGTCATTATTCTCTCATTATGTTGTCAGTTAAGTTTTCATTACTTTGACATTATCATCACCATCATCATTATAGCCTTTCACTCCCTTGAGAGCATAGGCCACGGATAAAGGCTCTCCAGTCATCCTTGTTCTTGGAATTATTCTCTGCTTCCTTTCATGTGTATTCCTTGTCTCTGAGCACTGTCACAATTTTTCTTCTCCAAGTAAGTCTAGGACTTCCTCTTTCAATTTCCTTGAGGATTCCACGGCAGTGCCTGTCTTGCTATGCTGGTGTCAGGTTTCCTGAGAGATTTTGACTTAAACAGACAATAATTTGTTTTTTTTTAAAATCATCCTTTTCACTCAGTACAGTTTCACAATACGCCGTCTCTTTCCTCTATACCCGTTACCATCTACAAAGTTTTATACTCAACACAAAGGTCTATACCTATCACACGGTTCTGTAAACAATCACAAACTTAATGAGCCGTGTCCACTCATCGATTCCAACACTCATCAAGCACGAATACGACTTTATGAATGTGTCAAAAACTGCTGGAAGAATTGAAAACACTTTATCTCAGAGGTTCTCAACGTGTGGAGAGTTTTTTCCCACAAGAGGAATTTTATGGTTTATTTGAGGGGGACAGAGAGAGAACTGGGACCACAGACAGATAGACTTAAGCTGTTGGAATATTAATACACATTACTGAGCCTGTAACGTTTTTAGTAAAACAGCCATGACAGAGATGGGGGAGGTTGACATATATCGAGAACAAAGTTGAGAATCGCTGGATCACAGAATCAACAGTTACTAGACGTGCTAAAGACAATGTTTTAATAAACAAACTTTACAAGACGTAAGATGAGCTCAAGACACTGCTGTCAAAGTTAAGTTACTAGGCGAATTAAAGACACCGTTTTAAGAGGTAGAAGTTACTAGAAGAATTATAGACACCGTTTTAAGAGGTAGAAGTTACCAGAAGAATTATAGACACTGTTTTAAGAGCTAGTAGTTACTAGAAGATTTAAAGATACTGTTTTAAGAGTTAGTAGTTACTATAAGATTTAAAGATACTGTTTTAAGAGCTAGTAGTTACTAGAAGATTTAAAGACACCGTTTTAAGAGCTAGTAGTTACTAGAAGATTTAAAGACACCGTTTTAAGAGCTAGTAGTTACTAGAAGATTTAAAGATACTGTTTTAAGCGCTAGTAGTTATTAGAAGATTTAAAGACACCGTTTTAAGAGCTAGTAGTTACTAGAAGATTTAAAGACACCGTTTTAAGAGCTAGTAGTTACTAGAAGATTTAAAGACACCGTTTTAAGAGCTAGTAGTTACTGTATATTTGCTGGCTATTTCTTCCTAAATTCTGCACGGCCTTTTGTATTTCTCGCCTAAAAAAAAAAAATCGTATCACGGGAGAGACATTTCTAGTTCGATTACCACCAGCTGGGCTGATCAGGCGCCAAGCAGACACAACTGCAAAAAACAAAACCCCATCATTCTTAGAATATCGATAATCAGATATCGATTTCCCATTTCCGCAAATGGATGATTTTGCTACCAACATAAAAGTCATGACTGGCTACAAGGTCTTAGTATGAAATTTCCACCCGAAGTAATCTCATTGGCCTAAATTTTGGATGTTGTCAGCGTTCATATTTCTAGATGTGACTGAATCTTTTCCTAGAACATGCCACGTCAGCAGACAGAACGTCCGTGAGACCGTGGAAGTTTCAGGACTTGTCCAAATTTAAACATCCTCATCTTCTTTTATTCTCCTTTTTTTCTGTGTATATATACGAACAGGTCAACGTGTTGTTTTTTGGGGTAAGCGAAGGAATATGGATCTACATCTGGGTGGATCTGTATTTATTTGAGTCTAAATCTACATGGATCTATATCTTTTTCTTCTTCTTCTTATATCCTTCCCGTGCCGTTAAACGTTACATGGGGCTCGCAAAGTAGTTCGCCAATTTTTCCTGTCTTCGGCGAGTCTTTCAACCTCATCAAAGGATTTTATGCCTGTTAATTTGGCCTCTCTTAACAATGTCCTCTTCAGAGTTTCACTCGGTCTGCCTCCTTTAGCTCCTCGGAGTTGGCATCCCTGATGCTCGGTTGGTTTCTCTGCGAGTTTCCGTAACGATATCTTTTTTCCCCATCAAGAGTAGCCTCTAGATAGGTCCCAGGATAAGGAGTTAGCCTTATGTCCAACTCCCGGTACATGATGTGTAACAGATCAAGCGGAATTCCGCTGATTTCTGCATGCCGGAGAGAGCGTTAAAAAAACGTCCGCCATCTATATCTACATGGGTCTATATCTACATGGGTCTATATCTACATGGGTCTATATCTACATGGGTCTATATCTACATGGATCTTTATCTACATGGATCTATATAGGTCTACGTTTTCATGGATCTGTATGAAGGTACAGAACGTCAGTAACTAACAAACATACAAAAACAGAATTCATTGTCATCCTAACATAAAGACATACATATATTAGTCTCAGCATACACATACATGCATACATAACCTTTAACTTTAACAACACACGAGCACGCACACAGAACCCTTATTTTTGCAACACACATATACTATCTATCTATCTATCTATCTATCTATCTATCTATCTATCTATCTATCTATCTATCTATCTATCTATCTATCTATCTATCTATCTATCTATCTATCTATCTATCTATCTATCTATCTATCTATCTATCTATCTATCTATCTATCCATTGATCCATTGATCCATCCATCCATCCATCCATCCATCCATCCATCCATCCATCCATCCATCTATCCATCTATGTATGTATGTATGTATGTATGTATGTATGTATGTATCTATCTATCTATCTATCTATCTATCTATCTATCTATCTATCTATCTATCTATCTATCTATCTGTCTGTCTGTTTGTCTGTCTGCCTGTCTGTCTATGCCAATCAGACGTTGGTCGTCACTGATTTCCACAACCATCTGTCCTTTGCTCTTTCTATCAGATGCGTTCCACTCTTTTAGTCCGTCAAATATCTTGTTTCTATGTCTTCCTCTGTCCCTTTTTTCCCCTCTAGTTTTCCTGTTATCACTAGGTTTTCTAGTTTGCCTCTTCTTAAAATATGTCCTACAAATCCGGGCTCTCGTGTTCTGAATTGTTCCATAATTTCTCTCTTTTGGCCCAGCCTCGCTTAGAAACCTCTTCATTTTGTTATTTTGACTGTCCGTGGTATTCTCGTCATCTTTGTTAGGAACCATAACTCCGCTGCTTCCATGATTTTGAGTGCTCTTAGTTACTGTCCCTGCTTCATATTCATATAATAACAGGTTCGATGTGACACTGAGTAACTCTCTTTCTGGTGTTCCTTGATAGATCTTTCTTACGCAGAATATTTTTCATTTTCCTAAATGCCGACTTGGCCTTAGCTGTTCTGTTCATTATTCCAGTTTCGTATCTTCCATCTTGTGTTATCATTGTTTCTAAATACTTGAATTTATATCTTCCGTCTTGTGTTATTATTGTTCCTAAATACTTGAATTTGTATCTTCCATCTTGTGTTATCATTGTTTCTAAATACTTGAATTTATATCTTCCGTCTTGTGTTATTATTGTTCCTAAATACTTGAATTTGTATCTTCCATCTTGTGTTATCATTGTTTCTAAATACTTGAATTTATATCTTCCGTCTTGTGTTATTATTGTTCCTAAATACTTGAATTTGTATCTTCCGTCTTGTGTTATTATTGTTCCTAAATACTTGAATTTGTATCTCCTATCTTTTATTATTGTTCGTAAATACTTGAATTTGTATCTCCCGTCTTGTGTTATTATTGTTCGTAAATACTTGAATTTGTATCTCCCGTCTTGTGTTATCATTGTTCCTATATATTTGAATTTGTATTTCCCGTCTTGTATTATTATTGTTCTTAAATATACTAAATCTGTATCTCCCGTCTTGTGTTATTATTGTTCGTAAATACTTGAATTTGTATCTCCCGTCTTGTATTATTATTGTTCGTAAATACTTGAATTTGTCCACTTCCTTTAATTCTGTGCCTTTTAGTTTGATGCTTCATCTTAATGGTGTTTCTCTCTTGGATATGACCATGACTTCTGTCTTATTATTTAAACTAAGTCCTTTCTCCTGACTTATACACACACAGAGCCCTTATAATCTGCAACAATACACACGCATGCACACAAAAACCTATATTTGTAATAACACACACATACGTTCACACAGAACGCTAAGAGCGCACACATACACGCACATAATACACCCCGTTATTTGCAACAACAGAACGCACATACTCGCATAAAGAACACTCATATCAGGCCAATTATTTCTCCCTGCGTCACAGAGACATTCTTCATCCTGCTGTTCTTTTACGTGGAAAAAATGTTGACAAACATTACTTGAGCAAATGTTTCCCAGACTATTTTAATTGTGCACATTTCTACCTGCTGGCTCACTCTAGTGTCGTTGCATCACGTGACGTGCTCAGGGAACTGGAAACTTCTTGTCTCTAGATCGATGAGAGCGCGCCCAACAAAACAAAAACACACAAACAAAAAAACCCCCCCATCATGGCTGCTGGAAATTCTCAACAGCGTGTTCACGACATGGCTTAAGTTTTTCAGAATTCCTAAAACGGAAATCTTCAAATGACTTCTCGTTTTGAAGTTCTCCCCCTCTCCTTCTCTTTTCTAAAGCGAGAACGCGAGAGATTTCTGAAGTAACGACTTTATCATTTGGTGATTGTCAAATTTTATATTGCTGATTGTAACATTTTATATTGTTCACTAAATAAAAAGAAGGAATCTTTTATATTTTATTGTACTCCTGTTAACATTCTGTACAATTACTGTCTTTTCAATATCGTTAGTTAGTTACATTTGTTACTTTTGTGTATTAATTGCGTTGATTTTTGGCGTTTAAATTAGTGATGAATGTAGTCTTTTTAAACTAGCACATTTCTTAGCCAAGCAATCAATATTGTATTGTGTATGATCGATACACTTTCTGTGCATTCGATACTGCCCAGCATACTGTTAAAAAACAACCCACTTATACAAGTAGGAGGGGAAATGAGGTGGTCGTTTTAAAGATAAATGTTCCTACACATGAATGTTTTGGGGGGGGGGGGTGGAGATTGAGAGGGGTAGAGGAATGAATAAACGCAATTAAATGAGCATATCCAGGCAATCAGAAACAGAAATCTGAAAAGTTTAGACTGAGCAATAATCGCTGACTGGAAAATGTATCGATATTTTTAGGCGTACTTGATTACTGCAACAGTAACGATTCTAAATTGTCAGAATGTGACATGTCATTTATTTGATTTTATTGTTCCGCTGTACAAGATGAAATTGAGTCCATGTTTTGCTTTTGTGAGAGTTTCTTTGTACACTCCTTCGTGATTATCTCGTCTTTGTCTGTACACTCCTCTGTCAATATCTCGTCTTTGTCTAAACACTCCTCTGTCAATATCACGTCTTTGTCTAAACACTCCGCTGTCTATATCTCGTCTTTATATGTACACTCCTCTGTCAATATCACATCTTTATATGTACACTCCTCTGTCAATATCTCGTCTTTGTATGTACACTCCTCTGTCAGTATCAAGTCTTTGTCTGTACACTCCTCTGTCAATATCACATCTTTGTATGTACACTCCTCTGTCAATATCACATCTTTGTACGTACACTCCTCTGTCAATATCATATCTTTGTATGTACACTCCTCTGTCAATATCTTGCCTTTGTATGTACACTCCTCTGTCTATATCTCGTATTTGTATGTACACTACTCTGTCAATATCACATCTTTGTGTGTACAGTCATATGTCAATCTTTTCAAATAGACATGCCGTACTTTTCTTGTTTGTACATTTTTGTTATAACACTGGATTTTTGTCTCTGTTTTGTTTTTTAAAGACAGTTAAGGAGGTACACGCTGGCTGAATGTGAAAGTGTCTTGATGAGGAGTTTCTCTCTTGCGTAGATCCACCACCATGTAGCCCCCGACATCCACAACACTAAAAGACCCACATTTCTGACGTCGAGGTATAGACTTTGAATCTCTCGGCTACCTGAACTCCGATCCTGTGTTTAACTGGACTGTAGATGTTCTACCACCTGAACTCCGATCCTGTGTTTACCTGGACAGTAGATGTTCTACTACCTGAACTCCGATCCTGTGTTTACCTGGACTGTAGATGTTCTACCACCTGAACTCCGATCCTGTGTTTACCTGGACAGTAGATGTTCTACTACCTGAACTCCGATCCTATGTTTACCTGGACAACAGATGTCGAGACAGTGACTTGCTCATGTTTGCATGAAACCTCCACCCCTCTCTCCATGGTCGAACCTGAATTCCCCTCCACCAGTCAGTTCACAGACTAAGAGAGCTTAAGCTTAGTAATCATGCAGCGTTGCCTTATGAAAATTTTAAGAATACACCGGGAAGAATGTGTGGCAAACGAGGAAACAACCACACGAGAGTATTACTCACGACCTGCAGGGAAATTTGTGCCTGACACTGCTAGATCAGCTGCAGGACACACTCAGGGCGCTATAGTGATCGTAGACTGTTCAAAACACCAAACAGGGCGGTATAGTGATCGTAGGATATTCAAACACCAAACAGGGCGGTATAGTGATCGTAGGGTGTTCGAAACACCAAACAGGGCGGTATAGTGATCGTAGGTTGTTCGAAACACCAAACAGGGCGGTATAGTGATCGTAGGGTGTTCGAAACACCAAACAGGGCGGTATAGTGATCGTAGGGTGTTCGAAACACCAAACAGGGCGGTATAGTGATCGTAGGGTGTTCGAAACACCAAACAGGGCAGTATAATGATCGTGGGAGATTGGTAACATCAAATAAGCTACTACTATGATCGTGAAGGGTTCGAAACACCAAACAGGGCGCTACAAAGAGGGTGTCAGATTCTAAACATCAAATACGCCACTACACTTGTCCAGGGAACGAATCCAGCAACTCACAGTCCCTTCACACACAAACACACCCACACACGATTACTGATTGTTAACAGTTTAGAGAACTGGAACACTTCTCTGCGGTGGTGGTGGTGGTGATGTTGTGATATTTCCTCTACAGATTCTAGAAACTGTGTGATTGTTTGAGCTCTCTGTAACAGCTACCCCGGGGAAATAGCAACCCGAACAAAAGAAAAACTAAAAAAAAGATGAATTCGATCTTTACAGCTCTGCTAGTGGCAGTTTCCTGACTTTCTTTGGCTCTCCCCCTACCCACGTCCCCGTCCCCCCCCCAACCCCCTACATGAATGTTCAGCTTGCCTGCTCACATCACCCGTTCATCAGAGTATTTATCATGGGCGCTGTTGACGAAATCATGAAATCAATACACCCACAGCTCTTTGCTGAAACTATTTCACGTGTTTCTGTTAAATATTTGAGAGCACGCTGACCCAAAATATGAACGGGAAGAATTTATGTTCACAGGGAGAGCGTTTTGATCACATCTTTGTCAAAAAGTGTGACCTCTCTCCTGACAACAGATGAAGCGAAGAAAGCCACACACAAACACAAAATGAAGGAAGTTACGGATTTCTATTTCACTCGGTTTCCTAATCTTTGGTACCGGGTACAGACCCAGGTGTATATTTTTTTTTCCTCGTACACGCCAAAGAAAAGGGCCCCGGGATCCACCCAGCCTCTAAAAATGGGTACCAGAGAAATCTGGGAAGGTAAACGCTGCCATGTGTGATACCTGGCCATATCACACTTTCATGTCCCGGAAGATCGTGGAAATACGGGCCTATCGCCGTATTCCCCTAGTATGCCTTAATGGCGCAAAAACGGGAATTTTTTTTGGTACCCTTTTACGGATTTCTATTTACAACAGCTTACAAGGTTAAGAGTACTACTCAAGAAATATACAATACAGAACTGTTACACGACTATTAGAACTATGTAACATACAAGAGGGAGAGAACTTTTTGGCTAAGATCGTAACAGGTGACGAAACTTGGGCACATCATTTTGAACCTGAGACAAAATAGACAGCCAGTAGAGTGACATTATCCACAATCACCACGAAGAAAGAAATTCAAGACAACTCCTTCAGCTGGAAAGGTCATGATAACTGCCTTTTATGACATTGACGGTGTGATTCTTGTGGATGTTATGCCAAGAGGAGAGACAATCAATTCGCAAGCTTACATCAAGACATTGAAAAAAACTCAATCAACGTTTTCGCAGAGTTCGGCCGCACAAGAATCCAGCAGACCTACTTCTCCTTCACGACAATGCGCGTCCTCAATCACACGAGTCTGGCAACACGGGAAGCAATCACCAAATTGGGTTGGTCTGTACTAGCCCATCCACCCTATAGTCCCGATTTGGCACCCCCTGTTTGGTCCACTTAAAGAAGCACTTCGAGTGGTAAGATTTGAAGATGACGAAGGAGTGATTCATGCAGCGAAGAAATGGTTACACAATCAAGTGAAAATCTGGTACGGGCTAGGAATACATCCACTTGTTTCGCGCTGGCGTAAAGCCGTACAAGTTGATGAGGTTTATGTTGAATAATACCGATGTTTACATGACATATCCATGTATATTGTTTATAAATTTCATACTTTTTAAATAAACAGCTCCTGAGAAAAACGATGTGTTGCATTAATTTCTGAACGTCCCTCGTAGAACAACTGACGGACTACAAACTGGACTCACGCACGCACGCACGCAAGCACGCATGCACACACAAACACACACACACACACACAGCGTCGTATATTCAGAGAAGTACAAAATTGAACTCTTGATAAAATATATACTAAACCAGAGAACCATTATAATTTAAGGAATTGCATATTAAACACTTGTAATATAGAACATGTAATGGACAAACATTTGTAATGTAGAACATCTAGTGGACTTAGACATGTGTAATAATGAGGAGTATAAGGGATTGCACATTTGTAAAAAAGAAAACATCTAAGGAACTGAACATTTGACACATGTAGTATAGAATATTTAAAGAATCGCCTATTGGACACAATGTTATATAGAATATTCCTGATATTGCTTGTTAGAAACTTTATACAATATTGAATGGTATGTGTATGATACACATGTTACATCGAACATATTATATACATGTGACGCAGAATACTTTAGCCACGTGCCAAATAGAACACATTATGTACATAGAACATTATATACATGTTACATAGAACATATTATGCACACGTGACATAGAAGATATCACACACAAGTAAACAACACACCTGTAAAAACACACAAGTAAACAACACACCTGTAAACAACACACCTGTAAAAACACACACGTAAACAACACACCTGTAAAACACACCTGTAAACAACACACCTGTAGACAACACACCTGTAGACAACACACCTGTAAACAATACACCCGTAGACAACACACCTGTAGACAACACACCTGTAAACAACACACCTGTAAACAACACACCTGTAAACAACACACCTGTAGACAACACACCTGTAAACAACACACCTGTAAACAACACACTTGTAAACACCACACCTGTAAACAACACACCTTAAACAACACACCTTAAACAACACACCTGTAAACAATAGACCTGTAAAAACACACCTGTAAAAACACACCTGTAAACAACACACCTTAAACAACACACCTGTAGACAACACACCTGTAAAAACACACCTGTAGACAACACACCTGTAGACAACACACCTGTAAACGGACTCACCTTTTTGTTGCCCCAGCCACGCCGACCTTGGACTTGACCGCCGGCAGAGATATCTTGGGAGTGGGCCTGGACTCGGGTTCCTGAACTGGGACGATCAGAACCGGGTTGTCCTCGATCACCGTGATGTCCTCGTCCACCCGAGCGGCCGCCTCCTGGTACTTCTCAGGGCCCCTCTTGTTCACGCTGAGGGCACGCCTCTCCCCCATGGAGCAAGCCTGTCCGCTGGGGCAGGACATGCTAGTCGCCCCTCGCGAGGGCGAAGCTGCGGAAGCCGAGGGCCCTAATAAGGTTCTTCTCTTTGCCCCCGGTGGAATATGTCCTGGTGAGTACTGGCCTGCCCCTCCCGGCTCGTCCGGAGTACTCGTAGGTGGCGGAGGTGACGGGGTCGTTGTTACTGTTCTTATGGGTGAGAGATTATTGTTATTGTTGTTGTTGTTGTTAAACCGCAGGCCAGGAAAGCTGTAGCCGAGGTCGGAGCTCCAAGTTATTCGGTGCTTCTTCTTGCTGTTAGCGTTGCTGTGGTTGTTGGTCGACGTGGTAGCAGGTGGGATGTAGGAACGTGGGAAAGTAGGAGATGAGGGAGAAGAAGATGAGAAAGGAGAGAAGGACGGAGCGGTGGCGGATGAGGCCAGATGTGCTGGTGTTATCAGATCACATTGCAAGAGCAATCGATGAAGGCCACGTAGGTGCTTCTGGTACTCTTTCCCAACAACACGTGGCAGGACTGGCCGCGGTATCTTAAGGCCTCGTAACCGAAGTACCTGAGTCTTAAATTAAGGCCTGTGTTTAGGCGCGGACTTTAGGCGAGCCTAAGCGCTGCTCCAAGTTGTGTCCTGGAGATTTCCGGGAGTTTGTATAAAAGCCGGCTAGAGCTGGGCTAGAAATGTCTGAACTATGGTTCGCTGTATTCTTTCTCCTTGCTTACCTTGTAAGCTAAAATCCGCAATCCACTCTGATATGAATAAATGCTTGTAAGGGAAAGACACTGTAGCGAAACTTGCCTCTAGTTAACACTTTCTGTATAGACTGAAGTATTTTATTCTTTCTCAGTATGAATTTGTCCAAGAGAAATCCTTATAACGAAAAATTTATGGGAAACACTGATTTGAAATAAGGACAACAATCCCCAGAAAAAAAAGGTTCCTGCTTGTTAATATTCTTACATCATATAAACAGTGCTAGAGACTTTTAATTCTTTGTTTTCAGTGTTTTTTTTTTAAATTTGAATCTCTCACATACGAACAAGAAAGTTTATCATATCACCGAGAGTTACGGTCTACTGTCAGAGTAGATTCTGAAGAAATTTGCGTTCTTATTTTAATTTTTTCGCCTGTTAGCAAAACGGTGTTATTTTGTACTATCCTCGACAAAACAGACGAAGGGTGATCATAAATCCTTGTCGGACGTGAATGCAAAATGACGAAATTTTAATCCAGAATATGTAAGAAGATATTCTCTAACTTATGTAAGCTATCGAAGTTAACCAACTTAAAACAAACAGGCACAAAAATAAACTGGTATGATTTAGCCAATCATCTTCACCTTGGAATGTGATTGTTTTCCCGATGTTAAGTTCCTCTTTAGTTAGAATCTGTCCAAAATATTTGAAGATTAACTTGTCAATGTGTCTAATAGCATCTTACAGCCTGTCTTCTGAATTCTGTGGATACAAAAAGTATATATATATATATATTTGCTTTGTCAGTTCATACAGACGCAGATAGATCGATAGAGACACAGGCAGGCAGGCAGGCAAACAGGCAGATATAGATAGATAGGTAAGCAGGTAGGTAGGCAGGCAGGCAGACAGGCAGACAGGCAGGCAGACAGGCAGGCAGACAGGCAGGTAGATAGATAGATAGATAGATAGATAGATAGATAGATAGATAGATAGATAGATAGATAGATAGATAGATAGATAGATAGATAGATAGACAGACAGATAGATAGATAGATAGATAGATAGATAGATAGATAGATAGATAGATAGATAGATAGATAGATAGATAGATAGATAGATAGATAGATAGATAGATAGATAGATAGATAGATCTGCTGCTAACCATCGACTGAGTAACGCCATACTAAAGCTTTGAAAATTTTCCCTACTACAAATTCACATCTGGCTGTTGTGGCAAACGTTAAAAGATGATAATTATTTCTACAAGGATCTACAGTGTAGTGAATTGGCTCTTTCTCTCTCACTCCCTCTCTCTGTCTCTCTTTCTCTCTCTCCCTCCCTCTCTCTCTCTCTCTCTCTCACGCACACATATCAATTCATCATCTTGATACAGAAAATAATTATCCAATAAAAATGACATACAGTTCACTACCCGCTTATAGCTCAAGCTGGTACTAAGTACCGAGTTTATAGACAGTGAAGTTCCAGCTAAGTCCACGCCGCATATTCACAATATTCACCCCTGACGGACCCCTTGTTCTATACAACAACGTCATATATTCACAATATTCACCCCTGACGGACCCCTTGTTCTATACAACAACGTCATATATTCACAATATTCACCCATGACGGACCCCTTGTTCTATACAACAACGTCATATATTCACAATATTCACCCCTGACGGACCCCTTGTTCTATACAACAACGTCATATATTCACAATATTCACCCATGACGGACCCCTTGTTCTATACAACAACGTCATATATTCACAATATTCACCCCTGACGGACCCCTTGTTCTATACAACAACGTCATATATTCACAATATTCACCCCTGACGGACCCCTTGTTCTATACAACAACGTCATATATTCACAATATTCACCCCTGACGGACCCCTTGTTCTATACAACAACGTCATATATTCACAATATTCACCCATGACGGACCCCTTGTTCTATACAACAACGTCATATATTCACAATATTCACCCCTGACGGACCCCTTGTTCTATACAACAACGTCATATATTCACAATATTCACCCATGACGGACCCCTTGTTCTATACAACAACGTCATATATTCACAAAATTCACCCCTCTCTCCTTACTTTCCAGATTAACTGTCCTGTTTTAATCCACTGCAGGCCCCTCTTAATAGCCTACGGGCTCACCCTTAAAAAAGAGGAAATCTTCCTGACATTAGACCGATGCACCACCTGGACTCTCTTTTCAGTCAACCCTGCAGCACATGGACTCACTCACCAACCAACTATCTCTACACCTCCTGAACTCTCCTACCAACTATCCCTGCACCACATAGACTCTCCTACCATCTATCCCTGCATTACCTGGACTCTCCTACCAAATAATCTTACACCACCTGGACTTTCCTATTAACTAACCCTGCACCATCTGGACTCTCCTATCAACTAATCTTACACCACCTGGACTTTCCTATTAACTAACCCTGCACCATCTGGACTCTCCTACTAACTAATCTTACACCACATGGGCTATCCTAGTAACTAACCCTGCACCATCTGGACTCTCCTACTAACTAATCCTGCACCACGTGGACTTTCCTACTAACTACTCCTGCACAACCTGGACTCTCCTACTAACTAATCCTGCACAACCTGGACTCTCCTACTAACTAATCTTGCACCACCTGGACTCTCCTACTAACTAATCCTGCACCACCTGGACTCTCCTACTAACTACTCCTGCACCACCTGAACTCTCCTACTAACTAATCCTGCACCACCTGAACTCTCCTACTAACTAATCTTGCACCATCTGAACTCTCCTACTAACTAATCCTGCACCACCTGAACTCTCCTACTAACTAATCCTGCACCACGTGGACTCTCCTACTAACTAATCCTGCACCACCTGAACTCTCCTACTAACTAATCCTGCACCACGTGGACTCTCCTACTAACTAATCTTGCACCACCTGAACTCTCCTACTAACTAATCCTGCACCACCTGAACTCTCCTACTAACTAATCTTGCACCACGTGGACTCTCCTACTAACTAATCTTGCACCACGTGGACTCTCCTACTAACTAATCTTGCACCACCTGAACTCTCCTACTAACTAATCCTGCACCACCTGAACTCTCCTACTAACTAATCCTGCACCACGTGAACTCTCCTACTAACTAATCCTGCACCACCTGAACTCTCCTACTAACTAATCTTGCACCATCTGAACTCTCCTACTAACTAATCTTGCACCACGTGGACTCTCCTACTAACTAATCCTGCACCACCTGAACTCTCCTACTAACTAATCCTGCACCACCTGAACTCTCCTACTAACTAATCCTGCACCACGTGGACTCTCCTACTAACTAATCCTGCACCACCTGAACTCTCCTACTAACTAATCCTGCACCACCTGGACTCTCCTACTAACTAATCTTGCACCACCTGAACTCTCCTACTAACTAATCCTGCACCACCTGAACTCTCCTACTAACTAATCCTGCACCACCTGAACTCTCCTACTAACTAATCTTGCACCACGTGGACTCTCCTACTAACTAATCCTGAACCACCTGGACTCACCTATCAACTATCCCTCCACCACCTGGACTCTCCTACCAACCATCCCTGCACCACCTGGACTCTCTTACTAAATAACCCTGCACCACCTGGACTCTCCTACTAACTAACCCTGCACCACCTGGACTCTCCTACTAACTAACCCTGCACCACCTGGACTCTCCTACCAACCATCCCTGCACCACCTGGACTCTCCTACTAAATAACCCTGCACCACCTGGACTCTCCTACTAACTAACCCTGCACCACCTGGACTCTCCAACTAACTAACCCTGCACCACCTGGACTCTCCTACCAACCATCCCTGCACCACCTGGACTCTCTTACCAACCATCCCTGCACTACTTGGACTCTCTTACCAACCATCCCTGCACTACTTGGACTCTCTTACCAACCATCCCTGCACCACCTGGACTCTCTTACCAACCATCCTTGCACTACTTGGACTCTCTTACCAACCATCCCTGCACCACCTGGACTCTCTTACCAACCATCCCTGCACTACTTGGACTCTCTTACCAACCATCCCTGCACCACCTGGACTCTCTTACCAACTATCCTTGCACTACTTGGACTCTCCTACCGACTATACCTGCACCACCTGGACTCTCCTACCGACTATCCCTGCACTACCTGGACTCTCCTATCAACTGACCAAGCCGAAGACTTAACTTAAACTAGAGACAAACTTGTGCAGAACTGCGGAACATTTGCGATAATCTTTTAGATCTTTGTCAAACAAGATCTGACTCGATCAAATTAGCTCTGGTTCAAGCAAGTGAAGATCATGTTTCTCGACTCTACAACTCCTGGATTTGTCAATTTCTTGACATTCGTAATTCGATTTTCTTTCGTCACGGCTCAGTTTCCACAAAGTTGTACCGTTACAATATTTCCCGTTTCTCGTGTCCCATATTCAGAATACCAGTTGAACTGGGTGTGTAGCTTTGAAACGCTCTCTGCCACTAGGCTCTCCCCTACTACGCTGATAAGAGACTTTTTTTTAAATCTTGGCCTGCAATTCCAGACTTGGCAACAGCATGCTTTGCTCAGGTTGAGTCACAATCTGAATGTGTGTGTGTATGACAAATTGTGACTTTCTTATCACATTCTTGAAGCTGCATTCAGAATTTGCTGGTATCAATAACTGCCTTGTAATAGTCCGCTTAGAATGGACTAAGAAAGACTCCCACACCAAACATTCACGTGGTCACCAGGGGGTACAAGAAAGCGGGGAAGACCCAAAGACACACTAAGAAGAGTTATCACCAAGGAGTGTTCGACAATGCTCATCAGAAACAGCGAAGATCTAAAGCAAGTAGCAAGGAATCGCCAGACATGGAGAGCCTTGTCCTCCGCTCTCTGTGCCGCCTTTGGTCCAAGAGCATCAACTAACTAACTAATAGTTCACTAACTGCTGTTTGTTCGTTATTTGGCTTTGTTTAGATACAAAAATAATATTAAGAAACAAAAAGAAAAAAATTGACGACTTGTTTCCTTCTTTGCTTTCAGAGATTCAAATCTTAAACATTTATGAAGACGTTGCTGCCATAGATTCAAATCTGAAACATTTATGTAGACGTTGCTTTCAGAGATTCAAATCTTAAACATTTATGTCGACGTTGCTTTCAGAGATTCAAATCTTAAACATTTATGTAGACGTTTCTGTCACAGATTCAAATTTTAAACATTTATGTAGACTTTGCTTTCAGATATTCAAATCTTAAACATTTATGTAGACTTTGCTTTCAGAGATTCAAATCTTAAACATTTATGTAGATGTTGCTGTCAGAGATTCAAATCTTAAACATTTATGTAGGTCAAGCAGACACCTCTGGCCATTTCCCAGTAAAAGAAAAATGTGGCAGATGTGTTTATGGTCATTTTTTTTCCCAATGGTTTCTATTTTTTTTTTTACAATCTTCTAAGACTGCAACATGCATCATCTCCCCCGCACTGTTAAGTCGAGTAACCATTTTTACATACATATATTAACGGAAACGGAAAGCGAGCCTCGAACTCACAACATCTGAGCAACACAGCACAGGCCACGAAAACCGACTCGTTTCCTGGCATTTCATCTTTCATATTTCATTTACATACGTCAAGTAATACACGTATAAATACATCACATACAACTGATGACATCTTATTTCTTACAGGAAAATCAAGAAATAATAACATTACAAACGAGTAATTTTTTTTAGCTTTACAGATCAGAACGTGTTCGTCGATTAGTGTCAAAGTTTCTGGTGTTTTCTTGACAAGGGTGGCTGAGTTTCTGCTGGGTTAGTTCAAAGGTCATTTACAAAAGACACCTTGTTCATTTCGATCTAATATTTCTCAGAATGATGTTTCTTGCCTGCTTTTGTTTGATCTATTCATGTCCGATCGATTTCTGGCGTAATCTCAAACATATCTTTGTCTGCGTGTGTATATGTGTGTCACAGATCGATACCTAATTAAAATCTGCACGTACGACCGGTGAACCCAAATTTAGAACATTTCAACATCTTTTTGAAGTTCAGAGATGTTCCGTTTTTACACGTTTTAGAACTAAGATTGGACAGTTATCCTTGAAAATGGTTTTAATTGGTGAGAAAGGCTTTGTTTAGATAAACACTTTATCTTCTTTCTTCTGTGTTCTCGATCTTCTTACAAAGAGGATAGTAAAGAGCTAAGTTTTATTTTCATTTCGTTTTTCCTGTGTGTATCTAATGTGTTGTTTTTGTATGTGGTCCCTGACAAAAGGCATTTGCCGAAATATTGAATCGCTGTTTGTTCTTCACTAATATGTGATTATATTCTTTAATGCCACTCTTGTTCCACACCACCCCTAGTTTCCTCACTCTTTCTCTCTCTCTCTTTTTCTGTATCCATCTTCCAATCTCCGTTATCACTTTCCACTGCCAAAGACTTGAAGCTGGATAGGAAGAGAATCTCTCAGAGAATGTGTAAAAGAACTGACAATGTAAGAGCGGTAACTTTGTCATACCTGAATGAGTGTAAAGGACTTTTATTTATTAAATCACAATTTGGCCTACCACGTCGTGTTAAAACTGTTAGTCTCCTACTTCGTGTTAAAAACTTTTAGTCTCCTACTTCGTGTTAAAACTGTTAGTCTCCTACTTCGTGTTAAAAACTTTTAGTCTCCTACTTCGTGTTGAAACTGTTAGTCTCCTATTCGTGTTAAAACTGTTAGTCTCCTACTTCGTGTTGAAACTGTTAGTCTCCTACTTCGTGTTAAAACTGTTAGTCTCCTACTTCGTGTTAAAAACTTTTAGTCTCCTACTTCGTGTTAAAACTGTTAGTCTCCTACTTCGTGTTAAAAACTTTTAGTCTCCTACTTCGTGTTGAAACTGTTAGTCTCCTACTTCGTGTTAAAAACTTTTAGTCTCCTACTTCGTGTTGAAACTGTTAGTCTCCTACTTTGTGTTGAAACTTTTAGTCTCCTACTTCGTGTTGAAACTGTTAGTCTCCTACTTCGTGTTGAAACTGTTAGTCTCCTACTTCGTGTTAAAACTGTTAGCCTCCTACTTCGTGTTAAAAACTTTTAGTCTCCTACTTCGTGTTGAAACTGTTAGTCTACTACTTAGTGTTAAAACTGTTAGTCTACTACTTCGTGTTGAACCTGTTAGTCTCCTACTTTGTGTTGAAACTTTTAGCCTCCAACTCCGAGCTGAAACTTTTAGCCTCCAAGTTTGAACTCTAAAGTCTAGAATACTAAGTAGGAGCTCGAAACTATGGGCCATAAAGTTTAGGTTGCGAAAGAGGGGCCTTGAAATTTAGACAATAAAGTTTAGGTTGCGAAAGAATGGTCTTGAACTTTGGACTATAAAGTTTATATTGTGAAAGAGGGGCCTTGAAATTTGGACTGTCAAGTTTAGGTTAAGAAAGAGGGGCTCTGACATTTGAGCCAAAGAGTTTGGGTTACGAAAGAAGGGCTCTTAAAATTGAGTCATAAAGTTCAGATTACGAAATCGGGGCTCTGAAATTTAGGCCATAAAGTTTAGGTTACGAAAGAGGGGCTCTGAAATTTAGGCCAACAATTTAGGTTACAAAAGAGTAGCTCTGAAAATTGAGTTATAACGTTTGGGTTACGAAAGAGGACCTCTGAAAATTGAGCTATAAAGTTTAGGTTACGAAAGAGGGGTTCTGAAAATTGAGCTATAAAGTTTAGGTTACGAAGTATGGACTCTGAAATCTGAGATCTCCCTGAAGAGTACTGGATTCAGGACGTGTTATGTAGTTTAAAGGTATTCGAGAAGGAATTTTAAAATGTACGAACTTCCTACCTGTGAGAGGAATGTGCAGGCAGAAACTGTGAGAGTAAAGTGCAGGCAGATAGTAAAGTGTAGTCAGAAACTGTGAGAGCAAAGTGTAGTCAGAAACTGTGAGAGTAAGGTGTAGTGAGAAACTGTGAGAGTAAAGTGTAGTCAGAACCTGTGAGAGTAAAGTGTAGTCAGAAACTGTGAGAGTAAAGTGAAGTCAGAACCTGAGAGAGGAACGCATAATAAGAACCTGTGAGAAGAAACGTGCAATCAGAACCTGTGAGAGAAAGGTGCAGTCAGAAAACGTGAGAGAAAGGTGCAATCAGAACCTGTGAGATGAAAGTACAGTCAGAACCTGTGAGATGAAAGTACAGTCAGAACCTGTGGGAGGAAAGTACAGTCAGAACCTGTGAGATTAAAGTACAGTCAGAACCTATGGGAGGAAAGTACAGTCAGAACCTGTGGGAGGAAAGTACAGTCAGAACCTGTGGGAGGAAAGTACAGTCAGAACCTGTGGGAGGAAAGTACAGTCAGAACCTGTAAGATTAAAGTACAGTCAGAACCTGTGGGAGGAAAGTACAGTCAGAACCTGTGAGATTAAAGTACAGTCAGAACCTGTGGGAGGAAAATGCAGTCAGAACCTGTGAGAGCTATGTTGGTCAGAACGTGAGAGAGGAAGGGGCACTCAGAACTTGTGAGAGTAAAGTGCGGTCAGATCCTGTGGGATGAAGGTACAATAAGACTCTGTGAGAGGAAGGTGCAATCATAACCTGTGGGATGAAGATACAATAAGACACTGTGAGAGGAAGGTGTAGTCAGAACCTATTAGTGGACGGTACAATCAGAATCTGTGAGAGGAAGATACAATAAGACAGTGTGAGAGGAAGGTGCCGTCAGAACCTGTGAGAGGAAGGTGCAGTCAGAACCTCTGAGAGGAAGGTGCAGTCAGAACCTCTGAGAGGCAGGTACAATCAGAACCTCTGAGAGGAAGGTGCAGTCAGAACCTCTGAGAGGAAGGTACAATCAGAACTTCTGAGAGGAAGGTGCAGTCAGAACCTCTGAGAGGAAGGTACAATCAGAACTTCTGAGAGGAAGGTACAGTCAGAACCTCTGAGAGGAAGGTACAATCAGAACTTCTGAGAAGAAGGTGCAGTCAAAACCTCTGAGAGGAAGGTACAATCAGAACTTCTGAGAGGAAGGTGCAGTCAGAACCTGTGAGAGGAAGGTGCAGTCAGAACCTCTGAGAGGAAGGTACAATCAGAACTTCTGAGAGGAAGGTGCAGTCAGAACCTGTGAGAGGAAGGTGCAGTCAGAACCTCTGAGAGGAAGGTACAATCAGAACTTCTGAGAGGAAGGTGCAGTCAGAACCTCTGAGAGGAAGGTACAATCAGAACCTCTGAGAAGAAGGTGCAGTCAGAGTCTGTGAGAGGAAGGTGCACTCAGAACCTGTGAGAATGTATGAAACTGACGAGTACTGGAAACGACTGAAGCAGTAAAACCTTTTAAGATGCATTGCAGACAAACAATGACAGAGTTGCTGAGTGATATTCTGGCTGATAGGCTGAGGCTGATACAGAGTTTGGCTGACAGACTAGCAGTGAGGCTGATAGAGAGTTTGGCTGACAGACTAGCAGTGAGGCTGATAGAGAGACCCTAAAGAAAAGCTGACAAAGAGACTGATAGAGAAGCTGACATGGAGGCTGACAGAGAAACAGTCGTAACAAAAGAACTGTCAACTTAAAGAGCATACTGGTTGCAGAAACAAAAATGTGTTCAAAAGTAGCCCTATAATTTGTAATAATTTGTATACTATTTTTTAAATATAACACTTATTCGATCAATCAAGTGTCATGGCGCGTGGTGTAGGCGATCATGTCTCTCCACAATTCCCTGTCTTTAGATTTGATTATGAGATCCGCCGGTGACTTTCTTCCTAGCCACACTGTGAGCACATCTAGTTGTAACTTCTCTCCCTGTCTTCCTCTGTCTCTTCTTCCTTCAGTTTTTCCTGTTGCCACAGTGTGTTCCAATTTTCCTCATCTCAGAAAATGCCCTATAAATCTCGCTTGTCTGCCTCTGATCTTTGTTGTAATTTGCCTTTTAACTCCAGCCTCTCTAAAGACTTCTTCGTTGGTTTTCTTAGCTGTCCATGGTACCTTCAGCATCCTTCTTAAGAACAACATTTCCGTGGCCTCCATTTCTCGCTGTACTCTCTTATTCATGGACCATGCTTCACATCCATAAAACAAAATTGGCACGTTGTAACATTTAAGTACTCGGAATCTTGCTTCCATTGATACGGATCTGTTACACAAGATATTTCTCATTTTCTGGAATGCTGACTTGGCCTGAGCACGTCTGCTTTTTTATTTCATTTTGACATTTCCCATCAGTTGTTATAATCGTTCTTAAGTACTTGAATCTATCAACTTATTTCAGTTCTGTGCCATCGACGGTAATGCTACAGTTTTAAATAACACATATTAACAACATTATTTCAGCAACCAGAATTCATTTCGAGTGATTTTGACCGAATTTCAGTTAAAACTTCCTTCTACCAGACCCTCCAATGTTTGGATGTCACTCCTAAAAGAAGTAGATAAATAAAATATCAAAAAATCGATCTATTTATCACGTTTACTTTTCTCCCTCGAATAAAACAATCCGGGACTACTTTCTATTAGCTGTATCCCTACTTTTTTCCTCCGTCACGTGATGCTGACCTTTCACAATCTCTTGTAGCCTAAACTGCTTTTGTGAACTGCGCTAGCTCTGATTGTGTATAATGTATCGAATAACGAAATTATTCTCCGCTAATAAGTGCGCCCGGCGCATTGTTCTTGTGTGGTTTGAGCACACATAGAGTTGGCAAATGCAAACAGGCTGAGAATTTGGGGGGGAAACTGTTGTAAAACAAGGTTAATGTGGAATGTACATGACATCAATAATTTCACCTGGATATATTTCATAATATTTCATGTGGATATATTTCACACTAATACATTTTACGTGGATATATTTCACAATAATATATCTCATATGGATATAATTCATAATAATATTTCTAAACTGCTTCAAAGTGAAGGAAAAATGCAGACACGAACATTCGCAATGAAAGAGAGGACATGGCGACTTGGACGCTCTTATCTGGTGAGATGTGATATTTCAGGACATCTCGACTTCCGTCCACTATGACAGGCTTCTGGGGTACAGGATACTGAATCTCAAGATCTTGGGATACTGAATCGCATGATCCTGGGATAAAACTGACTTATACTGCCAGTTTGGGACATGTGTGGCGTTGTTTAGCAAAACACAAAAATTACAAACCATGTTCAGTGACACAGCCTTACTGGTTAATTATCAATGATACAGCCTTACTGGTTAATTATCAATGATACAGCCTTACTGGTTAATTATCAATGATACAGCCTTACTGGTTAATTATCAATGATACAGTTTTACTGGTTAATTATCAATGATACAGTCTTACTGGTTAATTATCAATGATACAGTTTTACTGATTAATTATCAATGATACAGTCTTACTGGTTAATTATCAATGATACAGTTTTACTGGTTAATTATCAGTGATACAGCCTTACTGGTTAATTATCAATGATACAGTCTTACTGGTTAATTATCAATGATACAGTCTTACTGATTAATTATCAATGATACAGCCTTACTGGTTAATTATCAATGATACAGTCTTGCTGGTTAATTATCAATGACACAGCCTTACTGGTTAATTATCAGTGATACAACCTTACTGGCTACTTATAAATGACACAGTCTTACTGGTTAATTATCAATGACACAGTCTTACTAGTTAATTAGGAATGACACAGCCTTACTGATTAATTATCAATGACACAACCTTACTGGCTACTTATCAATGACACAGCATTACTGGTTAATTAGGAATGATACAGCCTTACTGGTTAATTACAAATTTAAGCTTAGGACAACCCACACCCAAGTCCTGATGAAACCAGAGACTGTTGGTTTCTCATTTCTCATTTTCATCAGTTTGTGATAAAAAGAAAACAACTTCACATTAAAGTTTTAAGTTTTCTGCATCCATTATATAAAAAAGCAACCAAAAAAAAAAACAACAACAACTGAATAGCAACTGCAAAACCTAGGTAATTTACAGCTTTGTGTGACGGTATATTTCCACGTACTTCTGTAACCATTCTCCTGTTATGATTTTGTGTAGGATGTAGATAAGACAGCGTACATATGAACTATAACTAGTGGCAATTATTGTTGAGTCTTCAGAAAAGTATGGCTTTGGAGTTCACCTAATAAAGACAATAGCCAAAGTCTTGGCTGAGGCACGGTGGTTTCATCTTAGTGCTGTGGGCGCAGGAACAACCTTGCTATTCTGATCATTGATAGGCAGGATGTTCAGAAAAAGAAAAGTAAAAAGTATACGGTAGCCTTGTCATTTCATAAAGGCACCAAGATAGCATGATATTCGTGCCCTTAAAGGCACCTAGATGACATGACATTAATGCCCATAAAGTCACCCAGATAGCATGATATTCGTGCCCTTAAAGGGACCTAGATGACATGACATTAATGCCCATAAAGGCACCGAGGAGAAATAATATTAGTGCCCATAAAGGCACCAAGATAGCATGATATTCGTGCCCTTAAAGGCACCTAGATGACATGACATTAATGCCCATAAAGGCACCGAGGAGAAATAATATTAGTGCCCATAAAGGCACCTAGATGACATGATATTAGTGCCCATAAAGGCACCTAGATGACATGATATTAGTGCCCATAAAGACACATACGAGGGGTGATGGATATATTTTCGGCATAAGGTACAAGGGATTATTTGTGGTCAACTTTTTGGGGTTATTTCTCACCATAGTCCACTTGCTAGTTTATGCACTTAGTCCAGCGTCATCATCTGAAGCAAATTTGCAACCACTGAGCTCCTTTTTGAGTTTGGTAAACAGGCAATAGTCCGAAAGGTCTAAATCTGGGGAATAAGGAGGATGTTCAAGAAGCTGGAAGCCGCGTTCATGAATGACAGCCATTGCCACCTCCGACTTGTGAACTGGAGCATTGTCTTGATGAAAGACGACTCCATTTCCCTCAACGCTTTTCCTTCAGTTTGACCCGATAGTTGCTTCACGAGATTAGCGTAATAGGCCCCGGTGACCGTTCTGCCCTTTTGAAGATAATCTACCAATAGCACACCTTCTGAATCACGAAAGATGTAAGCCATCACTTTGCCTGCAAACAGACCTACTCTTGCTTTCTTTGAAGGTGGGAATCCATGATGTTTCCACTACTTTGACTGTTCTTTAGTTTCTGGTTGAAAATGATGAACCAAAGTCTCATCCATAGTCACAAACTGCTGAAGAAATTTTTCAGGATCTTCAGAAAAATGGCCAATATTGTCTCTTGACATGTTGAGACGCTGTCGTTTGTGATCAGCTCCAAGAAGCTGCTCCATCGAGCAGAGATTTTTGTCATTTGAAGATCATTGTGGATAATGGCATGAACACGTTCCTGGGAGATGCCTAACTCAGTAGCAATGTAGCGCTCAGTTAGTCGTCGATCCTCCATTATCATGTCATGGATTCTGCTGGTGGTTTCATCGGTGGTTACCGTTCTTGGTCTTCCTTGACGGGGATCATCTTCCAGACTCTCCCTTCCATGTTTGAACTGAGCTGCTCATTTCTTCTCTGTGCTGTAAGAAGGAGCATTCTCCTCTAGAGTCTCCACCATATCCTCGTGGATCTCCTTCGATGATAAGGCCTTAATGAAGAGGTAGCGAATGAATGTTCGATGAGAAATTGTATCCATTTTCTCAATTTCTGCGACTCCTTACCACTTCAGTAGCCTGTAAAAAAATTGGTTGCAGTTAATTTCTTGAAACTTGGTGTTTAATCTTACATTAACCTGATCTACAAATAATATCAACTGTGTGTTTCAAGTATCTGTACCTTATGCCGAGAACTTATCAATCACCCCTCGTAGATAATATGATATTAGTGGTCATAAAGGCACTTAGATTACATGATTTTAATGCGCATACAGGCACCTAGATGACATGATATTAGTGCCTATATTTTACTCGATCTGCTAGAAAAAGCTGCACTATCACTCTTGCCTATTTTTCCTTCTACATCTCTAGAAGTCAGGCATCTATTTTTATAGTCAGGAACTTGAGGTGCACTGGTATTTAGCTGAACAATCGACCTCCGCATGACATACGGTTCACTAGCCACTTTGCTGCTCAGGCGCACTCAAACAAACAAAAAAATGGACCATGAATAGAAGCTCCTCGCTCAACGCCATCGTAAAGCAAAAGAAACAAACAAGAATGACAAAGAATTAGGAAACAAAAAAAAAGAGTGACAATGAATTAGAGAAACAAACAAGAGCAGCAATGAATTAGAGAAACAAAAATGAATGACAATGAATTAGAGAAACAAAAGAGAGTGACAGTGAACTCGAGAAACAAACAAGAATGACAATGAATTAGAGAGAGTGACAATGAACTCGAGAAACAAACAAGAATGACAATGAATTAGAGAAACAAAAAGAGAGTGATAATGAATTAGAGAAACAAACAAGAATGACAATGAATTAGAGAGAGTGACAATGAACTCGAGAAACAAACAAGAGTGACAATGAATTAGAGAGAGTGACAATGAACTCGAGAAACAAACAAGAGTGACAATGAATTAGGGAAACAAACAAGAGTGACAATGAATTAGATAAACAAACAAGAGCAACAATGAACTACAAATGAAATAAATATATATTCTGTTGATGATTGTAATTAATGTCAAAATGTCTGATTCTGAACGGAGTCACTGACCCAAGAACAACATTGTCACAGGCCGAGACAGGCTTAAGACACAGACTAGACACAGACAAGACAGAATCAATGACCGGATGTGAGAGCTGAAAACAAAAAGGGCCACAGAAGGTGAAAACCGTTGTCCAATAATAGCCTGACGTGCAGGTCGCGACCTGGGCTGACGTAATGATTCCTGACAGAAATATCGCTACGGTACTGGTGTACTCTTGCTGGGACATGGGACATGGGACACATGGGACACTCGAGTAACAAAGCCGCAATTCCATGAGCTCTGAGTGGCTTAAATGCCACGTAAATATCAGCAGTGTTACAGTCAGGAAATGGATTGACAGGGGGCGTTAGAGAAGGTCATAAAAGTGATAAACGTTTTCATACCATGAACCGGGGGGAGGGGGAGGGGGAGGGGGGAGGAGATGAGGGGGCGGGGATAGGTCATAAAGGTCATGAGTGGTGTGAAAACAGAGACAGGTCGTTAGAAATGATGAGTCAGGGATAGGTCATGTGAGATTAAGAGTCAAAAGCAAGTCATTAGGTATGGCGAAAAGCAAGTCATTAGGTATGGCGAGACAGAGATACATCTTGAAATATTAGGAGTCAGAGAGAGGTCATTATGAGAGAAAGAATGGAAATTGGTCATTAGAATTGATGCGTCAGAAATCGGTCATAAGAGAATAAGATCAGAGATAGGTCATTAGGCATGATGAGGCAGAGACAGATCTTGAAGTGTTAGAGGATAAAGAGAGGTCATTATGATAGAAGGGATAGAGATAGGTCATTAGGTATGATCAGACAGAGACCACAAGGCTTAAAGGGACAGAGATAAGTCATTAGGTAAGAGGTCATTAGGTATGACTGAACAGAGACCACGAGGCGTGAGGGAACAGAGAGAGGTCATTATGAATGAAATGACAGAGATAGGTCGTTATCTATGACGGGACAGGCAGACATGAGTTGTGAGGAGACAAAGATAAGTCATTGGCTACATCCAGACAGAGATAGGACATTATGAAAGAGAAGACAGAAATAGGACATTATGAAAGAGAAGACAGATATAGGACACTATAAAAGAGAAGACAAAGACAGGACATTTTGAAAGAGAAGACAGATATAGGACACTATAAAAGAGAAGACAAAGACAGGACATTTTGAAAGAGAAGACATATATAGGACATTATAAAAGAGAAGACAGAGATAGGACATTATGAAAGATAAAACAGGGGGTAAATTACTACGGATGAGAGGATAGAAGAAGGTCGCTACTAGAAAGCTATAAATCATAGGTCATTCCGGGTGAAGTGACCAGCGAGAGGTCCTGTGGTACGACGGGGCAGAGGAAGGTCCTCAAGACTGAGGTGACACAAAATAAAGATATTAACGATGTAAAAGGACATATATAGACGATGATAAATAAGAAGTTGATGACACTTTCAAGGTAAATGGATAATATGTTTGCTCGTGTAATGATGTTTGATGTCTGATGTCTAAAGTCTGACGTCTGCTGCCACAATAACTCCCGCCCCCAATCTTGTCTTTCCAACACAGTACCAAACTAACACGTCGATAGCATCTGGGAAATGGCGCTGTAATTCAGATCCCATGCTCTCACCACATTCTTTCCATTGATTTAATTGAAATGTCAATTTCTCCAGCCATTTTCGAAGTATAAGATTAACTCAAAGGTCGCTGCGGAAATTCATTATAGATGTTACCAGTTAAGAAACAAAAGAATAAAAAAGAAGAAGAAGAACAGAGATGATAGCGGTGTTTTTCTGCTCCTGTGAGCTGGCCTAAGCATTATCGCTTTTCTGATTTGTTAACGATATGGGAGAGGGTCTTGTTCTTTCTGGAGAACATTTACAGCTGACATAAAGGAACTGCCCTTTAAACTATACTTCTTTATCATTGCTTTTTCTTTTGGTAGTTCTTTTAAAATCTCTTTCTCTTTTCCCTTATCTCTCTCTCTTGTTCTCTCTCTCTTTCTATTCTCTCTCTCTCATTCATTCTCTCTCAGTTTCTCTTTTACAGAGACAGGAATCAGAAAACAAGATCTATCTTAATCATGTTAACGAGAAGTATCTTAGTCATGTGAACGAACGATATATGAATCATGTTAACGAAAAGTATCTTAGTCATGTGAAGAAACGATATATGAATCATGTTAACGAAAGGTTTCCTAGCTCACAGGTAATTTCATGAACACATCTTAACATACGATCCAAATGTTTACATTTTTTTCAAGTTAAAAGTTAACATTTACAACAAAAATGTTCCACAAAAGAACCTTCAGCAGTCTACATTATTTCAGAATCAGATTTAGATTCCACAAATGTCACCGATATAGAGGATAATTTAGACTAAAGTCATCCAAGAGAGATATTGTAAGTCATCTAAGAGAAAATATGTAAGTAATCTAAGAGAGATCATGAAAGTCATCCAAGAGAAAATATGTAAGTAATCTAAGAGAGATCATGTAAGTCATCCAAGAGAGATCATGTAAGTCATCCAAGAGAGATTATGTAAGTCATCCAAGAGAGATCATACTCTGATTAGAATAAAGTCAGCTAAGATATATTGATGTAGCTTACAGCCACGACTACGCAAAAATAAATATTTTACATTACAAAGTTTATATTGCAATGTTTATTTTACACATAGCTAAGTTTTACTTCCAATTTACTTTTTCGATGTATCTATCTGGTGCTTTGTTTTGTGCATATGACCCTTAACAAAGTCATTTGCTGAAATATTGGATTGTTGTATGTTCTTGATTTATGCCTGCTATCTAACTCTCTTCCCCCCCCCCCTCCTCTGGTTTCTCACAATAATTAGTGTATGGTTTTTCATAATAATTAGTGTATGGTTTCTCACAATAATTAGTGTATGGTTTCTCACAATAATTAGTGTATGGTTTCTCACAATAATTAGTGTATGGTTTCTCATAATAATTAGTGTATGGTTTCTCACAATAATTAATGTATGGTTTCTCACAATAATTAGTGTATAAGTAAACAACTATGCGCAAAGCACTGCAGTAAAGCTGTGATACCAAAATGTATAAACTAGGAAAAAAGTAGGAGCAGCTTTATTACCTAACAGCTACAAAGTTATCATGTTTCGGTGTGAGCCTTAATCATACAAACACACACAGGACGAAGAAATAGGGAGAGGAGATAAAGTATAGATTCACATGAATCCTATGTTAAAGAAATAATATAAAAAAATGAAAAAAATTACGGCAAACCAAATGCGTTATTGGAAGTGTGCATACGAGTTTCAACTTGTTTTCTTCCAAGACTGAAGCTAAGTTTCGCATACATTGCAATTTTTTCATTTATTGTTTCATTTTCAAAAATTATTTATTTAACATAGGATTCATGTGAATCTATACTATGTCTCCTCTCTCTAATTCGTCGTCCTGTCTGTACTTGTATGAAGAAGGCTCACGCCGAAACGTCACAACTTTGTTGCTGTTAAGTAATAAAGCTGTTCCTATTTTTTTCCTAGTTTATACTCTCTGGTTTCTGGACATTTTTCTCTCTATCTTCTTGTAAAACTAAAACATGCATTTCTTTATGTTTCAAACCCACGTCAGAGAAAGAAAGCACTGTTTACAAAAATCAGTTGAAATCAGCCAAAGAAAACTGCATACAAGTTTGAAATTCAGCCATAAGAAAGGTGGTTTTCAACTCCAGAAAACTTGACAGAAAAAAACCAGTGACAAGTGAGAGATGGAGTTATCGATCTTGTCTGTGTTCATGAAACTGGGGTAAAAGGGGCCACAATTTTTGTTTGATGATTCCTGCTTTGGTAAAGCGGAGATAGATAAGATAAATGAGATGGTTTGTCAGAGTTCTTGTTAGTTGCGTGGTTCAGGGGTTAGACGTCCGCCCAGGGTGTTGGCGGTTACGGGTTCAAATCCCATCAGAAGTGGCAGAGATATCTTGTTTTCTTCTCGTGAATCCTCCAGCAGTAAATTTCCCTTCTCCTTGGTCCTTAATTAGTGGGACAGAAGGTCCTGGTCTCTAGGTAGTGGGATAGAAGGTCAGGGTTTCTATGTATAAGGACAGAAGGTCCGGGTCTCTAGGTAGTGGGACAGAAGGTCCGGGTCTCCAGGTAGTGGGACAGAAGGTCCGGGTCTCCAGGTAGTGGGACAGAAGGTCCGGGTCTCTAGGTAGTGGGACAGAAGGTCCGGGTCTCTAGGTAGTGGGACAGAAGGTCCGGGTCTCTAGGTAGTGGGACAGAAGGTCCGGGTCTCTAGGTAGTGGGACAGAAGGTCCTAATCTCTAGGTAGTGGGACAGAAGGTCCTGATCTCTAGGTGGTGGGACAGAAGGTCCTGATCTCTAGGTAGTGGGACAGAAGGTCCTGATCTCTAGGTAGTAGGGTAGAAGGTCCTGATCTCTAGGTAGTGGGAGAGAAGGACCGGGTCTCTAGGAAGTGGGACAGAACTTTCTGGTCTCAGTTAAGTGGGACAGAACTTTCTCGTCTCTAGTCAGTGGGACAGAATTTTTTTATCTCTAGGCAGTAGAGCAGAACTTCCTGGTCTCTAGGTAGTGCAATAGAACTTCCTGGTCTATAGGTAGTGTAATAGAACTTCCTGATCTCTAGGTAGTGTAACAGAACTTCCTGGTCTCTAGGTAGTGGAACAGAACTTCATGGTCTCTAGGTAGTGGGACAGAACTTCCTGGTCTCTAAGTAGGGAGACAGAAATTCCTGGTCTCTAATTAGTGGGACAGAACTTCCTAGTCTCCAGTTAGTGTTACAGAACTTTCTAGTCTCTAGGTAATGTGACAGAACTTCCTAGTCTCTAGCTAGTGTTACAGAACTTCCTGGTCTCTAGGTAGTGTGACAGCACTTCCTAGTCTCTGGTTAGTGTTACAGAACTTCCTAGTCTCTAGCTAGTGGGAAAGAATTTCCTGGTCTCTAGGCAGTGGGATAGAACTTCCTAGTCTCTAGCTAGTGTTACAGAACTTCCTGGTCTCTAGGTAATGTGACAGCACTTCCTAGTCTCTAAGTAGTGTGACAGCACTTCCTAGTCTCTAGGTAATGTGACAGCACTTCCTAGTCTCTAGGTAGTGTGACAGCACTTCCTAGTCTCTAGGTAGTGTGACAGCACTTCCTAGTCTCTAGGTAATGTGACAGCACTTCCTAGTCTCTAAGTAGTGTGACAGAACTTCCTGATGTCTAAGTACTGTGATAGAACTTCCTTGTCTCTAAGTAGTATGATAGAACCTCCTTGTCTCTAAGTAGTGTGATAGAACTTCCTTGTCTCTAAGTAGTGTGATAGAACTTCCTTGTCTCTAAGTAGTGTGATAGAACTTCCTTGTCTCTAAGTAGTGTGATAGAACTTTCTTGTCTCTAAGTAGTGTGATAGAACTTCCTTGTCTATAAGTAGTGTGATAGAACTTTCTTGTCTCTAAGTAGTGTGATAGAACTTCCTTGTCTCTAAATAGTGTGATAGAACTTCCTTGTCTCTAGGAGTGTGATAGAACTTCCTTGTCTCTAAGTAGTGTTATAGGACTTCCTTGTCTATAGGAGTGTGATAGAACTTCCTGGTCTCTAGGTAGTGTGATAGGACTTCCTTGTCTCTAAGTAGTGTGACAGAATTTCCTTGTCTCTAAGTAGTATGATAGAACTTCCTTGTCTCTAAGTAGTGTGATAGAACTTCCTTGTCTCTAAGTAGTGTGATAGAACTTCCTTGTCTCTAATTAGTGTGATAGAACTTCCTTGTCTCTAAGTAGTGTGATAGAACTTCCTTGTCTCTAAGTAGTCTGATAGAACTTCCTTGTCTCTAAGTAGTGTGATAGAACTTCCTTGTCTCTAAGTAGTGTGATAGAACTTCCTTGTCTCTAAGTAGTGTGATAGAACTTCCTTGTCTCTAAGTAGTGTGATAGAACTTCCTTGTCTCTAAGTAGTGTGATAGAACTTCCTTGTCTCTAAGTAGTGTGATAGAACTTCCTTGTCTCTAAGTAGTGTGATAGAACTTCCTTGTCTCTAATTAGTGTGATAGAACTTTCTGGTCTCTAAGTAGTGTGATAGAACTTCCTTGTCTCTAAGTAGTGTGATAGAACTTCCTTGTCTCTAAGTAGTGTGATAGAACTTCCTTGTCTCTAAGTAGCGTGACAGAACTTCCTTGTCTCTAAGTAGTGTGATAGAACTTCCTTGTCTCTATGTAGTGTGATAGAACTTCGTTGTCTCTAGGAGTGTGATAGAACTTCCTTGTCTTTAGGAGTGTGATAGAACTTTCTGGTCTCTAAGTAGTGTGATAGAACTTCCTTGTCTCTAAGTAGTGTGATAGAACTTCCTTGTCTCTAAGTAGTGTGATAGAACTTCCTTGTCTCTAAGTAGCGTGACAGAACTTCCTTGTCTCTAAGTAGTGTGATAGAACTTCCTTGTCTCTATGTAGTGTGATAGAACTTCGTTGTCTCTAGGAGTGTGATAGAACTTCCTTGTCTTTAGGAGTGTGATAGAACTTCCTGGTCTCTAAGTAGTGTGATAGAACTTCCTTGTCTCTAAGTAGTGTGATAGAACTTCCTTGTCTCTAAGTAGTGTGATAGAACTTCCTTGTCTCTAAGTAGTGTGATAGAACTTCCTTGTCTCTAAGTAGTGTGATAGAACTTCCTTGTCTCTATGTAGTGTGATAGAACTTCCTTGTCTCTAGGAGTGTGATAGAACTTCCTTGTCTTTAGGAGTGTGATAGAACTTCCTGGTCTCTAAGTAGTGTGATAGAACTTCCTGGTCTCTAAGTAGTGTGATAGAATTTCCATGTCTCTGGGAGCGTGATAGAACTTCCGTGTCTCTAGGAGTGTGATAGAGCTTCCTTGTCTCTAAGTAGTGTGATAGAACTTCCTTGTCTCTAGGAGTGTGATAGAACTTTCTTGTATCTAGGAGTGTGATAGAACTTCCTTGTCTCTAAGAAGTGTGATAGAACTTCCTTGTCTCTAAGAAGTGTGATAGAACTTCCTTGTCTCTAAGAAGTGTGATAGAACTTCCTTGTCTCTAAGAAGTGTGATAGAACGTCCTTGTCTCTAAGAAGTGTGATAGAACTTCCTTGTCTCTAAGAAGTGTGATAGAACTTCCTTGTCTCTAAGTAGTGTGATAGAACTTCCTTGTCTCTAAGTAGTGTGATAGAACTTCCATGTCTCTAAGAAGTGTGATAGAACTTCCTTGTCTCTAAGTAGTGTGATAGAACTTCCTTGTCTCTAAGTAGTGTGATAGAACTTCCTTGTCTCTAAATAGTGTGATAGAACTTCGTTGTCTCTAAGTAGTGTGATAGAACTTCCTTGTCTCTAAATAGTGTGATAGAACTTCCTTGTCTCTAAGAAGTGTGATAGAACTTCCTTGTCTCTAAGAAGTGTGATAGAACTTCCTTGTCTCTAAGTAGTGTGATAGAACTTCCTTGTCTATAAGTAGTGTGATAGAACTTCCTTGTCTCTAAGTAGTGTGATAGAACTTCCTTGTCTCTAAGTAGTGTGATAGAACTTCCTGTCTCTAAGTAGTGTGATAGAACTTCCTTGTCTCTAAGTAGTGTGATAGAACTTCCTTGTCTCTAAGTAGTGTGATAGAACTTCCTTGTCTCTAAGTAGTGTGATAGAACTTCCTTGTCTCTAGGTAGTGTGATAGAACTTCCTTGTCTCTAAGTAGTGTGATAGACTTCCTTGTCTCTAAGTAGTGTGATAGAACTTCCTTGTCTCTAAGTAGTGTGATAGAACTTCCATGTCTCTAAGAAGTGTGATAGAACTTCCTTGTCTCTAAGTAGTGTGATAGAACTTCCTTGTCTCTAAGTAGTGTGATAGAACTTCCTTGTCTCTAAATAGTGTGATAGAACTTCGTTGTCTCTAAGTAGTGTGATAGAACTTCCTTGTCTCTAAATAGTGTGATAGAACTTCCTTGTCTCTAAGAAGTGTGATAGAACTTCCTTGTCTCTAAGAAGTGTGATAGAACTTCCTTGTCTCTAAGTAGTGTGATAGAACTTCCTTGTCTATAAGTAGTGTGATAGAACTTCCTTGTCTCTAAGTAGTGTGATAGAACTTCCTTGTCTCTAAGTAGTGTGATAGAACTTCCTTGTCTCTAAGTAGTGTGATAGAACTTCCTTGTCTCTAAGTAGTGTGATAGAACTTCCTTGTCTCTAAGTAGTGTGATAGAACTTCCTTGTCTCTAAGTAGTGTGATAGAACTTCCTTGTCTCTAGGTAGTGTGATAGAACTTCCTTGTCTCTAAGTAGTGTGATAGAACTTCCTTGTCTCTAAGTAGTGTGATAGAACTTCCTTGTCTCTAAGTAGTGTGATAGAACTTCCTTGTCTCTAAGTAGTGTGATAGAACTTCCTTGTCTCTAAGTAGTGTGATAGAACTTCCTTGTCTCTAAGTAGTGTGATAGAACTTCCTTGTCTCTAAGTAGTGTGATAGAACTTCCTTGTCTCTAAGTAGTGTGAAAAAACTTCCTTGTCTCTAAATAGTGTGAAAAAACTTCCTTGTCTCTAAGTAGTGTGAAAAAACTTCCTTGTCTCTAAGTAGTGTGAAAAAACTTCCTTGTCTCTAAGTAGTGTGAAAAAACTTCCTTGTCTCTAAGTAGTGTGAAAAAACTTCCTTGTCTCTAAATAGTGTGAAAAAACTTCCTTGTCTCTAAGTAGTGTGAAAAAACTTCCTTGTCTCTAAGTAGTGTGAAAAAACTTCCTTGTCTCTAAGTAGTGTGAAAAAACTTCCTTGTCTCTAAGTAGTGTGAAAAAACTTCCTTGTCTCTAGGTAACTGGACAGAACTTCCTGGCCTCCAAGTATTTGGACAGAACTTCCTGGCCTCCGGGTAACTGGACAGAACTTCCTGGCCTCCGGGTAACTGGACAGAACTTCCTGGCCTCCGGGTAACTGGACAGAACTTCCTGGCCTCCGGGTAACTGGACAGAACTTCCTGGCCTCCGGGTAACTGGACAGAACTTCCTGGCCTCCAGGTAACTGTACAGAACTTCTTGGTCTCTTAGTAACTGTACAGAACTTCCTGGTCTCTTAGTAACTGGACAGAACTTCCTGTTCTCCAGGTAACTGTACGAAACTTCCTTGTGGGCATTGTTAAAAATCATTTGGCAGCTTCGCAAAAAGGTCATAGGTCAGACCGAAGCTACCAGGACAACGATCTAGAAAATCTTCCAAGAAGATTGTCGCAGGAGCTTTTATTTTCTGTGCATGCTGCTATACCTGGACAGCTCTTCGGTATTAGAACAGGCTGTTCAGCATATGTGGAAATATCCTGACTGTGATGACACCATCTCCAAAGAACGAAAGAACATGGTTTTATTTTCTCTTTTTCTTCCACATCTTATTTCTTTCTCTTCTAAGTCTTCCTTCCTTCTCTGCTAAGTCTTCCTTCCTTCTCTTCTACCTCTTCCTTCCTTCTCTTCTACCTCTTCCTTCTTTCTCTTCTACCTTTTCCTTCTTTCTCTTCTACCTCTTCCTTCTTCTTTTCTACCTCTTCCTTCTTTCTCTTGTACATCTTCTTTCTTCTACCTCTTCTTTCTTTCTTTTCTACCTCTTCCTTCTTTCTCTTCTACCTCTTCCTTCTTCTTTTCTACCTCTTTTTTCTTTCTCTTGTACATCTTCTTTCTTTCTTTTCTACCTCTTCCTTCCTTCTCTTCTACCTCTTCCTTCTTCTTTTCTACCTCTTCCTTCCTTCTCTTCTACCTCTTCCTTCTTTCTCTTCTACCTTTTCCTTCTTTCTCTTCTACCTCTTTCTTCTTTCTCTTCTACCTTTTCCTTCTTTCTCTTCTACCTCTTCCTTCTTCTTTTCTACCTCTTCCTTCTTTCTCTTCTACCTCTTCCTTCTTTCTCTTCTACCCCCTCCATCTTTCTCTTCTACTTCTTCTTTCTTCCTCTTCCTTCTCTCTCTTCTACCTCCTTCCTTCTTTCTCTTCTACCTCTTCCTTCTTTCTCCTCTTCTTTCTTTCTCTTCTACTTCTTCTTTCTTTCTCTTTTCTCTGTGGTTTTATCATTGTGAATGTTCAGTAACAATCAGATCTACCGTGTACGGGCGTGAGCACTTGTCACGAACGTGGTTTCCTTCACGCTCAGATCTGAACTGAGATGATACATAATTTACTACAGTATCTGGTGGAGCTACGGAGTAGAGCAAGCCACATTTAAGCTCATAGTAAAACGTGTCACTTGTTGTTTTTTTTAAATAAGTTTTTCAAAATAATTGGAAAGAGCGTTTCCATGCATCATGATGATGATAACTTTCTAGTATATCTGGGGAACACTTCTAGAGCGGAGAGAATCTATCTATCTATCTATCTATCTACCTACCTACCTACCTACCTACCTACCTACCTATCTATCTATCTATCTATCTATCTATCTATCTATCTATCTATCTATCTATCTATCTATCTATCTATCTATCTGTCTGTCTGTCTGTCTGTCTGTCTGTCTGTCTGTCTGTCTGTCTGTCTATCTGTCTGTCTGTCTGTCTGTCTGTCTATGTATGTATGTATGTATGTATGTATGTATGTATGTATGTATGTATGTATGTATCTATCTATCTATCTATCTATCTATCTATGTGTACGGACAAGAAATAGTTTATTATTTATTTATATAATGATTTAATGTGTCTTCATGATTATGATGCTCATTAACAAATGCTGAATGATTGTGACTGAGCGAAAGCTGTATGATGAAGGGCAGAATGTTAGACGGGCCTGCGTGCCCAATTCTTGACCCATCGAAAACAAAGTCTGTTCGTTTGTTCATTCTCTCTGATAGACAGATAAGACTAATACAAACTTACACTCTTCTAGTCCAAGGCGTAAAAGTGGTACTCAAAACCTTCGGATGAAACACAGGGGTCTTTGCCCTCTTATAATCACGTGGTAGGAAGCTACTGCAGAAACTCCTCCCCTCTTCTTAAACAGCGCAAGGACAGCCAGCGGAGGAAAATAGGTCAAGGGAAAAAAACGGGGGGGGGGGGGTATTCTGAAAAATGAACTGCCCTTAAACTCCAGACTTAAGAAAATACATCAGGCAATAAATCTGTATGCAGCATCAGGCGAGTGACCAGGGTCTGATACTGGGGATGGGGAAAGATGGGAGTAAGACAACATCAGACTTACAGCAGACCAGACTAAACCGCCATTTAAATACAGTGGTTCCCACCCTATGCTGTCTGTGCAACCTAGGCGAGGACAAAAAAATCATTTCAATTTTAACATTTAATTCAAGTTTAAAACGCTCCACATTTCTGAACATTTTCCACGAGAGTATTAAACTTCTCTGCGCGCGATTAAATGATTAAATGAGAAATGATTAAACAATTAATTCTAAACTAAACTAATTGTTAAATGATTTCTATTTTCATTAAACTCTTCCAACCACCCAAAGGCTTTTTTATTATTACCAAACCCTGAACTTTCATAGTCTGTGCTACTGTGTTAAGATTGTGCACATTAAGTTTGGTCTGTGCTACTTTGTTAAGATTCTGCACATTAAGTTTGGTCTGTGCTACTTTGTTAAGATTGTGCACATTAAGTTTGGTCTGTAATACTTTGTTAAGATTGTGCACATTAAGTTTAGTCTGTGCTACTTTGTTAAGATTGTGCACATTAAGTTTAATCTGTGCTACTTTGTTAAGATTGTGCACATTAAGTTTAGTCTGTGCTACTTTGTTAAGATTGTGCACCTAAAATAGCACGATGGCGCCCTGGCTCTGGGAAGCATAGACCTGAAGAAACTGGAGCACCAAAAGCAGCAGCACTTTCTCCCAGCCTCCCCCCTCCTCCGCCTCAAGAGCGCTAGGAGCTTAAAGCCTGCAAACTTTCGGGAATAGGTCTTCTAGTGATCAGGGACAGTGGTTCTCAAACTGTATCGGGCTGATGAACCCTGAAGAGAAATTATGTTTTCCACACTCTTCCCATCCCATCCCCCTCCTCCAAGCTACGGTCTTTCATCACTTGGAAAGGTCAGCAAGAGGACCTTTGTACTGTGGTGTAAGGTTGTGAAAAGTATTGTAATGTTGTGTAAGGTGTTGTAAGGTTTCTAAGGTGTTGTAAGTTTATGCAAGGTAATGTAAAGTAGTGCAATTTGTGTAAGACAGTGTAAAGTTGTATAAGTGTAAGATTTTATAATATAGTGTAAGGTTGTATAAGACAGTGTAAGGTTATATAAAATAATTTAAGGTTGTATGGTGTTTTAACCTTGTGTAATGTTGCGTAAAATTGTATTAGATTGTGTAAGGTTGTGCAATGTTGTCATATTTTGTGTAAGGTGGTGTAAGGTTGTGTAAGGTAGTGTAAGGTTGTGTAAAGTGGTGTAAGGTTGTGTAAGGTGGTATAGGGTTTATGTCATGATGTAAAGTTGTTTACGGTGGTGTAATGTTGTGTAAGGTGGTGTGGTTTTATATGATGGTGTAAGGTTGTGTAAGGTGGTATATGGTTGTGTAAGGTGGTGTAAGGTTGTGCACAATGAGGTAATGCTACACAAAATGGCTTAAAGTTTGTGTGGTAGTATAATACTATGTAAGGTAGTGTAACGTGATGTAAGTTTATATAAGGTGATGTAAGGTGAAATAAAAATTGTGTAAAGTGAAGTAAGGTTGTTTATGGTGAAGTAAGGTTGTGTGAGGTGAAGTAAGGTTGTGTAAGATGAATAAAAGTTTTGTAAGGTGAAGTAGGGTTGTGTAAAGTGAAGTAAGGTTGTGTAAAGTGGTGTAAGGTTGTGTAAAGTGAAGTAAGGTTGTGTAAAGTAAAGTAAATTTGTGTAAAGTGAAGTAAGGTTTGTGTAAAGTGAAGTAAGGTTGTGTAAAGTGAAGTACGGTTGTATAAGGTGAAGTAAGGTTGTGTAAAGTGAAGTAAGGTTGTATAAGGTTAAGTAAGGTTGTGTAAAGTGAAGTAAGGTTGTGTAAGGTGAAGTAAGGTTGTGTAAGGTGAAGTAAGGCTGTGTAAAATGAAGTAAGGTTGTGTGAAGTGAAGTAAGGTTGTGTAAAGTGAAGTAATGCACAACTAATTCTCACATCCCCGGCCCCCGTCTTACTAGGAGACACCCTCCTACCCCACCCACCCCCGCTCTTTAAAAATGGGAAAGTTCTCTGTCTCGAAGCGTTGTGATTGGACAAGGACCAACCTACTCCCCCCACCCCCAACCCACACTCCCTCATAAACTGGCTGTATCACTTGGTAAATAATTTTAAACTTTTCCCAGTGTCCATTTTCTGGGAACTTATCACACATTTTGCGATGTGTAAAAACAGACATTATTCTTCGTATTCTAGGGTTCTGTGTGGATGTTTCATTCTCCATTATACGGGATTCTGTCCCCCAGAAAACTAGATAATACGGAGAATTGATTTTGTTGTGACTGCAGAAAGTTATTTCTCGCTAATAAGATATTATCCACCGACAAAACACCGGAACTTTAGGAAAAAGAATCGCTGTGGGTTTCTCTCCCACATAAGCTCCTAAAATGTACGTTCATATACATACACCTAAGAGAGCATATTGTGTTGTGGAACGAAAAGCTTTGTTCTTTGTGCAGATCTGTGATGTTCTACAAACAATTCAGCGAAAGGAATTAGAAGAAAAAAAAAAAAAAAAACATTTGTTGCACCCACCTACCACGACGCAGCGTCCCGTATTCCCACCACGTAATTTTTTACAGATAATTATACAGCGGTTAATGGCGACTTGCAGCAGAGCAAGGCTGTATACAGAACCCAAACACATTCGGGTGTGGGGATAATTTTTGCAGGTGCGACTCTTCAAAAGGTCCGACGGCGTGCGAAAATTAATGAATTATTAATTCTGATTGACAAAGCGGACGGCCAGTGAGACAAATCACAACCTACGTAAATATCTCTACTAATTACCTGCCTGGAGAAATGAACGTCCGCCTTAATGGAACTATTTTTTTCTTCTATGTAATCTTCCGCTCTACTTGGCAATGATGAAATGGACCGATCTTTTAAAGCGGAGTGATACACGATGTGTTGAACAAACGTAAACAGAATAAACACGAGATTCATATGAACTAGGAATATACGTTCAAGAAAATACTCTTCAAAGTATATTCCGCCACAGAAATGGCGGAAGAATTTTTGTGCCGATGGTAAAAGTAGTCCTGTTGTTACTGCAGAGACAAGAGATATTGGTGACGTTAGGAGGTGATGTGGTCATCATGCTAGAGAGTGATATGGTCAGCATGCTAGAGGGTGATGTGGTCAGCAATGTAGAGGGTGATGTGGTCAGGACGTTAGAGGATAATGTGGTCTACACGCTAGGGAGTGATGTGGTCAGCATGCTAGAGAGTGATGTGGTCAGAAGGCTAGAGAGTGATGTGGTCAGAAGTCTAGAAGGTGATGTGGTCAGCAATGTAGAGGGTGATGTTGTCAGAAGGCTAGAGGGTGATGTGGTCAGCAATGTAAAGTGATGTCGTTAGAAGGCTAGAGAGTGATGTGGTCAGTAATGTAGAGTGATGTAGTTAGAAGGCTAGAGAGCGATGTGGTCAATAATGTAGAGTGATGTAGTTAGAAGGCTAGAGGGTGATGTGGTCAGCAATGTAGAGTGATGTAGTTAGAAGGCTAGAGAGTGATGTGGTCAGTAATGTAGAGTGATGTAGTTAGAAGGCTAGAGGGTGATGTGGTCAGTAATGTAGAGTGATGTAGTTAGAAGGCTAGAGGGTGATGTGGTCAGCAATGTAGAGGGTGATGTGGTCAGGACCTTAGAGGATGATGTGGTCAACACGCTAGGGAGTGATATGATCAGCACACTAGAGAGTGATGTGGTCAGAAGGCTAGAGAGTGATGTGGTCAGAAGGCTAGAGAGTGATGTGATCAGAAGGCTAGAGGGTGATGTGGTCAGAAGGCTAGAGAGTGATGTGGTCAGAAGGCTAGAGGGTGATGTGGTCAGCAATGTAGAGAGTAATGTGGTCAGAAGGTTAGAGGATGATGTGGTCAGAAGTCTAGAGGGTGATGTAGTCAGACTGCTAGAGGGTGATGTGGTCAGAAGGCTAGAGGGTGATGTGATCAGAAGGCTAGAGAATGATGTGGTCAGCACGTTAGAGGGTGATGTGGTCAACACGTTAGGGAGTGATGTGGCCAGCATGCTAGAGAGTGATGTGGTCAGTAATGTAGAGAGTAATGTTATCAGCACGTTAGAGAGTGATGTGGTCAACAATGTAAAGAGTGATGTAGTCAGCAATATAGAGAGTGATGTGGCCAGAAGGCTAGCTGGTGATGTGTTCAGCACGCTAGAGGGTGATGTGGTCAGAAGGCTAGAGGGTGATGTGGTCAGCACGTTAGAGAGTGATGTGGTCTGAAGGCTAGAGGGTGATGTGGTCAGCACGCTAGAGAGTGATGTTATCAGTACGCTAGAAGGTGATGTGGTCAGCATGCTAGAGGCTGATATGGTCAGCACGCTAGAGGGTGATGTGGCCAGCACGCTAGAGGGATATGCCTGACCTCCTATCCTTCTCCAGCCAGAGATGAACCCAGGTCACCCATATCTACACCTGGGTTACTGGGTCGCTTCCGCCTGGATTCGAACCATCGATCTTCGCCATGAGAGACTAGTACAAATTGCCCGGTAGAAACACAGATTAGGAAGCGATTGGATTCGATCTAATTTTTTTTTCCTATTTTTATAAGTGCCTGGAGGTTGAGACAATGAGGAACAAATTTTGAAATCTAAGAAATAGAAAAATAGAATTCTAATTTCGTGAAGTGAAGTCGAGGTGAAAGAATTGGCAATGGAGTATAATTTTTTTCGTCTCTTCTTCTCTGAAGACATTTATTGATTGTAGTTCAGTGTCCTATGCTACTTTATCTTCTTACTACTGGTAGCCCTGTGTTTATTGTTGCCTGGTGTGCCTAGCCATCCATATATAAGACGTAATATGAGTGTAGCAACCATACAATTAATATGTTGAAAAAGGGCGTGATATTTTACTAGAAAACATTCACAACGGTGTTGGAGGGGAACAGTGCGAAATGATGCACCAAAGAAAAAACAAACAAATAAAGACACACACACCAACAGTGAGAGAGAGAGAGAGAGCAACAGAAAGATAGAGAATGTTTAATTCTCGAATCTCTTGACTTTGTCTCTCTCTCTCTCTCTCTCAATCTCCCTCCTCTCTCCTCCTACCACTTGAAACTTTGAAGACAATTCTTTTTTTTTTCAGAAATCTCTCCAAACTACAAAAACAAGATTTTTTAAGGGCATGCATCTTTCCCATCGCAACATATGCCTGTGAGACCTGAACACTTAACAAAACAGCTGAGAAACACATAAATGCCTTTGAATGTAAATGCTACAGAAGAGTTCTTCAAATATCGTGGACACAAAAAAGAACAAATATATCCATACTACAAGAGCTTAATATTGAAGAAGGCTGGCTAGTAAAGAGGATTAAAGAGAGAAAACTTAAATATTTTGGACACATTAAACGTCATGATAATCTAGAGAAGACCGTCTTGGAAGGGTACATAATGGGAAAAAGAAAGAGAGGAAGACCAACACGAAGATGGCTGCAGGACATCGCTGATGATCTGCAAATGGATGCATCAGCAGCAGGCCATCTTGCTCACAACCGAGAGGCCTACAGGAGTGCTGTTAGGGAGTCAAAGTTCCGCAAGGGACATGCAAATGAATTAATTAATTAATTAATCTCCATTCGGTCTCCATTATAAATGAAAACACCCTTCACAAATATATAACAATTTCTTCACAAATAAATAACCCTTTCTTCACAAATATAAAACCCTTTCTTCACAAATGTATAACATTTTCTTCATAAATACATAACCTTTTCTTCACAAATATATAACCCTTTCTTCACAAATATATAACCCTTTCTTCACAAATATATAACCCTTTCTTCACAAATATATAACCCGAATTGTAAAACGGTGATAAATGATGCACTTTCCTAAAAGCCAGCGACCGAACCAATCAAGTGGGCCAGATTCGATAAAAAGTAGGAAATAAGAAAACTAGGACTTTTACTGTCCCATGAAAGATCGATACCCGGAAGGTGTAATGTGATTTGGGACAAAGGGAACTAGCTAACCAAATTAAACATGTATAAAATTGTAGCTTGTGATTATTGTTCAAGAATTTAAAATTTCCTTCTTCGTCTTTTATTTCTAATCCCAGAATGGAGTGACCTGGCTTTCTCCTACACACCAGTGGCATGTCTTTGGCCTGGCCTGGACTGCTTTATAAATACTTTACTACAAAATTATCGATCTATAGAAAAAAAATCAAAACATCTCAGAAAAGGGAAAAGCTGAATCACCTTATCGAACTTTTTTCTTCATATATTTTATTTCATAAAAACTCAACTTTTTTTTTTAGACGCTGAATTATTTATAGATTCATGTGATACACGTCACTGAATTTATTTATAGATTCATGTGATACACGTCACCGAATTATTTATAGATTCATGTGATACACGTCACTGAATTATTTATAGATTCATGTGATACACGTCACTGAATTATTTATAGATTCATGTGATACACGTCACTGAATTATTTATAGATTCATGTGATACACGTCACTGAATTATTTATAGATTTATGTGATACACGTCACTGAATTTATTTATAGATTCATGTGATACACGTCACTGAATTATTTATAGATTCATGTGATACACGTCACTGAATACAGATGTTTATCACATTCCTTGTATTCTGATTTCTATGGATAATTTGTGGAAGATAAAGTAACACGCCTGATGACAGGTAACAGCATCATCATGTGCCCTGTACCCATGGATGAATAGTTGCAGTGGTCCCCTGTCTTGCTCTTTCCTTCATTGTCACACCGCAGTCAGTAAAGTTTAATCCAGTCCATTATATTTTAGTGTTATCTATCCATCTATATCGTTGTCGTCCTTTTTCCCCTTTTCCTTCTACTTTTCCCTCTAATATGGTTGTCATTATTGTGTTATGTCTCCTAATATGAGCAAAATATATGATCTGTCTGGATGTAATATTTGTTTTTATACTACGAGTATATTTTTCCCTTTTAGTTGATTTATTATTTCCTTTTTGTCCACAGAATTCGCCTTAATCTTTTGTACAGAAGTTATATGAAAGAATTTTCTATTTCTTTTATCTTCAGTTTGTAACATTTTATTTGTAACATTTTGTTTGTAACATTTAACAAATGGCATTCTATTGTATTGTGTACAAGGAGGGATGCCACAAAGTTAAGTTTTTAATTTTCATTTTTGTTCTTTTATTTTATGTTGTGTTTATTTTTGCATGTAATCTTTGAAAAAGGCTCACGCCGAAATATTGGATGTTGTACGTTTTTCATTCTCTGTGTTTTTCCTCACTTTTTTCAACCCCCCCCCCCCCCCCCTCAAATCGCTGTGTAAAACTGAACCATACACCTCCATCTACCTGTATAACATTTAATAAGAGTCACATTCACAAAACTAAACTAAACATTAGAACACCTAATGTAGTGGGGTTTTTTTTTCCTCAGCAATATTTATGAATGGATTCACCAGCTTTCCCAGCCACTGAGGCTCATTAATGCAGACAAGACACGTCTACATTTCGCTCTCTCTCTCTCTCTCTCTTGATGGTCTTTTTTTCTGGCCAATTGTCGATTCCAAGAGCGAGTATATATTCTTCTAGGTTGTCTCGCCATCCTTGTCTAGGTCTACCTCCTGGCCCATCCTCTTTCACCACTTCTGTAAAGACCGTCTTTGTTCTCCTTCATTCTTTCAAAATAACCGAGCCAGTTCAGTCTGTTGTTGTTTTTTTTTTAGAATGTCTGTTATCAGCGGAGATTTAAACAATATGAAATATTTGCCCTATAAAGTATAAAGAACATAAGAAGATGTAACTACGATCTATATTAAAATTTATATAACCATAATAAACGACAATAATTTTTCAAGAGAGTATCAGTTCCATGGTCTTTTATAGAAAGTTAATCAGAAATAAATAATCAGACTGTTATTAAATACAGACAGACAGATAGGTTTATTGACTGATTGATTGATTGATCTTTATTTCAAAAGGGTTAAGAATTGGGCACGCAGGCCCGTCTGACATTCTGCCCTTTATCATACAACTTTCACTCTGTTCCAGACATTCTACAAATATGCTGCTCATAGAACAAACATACTTAACAATAAAGCAACTACATGCACATAAAATGACTAACTATATACACATATAAATAACTGACTACATCAATCACTCAATCAATCAATCAAGTTCCCTGCCCAGTGGGGTAAGCGATCATTTCTCTCCACACTTCCCTGTCTTTTGCTTTGGTTATGAGATCCGCCGGTGACTTTCTTCCTAGCCACACTGACAGCCCATACAGTAACTTCTCTTTCTCTCTTCCTCTGTCTCTTCTTCCCTCAATTTTTCCAGTTGCCACAGTGTGTTCCAATTTTCCTCTTCTCAGAAAATGTCCTACAAATCTCGCTTGTCTGCCTCTGATCTTTGCTGTAATTTGCCTTTTAACGCCAGCCTCTCTTAAGACTTCTTCGTTGGTTTTCTTAGCTTAGCTGTCCGTGGTACCTTCAACATCATTCTTATAAACCACATTTCTATGGCCTCCATTTCTTTCTGTATTCTCTTATTCATAGACCATGCTTCACACCCATAAAACAAAATTGGCTCGATGTAACATTTAAGTACTCGGAATCTTGTTTCCATTGATATGGACCTGTTCCACAAGATGTTTCTCATTTTCTAGAATGCTGACTTGGCCTGAGCACGTCTGCTTTTTATTTCGTTGTTACATTTCCCATCACCTATTATAACTTTTCCTAAGTATTTGAATCTATCAACTTATTTCAGCTCTGGGCCATCGATGGTAATGCTACATTTTGGTGTTATTCTTTTCTTTGAGATGACCATCACTTCAGTCTTCTTTTTGTTCAGTCTGAGACATTTATTTTTTCTTTCACGAACCACGATGTCCAGAAGAGCCTGCAGCTCCCCTTCACTTTTAGCAATCAGAACTGTGTCGTCTGCATATCTCACAAACACATGAAGAACAACAAAGCACCATGACCAGATAAAATCACCAAGGAAGAATTTGAAGCATTAGGAGAGTTTGGCATAGAAATAATTACCAGATGGCTGAATGGCATCTATATCAGTAACTATGTCCGATCAGAACTTTTGCAGTCAGTTTTCATTGCCCTACCAAAGAAACAAGGTGCAGTTGAATGTGAAGACCATCGAACCATTAGTCTTATGAGCCATATTACCAAAATCCTGCTTCGATTGTCATGAGAAGAGTCGGGGGCAAAATAAAACCAGAAATCGCTGAAGAACAGTGTGGCTTAGTCGAAAGAAAAGGCACAAGTAATGCCAAATATTGAGAACATTGATGGAAAGATCAATAGAAGTAAAGACGTACCTATACTTATGGTTCATGGACTACTGTAAAGCATTTGATAAAGTGAGACACACAGAAATTATAAGAATGCTTGAAGACATCAACATAGATGGGAAAGATCTGAAAACATCAAAAGCATATACTGGCAGCAATGAGGGTTGAGAACCAAATAGGAGCATTCCAAGACATAAAATTGGGAGTGAGACAAGGATGTGTTCTATCTGCTGACCTCTTTTCCTTGTACAGAGAAAACATAATGAGAAATATAGAGAGCTTGCCAGGAACATCAGTTGGCGAGTACACCCTTGACTGACAACATACACGTATAAATTACCACCTACGTACACAAAATGACTATCTACCAAGCAAAATTTCATTACTATTAAGAATAATGAGTTCGGTGTCTATAAGAGTAGTAGTATAGGTAGGTAGGTAGGTAGGTAGGTAGGTAGGTAGGTAGGTAGGTAGGTAGGTGGGTGGGTGGGCGGGTGGGTAGGTAGGTAGGTAGAGTAGGTAGGTAGGATAGATAGATAGACAGACAGATAGATAGATAGATAGATAGATAGATAGATAGATAGATAGATAGATAGATAGATAGATAGATAGACAGACAGACAGACAGACAGATAGATAGATAGATAGATAGATAGATAGATAGATAGATAGATAGATAGATAGATAGATAGATAGATAGAAAGATACATACATACATACATACATACATACATACATACATACATACTTGGAAATGAAAACGTACTAAATATGGTTTTCTGAGATCAAGAAAAGAAAAAAAAACTTTTAACCGAATGAACCGGAATATTCCAATAGATCATTATTGACTGAACTACAAGACAGAACACTGTTATCTGCGTCATCGTTTGTTATTGCTGGAAACATTCTTTAGTTTACGTGTTAATTATCGCAGAAAATATATTTGGCAGTATAAGAGTGTTATATGTCTGTGCAACATACAGACGGTTAGATCATGTTTCGAGGGAGAGAGACAGAGAGATCCAATAGCTTGATTTACTGCAGTAGAAGATAATCTAAACAATCTACATCTAAAAAAGCCTATCCTTTAGCATGTGCATGCCGTGAGGAGAGCGTCTGTGAAGTGTTACTGCCTTCACGTGCCTAGGCCACTACCACATTTGAGGTAGGGATGCCAGCACATGTCCTGGCTGTCTTTGTTTTTCTAGTCAAACCCCGGGTACCCATTTTTTAAAGGTTGAGTTGACCTCGGTGCCGGTCGGCCCGAAAAAAACAAACTCCGTTAGAGTGTGATCTCGAAACAGGGACCTCCTGAGTGCTCTAACTTCTACACCACTGAGAAAGATAGTAACGACAATAACATGATCATATCAAAAGTACAACCAAATCATTATACCAGCTAACTCACTAAGTCATTTTACCAACTAACTCACCAACTGATTATACCAGCTAACTCACCAGCTGATTATACCAGCTAACTCACCAACTGATTATACCAGCTAACTCACCAACTGATTATACCAGCTAATTCACCAACTGATTATACCAGCTAACTCACCAACTGATTATACCAGCTAACTGATCAACGTAGGAAAGACAAAGTTAATGAAGCAAAATGTGAACAACAGAAATGTACTCAGAGTAGATAGCAAGTTAGTGGAGGAGGTCAACGAATTTGTATACCTTGGCAGCAGAGTAGTAGAAAATGGAGACAGCACAGAGGACATCAACAGCAGACTTACTAGAGCAAACCAAGCTTTTGCAATGCTGCAGACTATATGGAAATAAAAAAAAACTAAGCATAAATATGAAAATCAGGATATTTAAGAGTAATGTTCTAAGTGTACTACTCTATGGAAGTTAATGCTGGAAAATCACCAAACCCATAGAAAACAAGTTGAATTCTTTCCAGACTAAATGTTTACGAAGAATTATAAAAATATTTTGGCCATACACCATAAGAAATAACATCTTATTGGCAGAAGTGCAGATGAAGCCACTGACAACAATTATTGAGGAAAGACGCTGGCGATGGTTGGGACATGTGCTCCCAATGACTGACAACTCACTACCAAAAATAGCACTAAGATGGACACCACAGGGGAACAGAAGTAAGGGTAGACCAAAAGAGACATGGAGAAGAACAACAGAAAGGATGTTGAGCAATAGAGGGCTCACCTGGGCAAGAGCAGAAAAAAAGGCGAAGGACAGGCATTTGTGGAAAACCCTTGCGGAAGCCCCATGTGCCCTGGGCACTTAAGGTTCAGATATATATATATATATATATATATATATATATATATATATATATATAAATTTAGGCATCTATAAGTACAAATAACTATTATTTAAATGTTACACATGGAGATGTAGGCAGATGTAAGGATAAACAATCTTTATATGAATGTTATATACAGAAATTTAGGCATCTACAAGTACAAATAACTATTATTTAAATGTTACACAGATGGTTGTAAGCAAGAAAGAATCATCACAGAAGTGTTATACATGAAGACATCTTACATCTTACATCCTTCCCGTGCCATTAAATGTCATATAGGGCTCACATGGTAGTTTGCCAAGTTTTCCTGTTTTCTGTGAGCTTTTCAACCTCATCAAGGGATGTTATGCCCACTAAACTGGCTTCTCTTAACAATGTCCTCTTTAGAGTTTCACGTGGTCGACCTCTTTTTCTTTGGGCTGTTGTGCTCTACTTGATAGGTTGTTTTGAGATTCTCTGACTATTTCTTCTCGTCACATGGCCGACATATGTTTATCTTCTTTTTCTGATCACCCATGAAACAGGTTGTTGTTTGCTCATCTGTCTGATCTCTGCGTTGTTCTTGAATTCGTTCCACTTTATGCCAAGTATTTTCCTTAGGGATTTGTTTTCGAAAGAGTCTAATTTCTTGCCTATTTCTTTAGTTGTTTTTCAGCTTTCGCATGCATAAATAATTATACCAGCTAACTCACCAAGTCATTATACCACCTCACTCCACTTTGACAAACACTCAAATAAAGAAGCAACAAGTGACAAACCACATTGTCGTTGTCAGCGCTAGACTTGAACATCAACCAAAGACGGTGTAAGGTAACATCAAAATGTGTAAACTAGGAAAAGAAAAAGTAGGCACAGCTTTATTAATTAACGAGCACAAAGTTGTGACGCTTCGGCGAGGGCCTTAATCATAGAAGAGCATACAGGACGAAGAAATGGAGAAAGAAGATAAAATATGAATTCACATGAATGCTATATAAGAAGAAGGAATGGAAAAAAAATAGAATAAATAAAATAAATTGACCACTTAACTGTGACTTGTAAGGGGATGTGTCCAGAAATGCGGGTGGTAGAGTGTTGAGAATGTTTAAATGGAGACTTGTAATGTGTGATAGATACCCCTGTTAGCATGCAAACGAGAACCAAATCTTAAGGAACCCTCGTCCATAGCCACCTGAAGGGTAATCTTGCGTATGCTGGCACCAGAAAATGTAGCCGACCTCATCGTGTTACCCGCCCTGTAGTCTGGGAAACGAAAACAATCACCTTTCCCAAAACTATCCTCACACTCCTTGAGGGATTCACATGCAAGTCCCGTAATGTGATATATGCCATTGTGTGCAAAAATGCAGGATAACTTATATTACTGAAACTGGTCTCAGATTAGGTGACCGGATGCAGAAACATCTGCATGATATCACCAAGCATGCTTCGAAACCAGTCCCAAATCATTTCAATGGCCCCAACCACAGAGGCAAATCTGATTTTCTGGTAACAGCCATCAAACAATGCTACACAGATAACAGAAGCCGCCTAGCGCTTGGGAACCGCTACATCCAGGAATATGGGATACTGGAACCACATTGCCTGAACTTGCAATTCAGTTACGCCTAACATTTCCCTCTCCCACAGTCATATTCCCTCAGCACTGTTCCGCTCCTTTCTCACTTGCTACACATATTTCAAAACCTCCTACAGGGCACCAGATTACAACCCCTCTACCTCAACTACAATCACCTGTTCCCCCTTCTCCCGGCTAGATTACCAATTTACCACTCTCTCCCCTTTTTGTGGTTCTTCTCCACCCCACCCCCTTTACAAACCACCTATCACACATCTCAAGTCCCCATTTAAACACTCTCAACACTCCACCTTGCGAATTTCTGGACACATCCTCTTACTAAACACAGCTAAGTACTTCATTTATTGTATTTCTTCTGTTTTTCTCCGTTCCTACTTTTCACACAGCGTTCACGTGAACTCACATTTTATCTTCTCTCTCTATTTCTTTGTCCTATGCGTTTTTGTATGATTAAGGCTCGCGCTGAAACCTCACAACTGTGTACTCGTTAATTAATAAAGCTGTTTCTTCTTTTCTTTTTTCCTAGTTTATACATTCTGTTATCACAGCTTTACTGTGGTGGCTTCATGTATAGTTGTATACTTAGTTTTATATACTTATACATTAATTATTCGAATTTTGAATTGTTCGCTATACAGGTATATATAATGGAAAGAATCAACAAACAGTACTTAGTTTTATATAATTATGGACCTAACAATTCCTGAACAGTTATATACTTAGTTTTATATACTTATACATTAATTATTCTTGGATAATTATATTCTTATTTTTATTTTTTTTAGATTAATTATCCGTGTATAGTTGTATACTTAGTTTTATATACTTGTACACAAATTATTCGTGTATACTTATATATTAATTATTCGTGTATAGTTTTATGCTTACTTTTATATATTTATACATTATTCGTGTATAGTTGTATACTTAGCTTTGTATACGTATATACTAATTATTCGTGTATACTTATACACTAATTATTCGTGTATAGTTTTATGCTTATTTTTAAATACTTATACACTAATTATTCGTGTATAGTTGTACACTTGTACACTACAATGGATATGTTTGTGCAGTCAAGACAGAAGAAGGGATGAGTAAATGGTTCCAGATTGAAACAGGTGTGAAACAAGGATGTATACTGTCTCCTTTACTTTTTGGGATTACAATAGACTTCATAATGAACAAAATGCTGCACAGACAACACAGGTATTGACTGGGTACATGAGACCCAACTAGAAGATCTTGATTTTGCTGATGACATAACTCTTATCAGTAACAATGTGAATTACATGCAAGAAAAAACAGATAGCCTGTCTTCACTGGCTAGCAAAATAGGACTTGAAATTAACAAGGACAAAACAAAAATAATGAAAGTTCCCCTTAATCAAAATGGAAAATACACATAGAAGGGACAGATATTGAAGAAGTCAATCAATTTGCATACCTTGGCAGTTACATAGACCAGGATGGTGACACTAGAAAGGAAGTTAGAATCAGAACTGCAAAAGCAGTATCTATCTTCAAGAACTTTGAGAACATATGGAATTCAAAAGTTATAAGCACAAAAACCAAGTTAAGACTATTCAATTCAAATGCAATATCCACCCTCATTTCTGTATGCGAAAGCTGAAAAACAACTAAAGAAATAGAAAAGAAATTAGACTCTTTTGAAAACAAATGCCTAAGGAAAATACTCGGCATCAAGTGGAACGAATTCAAGAATAATGCAGAGATAAGACAGATGACTGAACAACAACCAGTCTCATGGGTGATCAGGAAAAGGAGATGGACATATGTTGGTAACTTGATGAGAAGAAATGATCAGAGAATCCCAAAACAAGCTATCAAGTGGAACACAACAGGCCACAAAAAAGAGGCAGACCGCGTGAAACTCTGAAGAGGACATTGTTAACTGAAGCCAAATTAACAGGCATAAAATGCCTTGATGAGGTTGAAAGACTCGCTGAAGACAGGAAATATTTGAGAACTACTTTGCGAGCCCTATGTGATGTTTAACGGCACGGGAAGGATATAAGATAAGTTGTACACTTAGCTTTGAATACTTATACACTAATTATTCGTGTATAGTTATATGCTTTATTGTATATACTTATAGACTAATTATTCGCGTGTTACTAAGGTAAAATCAGCTTACTCAACAACGTCCTAAAGAAATGCAACAACAAGATTCTGTAAATGTCACATACGAATTTAGAAACATTTCTTGCATCGATAAAAGGATATAAACATAAAAATGCAACGATATTATATCTAATAAACAGAACATGATTTCTGAAAAAGCACTCAGCACTGACATCTAAATGCGCGACTCCACGAGAAAGAAAATTAGTGTAGGTCTACATAACCAGAGAGAGGTTTTTTTTTTAAAACTTGATCTCTTAGAAGTAGAATCGCGATCGAAATTTCACTTAAGTATAAGATACAAAGTGTCAGTTTGACGTGGAGCTGTAATCAGGAAACTTAAACACTCTCTCTTCGATTCTTGACAGAATAATCTGTGGAAGAAAAGATCTGGAGGGCATCTTCCAAAGACGTTGTGACATGTGTGAGAGAGGGCAAACAAAAGGAGCAGAAGAAAAGATGGTCTCCTCCAGGATGGCAAGGAATTAAAAAGAAAGAAAAAAACAAGACAGGAGAAAGCAGCTACAAGAAGGGGGAAGTAAAGAAATATCTGGACTTGGCAGCACATAAGCATGACGTTGTTCGGGGCAGTTAATGTTGCTTTCATCCATTAAGATTTCTGACGTAATTCTTGTCTTGTCCTGTCTGCCGTTTCCTTGTAGCTGCGAGCTGGTGTTCTTTGTAGCCGGTGCTGTTCAGGCACAGTATCGTGTCGGATTGGGAGAGGGTTACGACAGCTATTTTCTTGTTAGTCTATGGGTGCAGCTAAAAAACAGGGGGAATGTGCAATACTTTTTTAGCAGACTCCACCACCCTGGAGACTATGGCAAATCCCTGGCCTGTTAGTCAGCCTACACCTGGCTACTAGGGGTGCCAACGAAGAGGTGGGACAGGGTCTTGGTCGGCTGCGGTTCGCTAACTCAGACTCTAACATGTCAGCTACGGGTCGCTGATTGCCTCATCGGACATCATCTTCACCCCAACATCACCGTTACCTACCAGCAGAACGTCTCCTACGGCTATCTGCTGCTGCATTTCTAAATATCTATTTCCAGAAACGTGGCGCATCTTTGGCGTCTGTGACTAAACTTCCAGGGTTTAATCCTTTCTTTTCTCAGCCTGCAATCGACCCAACTGCAACAAACAGAATCAGGTACTAGGCACTTGAGGAAAACTGTCTCGATAAGTTACCTAACCACGGCTCTGTAGCATGAGTATCTTTGATGAGACCCTGCCTTGTTGTACAATCATTGTGTAGATCTGTTCACACAGAACAGATGTTATCAGTTGGTGTACATGCAGGGGGTATATAAGGGGCAACATTCACTTCTAGGCGTGATAAATGTGGTCTGAAAGTTTCTAGCGCAACAAAGTATGAAGAAAGTAGCAACAAAATACGTCCTTATTTATGGGTTGTAGTTCCTGGATGGGCGAAGATGGGGAAAGAATATAAGGGAAAAGAGGACAGGGGACAACAGAGTCGAGAAAATGTGTGGAGGATAATAACGTGTAGAAGGAACCAGTGTGGCAGATAACAGTGTGGAGGGAGCCGGTGTGGAATATGACCATGTGGAAGACATCAGTGTGCAGGGAGCAAGTATGGAATATAGCCATGTGGAAGACGTCAGTGTGCAGGGAGCAAGTATGGAATATAGCCATGTGGAAGACGTCAGTGTGCAGGGAGCAAGTATGGAATATAGCCATGTGGAAGACATCAGTGTGCAGGGAGCAAGTATGGAATATAGCCATGTGGAAGACATCAGTGTGGAGGGACCCGGTGTGGAATATGACCATGTGGAAGACATCAGTGTGCAGGGAGCAAGTGTAGAATATAGCCATGTGGAAGAAATCAGTGTGGAGTGACCCGGTGTGGAATATAGCCATGTGGAAGACATCAGTGTGCAGGGAGCAAGTGAGGAATATAGCCACGTGAAAGAATCAGTGTGGAAGGAGCCTGTGTGGAATATAGTCATGTGGAAAAAATCAGTGTAGATGGAGCCAGTGTGGAATATAGTCATGCGGAGGAAATCAATATGGAGGGAGCCAATGTGAAAGGTGTCCATATGGAATAAATCAGTTTTGATGGAGCCAGTGTGAAAGATGGCCATGCGGAATGAAACAGTGTGTAGGTACTCAGTGTGGAAGATAACCATCTGGAAAAAATCAGTTTGGAGGGAGCCAGTGTGAAAGATGGCCATGTGGAATGAATCAGTGTGGAGGGAGCCACTGTGGAAGACAGCCACTTGGAAGAAATCAGTTTGGAGGGAACCAGCGTGAATAAACCCACATAAAATCATTAGATCACCAAACAAAGGTTACAAATGGCTCAAACCGAAGTTTTGACCTGTCAAGCTGGTCCTTTTAAACGAGACTCAACGTCCGTCCCTTTTATCAGACCGCCTAGTTAAAACGTACGGACGTGCTCTATGTGGCGAGTGCCGAATTCTGGCACTATATATCATGTTCAAAGCGTTGAAGATATTGATCCATGGAAGATGGGTTCAGTGTAAACACTGAAATGAGGTCCAGCAAAATTACGAGGGATGGAAATATAAAGAAGGGAAGGATTAGTTTTGTTCTATTTCGTGAAAAGATTTCCTGAAATTTCATTTAACAAGTACTTGAGCACAGACTCGGAAGGCCCGCCCTCAATGGCACTTGGGAAGAGTGGAGACACAAAGCAATTGTTGGAAGAGCCAGAGGAACTTAAGAGAAAACTCTTTACAGGGCTGTCTCTTGTGGTATGATTAGACATACCTGAAGGTTGGGGGTGAGGGGCTGTGGTAGTTTTCGGGAGAATTTGTAGAGAAATATTGTGGGTTATGTAGAAGTTACTACAGTCTTATAGACAAAACTGGATTCTATATAAGATACATGGATTAATCAAAGATGTATGGAGTCATATATCCCAAGAAGAATTTAATATTGAAGAAGACTGGCTAGTAAAGAGGATTAGACTTAAATATTTTGGACATATTAAACGTCATGAGAATTTAGAGAAAACAGTCTCAGACGGGGTACATAATGGGAAAAAGAAAGAGAGGAAGACCAACACGAAGATGGCTGCAAGACATCGTTGATGATCTGCAAATGGATACATTAGGAGCAGGCCATCTTGCTCACAACCGAGAGGCCTACAGGAGTGCTGTTAGGGAGGCAAAGTTCCGCAAAGGACATGCAAATGACTGAGCGAATATATGGAGTCATAAGAGGTACTTTAGACAGAGAGTCGGACAGAGAGACAGACAGAAAGATTGAACGAACGAACTTCATTTACAAAAGGGTTAAGAATTGGGCAGGCAGGCCCGTCTGACATTCTGCCCTTCATCATACAGCTTTCACTCAGCCACAGTCATTTGGCATTTGTTAATGAGCATAATAAACATACAGAAGAAATTAAATGATTATGTAAATAAATAATAAACTACCTCTTGTTCATACACTCTATCCTCTGATTTATAGAACTACGTGAAATAAAATATTGAGTACACTTTCATATTCATTCTAAACTAACAAATTTACAGAGAAGCATTATAAGATAAACAACAACCAAGCCATAGTTTAAACTAATTTAGACTGCTAATTTAGTGGTGAAGGTAATCTTAATTCATTTGTGAAGGTAATCTTATTTCAGCGCTGAAGGTAATCTTAATTCAGTGGTGAATGTAATCTTAATTCATTGGCAGAAATGCAGATGAAGCAACTGACAACAATTATTGAGGAAAGACGCTGGCGATGGTTGGGACATGTGCTCCGAATGACTGATAACTCACTACCAAAAATAGCACTAAGATGGACACCACAGGGGAACAGAAGTAAGGGTAGACCAAAAGAGACATGGAGAAGAACAACGGAAAGGATGTTGAGCAATAGAGGGCTCACCTGGGCAAGAGCAGAAAAAAAGGCGAAGGACAGGCATTTGTGGAAAACCCTTGCGGAAGCCCCATGTGCCCTGGGCACTTAAGGTTCAGAGAGAGAGATATATATATACATATACTCTTCATGTACGCATGTACATACAGATACATATATTCACATACACAAAAGTATCTTGCATCTTACGTCCTTCCCGTGCCGTTAAACGTCACATAGGGCTTGCATCGTTGTTCGCCAAATTTTCCTGTTTTCGGCGAGCTTTTCAACCTCATCAAGGGATTTTATGCCTGCTAATTTGGCCTCTCTTAACAGTGTCCTCTTCGAGTTTCACGTGTTCGACCTCTTTTTCTTCGGCCTGTTGTGTTCCACTTGATAGATTGTTTTGGGATTCTCTGATTGTTCCTTCTCATCACGTGACCCATGTATGTCCACACATATACAAACAATATGCAAATACCTATCACACGTATACAAACACACACACACACAAACATATATATATATATACATTCACATGTATACACATAAACATATGCACATGCATACAGATGTATACTTATGTATACATACACATACATAAACACATGTATATACACGTATACACAAATACACATACTTATCAGAGAGACGCATATAGTCTATCTCAAAAAGATACAAAGTCTAAAGTTATAAGAACGAATATTACTTATAAGTACTTATGTAGAGAGAGAGAGAGAGAGAGAGAGAGTATACAGAACTACACGGAGTGATATGTTATAAATGAAAACATCACACTAACACAGAAATATAACATAACGATCACACTAACATGGAAATATAACAGAAACATCAAACTAACACAGAGATATAACAGAAACATCAAACTAACAAGAGATATAACATAAACATCACACTAACGCGGAGATATAACAGAAATATCACACTAACACGGAGATATAACAGAAGCATCACACTAACATGGAAATATAAACATCAAACTATCACATAGATATAACAGAAACATCACACTAACATGGAAATATAACAGAAACATCAAACTAACACGAAGATGTAACAGAAACATCAAACTAACACAGATATATAACAGAAACGTCACACTAACATAGAGATATAACAGAAACATCACACTATCACAGACATATAACAGAAACATCACACTAACACAGACATATAACAGAAACATCACACTATCACAGTGATATAACTGAAATATCACACTATCACAGTGATATAACAGAAACATCACATTATCACAGTGATATAACAGAAACATCACACTAACACAGAGATATAACAGAAATATCACACTAACACAGAGATATAACAGAAATATCACACTATCACAGAGATATAACAGAAACATCACACTATCACAGACATATAACAAAAACATCACACTATCACAGAGATACAACAGAAACATCAAGCTATCAGAGAGATATAGCAGAAACATCATACTATCACAGAAATATAACAGAAACATCACACTATCACAAAGATATAACAGAAACATCACACTATCACAGAGATATAACAGAAACATCACACTAACACAGAGATATAACAGAAACATCACACTAACACAGAGATATAACAGAAACATCACACTAACACAGAGATATAACAGAAACAAAGAAATTAATATTGTAAATGCAGACCTTCCACAAACATAGACAAACTCGTAGAAACATAAAGAGTTATACGTTATATACGGCGGTGATGTAATGAAGACAATCTTAATTCATTGGTGAAGGTAATCTTAATTTAGTGGTGAAGGTAATCTTAATTCATTGATGAAGGTAATCTTAATTCATTGGTGAAGGTAATCTTAATTCAGCGGTGAATGTAATCTTAATTCATTGGTGAAGGTAATCTTAATTCAGTGGTGAAAGTAATCTTAATTCATTGGTGAATGTAATCTTAATTCATTGGTGAAGGTAATCTTAATTCAGCGGTGAAGGTAATCTTAATTCAGCGGTGAAGGTAATCTTAATTCAGCGGTGAAGGTAATCTTCATTCACTAGAAGTATTCCTCAGTGACAGGAAACAGGTGACAGCAGAAGAAACCCGAAGTTCAGTCACTAGAGATGATTATCTTTCCGTCTTCCTCTATGTTTTATGGGACACAAAACCCAGGATACACTTGGTGAGTTCAGATTCCATGACCAGATAGTCTAGGTATTCTCATGTGAATCCAGTCCTTGTCTGTAGTTCTTATCTGTAGTTCCTGTCCGTGATCTTTAGATATCTCCTTCTCAGTTTGAGTGGTGGCATGTAGGAACGTTGAAAAATAGCATGTACGAGGTGTGTTCATGTAGAAATTAGTATGTACGTGTTGTGTTCATGTAGAAATTAGCATGTACGTGTTGTGTTCATGTAGAAATTAGTATGTACGAGGTGTGTTCATGTAGAAATTAGTATGAACGTGGTGTGTTCATGTAGAAATTAGTATGAACGTCGTGTGTTCATGTAGAAATTAGTATATACGTCGTGTGTTCATGTAGAAATTAGTATATACGTGGTGTGTTCATGTAGAAATTAGTATGAACGTCGTGTGTTCATGTAGAAATCAGTATATACGTGTTGTGTTCTTGTAGAAATTAGTATGTACGTGTTGTGTTCTTGTAGAAATTAGTATGTACGTTTTGTGTTCATGTAGAAATTAGTATGTACGTGTTGTGTTCTTGTAGAAATTAGTATGTACGTTTTGTGTTCATGTAGAAATTAGTATATACGTCGTGTGTTCTTGTAGAAATTAGTATGTACGTGTTGTGTTCATGTAGAAATTAGTATATACGTCGTGTGTTCATGTAGAAATTAGTATATACGTGGTGTGTTCATGTAGAAATTAGTATGAACGTCGTGTGTTCATGTAGAAATCAGTATATACGTGTTGTGTTCTTGTAGAAATTAGTATGTACGTGTTGTGTTCTTGTAGAAATTAGTATGTACGTTTTGTGTTCATGTAGAAATTAGTATGTACGTGTTGTGTTCTTGTAGAAATTAGTATGTACGTTTTGTGTTCATGTAGAAATTAGTATATACGTCGTGTGTTCTTGTAGAAATTAGTATGTACGTGTTGTGTTCATGTAGAAATCAGTATATACGTCGTGTGTTCTTGTAGAAATTAGTATGTACGTGTTGTGTTCTTGTAGAAATTAGTATGTACGTTTTGTGTTCATGTAGAAATTAGTATGTACGTGTTGTGTTCTTGTAGAAATTAGTATGTACGTGTTGTGTTCTTGTAGAAATTAGTATGTACGTGTTGTGTTCTTGTAGAAATTAGTATGTACGTGTTGTGTTCTTGTAGAAATTAGTATGTACGTGTTGTGTTCATGTAGAAATTAGTATATACGTCGTGTGTTCTTGTAGAAATTAGTATGTACGTGTTGTGTTCATGTAGAAATCAGTATATACGTCGTGTGTTCTTGTAGAAATTAGTATGTACGTGTTGTGTTCTTGTAGAAATTAGTATGTACGTTTTGTGTTCATGTAGAAATTAGTATGTACGTGTTGTGTTCTTGTAGAAATTAGTATGTACGTGATGAACGTGGTGTGTTCATGTAGAAATTAGTATATACGTCGTGTGTTCATGTAGAAATCAGTATATACGTTCATTGCAGACATACAGGTGTAGTGTGTACGTTAGTGGTAGAGTTTTAAGATATTTTCATTTTAAACAATGGACACAGGGGCACTGAGTGGCGCAGAAGTAAACATTGTCAACTCTCACGTCTAGGTCGATGGTTCAATTCCAGCTGAACGCGTACTAGCCACCAGGGCCTTTTAAAATGAGTGCCTGACTCTTTCTGGGGCTACGGAAGAAGAAGAGAGCAGGTCTTTTGCTGGTCACATCGCCCTATAGCTCATGGACAGGCCATAGAACGTGTGGACAAGAACATTCTAGCCATCCTTGTTTCTACGCCCCTGCAGGACTTAGTTTTTTTTATGTAGACAGAAAATAAAATCAGGAAAGTGTCTTGTTAAGATAAAACTAAAGGCAATAATAACTAACAATCATAACTAACAATAATGTTAACAACCATAACTAACAATCATGTTAACAATCGTAACTAGCAATCATGTTAACAACTATAACTAACAATCATGTTAACAGTCATAACCAAGAATCACGTTAACAATCATAACCAACAATCATGTTAACAGTCGTAAATAACAATCATGTTAATTGACGAAGTCAGCTGCTGACGAAACTCCTTAGACTTATCATCCATGACCTGTACACCGGAAGTAAATACTGCCACGAGCAGGACAAAGAAATCAACCAATCACAGAGCAGCCTTGGAAAACCGGAAGTCTATGGATTTTCAGGAAGAAATGTTGTGGTACCTGGGACTTGTAGGGAGGCGTCGGTAAATTTAAGTGAATTGATTCCTGCAGGTCGTGAGCAGCTGCCTGGAACACGCATTGATTGGCATAAATAAACACCAGGGCAGCTTTAAGACTCTGACAGAGTTGACTGTGTTTTAATGTTCTCTCTGTTCTGGTGTTCTGTTGTGTTGTAGAACAGTCAGTTTTGATAATAAGAGTACGGGTGAAGGTAAATGAGAGGACGAGAAAGGCTCTTCTCAGAGAATAAGTGTTTTTTTTTAAACACGAATATAAAGGAAACTTATAGTAAATGTGGGGGGAAGATTCAGAAGAAAATTCTATTTAAGGAAATAAGAAATAACATCCAGTGGTTTTAAACGCCTAACATCCGGGGTGGATCTAAGCCTAACATTGCTAAATGCCTAGGGTAGAGTAGTTAGGGAAGGCCTACCTGTCTGGAATAAGGTATTTAGAGGGTATAAGATAAGCCTGGTGCCTAGATTAAGGAGGTTAGGAGCCCTTGTCAAAGGCCTGTTGCCTAGGATATGGCGGTTAGAAGCTTAGGCCTGTCGCAGATTTTGCTGTCAAAGATATGACAGTTAGAAGGTCTAGATTAGGCCTGTCGCAGATTTTGCTGTCTAATATATGACAGTTTGAAGGTTTAGCTTAGGCCTGTCGCAGATTTTGCTGTCTAAGATATTATAGTTAGAAGGTTTAGCTTAGGCTTGCCGTAGATTTTGCTGTCTAATATATGACAGTTTGAAGGTTTAGCTTAGGCCTGTCGCAGATTTTGCTGTCTAAGATATGACACATAGAAGGTCTAGATAAGGCCTGTCTCAGAATTTACTGTCAAAGACATGATAGAATGTTTAGCTTAGGACTGTCGCAGATTTTGCTGTCTAAGATATAATAGTTAGAAGGTTTAGCTTAGGCTTGTCGCAGATTTTGTTGTCTAAGATATAATAGTTAGAAGGTTTAGCTTAGGCTTGTCGCAGATTTTGCTGTCTAAGATATGACACATAGAAGGTCTAGATAAGGCCTGTCGCAGAATTTACTGTCAAAGACATGATAGAATGTTTAGCTTAGGACTGTCGCAGATTTTGCTGTCTAAGATATAATAGTTAGAAGGTTTAGCTTAGGTCTGTGGCAGCTTTTGCTAAGATATGACAGTTAGAAGGTCTAACTTAGGCCTGCAGCCTGGGATTTGAGAGATTAGGCAAGGATATTACACAGTGATATAAGACACTAGGCGTGTAGTGAAGCCTAAAACCATAGGTGAGCTCATAACATGCACACATTCGCTACATGCTCGCGAAAAATATTAGGTACTTTTGTTCTGCCCAGTGTCTATTACGCAGACAATCTTGGCACGTTCACACAGACATTACAGACACTCCCCGATCTATGATGTTTCAACTTACGATATTTCGACTTAGCGATGATATGAAAGCGATACACGTTCAGAAGAAACTGAACTTCCAAGTTGGAATTGTTCCCTATACAGAAACATGTAATGAAAAGAATCAACAAACCGTACAAGAAAAACTTGATATCTTCCTGAAAAACAACTGAACGATCAACAAGCCCAGTGTTTTCTACTAGCGACTCTTGTCTCACCAGAAGAGAGAGAAATTGACGAACTTGTCCCTGTGGCATCCCATCATCCAGCGGTTTAGTTTACTTCAATGTTTCAAACATTCTTCAGTTCCAGTGTACTTTCAACTGTGTACGTTAATGGTGAGTACTCATACAGTGTACTTTCAGCCCCGTGGGTTAATGGTGAGTACCCATACTGGTACTTTCAACTGTGTACGTTAATGGTGAGTACCTATACTGGTACTTTCAACTGTGTACGTTAATGGTGAGTACTCATACTGGTATTTTCAACTGTGTACGTTAATGGTGAGTACTCATATAGTGTACTTTCAGCCCCGTGGGTTAATGGTGAGTACCCATACTGGTACTTTCAGCCCCGTGGGTTAATGGTGAGTACACATACTGGTACTTTCAACTGTGTACGTTAATGGTGAGTAGCCATACTGATACTTTCAGCCCCGTGGGTTAATGGTGATTACCCATACTGGTACTTTCAACTGTGTACGTTACTGGTGAGTACTCATACTGGTACTTTCAGCTGGGTACGTTACTGGTGAGTACCCATACAGCCATCCTGTCTCTCACTTTCAGTACAGCATTCAATTAATTACATCAAATATTCAACATTTTATTATAACGAAAATTGTATGTTAGATGATTTTGCTCATCTGTAGGCTAATGTATGTGTTCTGAGCGAGTCTAAGGTAGGCTAATGTAAGTGTTCTGAGCGAGTTTAAGGTAGGCTAATGTAAGTGTTCTGAGCGAGTTTAAGGTAGGCTAATGTAAGTGTTCTGAGCGAGTTTAAGGTAGGCTAATGTAAGTGTTCTGAGCGAGTTTAAGGTAGGCTAATGTAAGTGTTCTGAGCTAGTTTAAGGTAGGCTAATGTAAGTGTTCTGAGCGAGTTTAAGGTAGGCTAATGTAAGTGTTCTGAGCGAGTTTAAGGTAGGCTAATGTAAGTGTTCTGAGCGAGTTTAAGGTAGGCTAATGTAAGTGTTCTGAGCGAGTTTAAGGTAGGCTAATGTAAGTGTTCTGAGCGAGTTTAAGGTAGGCTAATGTAAGTGTTCTGAGCGAGTTTAAGGTAGGCTAATGTAAGTGTTCTGAGCGAGTTTAAGGTAGGCTAATGTAAGTGTTCTGAGCGAGTTTAAGGTAGGCTAATGTAAGTGTTCTGAGCGAGTTTAAGGTAGGCTAATGTAAGTGTTCTGAGCGAGTTTAAGGTAGGCTAATGTAAGTGTTCTGAGCGAGTTTAAGGTAGGCTAATGTAAGTGTTCTGAGCGAGTTTAAGGTAGGCTAATGTAAGTGTTCTGAGCTAGTTTAAGGTAGGCTAATGTAAGTGTTCTGAGCGAGTTTAAGGTAGGCTAATGTAAGTGTTCTGAGCGAGTTTAAGGTAGGCTAATGTAAGTGTTCTGAGCGAGTTTAAGGTAGGCTAATGTAAGTGTTCTGAGCGAGTTTAAGGTAGGCTAATGTAAGTGTTCTGAGCGAGTTTAAGGTAGGCTAATGTAAGTGTTCTGAGCGAGTTTAAGGTAGGCTAATGTAAGTGTTCTGAGCGAGTTTAAGGTAGGCTAATGTAAGTGTTCTGAGCGAGTCTAAGGTAGGCTAATGGAAGTGTTCTGAGCGAGTCTAAGGTAAGCTAATGTAAGTGTTCTGAGCGAGTCTAAGGTAGGCTAATGGAAGTGTTCTGAGCGAGTCTAAGGTAGGCTAATGTAAGTGTTCTGAGCGAGTCTAAGGTAAGCTAATGTAAGTGTTCTGAGCGAGTCTAAGGTAGGCTAATGTAAGTGTTCTGAGCGAGTCTAAGGTAGGCTAGTGTTACCCTGTGTAACTCACAGGCAGGAAAACAAAATATACCACAGGATGCCTGAAATCAAAAAGAAGGTAAAATGTTAATGGGAAGAGAAGACATTGTGGACAGGTGGACAGAGTACATCGGTGAGCTATATGGAGGAGAAATACCAGAATTAACACCAGATTCTGAAAACTGTGATGGACCACCAATACTTGAAGATGAAATCATAGTTGCCATCAAACACATGAAAAAAGGAAAAGCGACTGGGCCTGATAATATAACAATAGAAGAAATAGAGGCACTAGAGGAGATAGGAATAAAAATAATAACCAAGTTACTGAATGACATTTACAACAGTGATTATATGCTCAGTGATTTGCTTAAATCCACGTTTATAGCACTACCAAAGAAACCAGGTACAAAGGAATGTGATGACCACCGGACTATCAGCATTTCATGTCACATAACGAAGCTACATCTGAGAATCATGAGAAGAACAAGGAAAAAGATAAAAATGGAAATAGCAGATGAACAGTTTGGATTTGTTGAAGGAAAGGGAACACACAATGCCATTTATGCTTTACTAACACTAACAGAAAGTGCTTTAGAAGTACAGAAAGATCTCTACTTATGTTTCATTGATTACACGAAGGCATTAGACATGATAAAACATAATGAAATTATTAAAATGCTTGAAGACATCAATATAGACGACAAAGACCTGAGGATTGTAAAACATCTATACTGGCAGCAAGAAGCAGCAATTCGAGTTGAAAATAGAGCTGGAAAATATCAACCTATAAAACAAGGGGTGCTACAAGGATGTGTACTATCTCCAGACCTTTTTTCTATGTACAGCGAGAACATTCTAAGAACGATCATCACAGAACCAGGCATAAAAACTGGAGGATACAATATTAACAACCTTCGGTAAGCTGACGACACATTACTGATAGCTGAGAACCGACAAGACCTGCAAAAGTGAACAGAAAGGTCTTATTTTGAACATCAAAAAGACAGAGACTATGGTTATATCTAAGAAACAGAATCCACCAAAACGCAGTATAAAATTAAACGGAACTATTCTAAAGCAGGTGTAGAAATTCATATACCTTGGAGCAGTAATAACTCATTCATTCATTCATTCATTTGCATGTCCCTTGCGGAACTTTGCCTCCCTAACAGCACCCCTGTAGGCCTCTCGATTGTGAGCAAGATGGCCTGCTGCCGATCCATCCATATGCAGATCATCAACGATGTCTTGCAGCCATCTTCGCCTTGGTCTTCCTTTCTTTCTTTTTCTCATTATGTACCCTTCCAAGACGGTTTTCTCTAGATTATCATGATGTTTAATGTGTCCAAAATATTTCAGTTTTCTCTCTTTAACCATCTTCACTAGCCAGCCTTCTTCAATATTAAGGTCTTGTAGTATGGATATATTTGTTCTTTTTTGTGTCCATGATATTTGAAGAACTCTTCTGTAGCATTTACATTCAAAGGCATTCATATGTTTCTCGGCTGTTTTGTTAAGTGTCCAGGTCTCACAGGCATATGTTGCGATAGGAAAGATGCATGCCCTTAAAAATCTTTTTGTAGTTCTGTCTGTTCCTCTCCACAGATTCTTTAGTTGTTTTACTTTCTGAAGAGTGATAGATGTCCTCTTTTTAATTTCCCTCATTGTATCTTCATTATTAGTTACCAGTGATCCAAGATATTCAAAATTCTCCACTTCTTCCAGTTTTTCCTCATTGATACATATATCAGCTGCCTTGTTTGTTTTGTCATTTGTCATCAGTTTAGTTTTCTTCGCATTAAGATAGAGGTTTTGCTCTTAAGTATTCTTACGGACTGACATAATTAGTTTTTCCAATCCTTTTTGTGTTGTGGACAGTAATACTGTGTCGTCAGCATATCTAATCTCTGGTATTTCATAACCTCCAATTGTTATGCCATCGTAATATTTTTTGTCTACATTTCTCTAACATGCCTCATTATTTTTTCAGTATAAAAGTTAAATAAGTATGGTGACTATATGCACCCCTGATGGACCCCTTGTTTTATGTCAAACCAAGCTGTTGTTTCACTATTTATTCTTACTGCTGCTTGTTGGTCTAGATATAATAACTTTAGATGGCAAATGCAGAACAGAAATTAGGAACAGAGTAGGCCAAGCAAAGATTTCATTTCAGAGAATGAGAAACATATTATGCAACACATCCTTATCAAAGAATGTTAGAAAACGAGTCCTAAAATGCTATATTGAACCTATCTGTTATATGGAAGTGAATCGTGGACAATAGGTAGGTCTGCACAAAAATCATTGGAAGCAGCAGATATGTGGTTTGTTAGAAGAATGCTGCGAATCGCCTGGACAGCAAAAATAACTAATGAAGAATGTATGAGAAGAGCTGGAGAGACAAAAAATCTTGTCAAAAAAGATAAGAGAGAGAGAGAGAGAGAGAGAGAGCGAGAGAGAGAGAGACAATGTACTTTCATAGGACATGCAATGAGAAGAGGGGGCATTGAAAATATTATAACAGCAGGAAAAATAGAAGGAAGAAGATCAAGAGGAAGACAAAGAGAAATGATAATGTACAGTCTAATGGGATGGTGTGAGAGGAGATCACCAACTGAGCTGATGGCCTGCATGAAGGATCGTGTACTCTGGAAAAGCATAATAGCCAACGCCAGTCGGCACGGCACTTGATGATGATGATGATAATGTAAGCGTTCTGAGCGTGTCTAAGTTAGGCTAATGTAAGTGTTCTGATCGAGTCTAAGGTGGCTAATGTAAGTGTTCTGAACGAGTCTAGGGTAGGCTAATGTAAGTATTCTCAGCGAGTCTAAAGTAGCCTAATGTAAGATTTCTGAGCGAGTCTAAGGTAGGCTAATGTAAATGTTCTGAACGAGTCTAAGGTAAGCTAATGTAAGTTTTCTGAGCGCTTTTAAGGTAGGTTAATATTAGTTTTCTGGGCCATTTAAGGTAGGTTAATATTAGTTTTCTGAGCGCTTTTAAGGTAGGTTAATATTAGTTTTCTGAGCGCTTTTAAGGTAGGTTAATATTAGTTTTCTGAGCGCTTTTAAGGTAGGTTAATATTAGTTTTCTGGGCTCATTTAAGGGAGGTTAACATTAGTTTTCTGGGCTCATTTAAGGTAGGTTAATATTAGTTTTCTGAGCGCTTTTAAGGTAGGTTAATATTAGTTTTCTGAGCGCTTTTAAGGTAGGTTAATATTAGTTTTCTGAGCGCGTTTAAGGTAGGTTAATATTAGTTTTCTGAGCGCGTTTAAGGTAGGTTAATATTAGTTTTCTGAGCGCGTTTAAGGTAGGTTAATATTAGTTTTCTGAGCGCGTTTAAGGTAGGTTAATATTAGTTTTCTGAGCGCGTTTAAGGTAGGTTAATATTAGTTTTCTGAGCGCGTTTAAGGTAGGTTAATATTAGTTTTCTGAGCGCGTTTAAGGTAGGTTAATATTAGTTTTCTGAGCGCGCGTGTTGCTAAGCCAGGCTTAACTTAATGATAATGGAGACCGGATGTATGCCAAATACATTTAGAAATATGTCGAACTACAGATCTGCAGCTCAGCAATCAAACAGTCATGTCATACAGGTGATATAAAGCCTCCACTGCAGAAAACCTGGTGAGAAAAACTTTTGCAGGAGACATGTCGTCAGTTCTCGAAGTTCCTAGCACAGCCCAAAACTTCACAACACCGCGACAAACAAACTACATCCGCCTCTGTCAAGCCTCCATTTCGTTCTGTTTCGTTAACACACGTCCCATCATGCCAGGCTTAAGCCACGTGCTGCCCTTTTCTCGGACCAAAACCCAGGAATTCAACTCAGAAAATATAAAATCATGGGCGTCTCCGTCAAAAACTATAATGAGGGTTATATCCGTTACACACATCTCTGTTGCACAGACATTTTCTAATCATCCACACAGACATTATTTTCTCACACCAGACATTATGGACTCACAAAGCTCTATAAATAGAAAATGAAAAGTTGGATGTACTTTCTTTTTGTTAACCTAATTTCTTAGGATAAGTTTCTTTTTTGCTAGAATGGGGAGGGGGGAGCTTGTAGGAAAACTTGCTTTTTATCACTTGTCATTTTATCCTAATCCTCAAATACTCTTTGCGCAATGACGCTCTTTTATGGTGCTTTCCCAGAGGATTTTGGATGTTCCAGAAAATCTAATTCTCCGCGTTTTGGCCATCGGTGTTTCTGTGGTGACTGCTTGTTACACTCTCTGGGGATGTGTTCAGGTCCACGAGAGTTTGCAGACCAGGAGGACTGGGTAGTTTGGTGCAGGCTAATGGCTGGGTAGTCTGCTGCTAGCTAATAGCTGGGAAGTTTGATGCAAGCAGGATGGCTGGTTAGTTTGCTGCGAGCAGAATGGCTGGTTAGTTTGCTGCAAGCAGGATGCCTGGTTAGTTTCCTGATAGCTAATGGTTGGGTAGTTTGCTGCTAGCTAATGGCTGGGTAGTTTGCTGCTAGCTAATAGCTGGGTAGTTTGTTGCTAGCTAATGGCTGCTAGCTAATGGCCGGGTAGTTTGCTGCTAGCTAATGGCTGCTAGCTAATGGCTGGGTAGTTTGCTGCTAGTAATGGCTGCTAGCTAATGGCTGGGTAGTTTGCTGCTAGCTAATAGCTGGGTAGTTTGCGGCAAGCAGGATGGCTGGGTAGTTTGCTGCAAGCACGATGGCTGGGTAGTTTGCTGCAAGCAGGATGGCTGGGTAGTTTGCTGCAAGCAGGATGGCTGGGTAGTTTGCTGCAAGCAGGATGGCTGGGTAGTTTGCTGCAAGCAGGATGGCTGGGTAGTTTGCTGCAAGCAGGATGGCTGGGTAGTTTGCTGCAAGCAGGATGGCTGGGTAGTTTGCTGCAAGCAGGATGGCTGGGTAGTTTGCTGCAAGCAGGATGGCTGGGTAGTTTGCTTTTGTGAAAGATGAAAACTGTTCATTGTGTCCTTAACTCTTTGACCTCACCTTACTGTCTGTAAACTGGTTTATTCCACTATCTATCTATCTATCTATCTATCTATCTATCTATCTATCTATCTATCTATCTATCTATCTATCTATCTATCTATCTATCTATCTATCTATCTATCTATCTATATCTTCTTCGCTCCTGCATTATTTAGAAAGCGCCCATGCTCCCCTATCATTAGATGTTCATTGTTTTCTTCAGTGCAAGCAAAACAAAGAAAACTATTCTTCTATCTTTTAAGCGAGCCCTGGACTTCATCTACGTCCCTTACTTAAGGGAGTCTGAACATTGTGGTAATATCATTTTTTTAACCTCATTCACAGACCACCGGATGTTTAGTATAGTGTGGTGCATCTCGCCCTACAGGGAAATATTCTGTCTTCAGAGGCAGTCTTTGCCTTTCTGACAAAGTATGTATTAGGTTCATCATACTTTGAGCTGGCTGGACTTAAGGATGCCACAGGCGGGTTCTTAGCAGTCCTCAATATGCGGAGACAGGCCACTATTGACTGAACTTCTTGCGACAAGACAGAACAGTTTTCTATATGTCTTTGTACAGCAGTGCTTGGCGGGGGTGTCCTCTGAAACTAGGCAAATCAGGTGTACCATGTGAAACTAGGCAAATCAGGTGTACCATGTGAAACTAGGCAAATCAGGTGTACCATGTGAAACTAGGCAAATCAGGTGTACCATGTGAAACTAGGCAAATCAGGTGTACCATGTGAAACTAGGCAAATCAGGCAGGTCTCCATAGCAGAAAAGTTGTTACAAGCCTAACTCCAGCTAATGCCTCAACCAGATTTGAACTGATCACACAGAAGAAGAAGAAGAAGAAGAAGAAGAAGAAGAAGAAGAAGAAGAAGAAGTAGAAGAAGAAGAAGAAAAAGATGAAGAAGAAGAATGTGAAGAAGAAGAAGAAGAAGAAGATGAGAAAGAAAAAGAAGTAGAACAAGAACAAGAAGAATGTTTATAACTCCAGAATGTTTATGGGACTGCCTATTTGAACGGCCAAGGCCCCACAGGTAAGGTATTACAAAACCTTTTGGGCCCTTTACCCTAGCCCACGTTTTGTATCCGGGCTTCCCCCACCCCCTCTTGGCCCTCTTTGACCCTCAGGCTCCAGTTCCCTCACCCCCCACCCCCCTTCCCCACTGAGCCTGTGAATGTTCTTTGAATGTGTGAATTGTGAATATTGAATATCACTGAACGCCTAATGCCCGTATGACTGCCTAAATCATGTGTGTTACTTGGTAATACCTGCGTCACTACTTAATACCTGGGTTTTGTGAGCACGAACATGCGTGTGAAACCTAACAGAAGCAGGTATACAGGTGTGAAACTTAACAGAGGCAGGTATACGGGTGTGAAACTTAACAGAAGCAGGTATACAGGTGTGAAACTTAACAGAAGCAGGTATACAGGTGTGAAACTTAACAGAAGCAGGTATACAGGTGTGAAACTTAACAGAAGCAGGTATACAGGTGTGAAACTTAACAGAGGCAGGTATACAAGTGTGATACTTAACAGAAGCAGGTATACAGGTGTGAAACTTAACAGAGCCAGGTATACAGGTGTGAAACTTAACAGAGGCAGGTATACGGGTGTGAAACTTAACAGAAGCAGGTATACAGGTGTGAAACTTAACAGAGGCAGGTATACAGGTGTGAAAAGCTTAACCAAAAAGAAGAAAACATGACGAAATTGTTTCTGATTGCTGTAACCTTTGGAAATATCAACAACACCCGGGCCCTAGACTTGCTATTGATCGGAGCAGCACTGGAAGTAGCTAGACTAAAAATCTGCTACAAATTAAAAACAAACAAGAGCTCATCTATAACAAGACATAAAAGAGAAACAATCGAGTTGTCTTGACGCGTCTCTCTGAACAGTCAAGTAAACATTCAGATCAATAACGGTTCTAGGAAACAGCTTTTTCTTGTACAGTTATGGCCATCCTCTACCCGACATGTTGTGTTACAGGTCAAGGGACGACTAAAGATGTTTATCAGGATGTCAGATACCTACAGGCATCATCTTCTGTTATGATGTTCTTAAGAAAGTTTCCGTGACCATTTCCATCGGCAAGCAGTTCCTGTCTGATTTAAATACGGTTCTCTTTCTGATCATCAGCCAAAAAATGCTGCAAGGATCTTGCCCAGACGTGACGCATCTGAAGTATTTTCGCTTACAAATCTGACGGCAAGATCCTACGCTGAAGCCCACTTCGTCAGCAACTTCTCGGACATTTAAAAGACGATTTCCACGAACCAGGGCACAAACTCTCTAGTCCTGGCCGTCGTCTGTTGATGTGGAAGGTCGTCCAGGCCTGGGATCTTCACTTGGCTCATACAGTCCTCCCCGTATGGTTGGTCAAGCATTTGCCATGTCTCTGTACAATTTTTACAAAGTTTGCAGCAGTTTCTCTCTCTCTCTCTCTCTCTCACACACACACACACACACACACGTTATTCTTCAAGCTCTTTCATTGTCACTGATCCGACAAGCAAGCTTCTGCGTAAGCTCACTTCAGCGGAAGTAGCTCGGCGACTAATGCTCGCAGCGGAAAGGGACTACTGGCAGTTTGTTGCCAAGATATGCCGCTAGGGGCGTTCAATGCGCACTCTGAGCAGGTTGGAGCTCTTTTTAAAAAAAAGGAAGCTTTTTTAACACACCTTGTATGTACATATACGTGCGTATGTTATCAGATACCATATTTAAGAATCATGGAGAGAATAAAGATATTTACTAAGATGCCAGATACCTACAGACATGGGCACTAAAAGACGATTATGATTTAAAATGACCAACGGAGGTACTAAATCAGTGATGTTTGCTTTCTTATCACATCATCAACTTGGTAATCATTCGTACTTCACCACGAACGGGGAGAGCAGTATTACTTGTGTCAATATTGGTTTTGCTGAAAGAGTGATGTCTGAAAACCTTGAAACTTTACTATATTTTCTATGTTTCTAACAAAACAGCTGAGAAACACATAAATGTCTTTGAGTGTAAATATTCTTCAAATATCATGGACACAGAAAAGAATAAATACATCTATACTACAAGAACTTAATATTGAAGAAGGCTGGCTAGTAAAGAGTATTAAACAGAGAAAACTTGAGATATTTTGAACATATTAAACGTCATGATAATCTAGAGAAGACCGTCTTGAAAGGATTCTTACATCTTATATCCTCCCATGCCGTTAAACGTCACATAGGGCTCACATGGTAGTTCGCCAAGTTTTCCTGTTTTCGGCGAGCTTTTCAACCTAATCACGGGATTTTATGCTTGCTAATTTGGCCTCTCTTAACAATGTCTTCTTCACGTGGTCGACCTCTTTCTCTTCGGCCTGTTGTGTTCCACTTGACGGCTTGTTTTGGGATTCTGATTATTTCTTTTCTCATCACGTGACCGACACATGTCCATCTTCTTTCTGATCACCCATGAGAAGGGTACATAATGGGAAAAAGAAAGAGAGGAAGACCAAGACGAAGATGGTTGCAAGACATTGTTTATGATCTGTGTATGGATGCATAAGCAGCAGGGCATCTTGCTTTCAACCGAGAGAACCACAGGAGAGCTGTTATGGAGGCCAAGTTCCGCAAAGGACATGCAAATGACTGACTTTCTATGTTAAATGGGGTCGAGCAGATTACCCCCACAAGATAGGCGAGACCTTAGCTAATTAGAAGGAGACTGGGTTAGTAGTGCAGTACATATTGGCCTGTATTCTAAAGCGAAGGTTGTTGGATGGACACCCTCAAAGTGTTCTCTAATCGGACACAGCTATGAAACCCAGTACCTGATATTTGTGTTAGGGAAACTGCTTCAGGAAATGGAATGAATCTGCCTGTATGGTGAAGCACAGCACAACAAGATTTATGCTCACAATAACAAGATCACAGTGGTTAAGTGGGGGGAGGGGGGGAACAAAGTAAAAAGGTGCGCTAGATCTGGTGCCTCTCAGAAGGACGTGGTTCAGATCCTATATGTTATTGGCAGACAAAACTGGTCGAAGTATAGATAAGTGTCAATAATCCAAATGCACGAAGTTTTTGGGTGACATTTAATCACGTGACATTTAATCACGACATTGATCACGGCATTTTAATCACACGCTTAATCGTGAGACACTTCATCGCTCGATGTTTGCTGTTACGCCATTTAATCACGCGACATTTAATCAGGCGACACTTAATCACCCACACTTACTCGGACGCGCACTAATCCTAACCTCTGACCCGGAAACTCGCCCCCGAGGTGACACGTGACTGTGATTTATTGTCACATGATTAAGTACTCGTACACCAGCACCTCGAACGAAGGGGGGCTGGATTGTCAAAATCATTTAAAAGCCGGGCATTTTTACAAAACAAAGCACAAACTATCAACACAAGACTAAACTGAAAGCAAAATCTGGGAGGGGAGAAGGGTGTAGGTGGGCGAACGCTTGTTCATAAGCGGGACACTTTTGTTTCTAAAACTTGCTGTTCGGACATTCCAAAAGAAAAAACAAGCATGCGAAGTCTTCTACAACAGCAACAACAACAACAACAGAACCGCGAGTTTCACCAAGCATGAAAGATGGACAACAAAATTAACCAATCAACGGTTACCAAACGATTTGCCTCGCAACCTTCATGGGATCATAAAGAACCCAGGGGAAAGGGGAAAGGACTTTGATCTCGCATGTTAATATAGAGCACCATACACGGAGAATTTCTATACGTTTTGTTCACGTATAAATTAATAATCTTCTTTCTGTTTGGCATTCATTTCCATTTTGGTTTCAAGCAAGTAAATGTGGTTATTTTCGAAACAGTAGTGGTAGCAACAAACGTTTTCTCTGCAGCAGCAGCAGCAGTAGTAGTAGTAGTAGTAGTAGTAGTAGCAGTAGTAGTAATAGTAGTAGTAGTAGTAGTAGTAGTAGTAGTAGTAGTAGTAGTGGTGGTGGTGGTAATAATAATAATAGTAGTAGTAGTAACAGTAGTAGTAGTAGTAATAATAATAATAATGATAATAATACTAGTAGTAGTTGTAGTGTGGTAGTAGTAGTAGTATAGTAGTAGTTGTAATAATAATAATAATAATACTAGTAGTAGTAGTAGTAGTAGCAGTAGTAGTAATAGTAATAGTAATAATAGCAACAGTAGTAGTAGTAGTAGTGGCAGCAGTAGTATAGTAGTAGTAGTAGCAGTAATAGTAGTAGTGGTGGTGGTGGTGGTAGTGGTGGTGTGGTTGTGGTGGTGGTATAGTGGTGGTGGTGGTGTTGTGGTGGTAGTAGAATGTACACAGGAAAGGTGAAGTGAAAGAACTACTTCAGTCACTAGAAAGATCGCAAACAAAACCCAACGTCAGGTATAACACAGAACAAGACAAGAGACATCTTCCCTCCACTGCTGGCTGGTCCTTGGCCTGTTATTGTTTGGTGAAGACACTGGTTTTGCATCTTGGTTAAAACTGCCATGTAGTCTCATATTTTAACTTCGTTAAACAGTCCGAGAAATGGAACAATTCGTTTCTCACTGGGTAAAGATGTTTTTGTCACTAAGATAAAGAAATGGATGCATTATCCAAGCTCCATATATCTCGGCCCTCTCTTTACAGTGTGATATAATCTCCAGCTATCCATGCCATGTCTTTACAGTGTGATATAAGCTCCTGTTATACACGCGTTGTCTTTACACCTTATGATATAAGTTCCACTTATACACGCCTTGTCTTTACACCTTATGATATAAGCTCCAGTTATACACGCCTTGTCTTTACACATTATGATATAAGCTCCAGTTATACACGCCTTGTCTTTACACCTTATGATATAAGCTCCAGTTATACACGCCTTGTCTTTACACCTTATGATATAAGCTCCAGTTATACACGCCTTGTCTTTACACCTTATGATATAAGCTCCAGTTATACACGCCTTGTCTTTACACCTTATGATATAAGCTCCAGTTATACACGCCTTGTCTTTACACCTTATGATATAAGCTCCAGTTATACACGCCTTGTCTTTACACCTTATGATATAAGCTCCAGTTATACACGCCTTGTCTTTACACCTTATGATATAAGCTCCAGTTATACACGCCTTGTCTTTACACCTTATGATATAAGCTCCAGTTATACACGCCTTGTCTTTACACCTTATGATATAAGCTCCAGTTATACACGCCTTGTCTTTACACCTTATGATATAAGCTCCAGTTATACACGCCTTGTCTTTACAATGTGATATACGCTCCAGTTATACACGCCTTGTCTTTACAATGTGATATACGCTCCAGTTATACACATTTTGTCTTTACAGTGTGATATATCCATCACTTCACAAACTGTCATATATTATTTGATGCGGTGTTGAAGTTGCTGCCCGATGTGACAAAATAACCACCTATTCTAGCAAACACCCTGTCCCACTTCTGCGTTGGTATCCCCATTAACAGGCCTGGCCTGTCTAATGGGACAGGAATCGCCATGGTCCCTATGGTGGTGGAGTCTGCTAAAGAAGCATTGCAAGCAACCCCCGCTGCTCTTTAGCTCCACTCAAAGACTGAAAAAATAGCCGAACCGAAGCTGACATGGTGTCGTGCCTTACTACCTTCACCGCATAGGCTGCAAAGAACATCAAGCTCTCAGTTTCAGGGAGACAGAAGAAGAAGAAGAAGAAGAAGAAGAATGTATGTGTGTATTTCCAGACAATTTCCAGTGAACAGAAAACATATATTACCAGCTGCGCTAGAACCAACTTTCACAGAGGGCGGCTGGCGGCTTCCTTAGAAGTAAATCCTGACAGCAAGCGAATATGAGCGGGTTCTCGGAGTCGGGGTTCAAACCCTAGTCCCAAAAGGGAGGGTTGGGAGTAGACAACCTGTACTGGCTGAGCGGTAATCTGTAGAGAATAATAAAGAGAGCAATTAGGTAATCATTTCTGTTACTGTGTGCATTAGTAGTAGTAGTAGTAGTAGTAGTAGTAGTAGTAGTAGTAGTAGTAGTAACAGTATTACTAGTACTAGTTGTAGCAATAGTACTACTAGTAGTAGTTGTAGCTGTAGTACTAATAGTAGCAGCAGCAGTAATAGTAATAATTATAATAGTAGTAGTAATGGTAATAGTAGTATTAGTAATACTAGTAGTAATAGTACTAGTAGTAGTAGTAGTAGTAATATTAGTAGTACAAATAGTAGTAGTAGTGGTAATAATAGCAGTAGTAGTAATAGTATTAGTAGTAATAGTAGTAGTAATAATAGTAGTAGTGGTAGTAATAGTAGTAGTAGTAATAGTATTAGTAGTAACAGTAGTAGTAATAATAGTAGTAGTGGTAGTAATAGTATTAGTAGTAACAGTAGTAGTAATAATAGTAGTAGTAGTGGTAATAGTAGTAGTAGTAACAGTAGTAGTAGTAATGGTGGTATTAGTAGTAGTAGTAGTAGAAATAGTAGTAGTAGTAGTAATAGAAGTAGTAGTAACAGTAGTAGTAATAGTAGTAGTAGTAAGAGTAATAGTAGAAATAGTAGTAACAGTAAATGTAGAAGTTGCAGTAGTAGTAGTAGTAGTAGTAGTAGTAGTAGTAGTAGTAGTAGTAGTAGTAGGAATAATAGTAGTGGTAATATTGGTGGTAGTAGTAGCAGTAATAGTGGTAGTAGCAGATACAATATTAATTGTGACACCAGTAATAGCACCTCAAGAACAACAGGTATAATGTTAACGAAATTAGCAAATGAACCAGGGATGTTATCTCAATAAGACTATCACAAGAATAACGGTTATTATGTTAACAATATTGCTAGAAGAACAATGGTTGTTATGTTTTAATAACATTGCCACAAGAAAAACACGTGTTAACAATATTGCCACAAGAACAACATTTTCTATGTTAGTAAGGCTATCATGAGAGCAGACGTTTTCATATTAACAAGACAAATACTACCATAACAACAGCTGTCATGTTTACTATCACAACAGGAGCAACAGAATATAAGAAAGGATAATATGATGTTTGATACTAAAATCATTATCTTACTACCTAATATCACAGGCACATATATGTCTTACTCTCTCTCTGAACCTTAAGTGCCCAGGGCACATGGGGCTTCCGCAAGGGTTTTCCACAAATGCCTGTCCTTCGCCTTTTTTTCTGCTCTTGCCCAGGTGAGCCCTCTATTGCTCAACATCCTTTCTGTTGTTCTTCTCCATGTCTCTTTTGGTCTACCCTTACTTCTGCTCCCCTGTGGTGTCCATCTTAGTGCTATTTTTGGTAGTGAGTTGTCAGTCATTCGGAGCACATGTCCCAACCATCGCCAGCGTCTTTCCTCAATAATTGTTGTCAGTGGTTTCATCTGCATTTCTGCTAATAAGATGTTATTTCTTATAGTCTTACTAAGACTTCAAAATTATTAGAAAGTGCAGATATTTGTAACTCCTTTTTTTACATAAAGGCTGTTGTGACGAGATATTTTGTGCTTTTTTATTCTGCGCTGAAATTATCATGGTTGGAAAGTACAAGACTACGTAATTGTATATTCTACATGGATAGAAAATGGAAGCTTATATTCTACATGTTAGAAAAGATGAAAAGAATATTTTATACAGTCAGAAATACATAACATTCAAAGCTAGACATTCAGAAAGATGGGACATTCATGCTATACAGCCAGAAAGATGTAACATTTATACTAGACAATTCAGAAAGATGTAACATTTATACTAGAGATTCAGAAAGATGTAACATTCATGCTAGACATTCAGAAAGATGCTAGACGGCCGGAAAGATGTAACACTTATGCTAGACATTCAGAAAGATGTAACATTTATAATAGAGATTCGGAAAGATGTAACATTCATGCTAGACATTCAGAAAGATGTAACATACATACTAGACATTCAGAAAGATGTAACATTCATACAAGACATTCAGAAAGATATAACATACATACTAGACAGTCTAAAAGATGTAACGAAATAACGAACGAACAAACTTTATTTTCAAAGGTTTAAGAATTGGGCACGCAGGCCCGTCCATCATTCTGCCCTTCATCATACAGCTTTCACTCAGTCACAGTCATTCAGCATTTATTAATGAGCATAATAATCATGAAGACACAGTTAAATGATTACATTAATAAATAATAAACTCATCTCATGCCCATACACTCTACACTCTGATTTATGCAACAACATGAAATAAACTTACATTCTTACATTCATTCAAAACTAACAAATTTATAGAAAAGCAGCAATTTTTTTAAAAATTACAACACTCGAGCATTTTAAAATACAACATCCTAGACAGTCAGAAGATGTTACATCCATGTAACATACATCCTGGACAGTCAGAAGATGTAACATACATCCTATACAGCCAGAAAGATATAACATACATCCTAGATCCTAGACAGTCAGAGGATGTTGTATGTGGCTGAATAATGAGTTCACAGCCATGTGGTTCCAAAGTCCCATATTCCTGAATGTAGCGGCCTAGCGCTCGAGAACAGCTACATTCAGGAATATGGGACTCTAGAACCATATGGTTTGAATACATTATTCAGCTACACCTAACATTCTCCTCTTCCACAATGATAATCCCTCCCCACTAAGTTCCACTCCCTTCTCACTTGTTACACATAGCTCAGAACCTCTTCACAACATCACAGTACAACCCCTCTACCCCAACTATAATCACATATTTCACCTTCTACCGGCTAGATTACCATTGTATCTCTCTCTCTCTCTCTCTCTCTCTCTCTCTCTCTCTCTCTCTCTCTCTCTCTCTCTCTACGATTTCCTCACCCACCACCCACGGTTACGACCTACCTATCACACATGCGCATTTCTGACACAGCGTCAGACAAGCCAAGCTTCTTACAAGTTACAGCTAAGTGCTCTAAATATTTTATTAGATTTTTTTAAAACATGGCATTCATGTGAATTGATATTTTATCTACTCTCTTTGTTTCTTTGTCCTGTGTGTTTTTTGTATGATTAAGGCTCACGCCGAAATGTCACAACTTTGTACTCGATAAGTAATAAATTTGTTCATACTTTTTTTTCTAGTTTATTCATTTTGGTATCACAGCTTTACTGCAGTGGCTCCGTGTATAGTTATATAATCAGACACTAATTATTGAGTGTCACACATTGACCAAAGGATAGTGTTATACATGAACCACAGGATAGTGTTACACACTGACCAAAGGATAGTGTTATACATGAACCACAGGATAGTGTCACACATTGACCAAAGGATAGTGTTATACATGAACCACAGGATAGTGTTACACACTGACCAAAGGATAGTGTTATACATGAACCACAGGATAGTGTTACACACTGACCAAAGGATAGTGTTATACATGAACCACAGGATAGTGTTACACACTGACCAAAGGATAGTGTTATACATGAACCACAGGATAGTGTTACACACTGACCAAAGGATAGTGTTATACATGAACCACAGGATAGTGTTACACACTGACCAAAGGATAGTGTTATACATTAACCACGGGATAGTGTTACTCATTAACCAAAGGATAGTGTTACACATTGACCACAGGATAGTGTTACACATTGACTACAGGACAGTGTTATACATTGACCACAGGATAGTGTTACAAGTATTTATGTGACATTTCTTGCAAGATTTCGTTTGCTCATGAAAATCAAATTTAAATCAACACTGCCCGTAACTCCCTTGAGAGTACAGGCCACAGATAAAGGCTCTCAAGACGTCCCTGCACTTGAAATTATTCTCTACTTCCTTCCTCGTGTATCCCTTGTCTCTGAGCACTTTCATAATGTCCCTTCCTTCTCTGTGTAGTTCTGGCCTTCGAATATTATAAATACTTACTATTAAAACTCATTTCTGTTCATTTCAAGTAAAGACATGTTATTACTGGTAATTACAAGTTATTTATTCCTTCACTGTGTGCCCATACGAGCGCAAATAAGCAAAGCATTGTTCAGATATTGGTGGAATATTATCAGTTCCATTTCTTTTTTAAAAAAATTATTGCTTCGAGATTTTTTATGTAAAAGATTACAATAGATCTATAAGCAGAAATCTGGGTCTATTCTCCCTTCTATTCAAAATCATGGAAAATGAAAACTACTGAGTGAATATAAAATATGAGCTGTATTTCCAGTCAAATTACTAGAATATATTTCTGCTTTTTGTTGTTGCTGTTGTTGCTGTTATTGCTGTTGTTATTGTTATTGTTGTTGTTAAACTGTGTATGCTTTTAGCCACAAAATTTCACGGACATGCCATGAGAAGTTAGAGAACTTGGTAATGAGTAGAAAATTGAAGAGAAAAGAAAGGAGAGGAAGGTCAGGAGAAAATGATCTCTGTGGACTTAATCAAGTAGCATTGAAAGAAAGAAAAGCATTTGAAATGATCTGAAATACTAAAGATATCATAAGAACTAAGGATGCCATAAGATCTAAATATGATATAAGAACTAAGGACGTCATAAGTTCTAAGGATGCCGTAAGATCTAAGGATGGTATAAGAATTAATGACGTCATAAGATCTAAGGATGGTATAAGAACTAAGGACGTCATAAGATCTAAGGATGCCATACAATCTAAGGACGTCATAAGATCTAAGGATGCCACAAGATCTAAGAATGGTATAAAGAACTAAGGACGTCATAAGATCTAAGGATGCCATAAGATTTAAGGATGGTACAAGATCTAAGGATGTCATAAGGATGGTATAAGATCTAAGGATGGTATAAGACCTAAGGATGTCATAAGATCTAAGGTTTGTAGAAGATCTAAGGATGGTATAATAGCTAAGGATGTCATAAGATCTAAGGATGGTATAAGATTTAAGGATGTCATAAGATCTAAGGATATCATAAGATCTAAGGATGTCATAAGATGGAGGAACGTGACAACGTTATGCAGGAAGACTCATCTTGTACCTGTTTCAGCATCACTGGTTTAACCTTTCCCTATGTGTAAAAAGAACTCTGTTTAAGCAAGCCAGTATTCATGTACAATTATTTGAGTCAAAATTTCTTTCATGTGACTCTCAGCAAAATCAAATTGTTTTTCAACGAAGAACAATCCACTCAGATTAGTTTATTGATTAAATTTGCTTCTAATAATCATAAGAAGCTAAGAATGTCACTGTTCTGCGAGCCGTACACTCGCTGAATGAGTCATCCAGGCTATGTTTTGAGACGTTTTCAGTTTTTCTGTCAGGAGAGCTTCTCTCTGAGAGGGACAGGGTTTGTGAAGAAGATTTATGGAAGACAAAAGGTGTCAACATTTATATTTAAAACTCAAACATGAAAATAAGTTATAACTACGTAATTATCTATAAAATAATATTTTTGTCCGTCTTGAAACTGGACAGAAAAGCAATAATGTCAAGATTTTAACGAGTCAGAATATATGGACACTCTGATCCACGCAGCCTTTTATGTTCTGCCGTGACTGCTTACCCAAGAAAAACTCCATTCTGGCGGATTTGTCGTGCTAAAGTTCTGACACGAACTGGGACCAAACATCAATATCTCGACCTTTTTCGGAGCTTAAGAAGCCTGTAAGCCCCTGCAGGGAGCCATGGGGCGGCGGTTTGGGCGGCACGAACATCGAAAATGCTGCCCACCTGTTCATGCAGAGAAAGAACACGAACATCTACTTGACTTCCAGGCCGACATCTTCTGTCTTGAGCGAGGCGTTCTGTCCAACATTTTCATCACACACACACACAAAACAAAAAAACTTGTTCAGTTAAGAGTCAGTTTATGACTTAAATATTTGTCACCAGATTGTGGAGTCTGCTGAGTGTTCAGTACATTCTCCTGTACTTCTCTTGTACTTCTTCTCTGAGCAGTTGCTGATTTCAGCAACCTTCCTAGCCAGTGAGGCTCACTGCCGCAGACGTCTCTATTCCTCTCTCTGTTCCTGGTCTTTTCTTCCTTGACAACTGTCGATCCCTAGAGCGCATATATCTTCTTCTAGGTTGTCTCGCCATCCTTGTCTAGGCCTACCTCTTGGTCTTTCCTTTTTCATCACTTCTGTACAGCCCGTCTTTGTCTGTCTATCATCTTCCGTCTTCTCTAAATACCCGAGCCATCTCAGTCTATTGTTTTTTCATAATGGTAGTTATAAGTGGAGACTGGAATAGTGTGTATTTCTTTGTATTTCTTTGTATTTCTTTGTATTTCTGATTTTCCATTTTTGTGACGTAGGATCTCTAATCGGTCCAAAACGTCTTCTCAAGATTCTGTTTTCAAATATCTCTAGCCGTGCTTCATCTTGCTTTGTAGTGCTCCATGTTTCTTATTCTTACAAGACAGCCTGGTCTAGTCTGTGTCCTGTATATATTTATTCTGTGGTCTAGTCTATGTCTTGTATATATTTAGTCTGTGGTCTAGTCTATGTCTTGTATATATTTAGTCTGTGGTCTAGTCTATGTCTTGTATATATTTAGTCTGTGGTCTAGTCTATGTCTTGTATATATTTAGTCTGTGGTCTAGTCTATGTCTTGTATATATTAGTCTGTGGTCTAGTCTATGTCTTGTATATATTTAGTCTGTGGTCTAGTCTACGTCTTGTATATATTTAGTCTGTGGTCTAGTCTATGTCTTGTATATATTTAGTCTGTGGTCTAGTCTACGTCTTGTATATATTTAGTCTGTGGTCTAGTCTATGTCTTGTATATATTTAGTCTGTGGTCTAGTCTACGTCTTGTATATATTTAGTCTGTGGTCTAGTCTATGTCTTGTATATATTTAGTCTGTGGTCTAGTCTACGTCTTGTATTATTTAGTCTGTGGTCTAGTCTATGTCTTGTATAATTTAGTCTGTGGTCTAGTCTACCTCTTGTATATATTTAGTCTGTGGTCTAGTCTATGTCTTGTATATATTTAGTCTGTGGTCTAGTCTATGTCTTGTATATATTTAGTCTGTGGTCTAGTCTATGTCTTGTATATATTTAGTCTGTGGTCTAGTCTGTGTCTTGTATATATTTAGTCTGTGGTCTAGTCTATGTCTTGTATATATTTAGTCTGTGGTCTAGTCTGTGTCTTGCATATATTTAGTCTGTGGTCTAGTCTGTGTCTTGTATATATTTAGTCTGTGGTCTAGTCTATGTCTTGTATATATTTAGTCTGTGGTCTAGTCTATGTCTTGTATATATTTAGTCTGTGGTCTAGTCTACGTCATGTATATATTTAGTCTGTGGTCTAGTCTACGTCTTGTATATATTTAGTCTGTGGTCTAGTCTACCTCTTGTATATATTTACTCTGTGGTCTAGTCTGTGTCTTGTATATATTTAGTCTGTGGTCTAGTCTATGTCTTGTATATTTAGTCTGTGGTCTAGTCTGTGTCTTGCATATATTTAGTCTGTGGTCTAGTCTGTGTCTTGTATATATTTAGTCTGTGGTCTAGTCTACGTCTTGTATATATTTAGTCTGTGGTCTAGTCTATGTCTTGTATATATTTAGTCTGTGGTCTAGTCTATGTCTTGTATATATTTAGTCTGTGGTCTAGTCTACGTCATGTATATTTAGTCTGTGGTCTAGTCTACGTCTTGTATATATTTAGTCTGTGGTCTAGTCTACCTCTTGTATATATTTACTCTGTGGTCTAGTCTGTGTCTTGTATATATTTAGTCTGTGGTCTAGTCTATGTCTTGTATATATTTAGTCTGTGGTCTAGTCTGTGTCTTGCATATATTTAGTCTGTGGTCTAGTCTGTGTCTTGTATATATTTAGTCTGTGGTCTAGTCTACGTCTTGTATATATTTAGTCTGTGGTCTAGTCTATGTCTTGTATATATTTAGTCTGTGGTCTAGTCTATGTCTTGTATATATTTAGTCTGTGGTCTAGTCTACGTCATGTATATATTTAGTCTGTGGTCTAGTCTACGTCTTGTATATATTTAGTCTGTGGTCTAGTCTGTGTCTTGCATATATTTAGTCTGTGGTTGTGGTCTAGTCTGTGTCTTGTATATATTTAGTCTGTGGTCTAGTCTGTGTCTTGTATATATGTAGTCTTGTGTTGTGGGACAAGATTTTCTTTTATTGCAACGAGTGTCTAAGGGCAAAATAAGTGTTGTTTCCTACTTGTATGCTAGCCCTAATTTCATCTCTTACACGGCTCAGGGTCTATTTATTTCTGTTTTTATTTGTTGTGTTTTTTTGTTTGTTTTTTTTTCGAAACGGGAAGAGGCGAAATATGTAATGGTTTGTCTTGTTAGTGCGCTAACATTGGTCATATCAGATTTATGGTTTAGAGATTTTGTGTTTTCGATTTGAACAAATGCAAAAAAAAAAAAAATCAATGGCCATTTCGACCCACACAATGAAGCATGAAATATGAAAGCAGGACACGTGAATCATCAGTGAAAGCAGGGGGCAGTGAAGCATGTTGATAAAGCGTCAACTAAATCTGATGAAAATGCACATCAAAATATCAATGGAAAATGTTTGATGTGAGCACAGACTGATAGTGATGTTGCCCTTTACTTGTGGGCCGGCTAGCGTAGTGGTTAGAGCACTCGTCTAGCAACCAAATGGTCGAGGGTTCGAATCCCCAGCTGAGCGGGATTTTTTTTTTCCGACCAATACGACCCTGAGGTCGACCCAGCCTCGTAAAATGTGTACCAGAGAAAATCTGGGAAGTAAAGGCAGCGAGGAAAGGAACTGGTCACCCTACCTCACACGCTGATGACCCAGCATAATGAGGTCTCTAACGCTTCACCCCCTACGGCATTTGAAATGCTATGGGACTATCTTTACTTTTTTTTACGAGAAGCCAGAGTGGCCAGGGTAACTATAAAGGGTGTACATTGGTTACTCTCAAGTTCTGTGGTAGGTAAACTTTGGGATTCAAGGGATGTTTCCCTCAAGTTCTGTGGTAGGTAAACTTTGGGATTCAAGAGATGTTTCCCTCAAGTTCTGTGGTAGGTAAACTTTGGGATTCAAGGGATGTTTCCCTAAAGTTCTGTGGTAGGTAAACTTTGAGATTCAAAGGATTTTGCCCTCAAGTTCCGTGGTAGGTAAACTTTGGGATTCAAGGGATGTTTCCCTGCAGCAATCATTGAGATCGTAGAAATTTACTTCAATCATTTATCACGGACAGAAAAAGGATATTTTAGTGGCTTTTTAACATTAGTGGAACTAAATTACAGCTTCTGTTCTATAAGTTTGCACATTCATCATTCTACATGTAAGTGAAGGAGAAGGGAGTGATTGGGGAGTGAGTTACGTCATTTTGGGTTCTTGGCGCCTGATAATTGTTGAGTTCTTGGCGCCTGATAATTGTTGAGTTCTTGGCGCCTGATAATTGGTGGGTTCTTGGCGCATGATAATTGGTGGGTTCTTGGCGCCTGATAATTGTTGAGATCTTGGCGCCTGATAATTGTTGGGTTCATGATGCCTGATTTCATTGGCTAGTAAAATAAGACTTGAAATTAACAAGGACAAAACAAAAATTATGAAACTTCTCATTGATCACGAAGGAAAAATATACGTAGAAGAAACAGCTGTTGGAGAAGTAAACCATGCTGCACATCTTGGCAGCTACATAGACCAGGATGGTGACACCAGAAAGGAAGTTAGAATTATAACTGCAAATTCCAGCATTGACCTTCAAAAATATTGAGAATATATGCCGCTAAAAATTATACGCATAAAAACCATGTTAAGATTATTCAATTCAAATGTGATATCCACTCTCATTTATGCATGTGAAAGCTGGAAAACAACTAAAGAAATAGATAAGAAATCAGACTCTTTTGAAAATAAATGCCTAAGGAAAATACTCGGCATCAAGTGGAACGAATTCAAGAACAACACAGAGATAAGACAGATGAGCAAACAACAACCAGTCTCATGGGTGATCAGAAAAAGATTTTCTTTTATTGCAACGAGTGTCTAAGGGCAAAATAAGTGTTGTTTCCTACTTGTATGCTAGCCCTAATTTCATCTCTTACACGGCTCAGGGTCTATTTATTTCTGTTTTTATTTGTTGTGTTTTTTTGTTTGTTTTTTTTTCGAAACGGGAAGAGGCGAAATATGTAATGGTTTGTCTTGTTAGTGCGCTAACATTGGTCATATCAGATTTATGGTTTAGAGATTTTGTGTTTTCGATTTGAACAAATGCAAAAAAAAAAAAAATCAATGGCCATTTCGACCCACACAATGAAGCATGAAATATGAAAGCAGGACACGTGAATCATCAGTGAAAGCAGGGGGCAGTGAAGCATGTTGATAAAGCGTCAACTAAATCTGATGAAAATGCACATCAAAATATCAATGGAAAATGTTTGATGTGAGCACAGACTGATAGTGATGTTGCCCTTTACTTGTGGGCCGGCTAGCGTAGTGGTTAGAGCACTCGTCTAGCAACCAAATGGTCGAGGGTTCGAATCCCCAGCTGAGCGGGATTTTTTTTTTCCGACCAATACGACCCTGAGGTCGACCCAGCCTCGTAAAATGTGTACCAGAGAAAATCTGGGAAGTAAAGGCAGCGAGGAAAGGAACTGGTCACCCTACCTCACACGCTGATGACCCAGCATAATGAGGTCTCTAACGCTTCACCCCCTACGGCATTTGAAATGCTATGGGACTATCTTTACTTTTTTTTACGAGAAGCCAGAGTGGCCAGGGTAACTATAAAGGGTGTACATTGGTTACTCTCAAGTTCTGTGGTAGGTAAACTTTGGGATTCAAGGGATGTTTCCCTCAAGTTCTGTGGTAGGTAAACTTTGGGATTCAAGAGATGTTTCCCTCAAGTTCTGTGGTAGGTAAACTTTGGGATTCAAGGGATGTTTCCCTAAAGTTCTGTGGTAGGTAAACTTTGAGATTCAAAGGATTTTGCCCTCAAGTTCCGTGGTAGGTAAACTTTGGGATTCAAGGGATGTTTCCCTGCAGCAATCATTGAGATCGTAGAAATTTACTTCAATCATTTATCACGGACAGAAAAAGGATATTTTAGTGGCTTTTTAACATTAGTGGAACTAAATTACAGCTTCTGTTCTATAAGTTTGCACATTCATCATTCTACATGTAAGTGAAGGAGAAGGGAGTGATTGGGGAGTGAGTTACGTCATTTTGGGTTCTTGGCGCCTGATAATTGTTGAGTTCTTGGCGCCTGATAATTGTTGAGTTCTTGGCGCCTGATAATTGGTGGGTTCTTGGCGCATGATAATTGGTGGGTTCTTGGCGCCTGATAATTGTTGAGATCTTGGCGCCTGATAATTGTTGGGTTCATGATGCCTGATTTCATTGGCTAGTAAAATAAGACTTGAAATTAACAAGGACAAAACAAAAATTATGAAACTTCTCATTGATCACGAAGGAAAAATATACGTAGAAGAAACAGCTGTTGGAGAAGTAAACCATGCTGCACATCTTGGCAGCTACATAGACCAGGATGGTGACACCAGAAAGGAAGTTAGAATTATAACTGCAAATTCCAGCATTGACCTTCAAAAATATTGAGAATATATGCCGCTAAAAATTATACGCATAAAAACCATGTTAAGATTATTCAATTCAAATGTGATATCCACTCTCATTTATGCATGTGAAAGCTGGAAAACAACTAAAGAAATAGATAAGAAATCAGACTCTTTTGAAAATAAATGCCTAAGGAAAATACTCGGCATCAAGTGGAACGAATTCAAGAACAACACAGAGATAAGACAGATGAGCAAACAACAACCAGTCTCATGGGTGATCAGAAAAAGAAGATGGACATATGTTGGTCACGTAATGAGAATAAACAGTCAGAGAATCCCAAAACAAGCTACCAAGTGGAACACCACAACAGGCCGAAGAAAAAGAGGTCAACCACGTGAAAATCTAAAGAGGACATTTTTAAGAGAGGACAGTTTAGCAGGCATAACATCCCTTGATGAGGTTGAAAAGCTCGCCGAGAACAGGAAAAATTGGCGAACTACCATGTAACGTTTACCCTATGTAACGTTTACCCTATGTAACGTTTAACCTATGTAACGTTTAACCTATGTAACGTTTAACGGTAAGGGAAGGATATAAGAATTATCAGGAGCCAAGAACCTAACAATTATCACGCGCCAAGAACCCAACATAACATAACTCACTCCCCTTCACTCCCCTCTCCCTCTCCGACACGGAGAAAGATGAATGTGTAAAGTAAAATAACAGAAGTGCTAATTATGTTCCATTCGTTTTAAAAAAAACCGCTAAAATATTTATCGTTTGCTCATTTTCCATGGAAATAAACGATGATTAGAACGAGGGCCCGGTGATAAATTATTCTATAAATGCTTCTTTATATGTCTTCTTTTTAATCTTGAGCTGATGTGTTATTTCTTGTTCTTTCAGCGAAGTTAACTCTTTGTGATTTATAACTTTTGCCTTTTACCAGAGTGCACTCTTTTCATCACCATTATCATCATCATCAACACTCCTATGTACTCCAAATGGAGCATAAGGCAACAACAAAGTTTCTCCAGCCAACCCGGTCTTTAGCAAGTCGGGATACATCAAACCATGTCTTTCCCTACTTCCTTTAGTTCTTCCTGTATTGGGCATCTCCATGTCCCCAATGGCCTGCCTCTCTTTCTTTTCCCTTGAGGTGTCCAAGTCGAGGCGGTACAAGGGGTGTCTTGTTCTTTCTATTCTTAGTTTGTGGCCCAGACGTTTCCATCTTCGTCTTTTGACCTCTTTAGTAATATTCTCAGTGTCAGCTCGTTTGATAATTTCCTCGTTTGTCATGTGTTCTTCCCGGTGCACACTTTAATATTCTTCTCCAGGCTGTTGTTTCTCTTAATACGATTATCAGAAGGAACTTCCATTGTTTGTTTTCTATTATTATCATTAGATCTGTACGGCCTAGTCCACGATATCTAATCATAGATCTTCCATTGTTTGTTTTCTGTTATTATCAGTAGATCTGTACGGCCTAGTCCACAATATCTAACCATAGATCTTCCATTGTTTGTTTTCTATTATTATCAGTAGATCTGTACGGCCTAGTCCACAACATCTAACCATAGATATTCCATTGTTTGTTTTCTGTTATTATCAGTAGATCTGTATGGCTTATTCCACGATATCTAACCATAGATCTTCATTGTTTTCTGTTATTATCAATAGATCTGTATGGCTTATTCCACGATATCTAACCATAGATCTTCCATTGTTTGTTTTCTGTTATTATCAATAGATCTGTATGGCTTATTCCACGATATCTAACCATAGATCTTCATTGTTTTCTGTTATTATCAATAGATCTGTATGGCTTATTCCACGATATCTAACCATCGATCTTCCATTGTTTGTTTTCTGTTATTATCAATAGATCTGTATGGCTTATTCCACGATATCTAACCATAGATCTTCATTGTTTTCTGTTATTATCAATAGATCTGTATGGCTTATTCCACGATATCTAACCATAGATCTTCATTGTTTTCTGTTATTATCAGTAGATCTGTATGCCCCAGTCCACGATATCTAACCATAGATCTTCCATTGTTTGTTTTCTGTTATTATCAATAGATCTGTATGGCTTATTCCACGATATCTAACCATAGACCTTCCAATGTTTTCTGTTATTGTCCACAGGTCTGTGTGGCCTAGTTCACGATATCTAACGAATAATAAATCAATCTTCGCATGGCCAACCAAATGAAGAACCAGTCTAGCCTAGAACCCGGTCAAGCAGGACAGAACTGGTCAAGGAAACTTTGCAATAACTTTTCCTCTGGCTAGATGGCACGGGGTAAAGGATTATTTTGATGATGATTATGGTGATGATGATGAGGATTAAATCTGGCTTTTTATTAATGTACATCTGCGTGATCTGGCCCTGATATTGATTTAGAGTGATAAAGCTTAGTTCTTGTCTTTCGCGCGTTGTATCTGTAGACAGTGTATCAAAATAGAATGATAACAAAGTTGAATACAAATCGAAGCTCTCCATGAAAGATTATGGGATTACTCGCCTAGCTGGACAGAGCTGGCTGTCATATGCTCTCTCTTCTGTTTGCACACTACTTTGTCTATACACTGAGGCGTCTTTTTTTTCTCTCTCTTGCTTTCCCTCTTCTTCTTGTGTTGTCCTTGATATTCTCGATTAGTTCACATTCTTTACTTTCTTCATACCACAAGATCAGTCCACTGAGATATTTTTCCCTTGGCCTTCCTCTCTTGTTTTTTCCCACTGAGATATTTTTCCATTGGCCTTCCTCTCTTGTTTTTTTTCCACTGAGATATTTTTCCCTTGGCCTTCCTCTCTTGTTTTTTTCCACTGAGATATTTTTCCCTTGGCCTTCCTCTCTTGTTTTTTTCCACTGAGATATTTTTCCCTTGGCCTTCTTCTCTTGTTTTTTTCCACTGAGATATTTTTCCCTTGGCCTTCTTCTCTTGTTTTTTTCCACTGAGATATTTTTCCCTTGGCCTTCTTCTCTTGTTTTTTTTTCCACTGAGATATTTTTCCCTTGGCCTTCCTCTCTTGTTTTTTTCCACTGAGATATTTTTTCCTTGGCCTTCTTCTCTTGTTTTTTTCCACTGAGATATTTTTCCATTGGCCTTCCTCTCTTGTTTTTCTTCCCATTCATTCATTCATTTGCATGTCCCTTGCGGAACTTTGCCTCCCAAACAGCACTCCTGTAGGCCTCTCGGTTGTGAGCAAGATGGCCTGCTGCTGTTGCATCCATTTCCAGATCGTCAACGATGTCTTGCAGCCATCTTCGTCTTGGTCTTGGTCTTCCTCTTTTTCTTTTTCCCATTATGTATCCTTCCAGTACGGTCTTCTCTAAATTATCATGACGTTTAATATGTCCAAAATATTTCAATTTTCTCTCTTTAATCCTCTTCACTAGCCAGCCTTCTTCAATATTAAGCTCTTGTAGTATAGATATATTTGTTCTTTTTTGTGTCCACGATATTTGGAGAACTCTTCTGTAGCATTTACATTCAAAGGCATTTATGTGTTTCTCAGCTGTTTTGTTAAGTGTCCAGGTCTCACAGGCATATGTTGCTATGGGAAAGATGCATGCCCTTAAAAATCTTATTTTTGTGGTTCTGTCTGCTCCTCTCCACAGATTCTTTATTTGTTTTACTTTCTGAAGAGCGATAGATATCCTCCTTTTAATTTCCCTCATTGTATCTCCATTATTAGTTAGTAGCGATCCAAGATATTCAAAACTCTCCACTTCTTCCAGTTTTTGCTCATTGATACATATTTCAGTTGCCTTGTTTATTTTGTCAGTTGTCATCAATTTAGTTTTCTTTGCATTAAGATAGAGGTTCTGCTCTTCTCTGTTCTTGCGGACTGACATAATTAGTTTTTCCATTCCTTTTTGTGTTGTGGACAGCAATACTGTGTCATCAGCATATCTAATCTCTGGTATTTCATAACCTCCAACTGTTATGGCATCGTAATATTCTTTGTCTACATCTTCTCTAACATTCCTCATTATATTTTCAGTATACAAGTTAAATAAGTATGGTGACAATATGCACCCCTGACGGACCCCTTGTTTTATGTCAAACCAACTTGTTGTTTCACCATTTATTCTTACTGCTGCTTGTTGGTCTAGATACAGCAGTGATGTTAATTGTATCAAATGTGTTGGAAATCCTATTTTTTCCATTATTTCCCAAAGTTTCTGGTGTTGTACACAATCAAATGCCTTTGAGTAGTCTATAAAGGATAAATATAGATTCACATTAAACTCTCTGCATTTCTCTATTATTAATCTTAGATTGAATATATGATCTCTTGATCTTTTTCTTAACACTGAGATATTTTTCCATTGGCCTTCCTCTCTTGTTTTTTCCCCCACTGGGGATAAATGTATTTATATTGAAAGCCTTGGATTCGCAAAAATCATCTCAAACTCAGCCCGCATATTCAATAATACGAGTACATCATTGTTGAATGAGCTTCATTCAGCTTTTTTTTTTTTTATTCTTAGCAATAATGCATGAACGAAAGTGAACTTTCATTCACGTCATCAATCATGTAAATGACCAGAAATTCGATCCTCCGTCTTCGCCCTGTTTATAAGCAGATAGGGAGCAACTGTGTCTACGTTGATAGAGAGCAACTGTGTCTACGTTTTCCTTTGTCTCAAGTGGTTTCTGTAATAAACATAAACTCTCGTCTAAACTGCAGGTCATGTTTCACACGCCTCAGACTGGAGAAACTTCAGAATAAATGTTTCAAATAATTTATTCTGATGACATGAAATATCTTCCACTATTTTTTTTACATTTTTTAAAAATTAAGATTAAATTATGAACAGAACAGGCCAAGCAAAGACTGCATTTCAGAGAATGAGAAACATATTATCCAACACATCGTTATCAATGAATGTTAGAAAACGAGTCCTAAAATGCTATATTGAACCTATCTTGTTATATGGAAGTGAATCATGGACAATAGGCAAGTCTGCACAAAAATCATTGGAAGCAGCAGAAGAATGTTGCGAATCCCCTGGACAGCAAAAATAACTAATGAAGAATGTATGAGAAGAACTGGAGAGACAAAAAAATATTGTCCAAAAAAAAAAAAAAAGAGAGAGACAATGTACTTTCATAGGACATGCAATGAGAAGAGGGGGCATTGAAAATATTATAACAACAGGAAAAATAGAAGGAAGAAGATCAAGAGGAAGACCAAGAGAAATGATACTGGACAGTCTGACGGGATGGTGTGAGAGGAGATCACCAACTGAGCTGATGGCCTGCATGAAGGATCGTGTGCTCTGGAGAAGCGTAATAGCCAACGCCAGTCGGAACGCACCTGATGATTATTATTATTATTATTATTATTATTATTATTAAGTTGGCAGGATGAACATGAAACAGTCAGCCTAAACCCAGGTTTGTTAGGCAGGGTTGTTAGGCAGGGTTGTTAGGTAGGGTTGCCTATATCTTTCTGTGGGTTGGTGTGAAACCCTGTCAGGAGCGAGCTCAGAAGGAGGCCGGTACTCCGTGTCAAAATGCCCTCGATGTTGTCCGATCTCTGAATAGCTTAAGTACCTGCAGCTGCCTGATTACGTCTGGTTAGATATCGTGACCTAATGAAGGCTGGCCAGTCGGCCTAGTCAGTTAGTTCACGGCTGTGGTGTGAAGAAGTAACAGACATAAGACTTGAAAGACAGTTACGAAATTTTTCTCGGCGTTAAGTTCAGTTTAGTTTTACTTCGGGTTAGCGTATAAAAGTAGGGGATTGCCTCTTATATTTTATGATGAATAACAGCCTCAGACATCCGGTGGGCCGAGCTGTTAATAAATTAGATAATTTTATAAGTTGATTGTGAGAGTTTTACCGGCTTTCATTCCTAAAATCTGGTGAACGGACGTGTAAAATACCTCCAATTGCCACTGAGTGAGTGAGTGAGTGAGTGAGTGAGTGAGTGAGTGAGTGAGTGAGTGAGTGACATATACAATAAATCACTTTAAATATACTGCAACCAAAATATTGTTGTGGGACTACATCGACCGCTGGTAACATTTCTTTAATCGTTGTTAGATTATAACTTTCTTCAGCTTTTCTCTTCTTCGTTATCTATGTGCTTTTTATGATAATGAAGATGATGATAACGGTGATAATGCTGATTAATGAAGTTAGTGAATATAATTAAGAGAGTGAAGATAATGATAATGATGAAATTGATGATGAAGATAATAATGAAGATGACCGTTTCGACATTCTGACCATGAAGGTGCAGGAACAAATTTGGTAACCAACGGTTCATCATCTGGTAACCAACAGTTCTTCATCTGGTAACCCACAGTTCATCATCTGGTAACCAACGGTTCATCATCTGGTAACCAACGGTTCATCATCTGGTAACCAACAGTTCTTCATCTGGTAACCAACAGTTCATCATCTGGTAACCAACATTTCATCATCTGGTAACCAAAAGTTCATCATCTGGCAACCAACGGTTCATCATCTGGTAACCAACATTTCATCATCTGGTAACCAACAGTTCATCATCTGGTAACCAACATTTCATCATCTGGTAACCAACATTTCATCATCTGGTAACCAACAGTTCATCATCTGATAACCAACATTTCATCATCTGGTAACCAACAGTTCATCTGTAAGTTGAAAAGAAGAAGGCTGACGGAACCTTGTGCCAAAGAAGATTAGTAACTCTGTGTGTGAACTTTTGAAGACGATAACTCAGCAGGGTTAGTACCATCATCTTGCCAATAACAGAACTGAGGAGAAGTTCATGGGCGTCTCTTGAAATGTTCAGACAAACCTGGCCAATAACAGAACTGAGGAGAAGTTCATGGGCGTCTCTTAAAATGTTCAGACAAACCTGGCCAATAACAGAACTGAGGAGAAGTTCATGGGCGTCTCTTAAAATGTTCAGACACACCTGGCCAATAACAGAACTGAGGAGAAGTTCATGGGCGTCTCTTAAAATGTTCAGATAAATCTGGCCAACAATAAAGCTGAGATTAAGTTCATGGGCGCCTCTTTAAATGTTCAGATAACAATAAAACTGAGGATAAGTTCATGGGCGTCTCTTTAAATGTTCAGATAAATCTGGCCGTCGATAAAACTGAGGAGAAGTTAATGGGCGTCTCTCGAAATGTTCAGACAAATCTGGCCAACAGTACATACTATGCTACAATTACTGGAAAGTAAAATGTAGTAAGGTTGTTTGAAGCACCAATCACTGGCATTTCGTACAGGGCATTTAAACAACTGTTACCTCATCTCTATCACGCTGAAACGAGACGGAAAGAATGCGGTGCGCATGTGACAAGAGATAATTGTCCTGTATTCCTGTATTTCTGCTCGTTAAATTGACTCATGCGCGTTTCAGGTTTGGTGGAGTTTATTGATCTTTTGTAACATTGTTACATTTTGTCTTGAGTCTAGGAAAGGGCTGGGGGATGGGGGGGGGGGTGGTGGTGGTTACGGGTGTAACATTGTTACATCGTATCCGGAATGAGACAAGAAAAGTTGAACGGTGTAACATAGCTACATATATTCTTGAAAGCTGGAAGAGATAGGTAGAACTATGTAACATTATTAAGATTTTATTAGGAGAGAGAGAGAGAGAGGAACAAAAGATGATGAAGAAGGAGGATTAAACTGTATAACGCAGTTGCAATTTGTTTAAAGAAAAGATAGGTGAACTGTGTAGCATTGTTACATTTTGTTTGGAGGAAAAGATTGGACTATATAGCATAGTTACATCTTGTTTGGAGGAAAAGATTGAACTATATAACATAGTTACATCTTGTTTGGAGAAATAAAAGAAAAGTTGAACTTTGTAACATTAGTTCATTTTGGTTGGAGAAAAAAGAAGAAAGTTAAACTGTGTAACATTGTTACAACTTGTTTGGAGAAAAAGAAGAAAGATTAAACTGTGTAACACTGTTACATTTTGGAGAGAATGGAGACAATGAGCTGTGTAAAAAAAGTTACATCTTGTCTTGACAGGTTTGCGGGGAGATTGAAAGGGAGATATGAGGTTTATTTATGCAGTCATCTCTTGACTGATATGGGGGAACAGAATGGCAGAAACAAAAGGAAGAGGTTCGTGAATGTAATATTTACTTCTCGCTTTGAAAAATGTAGTAAAAGAAAGGAAATAAATTAGGAAATAAGAAAAAAAAAATACATACAAAAACGGCATAACTCAATGAAGGGAAAAATAACACTTCATGGCTTATTTTTAAAAAAAAGTTCTGTTCATTAACGAGCGCCAATTGTACCGTTTGTTGTCCACACCTTCTTCGTATGAAACCATACGGGACGAATAAGTAGGAAAACAAGGAGAAATTTTATGACCACAACTAAAAAAGGACAAAACCGGATGGCCTATCTTGTGACTTGTATAATGCTCTGTTGGAAAATGTTTTACAAAACCGGAGTGGCCTATCTTGTGACTTGTATAGTGCTCTGTTGGAAAGTGTTTTACAAAACCGGAGTGGCCTATCTTGTGACTTGTATAGTGCTCTGTTGGAAAGTGTTTTACAAAACCATAGTGGCCTATCTTATGACTTGTATAGTGCTCTGTTGAAAAGTGTTTTACAAAACCGGAGTGACCTATCTTATGGCTTGTATAGTGCTCTGTTGGAAAGTGTTTTACAAAACCGGAGTGACCTATCTTGTGACTTGTATAGTGCTCTGTTGGAAAGTGTTTTACAAAACCGGAGTGACCTATCTTGTGACTTGTATAGTGCTCTGTTGGAAAGTGTTTTACAAAACCGGAGTGGCCTATCTTGTGACTTGTATAGTGCTCTGTTGGAAAGTGTTTTACAAAACCGGAGTGGCCTATCTTGTGACTTGTATAGTGCTCTGTTGGAAAGTGTTTTACAAAACCGGAGTGACCTATCTTGTGACTTGTATAGTGCTCTGTTGGAAAGTTTTCTGGTAAAGGTTTAAATGCATGTAGGAAGAGCTCAGAGCTTCCAGACTTGAAGCAAGGCCACGCTTACTTAAATTTAGAGCTCTAAGTATTTAAAGGATGATTTCTGCATGGAACAAGACTAAAACCTGGTATAAAATAATATTAGTAAAGGCATTTTTCTCTTTATAATAAAACATAGTAAATAAGTGACTGCTGTAATCTTCTATTTGACTTATATTACATTGCTTCTTATTGTGTGCTGCTGATTGTCTACTGTGCTGGCTACAATCACTGATGTACAGACAGAATGTGACGAAACATTCCCTGCAATGATATACACTTTACAAGACACGCAGAACGATCACATACTGGCACACTGGATATATCTATCAAGACTGCATTATCTTGGCACTCACATCAGATTTATTGCGTGAACGTGATGATGATGGTGAAGGCTGACGACGAAAATATATGGAAACGATTTCTCCGGAACATGCATACTCCAACACAAATAATTCCTGGCTGCCATCTAGCCAAGTTACTAGGATAGCGCCATAAGAATTTAAGCTGGCTAACAACTATCACATACTTAACACGACTACATTTCTCAACACAGACCGGACTACACTTATCTTTTCAATCAACAGTCAAAACCTTTCGCTCGCCTCTGAGATGAAACATTCGTCTCAGACCCAGAACACAAAACTTACTTTCCACGTGCGACGAATGACTTGAAAATCACGAACTCTGACAGAGAAAACAAGCATGGGCGTAACTCTAACATGATAATTTAGAGTTATATCAAGAGTTAGATGCCCTTGACCAAATGCTGTCATTTTAGTACGTAAACAGGAGTGGATCTTGGAGAGAAATGGCTAAAAGCAATTAGAGAAGGAGGTCCTGTCACAAGAAACCAATCATTTCACGTCCACGTCTTTTTAAGCTGAGAGATTTGATGAACATTTCACGTTCACGTCTTTCTAAGCTAAGAGATTTGATGAAAATTTAGATGAGTTTTAATCGATAATATCAAGAGTTTGTTGCCAGAATATCACCGGCCAGATTGGCTGTTGACCAGATTTTGGGGGGAAAAGATCAGCCATAACTGTCTAACCAAAAACATCGCGTCCTATTTGGCCAAAGAACATTGTGACAGATTTGCCAAGAAAAAGAAATGTGTCTTTCAGAAGTCAGCTCACGAGTGCATACAACTCGTTTTCTGCAATCGCCTGCTTGATGTACAGAGATATCACATTTTCAGAAACATCCTGGACCTATATTTGATCATTTTATCTGAGATTTTCTACAGAGAACCCACCCTGCTTATCACAACCTCATGGGATGAGAAAACGATGTAGTTGAGTTCTCTTTTTTCCACTCTGCACCACTTAAAGGTCTCTTAAATTGGACACAAAATTAACAGCTCCTACAAAAGTTTTATTCCACGTTTTTCAGATTCCGAATTTTAAACTAAAACGTAAGTCAGCTGTAGGCACTGCGTGATTTCGCTGTGGATAGATGGCGGATGTGTTTATTGTAAAGTTGTTTGTGTGGATTTGAGTTTTTTTTTTCAAGTAGGAAATGAATTTGAAACATCTGGAAGGTTTAAATTAAGCCTTCAACAGAAAATAAACTTGCCATACTTCAATGATGGGCAATTAATTTCAAGACAATTATTTAGGGAATCCGGGTTGAATCTCATTAATTTAAAAAAAAACAAAACAGAAACCTTTATTTCACAACCGCAAACAGCAATATTTCACATACAATCATAGGTTTCACAGCCAACCACATTTCACACAGATCATAAGTTTTATAGTCAGTCATATTTCACATACAGTCATAGGCTTCACAGTCAGTCGTATTTCATACATAATTATAGGTTTCACAATCAGTCATATTTCACTTACAATCATAGTTTTCACAGTCAGCCATATTTCACATACACTCCTATTTGGCCAAAGAACATTGTGACAGATTTGCCAAGAAAAAGAAATGTGTCTTTCAGAAGTCAGCTCACGAGTGCATACAACTCGTTTTCTGCAATCGCCTGCTTGATGTACAGAGATATCACATTTTCAGAAACATCCTGGACCTATATTTGATCATTTTATCTGAGATTTTCTACAGAGAACCCACCCTGCTTATCACAACCTCATGGGATGAGAAAACGATGTAGTTGAGTTCTCTTTTTTCCACTCTGCACCACTTAAAGGTCTCTTAAATTGGACACAAAATTAACAGCTCCTACAAAAGTTTTATTCCACGTTTTTCAGATTCCGAATTTTAAACTAAAACGTAAGTCAGCTGTAGGCACTGCGTGATTTCGCTGTGGATAGATGGCGGATGTGTTTATTGTAAAGTTGTTTGTGTGGATTTGAGTTTTTTTTTTCAAGTAGGAAATGAATTTGAAACATCTGGAAGGTTTAAATTAAGCCTTCAACAGAAAATAAACTTGCCATACTTCAATGATGGGCAATTAATTTCAAGACAATTATTTAGGGAATCCGGGTTGAATCTCATTAATTTAAAAAAAAACAAAACAGAAACCTTTATTTCACAACCGCAAACAGCAATATTTCACATACAATCATAGGTTTCACAGCCAACCACATTTCACACAGATCATAAGTTTTATAGTCAGTCATATTTCACATACAGTCATAGGCTTCACAGTCAGTCGTATTTCATACATAATTATAGGTTTCACAATCAGTCATATTTCACTTACAATCATAGTTTTCACAGTCAGCCATATTTCACATACACTCATAGTTGTCACAGTCGGCCATATTTCACGTAAAATCATACGTGTCACAGTCAGTCATGTTTCATACATAATCCTAGGTTTCACAGTCTGTCACGTTTCATATTGAATCATCATATTTCACATATAATCATACTTCATTTATAGTCATCATATTTCACATATTATCATATTTCACATATAATCATATGTTTCGCGGACAACCGTATTCAGGGGAAAAAAAACGATGTAACACATTTGTATTTCATACAGAGTCATGTTTCACATACAGCCATATGTTTCCAACAATGTCTTGTTTGATAATCAGTGTAGCAGAATTTGGCAGAAATTACCAGCTAATCTCAGCGAAGGGAGATAATTCAGAGGCAAGAGGGGTCAATGAAGAGTACATTTTCCTGTTTCTGTTTTGTTTTTTTTTCTTCAAAATGGTCTCTTCCTGTACGGGAATCCTATGTATCTCATCTTGTCAAGCCTTGTGGCTTCATCTCATTTTCCGTCAGTTTCAACATTCATTTTCCTCATTCAGTAAATGTAGTTTGATGTGTACTTTCTAGCTGGAGTTGTGTTTGAGTTGACTGAATTTCTCTGTCGTTAGTTCCTTTGTGAGATTGGAAGTCTAGTTGATGTTTTCATTTGTGACACTGGTGTTTACGTTGTAGTAGAGGCTAGTCTGGGTGTTTACGTTGTAGTAGAGGCTAGTCTGGGTGTTTACGTTGTAGTAGAGGCTAGTCTGGGTGTTTACGTTGTAGTAGAGGCTAGTCTGGGTGTTTACGTTGTAGTAGAAGCTAGTCTGGGTGTTTACGTTGTAGTAGAGGCTAGTCTGGGTGTTTACGTTGTAGTAGAGACTAGTCTGGATGTTTTTGTTGTAGTAGAGGCTAGTCTGGGTGTTTTTGTTGTAGTAGAGGCTAGTCTGGGTATTTTTGTTGTAGTAGAGACGAGTCTGGGTATTGTTGTTGTAGTAGAGACGAGTCTGGGTATTGTTGTTGTAGTAGGGGCTAGTCTGGGTGTTTTTATTGTAGTAGAGACGAGTCTGGGTATTGTTGTTGTAGTAGGGGCTAGTCTGGGTATTTTTGTTGTAGTAGAGACGAGTCTGGGTATTGTTGTTGTAGTAGAGGCTAGTCTGGGTATTTTTGTTGTAGTAGAGACGAGTCTGGGTATTGTTGTTGTAGTAGAGGCTAGTCTGGGTATTTTTGTTGTAGTAGAGACGAGTCTGGGTATTGTTGTTGTAGTAGGGGCTAGTCTAGGTATTTTTGTTGTAGTAGAGACGAGTCTGAGTATTGTTGTTGTAGTAGAGGAGAGTCTGAGTATTGTTGTTGTAGTAGAGGAGAGTCTGAGTATTGTTGTTGTAGTAGAGACGAGTCTGGGTGTTGTTGTTGTAGTAGGGGCTAGTCTAGGTATTTTTGTTGTAATAGAGACGAGTCTGAGTATTGTTGTTGTAGTAGAGGAGAGTCTGAGTATTGTTGTTGTAGTAGAGACGAGTCTGAGTATTGTTGTTGTAGTAGAGGAGAGTCTGAGTATTGTTGTTGTAGTAGAGGAGAGTCTGAGTATTGTTGTTGTAGTAGAGGAGAGTCTGAGTATTGTTGTTGTAGTAGAGACGAGTCTGAGTATTGTTGTTGTAGTAGAGGAGAGTCTTGGTATTGTTGTTGTAGTAGAGGAGAGTCTGAGTATTGTTGTTGTAGTAGAGGAGAGTCTGAGTATTGTTGTTGTAGTAGAGGAGAGTCTGAGTATTGTTGTTGTAGTAGAGACGAGTCTGGGTGTTGTTGTTGTAGTAGAGGAGAGTCTGAATATTGTTGTTGTAGTAGAGGAGAGTCTGAGTATTGTTGTTGTAGTAGAGGAGAGTCTGAGTATTGTTGTTGTAGTAGAGGAGAGTCTGAGTATTGTTGTTGTAGTAGAGGCGAGTCTCGGTATTGTTATTATGTCACTAAGGGAATACTACAGTGACAAGCTTGCCTACTGGTTTATAAGCAGTTGAATAACATCATAGAGGCACACTATCACAGTAGCCATATTTCACACACAGTCAGGTGTTTTATAGTAGGCCATGTTTCAGGCACAATCTTGTATTTCATACTCTGTTTCACACACACACACAGACACACACACACACACACACACACATGCTTATGTTTCAAACATGGTCTTGTATTCCACGTATAGTAATTTGTTTCGCTGTGTACTTACACTTCAAGCACATCTTTATATTTTACATACAGACAAACGGTAGCGGACTTATAAGAAAACAATGGCAGAATTCATTTGCTCTTTCCTGATTAGAAATAAATCTAAGATTTCCGGAAAAGTTTGGCCATTCATGCATGAGGTTGACAGCTTTATTCCCTAGGGTTTAAAAACCCATTCATTACTTCCAGCGACTGTGCTATTTTTAGCTGTATGAATAGTCTTATTACGAGGGTTGATTGATAAGTTCTCGGGATAAGGTACAAATACTTGAAACACACAGTTGATATTAGGCGCACTTTTAGATCAGGTTAATGTAAGATTAAACACCAAGTTTCAAGAAATTAACTGCAACAAATTTTTTTACAGGCTACTGAAGTGGTAAAGTGTGGCAGAAATTTAGAAAATGGATAAAATTTCTCATCGAGCAGTCATTCGCTACCTCTGCATCAATGGCTTATCATCGAAGGAGATCCATGAGGATATGGTAGATACTCTAGGGGAGAGTGCCCCTTCTTACATCACAGTGAAGAAATGGGCAGCTCAGTTCAAACATGGAAGGGAGAGTCTGGAAGATGATCCCCGTCCAGGATAACCAAGAACAGTAACCACCGATGAAACCACCGGCAGAATCCATGACATGATAATGGACGATTGACGACTAACTGAGCGGTACATTGCTACTGAGTTGGAGATCTCCAAAGTTTGTGTTCATGCCATTATTCACAATGATCTTCAAATAACAAAGTTCTCTGTTCGATGGAGCAGCTTCTTGGAGCTGATCACAAACGACAGCATCTCAACATGTCAAGAGACAATCTTGGCCATTTTCCTGCAGATCCTGAAAAGTTTCTTCAGCAATTTGTGACTATGGATGAGACTTGGGTTCATCATTTTCAACCACAAACCAAAGAACAGTCAAAGCAGTGGAAACATCATGGATCCCCACCTCCAAAGAAAGTAAGGGTGGTTCTGTCTGCAGGCAAAGTGATGGCTTCCATCTTTTGGGATTCAGAAGGTGTGCTATTAGTAGACTATCTTCAAAAGGGCAGAACGGTCACCAGGGCCTATTACGCTAATCTTGTGAAGCAACTGCGGGTCAAACTGAAGGAAAAGCGTTGAGGAAAATGGAGTCGTCTTTCATCAAGACAATGCTCCAGTTCACAAATCGGCGGTGACAATGCAATGGCTGCCATTCATGAACGCGGCTTCCAGCTTCTTGAGCATCCTCCTTATTCCCCAGATTTGGCCACTTCGGACTATTACCTGTTTACCAAACAAAAAAATAGGTCAGTTGACGCAAATTTGCTTCAGATGATGACGTCATTCATGCTGTAGACCACTTTCTATTAGCACAAGATGCTGACTTTTACAAAGAAGGGATCCGTATGCTCCAGGATCGCTGGACTAAGTGCATAGACTTGTGCACTTAAACTATGTTGAGAATAACAAACAAAAAAAGTTGTCCACAATTAATCCGTATTACCTTATGCCGAGAACTTATCAATCACCCCTCGTGGATCACTTCGCCTGTTTTATTTCGCGGCAGGAAACATTTAAAACATTTCAACAAATATTTTCCTTGGAGATAAGAGAGTTGGAGAATTAACATGTAATTAATTTTCAGAAATGAAGTGTGCGAGAATGGAAGAGCTGTTTGTATGTGAGTATAAAGTGGGTCGCGCACTCGTATATCTTGGGGAAGATGAGTATTTCGCACCTGGCCGGAGTTGTCCCAGTCACCAGCTGCAGAAATGATTAAGTGATTCCAACTGGGGCTTGGGAAGCAAAGGCTGCCAGACGTGATGCTGACCAGATCATCTTCTAGTGTGTCAGTGGTCAAGGGAAATATGGGCACTAACACCTTATGCCCAGGGTGCCTTCATGGCATGGCAGGATTAAGTTTTCTTTACTTACATGGCATGAAAGAATTAAGTATTCTTTACTTACATGGCATGAGAGGATTAAGTTTTCTTTACTTACATGGCATGAGAGGATTAAGTTTTCTTTACTTACATGGCATGAGAGGATTAAGTTTTCTTTACTTACACGGAATGAGAGGATTAAGTTTTCTTTACTTACATGACATGAGAGGATTAAGTTTTCTTTACTTACATGGCATGAGAGGATTAAGTTTTCTTTACTTACACGGAATGAGAGGATTAAATTTTCTTTACTTACATGGCATGAGAGGATTAAGTTTACTTTACTTACATGGCATGACAGGATTAAGTTTACTTTCATGGCATGAGAGGATTAAGTTTACTTTACTTACATGGCATGACAGGATTAAGTTTACTTTACTTACATGACATGACAGGATTAAGTTTACTTTACTTACATGGCATGAGAGGATTAAGTTTACTTTACTTACATGGCATGACAGGATTAAGTTTACTTTACTTACATGACATGACAGGATTAAGTTTACTTTACTTACATGGCATGAGAGGATTAAGTTTACTTTACTTACATGGCATGAGAGTATTAAGATTACTTTACATAAAACGTGTAGTTGCAAATGTCCTTCATTTGTTCCCCCTCCCCTCCCCCCCCCCAACCTCTCACCAACTCAATCTTCATATACAAAGTTTAACACACAAGGAAACACACACCTGCGAAAACAAAACATTCATAAATATGTCAATATATGTTCCGCTAGCTTGCTGGACACACATACACGCACGGTGACACGTCACAATGTGTACAAACAACGACTATCATCACATTTACGGAACTCAACATGAACACAACCACGTGACCTATCATCGCCTCACCAACAACACTTACCTCTTCTCTGTCCTCCCTCGCCAGAATAAATTTGAAAAAAAAAAATAAAACTTCAGCGAAATACTCCAAGTAGGAAATTCTCCAGAAAATATACAAAGAGGAAGTATCTTCACAAATTGAATCCACACAAATATCACTTATACTTTGCCCGTAACCACAAATCTGGTAGACAACGCCACTAATGGTCGCCTTTCACGATGTCTGCTTACTTTAAGTGAAGGTAAAATATAGAATTACTTTTCTCTAAAATCACGCCATTTAGAATTCAAATGCTTATACGTTCTCAATTCAGCAGGAGAATATATTTTCACACGAAGGTGAGTCGGGAAATGGCTGTAAATCAAGGGATGTAAACATTGAACAAACTATTGTGAAAGAATTGCAGGCAAGTCTGAAAGTCTTTTCATATCTTTTTCATTGGTTACATCCCTTGATTTGCAGTTAAATTTGTACACATTCTCGTAGACCTAAGTCATAATTCAACAAGCTAGTAATCTGATTCATCACTTCGTTCAGGAGCTTTCAAACAAAATCACTTCTGTCCCGTATATTGTCTGACATATCCCTGCCACTGCCAGTTTGAGGACTGCAACAGCTGATGCTGTCACCCAATATCTTCAAATATAGGCATCATGTCGGACAGGGAGTTGGTCGCGACGGCTTATTTTAATTCCTCGTGCTCGCTTAAAGCACACAGCTCCTCGGAGAATTCCAGAACAAAGAGAGATTATTGTTGAAGAGATTTCAGGACCAGAACAAAGAGAGATTGTTGTTGAAGAGATTTCAGGACCAGAACAAAGAGAGATTGTTGTTGAAGAGATTTCAGGACCAGAACAAAGAGAGATTGTTGTTGAAGAGATTTCAGGACCAGAACAAAGAGAGATTGTTGTTGAAGAGATTTCAGGACCAGAACAAAGAGAGATTGTTGTTGAAGAGATTTCAGGACCAGAACAAAGAGAGATTGTTGTTGAAGAGATTTCAGGACCAGAACAAAGAGAGATTGTCGTTGAAGAGATTTCAGGACCAGAACAAAGAGAGATTGTCGTTGAAGAGATTTCAGGACCAGAACAAAGAGAGATTGTCGTTGAAGAGATTTCAGAACCAGAACAAAGAGAGATTGTCGTTGAAGAGATTTCAGAACCAGAACAAAGAGAGATTGTCGTTGAAGAGATTTCAGGACCAGAACAAAGAGAGATTGTTGTTGAAGAGATTTCAGAACCAGAACAAAGAGAGATTGTTGTTGAAGAGATTTCAGAACCAGAACAAAGAGAGATTGTTGTTGAAGAGATTTCAGAACCAGAACAAAGAGAGATTGTTGTTGAAGAGATTTCAGAACCAGAACAAAGAGATTGTCGTTGAAGAGATTTCAGAACCAGAACAGCCTGTTTACACTGAAACTTATAACAGCGTAGTCAACTTCTGATTGGTACAATTAGGAGATCTACTCCACAAATGTTTCTGTTTTTCTTTTTAGTGTGGGAGGGGACAGCTGATACAGGTATGTGAGCAGCTGATACAGGTATGTGAGCAGCTGATACAGGTATGTGAGCAGCTAATACAGGTATGTGAGCAGCTGATACAGGTATGTGAGCAGCTGATACAGGTATGTGAGCAGCTGATACGGGTATGTGAGCAGCTGATACAGGTATGTGAGCAGCTGATACAGGTATGTGAGCAGCTGATACAGGTATGTGAGCAGCTGATACAGGTATGTGAGCAGCTGATACAGGTATGTGAGCAGCTAATACAGGTATGTGAGCAGCTGATACAGGTATGTGAGCAGCTGATACAGGTATGCCACGGGTGCACAGATGCTGGTTCAAAAGTTAGAAAGGGCTACAGCACGGATACAAATCTCGAGGTCTGTTAACCTCGTCATTTCTGTAAATCTCTTGTCTGACTCTCAAACAAGCACGGAAACAGGCACATAAATCATGTCACTGTGTCACTAATGCCAAGCCTAAACATTTAACCATCGTCGATCAAGAACACAAAACTGCCTCGTGAGATAATAACACCAGATGACATGGGATCCGAAACAAGGAGTTGAGAAACATTGGTGGAGCAAGACTTTCTACGGACTATATAGGAAAGAGCTAAGTTTATTAGCACAGTTAATGTGAAGAAACTGTAGTTTGACAGTAGGTTGAGACACACAACATCAAGTGATATGATACTCTAGAACAGTATACGAGGGCCGGTGTAAAAGTAGTTACAAATAAAGTGACGTAACCATTGAAAAATATAAAAAAAGATCTTTTGATTAACCCTCGAGTCATTTCATACATTTTTCTATTGTCACATCACTTGATCTTGATTTGCGGTTACTTTCTGACTCCTCCTAGCATAAATAAGACGAAATGGCAGATATTTTTAAGTGCATCACGGCAATTGTAAAAACGTGCGTTTCTTTACATCGTTTAATGCTTACAATATTCTAGAAATGCATTTCTATTAATCATTATAAAGAACAAACAATTGTTTTAATAAAAAGAACACATCCAGCAGAAAAATGATGGACCACCAGCCACCAAGAAATCTTTATATCTACCGTTAGAACTAACACATTTGCACAAAGAACATACCAGCAGAGAAATGATGGACCGTCAACCACTAAGAACTGTTTATGTCTACAGTTAGAACTAATAAATCAGCACAAAGAACATACCAGCAGAGAAATGATGGACTACCAATCACCAAGAACTCTTTATATCTACAGTTAGAACTAATAAATCAGCACAAAGAACATATCCAGCAGAGAAATAATGGACTACCAATCACCAAGAACTCTTTATATCTACAGTTAGAACTAATAAATCAGCACATAGAAAATCAACCAGCATCCAAGTTAAGAACACACGACGATGAATGTTGGTAGAAATAAGCTCTCTTTGACGTTGGTCAGCGCTAAAACAGAATGTTCTACATTTATACTGTTAGATCTACACACACGGGCATTTGCTGTCGGGTATCTGAACTCTTCTACGTTCTTTCATCGACATTTCTGTAGTTAAGACATCAGTCTTTCTACCCGCACACACCCTAAGAGGACTGTGTAATACTAAACGTAATATGTTACAAATCTTGAGTAGATTAACACAGTTAAATCAAGGAGTAAATCAATAATATTTTAACACACACAAAAAACGTTACTTTGGCAACCTCAAGAACTCGTGTAAGATTGGGTTTACAGCAAAAGTCGGTCGCAACCGGAAATGGGCACAAAAAAAGGAAAACGATTTTTGCGATAACAAGGCATGCAGCGCACGAGACAGCGAAACACTGCTAGGTACACAGCTGAAAGAGAGTGACAGAAGGGGGATGCATGGACCCTACATCAGCCTGGCTTTAGTTGGCGCGAGAGGCTGGGCCGGCCAGGGAACAAGTTGGGGTGACACTTCTGGTGCTGGAAGCCTCTCTCATCATTTAATCTACAGGAGACGCCGCCGCCACCACCACCGCCACCATCACCACCAACAGCATCACCACCAACAGCAGCAACAGCAGCCGCGGCTGGTACAGCTACGTGTGCCCGCGTAGACCAGCAGCTGTCAATACTGTGGCATAGACCAGTCCCTCGTCAATAATGCTAGCCGCGCTCCTGATAGAAGGATCACAAACTGATCACTGCTAAATCCAAGAATCAAAAATAGGGCCACCTGCATTCTCGAATCTCGGAGCAGTTCATTCATTCACTAGCACAGTTCACGCATTTCGGGTGTCGCTTTATTTACTCTTTTGTACACATGTAACACGTAACAACGGAAACAAAAGGGCAAAGATACACCAGGCAGGAGGACCAATCACGTGACCTGACCAACAGATGACCCACCTTCAAACAAGTCACAAGTATCACCCTTCCCCTCCATACCCTTCTTTTTATCACTTCTTTATCTGCTATATATCACACATGCTAGTTTCTTTTTATCACTTCTTTACTGTCTTATCTGCTATACATCACACATGCTAATTTCTTTTTATCACTTCTTTATCTGCTATATATCACACATGCTAGTTTCTTTTTATCACTTCTTTATCTGCTATATATCACACATGCTAGTTTCTTTTTTATCACTTCTTTACTGCTATATATCACACATGCTAGTTTCTTTTTATCACTTCTTTACTGCTATATATCACACATGCTAGTTTCTTTTTATCACTTCTTTACTGTCTTATCTGCTATATATCACACATGCTAGTTTCTTTTTATCACTTCTTTACTGTCTTATCTGCTATATATCACACATGCTAGTTTCTTTTTATCACTTCTTTACTGTCTTATCTGCTATATATCACACATGCTAGTTTCTTTTTATCACTTCTTTACTGTCTTATCTGCTATATATCACACATGCTAATTTCTTCTTATCACCTCTTTACTGTCTTATCTGCTATATATCACACATGCTAATTTCTTTTTATCACTTCTTTACTGTCTTATCTGCTATATATCACACATGCTAATTTCTTTTTACCTCTTCTTTACTGTCTTATCAGCTATATATCACACATGCTAATTTCTTTTTACCTCTTCTTTACTGTCTTATCTGCTATATATCACACATGCTAATTTCTTTTTACCTCTTCTTTACTGTCTTATCTGCTATATATCACACATGCTAATTTCTTTTTACCTCTTCTTTACTGTCTTATCTGCTATATATCACACATGCTAATTTCTTTTTACCCCTTCTTTACTGTCTTATCTGCTATATATCACTCATGCTAATTTATACACTTCTGTCCCTAATTCTTTGCCCTGTACGTTGCTGTACGAATAAGATGTAAGTCCAAACATGACAACTGTGTTCTTTTTTTTTAATGACTAATACTGTTTCTTATTTTTTTCTGTTTTAAGTTACTTTTGCTGTCACATTCTGTTTCAATGTTTAATTGTTTACTGTTACTTTCTGTTTTCAAATCTGGCTCTTCACTATCACTTTTTGTGTTAAAGTATAACTGCTATCAAACGGACGGACAAGCGGGCAGGCAGGTCGGAGAGGGGGAGAAGATAGATAGATAGATAGATAGATAGATAAATAGATAGATAGATAGATAGATAGATAGATAGATAGATAGATAGATAGATAGATAGATAGATAGATAGATAGATAGATAGATAGATAGATAGATAGATAGATATACCTTATGAAGCTGTAGGAAATAATATCACTACTATTAAGTGAAGATTAGATTAACTAATTATTGAATGATACTTAACACAAGTTGCTTACTTTACCTTACATTACTTTACTTTACCTTATTTTACTTTACCTTACTTTACCTTACCTCTCTTTACTTTAATTTACTTTACCTTACTTTACTTTACCTTACCATATTTTACTCTATCTTATTTTAACTTATGTTACTTTACATTACTTTACTTTACTTGACCTTACTCTAGTTCACTTTCCCTTACTTTACTTTACTGTAATTTACTTTACTTTACCTTACTTTACTTTAACTTACTTTACCTTACTTTATTTTACTTTACCTTACTTAATTTTCTTTATCTTAATTTACTTTACTTTTCCTTACTTTACTTTATCCTTCCTCTTGCACGTTGAAGTGTCGAGGGCAGATGCAGTTGGCGTATGTCAACCAGATGGGTGGCCTCAATGACGGTCATGCTATAAATTAGCGAGTGTTTCTGTAGCACCATCTATCCATCTCTTCCTCAGTGCTCCTCTTGATCTGCGTCCTGTAAGGACTAAAGCCTACTGTGTGAAACTGTGTTGTCATTACAGAAAGCTGCTCACACAAACATGGATTGGGTTTCTGTTCCGTGTGCTTTGCTACGAAAATCCTCACCCGCTGTTACAAATGATTTATTTTCTTTATGAAAGTTTAGGTCACGAAGCAGTCAACTAGTTCAGTTCCTAACAGAACCTTGACGCATGGGGTTTTTATATGAAACCCTGGTGCATGGGTTTTTATATGAAACCCTGGTGAATGATTTTCTTTTTTCATTTATTTTTTTTATTTCATTATTTTAAGATGTAAACCAGACCGTAACAAATTAATGGAAAAAGGCATATGTATAAAACTTATGAAGATTTCATTAATGAAAAAATTATTATCATTACTATTATTATTTCTCTTAAATTTCAGTTACTTGAATTACGCTAGTTTCCTCATATCACCTATTTTACGAAATATATTATTCACATATATGTATAAGTGTGTACAAATGTGAATATTCGGATATGTTTATTACATGGAGAACGGAGAAATAATCAACAGAATTACTACACATATATTGCGAACTTTAGTAATTTCCATTTGTTAGTGTTCTGATTTTTCTTTTTTCCAGTTACTAGTTTTTCTTTCTTCTACTTTCTAGTTTTTCTTTCTTCTACTTTCTAGTTTTTCTTTCTTCCACTTTCTAGTTTTTGTTTCTTCCACTTTCTGGTTTTTGTTTCTTCCACTTTCTGGTTTTTCTTTCTTCCAGTTACTAGTTTTTCTTTCTTCCACTTTCTAGTTTTTCTTTCTTCTATTTTCTAGTGTTTGTTTTTTCTACTTTCTAGTTTTCTTTTCTTCCACTTTCTGGTTTTTCTTTCTTCCACTTTCTAGTTTTTCTTTCTTCCACTTTCTAGTTTTTCTTTCTTCCACTTTCTGGTTTTTCTTTCTTCCACTTTCTAGTTTTTCTTTCTTCCACTTTCTGGTTTTTCTTTCTTCCACTTTCTAGTTTTTCTTTCTTACATTTTTAGTATTTGTTTTTTCTACTTTCTAGTTTTTCTTTCTTCCACTTTCTGGTTTTTCTTTCTTCCACTTTCTAGTTTTTCTTTCTTCCACTTTCTAGTTTTTCTTTCTTCCACTTTCTAGTTTTTCTTTCTTCCACTTTCTGGTTTTTCTTTCTTCCACTTTCTGGTTTTTCTTTCTTCCACATTCTAGTTTTTTTTTCTTCCACTTTCTGGTTTTCTTTCTACCACTTTCTAGTTTTTCTTTCTTCCACTTTCTAGTTTTTCTTTCTTCAGGTGTGCGCATGCGTATTTATAGGGGTATCTTATTATATATGATATTCTTTATATACGTTTGTAGAGGACTTCAGGTGTGCGCATGCGTGGCATGGGCGTACGAATTTGTGAATGTGACGGTGAGACGGTTTTAATGCTGAAGTAATTGTTTAATAAGTTGTTATTGTTATTGTTATTCATATTTTGGTACATTTTGCTTTAATCATTTCCTGTCTTTTGTTAATGTTGAAATAACAGCCGGATTGTTCAGAATTGGGACTAATTAAATATTCAGGACATTTTAAAAGTGATGAGAATTTAGAGAAGACCGTCTTGGAAGGGGACGGAATGGGAAGCAGAAAGAGAGGACGACCAAGGCGAAGACGGCTGCAAGACATCGTTGATGGTCTGCAAATGGATGCATCAGCAGCATGTCATCTTGCTCACAATCGAGATTCCTACAGGAGAGCTGTTAGGGAGGCAAAGTTCCCCAAAGGACGTGCAAATGACTGACTGATTTAGTGGTTTTAACAAACATTGATTTACCAAATATGTGAAGATATTACAGATTGTAAAGCATGAATCAAGAGGAGTAAATATGTGAAGATTTTATGAAGTGTACAATACGAGACGAGACAAATGGACATTTGGATATATATATATATATATATATATATATATATATATATATATATATATATATATATGGGTCTTCAAGTAAGTATGTTTACGGGGGTTGTTACTTAAGGGGCAACATTTCCACGGACATGACACACCATTGTGAACACTTTATCATGTACCTCTGACACCGGGAAAGAGATGGTAGTTAATTTGTGCCCGAAATATTCCGGCAGGTAGCAGTAACCACACAGCACCTTGGTTCTGCGCTGAAAGTAAGCGAAAGTGACGCAACTTCTGTTGGAGACCGATCTCCGATTATCGGCCATTTTCTGCATCAAACCTCTCTTCTCTCCGCTCTCTTTTCTTTCTTCTTCTTTTTACTTTCTTTCACGCTTGTTTGAGAGTTCCATTCTTTTCTGTTTAAAGGGCGAAATACAAGGAAAGATGACGTACGCTCGGCCGATGATAAAATAGGAATCTAATCGGCCGTTCAGGAAGTAATGTTTTTGGGTTCTAAAACTTCCTTATTTCAATTCCACAGAAATTACGTTCCTAAAAAACAATTCCAGTCCCTTCACTAGTTATAACCAGTGGGAAGATAATGAGAGAAGAACTTTTTTTTAAATTAAAATTATTACGATTGAGATTTTTCAGGCAAACTTCTGAAATTCGAGTAACGATTCTGTTGGAACAGAATCTTTTGTCTGTTGAAAATCTCCAGGAAAAGAAAAAAATGTCAGCAAACAGACTGATTTTCTCATGATTTTTTTTACACCCCCTGAAAACAGACTTTCTTCCTGAAACTGAAAGAGTTAAGAAAATTGAATCGACATCAACAATGAGCACAACCTGCCATGTTTAGACCTCGAGACTTTTTTGGGGGGTTTTGGAATTGCTGTATTGAAGTGAAGTTCATGACACAATGGCCAGATTCCTAACTTGTTCAAAATGTGAACAATTTTGTTTTGTTCATGAACAAATGCCGCCTGTAAATACGCTGATGCATACATTCTAACATAGATCTGTGACACAAACAAGTAGAGCATCATTCTGACAGGCAGACATAGGAAATTAAACAGCAGGTACACGATGATATTTTGTGGTGTTATTCGTTTCTTTCCATGTAATGTGAATCTTCACATGTTTCTGTTAATGGCATTAAGAAATTCTTCACTTGGAAAAGATTTAGTCTAGGTCAGCAACAACTGCTTCACATCTTCTCCTTCAGTAAGATCTAGGTAAATGTGTGAATTGGTCACAAAACACACCATTGACAGTCACAACACACACCAGTGACAGTCATAACACACACCATTGACAGTCACAACACACACCAGTGACAGTCATAACACACAACACTGACAGTCACAACACACACCAGTGACAGTCACAACACACACCAGTGACAATCATAACACACAACACTGACAGTCACAACACACACCAGTGACAGTCAAACACACAACACTGACAGTCACAACACACACCAGTGACAGTCACAACACACAACACTGACAGTCACACCACACACCAGTGACAGTCACAACACACACCAATGACAGTCACAACACACAACACTGACAGTCAAACACACAACACTGACAGACACACAGACAACAATGACAGTCAAACACACAACACTGGCCGTCAAACATACAACACTGACAGTCACAACACACAACACTGACAGTCACAACACACAACACTGACAGTCACAACACACAACACTGACAGACCCAACACACAACACTGACAGACACAACACACAACACTGACAGTCAAACACAAAACACTGACAGTCAAACACACAACACTGACAGATACAACACACAACACTGACAGTCAAACACACAACACTGACAGTCAAAACACACAACACTGACAGTCACAACACACAACACTGAAAGTCACAACACACGACACTGACAGTCAAACACACAACACTGACAGTCACAACGCAAACACTGACAGTCAAACACACAACACTGACAGTCACAACACACAACATTGACAATCAAACACACAACACTGACAGTCACAACACACAATACTGACTGTCACAACACACAACACTAACGATCAAAACACTCAACACTGACAGTCAAACACACAACATTGACAATCACAACACTGAGAATCACAACACTGACAGTCGCAAGACGCAACATTGACAGTCACAACACACAACAGTGACAGTCAAACACACAACACTGACAGTCAAATACACAGCACTGGCAGTCACAATACACAACACTGACCGTCACAATACACAACACTGACAGTCAAACACACAACACTGACAGTCACAATACACAACACTGACAGTCAAACACATAGCACTGACAGTCAAACACACAGCACTGACAGTCAAACACACAGCACTGACAGTCACAAAACACAACACTGACAGTCACAACACACAACACTGAGAATCACAACACACAGTTTAACCACAGATGCAAAGTTAAGGTTAAAACTGACTGTTAAAATAATGACCAGAAATGCTAACATACGCGTAAATATAAATATGATAGAAAAAAAAGATAATACAAGAAATTCAACATAGAAATTACAAACAGATATGAATCAGATTACGAGATATTAGTTCAAGATAAGAACATTAAAAGAACCATTCCACTGGGCTTAAAGGTATTAGTAGCAGAGACACAGAGACAAGACAAGAAAAAGTAGATGACAGATGAAATTCAGGCACTGATGGAGAAGATAAAGAAGAACAGAAACAAGCAAACAATGTATGAAGAGATGAACAAAGAAACAAGAAGGCGACGCAAGGAAGTGAAAGAAAAGTGGCTGTTAGAGGAATCTGATGAGACTGAGATAATGTTTTGTAAACTTAGCGGTTGCTTAAGCTACAGCCAAAGATGAAACTGGAGTGGGACATGACCAAATCCCAGATGTTTCCGCAAGTCCATGGCCTGATGTACTACCGTGCTGGTTGGCCAGGCTCTATCTCCTACAACCGAAAACCCAGGTTATAACTCCCCAGAATACCATATGCCAGTTGGCGTCGTATTACATATACCACAACATCCATTACACATAACCAAGTCAGCCATTACATACACGAACTTTTTATTACTCAAACTACATGGATGCTGGTAGTCATAGGTACATTACATAACACATAATATCCAACACATATCATAAAATATTAACATGCATGATATCAACATAAGGCAATAATCCTTAACTTACATAGCTAAAGAGCCATATAACTGGGCCTTGGCTATTCAGGCCTCCCCCCCCCCCCCCATCACAATACACATTATACATCTCCAAGTGTGCCACTGCACTTGTGAATACTGCAGCCAATGCAGCGAATCTACACCACTATCTCTCCACGAATTAATTCACGTACCTATGCACTTTATCAAGCAGCTACCGCTGCCCCGGTATTCTCCTCCTCTCCTACAGAAGTTCCACATGTACTAACATACTAATATCCACACAACTGTACTCTCTCCACCTCTCCACGAGTTCACCAGTGCTACCGCACCTGTTGCTGCCAGGATACGTATCTCATGATACATATTGAACACATAATACGTATCTCATGATACATATTGAACACATAATATCCACGTGAATTAACAGCATTATAGCATCAACACGTGCCATTTAATAGAACAATAATCATCATGAATCTCTCTCTCTCTCTCTCTCTCTCTCTCTGAATCTTAAGTGCTCAGGGCACATGGGGCTTCCGCAAGGGTTTTCCACAAATCCTGTCCTTCGCCTTTTTTTCTGCTCTTGCCCAGGTAAACCCTCTATTGCTCAACATCCTTTCTGTTGTTCTTCTCCATGTCTCTTTTGGTCTACCCTTACTTCTGTTCCCCTGTGGTGTCCATCTTAGTGGCATTTTTGGTAGTGAGTTGTCAGTCATTCGGAGCACATGTCCCAACCATCGCCTGCAAATCGATCACATACTAATAAACAACAAGTGGAAACGGTCACTACAAGATGTGCGAGCAAGGAAAGGAGCAGATGTAGGAAGTGATCACATCATGAATCACCGAGATATTTCTCCATATGATCGTGAATTCAACATGCACATCCTGCACGTTACACAGATATATCAACACACAATGTGATGACGGCTGGGGCGAAGTATTCCATATAAATCACAACGCAGACGAGATTTACTTGCCCCGTCATGTCCTCTGGCTCAGATCTCACTTTCTTCCGCTCTTTCCTCGATATATATATATATATATATATATATTATATATATATATAATATATATATATATATATATATATAATATATATATATATATATATATATGATCTGCTACCCCCGGATCACGTGAACGATGATGCTCCGCCCAAAGTCGTAAACCCAGAAACCTCACGTGATCGTTCAGTTTTATAGCGGCAAAGAATGTCATAAAAAGATAAAGAAATCTGTGGGAATACATCAAGCAAAACACAAAACAAGAGACTGTCAGAAAGCAAAAGAGAGTGAAGTTATTAACGACAATGAAGAAATCATTGAGAGGTGCTCTAAGGACGTAAGAGACCGTTATAATGACCAGGGAAATGAGCTGTTCAGCGTCAGCACAATAATGAAGGACCAGTACAGGAGATGGAAGTAAGAAATACAATCAAACAACTGCAGGCAAGGAAGACACCAGAACCTGATAACATCACAAGAGAAATGATCATGGCACTAGGACCTGATAACATCACAAGAAAAATGATCATGACATTAAAACCAGATAACATCACAAGAGAAATGATCATGACATTAGGACCAGATAACATCACAAGAGAAATAATCATGACACTACGACCAAATAACATCACAAGAGAAATGATCATGAAACTAGGACCTGATAACATTACAAGAGAAATGATCATGACACTAGGACCTGATAACATTAAAAGAGAAATAATCATGACACTAGGAGATATTGACTTTAAAAAGCAACAAGACTCCAAAATATGATCTATGACACAGAAAATGTGCAATCAGGTCTATGATATGGGACATATACTATAAGATCTTTGACACAGGACATGTACCATCAGATCCATGACACAGGACATATACCATCGGATCTATGACACAGAACATATACCATCAAATCTATGACACAGACATATACCATCAAATCTATGACACAGGACATATACCATCAGATCTATGACACATGACATATACTATCAGATCTATGACACAGGACATATACCATCAGATCTATGACACAGGACATACACTATCAGATCTATGACACAGGACATATTCCATCAGATTTATGACACAGGAGATGTACAATCAGATTTATTACACAGGACATGTATCATCAGATCTATTACACAGGACATATACCATCAGATCTATGACACATGTTATATAATATCAGATCTATGACACAGGACATATACCATCAGATCTATGACACAGAACATATACTATCAGATCTATGACATAGGAAATATGCCATCAGATCTATGACACAGGACATATACTATCACATCTATGACATATGACATATACCATCAGAACTATGATACAGGATATATACCATCAGATCTATGACACAGGACATATACCATCAGATCTATGACAAAGGACATATACTATCAGATCTATGACACAGGGCATATACTATCAGTTCTATTACACAGGACATATACCATCAGATCTATGACACAGGACACATACCATCAGATATATGACACAGGATATATGCCATCAGATCTATGACACAGGACATATACCATCAGATCTATGACACAGGACATATACCATCAGATCTATGACACATGACATACACCATCAGATCTACGACACAGGACATATATCATCAGATCTATGACACATGACATACACCATCAGATCTACGACACAGGACATATACCATCAGATCTATGACACATGTCATATACCATCAGATCTATGACACAGGACATATACCATCAGATCTATGACACAGGACATATACTATCAGATCTATGACACAGGAGATGTACAAACAGATTTATTACACAGGACATGTACCATCAGATCTACTACACAAGAAATATACCATCCGATCTATGACACATGTTATATAATATCAGATTTATGACACAGGACATATACTATCAGATCTATGACACAGGACATATACTATCAGGTCTATGACACAGGACATATGCCATCAGATCTATGACACAGGACATATACTATCACATCTATGACATATGACATATACCATCAGATCTATGATACAGGATATATACCATCAGATCTATGACACAGGACATATACCATCAGATCTATGACAAAGGACATATACTATCAGTTCTATGACACAGGACATATACCATCAGATCTATGACACAGGACACATACCATCAGATATATGACACAGGATATATGCCATCAGATCTATGACACAGGACATATACCATCAGATCTATGACACAGGACATATACCATCAGATCTATGACACAGGACATACATCATCAGATCTATGACACATGACATACACATCAGATCTATGACACATGACATATTCCATCAGATCTATGACATAGGACATATACCATCAGATCTATGACACAGGATATATACCAACAGATCTACAACATAGGACATATACCATCAGATCTATGACACATGTTATATACCATCAGATCTATGACACAGGACATATACCATCAGATCTATGCCAGAGGACATATACCATCATATCTATGACATAGGACATATACCAACAGATCTATGACACACATATACTATCAGATCTATGACACAGGATATATACCATCAGATCTATGACACAGGACATACACCATCAGATCTATGAGACAGGACATATACTATCCGATCTATGACACAGGACATATACTATAAGCTCTATTACACAGGACATATACCATCAGATCTATAACACAGGACACATACCATCACATCTATGACACATGTCATATACCACCAGATCTATGACACATGCCACATAGCATCAGATTTATGACGCAGGACATATACCTTCAGATCTATGACACAGAACATATACCATCAGATATATGACACATGTCATATACCTTCAGATCTATGACACAGGACATATACCATCAGATCTATTAAACATGTCATATATCATCAGATCTATGAGACATGATATATATCATCAGATCTATAACACATGTCATATACCATCACATCTATGACACAGGACATATACCATTACATCTATGACACATGTCATATACCATCAGATCTATAACACGGGACATATATCATCAGATTTATGACACATGTTATATACCATCAGATCTATGACACATGTCATATACCATCAGATCTATAACACGGGATGTATGCCATCAGATCTATGACACAGGACATATACCATCAGATCTATGACACATGTTATATAATATCAGATCTATGACACAGGACATATACCAACAGATCTATGACACAGGACATATACTATCAGATCTATGACACAGAACATATACTGTCAGATCTATGACACAGGACATATACCATCAGATCTATGACACAGAACATATACTATCAGATCTATGACATATGATATATACTATCAGATCTATGACAAAGGACATATACTATCAGATCTATGACACGGGACATATACTATCAGATCTATGATACAGAACATATACTGTCAGATCTATGACACAGAACATATACCATCAGATCTATGACACAGGACATATACTATCAGATCTATGACATATGATATATACTATCAGGTCTATGACACCTGACATATACTATCAGATCTATGACACGGCACATATACTATCAAATCTATGATACAGAACATATACTATCAGATCTATGACACAGGACATATACTTTCAGAACTATCACTCCGAACATATACCATCAGATCTATAACACATGTCATATACCATCAGATCTGTGACACAGGACATATACCATTACATCTATGACACATGTCATATACCATCAGATCTATAACACGGGACATATACCATCAGATCTATGACACATGTCATATACCATCAGATCTATGACACATGTCATATACCATCAGATCTATAACACGGGACATATACCATCAGATCTATAACACCCGACATATACTATCAGATCTATGACACAGGACATATACCATCAGATCTATGACACAGGACATATAATATTAGCTGTATAATACCGGACATATACTATCAGATCTATGACACAGGACATATACCATCAGATCTATGACACAGGACATATACCATCAGATCTATGGCACAAGACATTACCATCAGATCTATGACATAGAACATATACCATCAGATCTATGACACAGGACATATACCGTCAGATCTATGACACAGGATATATACCATCGGATCTATGACACAGGACATATACCATCAGATCTATGACACAGGACATATACTATCATATCTATGACACAGAACATATACTATCAGATCTATGACACAGGACATATACTTTCAGATCTGTGACACAGGATATATACTATCAGATCTATGACACAGGACATATACTATCAGATCTATGACACAGGACGTATAATATCAGATCTATGACACTGAACATATACTATCAGATCTATGACACAAGACATATACTATTAGATCTATGACACAGGACATATACTATCAGATCTATGACACAGGACGTATACTATCAGATCTATGACACTGAACATATACTATCAGATCTATGACACAAGACATGTACCATCAAATCTGTCCAAATCAATTTTCATTGCATTCCAAACAAAACTGAAACAACAGAATGTGAACAACATGGCACAATCAGTTTAATGAGCCACATCACAAAAATTCTGTTAATAACCGCTGACCTGAGAGTCGGAAATAAGATAAAAAGTGGAATCACAGGAGAACAAAATGATTTTCTTGAAGGAAAAATAAACAACGCGGTTTTATATTAAAAACTATAATAAAACAATCTCTAGAGGTAAACTAAGATTTATATTTGTGTTTTATGGATTACAAGAAAACGTTTGACAGATTTAAACATGAAGATATGATACGAATAGTAAAAGAACTTAGGATAAATAGTAAAGATATGAGAACTATTAAGAAAATGTTCTGAAAGCAAAGAACAACAATAAGAGTGAACAATGACATAGATGAGTATGATGATATAAAACGATTAGAATATACCAAAGTCCGGTAATGTCTTATACAGGAAAGGGCCGACACAGGTAGATCAGTTCATTTACCTTGTAACAACAATAACAGCTGATGGTAGGTGCAAAAAAATCGAAATAAAATCAGGAATAGGCAAGACAAAGACAGCTTTTTATGACATGAAGAGGGTAGAGGCAATATTGCTGTACGGTTCTGATACTTGGACCGTCACCAAAAAGATAACAAAGAAACTGGAAGCAACAGAGATGAGGTGTTGGAGAAAGATGCAAGAAATATGCTGGACAGGCAAGAAAAACAACCAAATAGGTTTCGGAGAAGATTCAGGACAACGAAAACTGGTTGGAATGATAAGTGGTTTTTTTCCTAAAATTTCCAGGACATGTCATGAGAAGACAAGAAGTTGTAGAACACGGAGATGTCATGAGAAGTAAGAAGTTAGAGAAATTGGAAATGTCATGAGAAGTAAGAAGTTAGAGAAATTGGAGATGTCATGAGAAGTAAGAAGTTAGAGAAATTGGAGATGTCATGGGAAGTAAGAAGTTAGAGAAATTGGAGATGTCATGAAAAGTAAGAAGTTAGAGAAATTGGAGATGTCATGAGAAGTAAGAAGTTAGAGAAATTGGAGATGTCATGAGAAGTAAGAAGTTAGAGAAACTGGAGATGTCATGAGAAGACAAGACGTTGGAGAACCTGGAGATGTCATGAGAAGACAGAAGTTAGAGAAATTGGAGATGTCATGAGAAGACGGAAGTTAGAGAACTTGGACATGTCATAGGAAGTAAGAAGTTAGAGAACCTGTACATGTTATGAGAAGATAGAAGTTAAAGAACCTGGACATGTTATGAGAAGACAGAAGTTAGAGAACCTGGAGATGTTATGAGAAGACAGAAGTTAGAAAAATTGGACGTGTTATGAGAAGACAGAAGTTAGAGAACCTGTACATGTTATGAGAAGACAGAAGTTAGAGAACCTAGACATGTCATGAGAAGACAGAAGTTGGAGAATCTGGACATGTCATGAGAAGGCAGAAGTTAGAGAACCTAGACATGTCATGAGAAGACAGAAGTTGGAGAACCTGGAGATGTCATGATAAGACAGAAGTTAGAGAAATTGGAAATGTCATGAGAATAAGAAGTTAGAGAAATTGGAGATGTCATGAGAAGTAAGAAGTTAGAGAAATTGGAGATGTCATGGGAAGTAAGAAGTTAGAGAAATTGGAGATGTCATGAAAAGTAAGAAGTTAGAGAAATTGGAGATGTCATGAGAAGTAAGAAGTTAGAGAAATTGGAGATGTCATGAGAAGTAAGAAGTTAGAGAAACTGGAGATGTCATGAGAAGACAAGACGTTGGAGAACCTGGAGATGTCATGAGAAGACAGAAGTTAGAGAAATTGGAGATGTCATGAGAAGACGGAAGTTAGAGAACTTGGACATGTCATAGGAAGTAAGAAGTTAGAGAACCTGTACATGTTATGAGAAGATAGAAGTTAAAGAACCTGGACATGTTATGAGAAGACAGAAGTTAGAGAACCTGGAGATGTTATGAGAAGACAGAAGTTAGAAAAATTGGACGTGTTATGAGAAGACAGAAGTTAGAGAACCTGTACATGTTATGAGAAGACAGAAGTTAGAGAACCTAGACATGTCATGAGAAGACAGAAGTTGGAGAATCTGGACATGTCATGAGAAGGCAGAAGTTAGAGAACCTAGACATGTCATGAGAAGACAGAAGTTGGAGAACCTGGAGATGTCATGATAAGACAGATGTTGGAGAACCTGGAGATGTCATGAGAAGACAGAAGTTGGAGAACCGGGAGATGTCATGAGAAGACAGATGTTGGAGAACCTGGAGATGTCATGAGAAGACAGAAGTTGGAGAACCGGGAGATGTCATGAGAAGACAAGAGGTTGGAGGACCTGGTGATGACTGGGAAATTCAAGAGGAAAGGGAAGAGAAGAAGGCCAAGACAGCTATATGTCAGTTGACTGACCACGTGGCAGGGAAAAACAAAAGCATTTGTATTAATTACGAATGTCAAAGACTGCACAAAATGGAGATTCATAATAATCAGTGCTATCCGGCATGGCATATAATAATAATAATAATAATAATAATAATAATAATAATAATGCCCAAATGTAATTCACATATGCTGATATCGAGTAATTTTTTTTAATAGTATACCCCTATCTTTATAATTTACTTCTTTCTTTATCGTATACTCCTTTCTTTCTCTTATACTCCTTTCTTTATAGTTTACCCCTTTCTTTATAATATACCCCTTTCTTTATAGTTTATCCCTTTCTTTATAATTTAACTTTTTCTTTATAGGAGACAGATAAAAAGGATGGCGACTGCAGTAAAACCGGTTTAAATAATAAAGTTAGATAGAGGTGTATGGTGTAGTTTTACAAGATGGCAGAGGGAGTGAGTAAGTGAGAACAAAAACAAATAGAAAGTATGAGATTGAGATGAGAATGTATAAATGACAAACATACAACATCCGATATTTCAGCGAGAGCCTTTTCGAGGATTACATACACAAACAAGACAAAAAACGTATAACAGAACGAAAAACTTATCTTAATGTGGCATCCTCCAAGAGTAGGAAACACAGAAATGCGTGTCCACTAGATGAGACACTGAGACCACGCGGGGCCACACAAAGGATAAACCGATGGAGCCAATCGTAAAGATGAGGTGGGGAGAGGGAGGGAAACAGATGAGGGAGGGGGAGGGAAATAGACCCATGATAGCCGCTAGAGGATAAGGTGTCGGGGGCGGGGGAAAAGCGGAGAGATGCTGAAAGAAGAACATAAACACTTGCAGGGAGAAAATGTGAAACTGGTGAATAAGACAAGACCCTATAAATACCAATATGTTGCCAGAGAAGAAGAGAACGTCGCGATAGGGTGAGGAGCTAAGAGAAAGAAACAAGAAAGTAGAGTATAAATAAAAAGAGGGGTGGAAAACTAAAGAAGTTACAGAAAGCTGAAGACATTGTTAATTCAACTGGGCGGAGACAGCCAGTCTGGAAAATAAGTCGCTGTTCTAGGACCTTCTGAGATCGTACATCAGCAGAACAAGAGCAGATCCCACTAACAGAAATGTCTTGTTGTCCCCTGTGGTTGCTAAGGCAAAAATGTTTAGCCACAGGTGTCCAGGCCCTCTTAGAAATATTAAAATGCTGGCGAAAACGATCTCCTAAGCGTAAACTGGTCTCCCCTATATACTTCATACCACAACGTTTGCACATAATAGCGTAAATAACATTGCGTGACATGCAGGTGAAACCCTCCTGAACTGATAACGTGGTCTTAGGGAAGGAGATCTGGCTAGCCTCGACAATAAACGGGCAAGAGTTGCATCTACGGCATCCGCAACGTCTGGTACCATAAAAAAATGTCTCTTTGTCTGGTCTACGGGACACGCATTTCCGTGTTTCCTACTTTTGGGGGATGCCACATTAAGATACGTTTTTCTTTTAGTTATATGTTTTTGTCTTGTTTGTGTATGTAATCCTCGAAAAAGGCTCACGCCGAAATATCAGATTTTGTATGTTTTTCATTTATACATTCACATCTCACTCTTATACTTTCTATTCATTTTCTTTTCTCACTTCTCTCTCTTCACTACTCACTCCCTCTGCCAACTTGTAAAACTGCACCGTACACCTCAATCTTCCTTTCTGTATAGTATACCCCTTTCTGCAAAGATTGAAAATAAAAAGAGGAGAGTATGTTAAGTGACTTTAATGTGTTAAATTTTTGGTGAAATGTTTATAACAATGTTTACTCTCACACACAACAACGTGCAGAGTTATCTGTACCATCATCTAAGCTGTGTACAATGTTACACGGCGTTAGTTTCAAACACATCGCAGCTTATTCAAGCGTTCAGACTATCACGTGACAGACATTATGTGCAACAACAGACTGAAGTAGCTCGGCCGTTTCCAGAGGATGAAAGAGAATAGACAATCAAAGATGACCTATACAGAAGTGATGAAAGGGGACAGAGCAAGAGGTAGACCTAGACAACGATGGCTAGACAACCTAGAAGAAGATATACTCGCTCTTGGAATCGACAAGAAAAAGATCAAGAAAAGAGAGAGGAATAGAGACGTGTCTTGTCTGCAGCTGTGAGAGCCTCGATGGTTCGGAAGGCTGCTGAAGTCAGCAACTGCTGAAAGAAGAACATAAACACTTGCAGGGAGAAAATGTGAAACTGGTGAATAAGACAAGACCCTATAAATACCAATATGTTGCCAGAGAAGAAGAGAACGTCGCGATAGGGTGAGGAGCTAAGAGAAAGAAACAAGAAAGTAGAGTATAAATAAAAAGAGGGGTGGAAAACTAAAGAAGTTACAGAAAGCTGAAGACATTGTTAATTCAACTGGGCGGAGACAGCCAGTCTGGAAAATAAGTCGCTGTTCTAGGACCTTCTGAGATCGTACATCAGCAGAACAAGAGCAGATCCCACTAACAGAAATGTCTTGTTGTCCCCTGTGGTTGCTAAGGCAAAAATGTTTAGCCACAGGTGTCCAGGCCCTCTTAGAAATATTAAAATGCTGGCGAAAACGATCTCCTAAGCGTAAACTGGTCTCCCCTATATACTTCATACCACAACGTTTGCACATAATAGCGTAAATAACATTGCGTGACATGCAGGTGAAACCCTCCTGAACTGATAACGTGGTCTTAGGGAAGGAGATCTGGCTAGCCTCGACAATAAACGGGCAAGAGTTGCATCTACGGCATCCGCAACGTCTGGTACCATAAAAAAATGTCTCTTTGTCTGGTCTACGGGACACGCATTTCCGTGTTTCCTACTTTTGGGGGATGCCACATTAAGATACGTTTTTCTTTTAGTTATATGTTTTTGTCTTGTTTGTGTATGTAATCCTCGAAAAAGGCTCACGCCGAAATATCAGATTTTGTATGTTTTTCATTTATACATTCACATCTCACTCTTATACTTTCTATTCATTTTCTTTTCTCACTTCTCTCTCTTCACTACTCACTCCCTCTGCCAACTTGTAAAACTGCACCGTACACCTCAATCTTCCTTTCTGTATAGTATACCCCTTTCTGCAAAGATTGAAAATAAAAAGAGGAGAGTATGTTAAGTGACTTTAATGTGTTAAATTTTTGGTGAAATGTTTATAACAATGTTTACTCTCACACACAACAACGTGCAGAGTTATCTGTACCATCATCTAAGCTGTGTACAATGTTACACGGCGTTAGTTTCAAACACATCGCAGCTTATTCAAGCGTTCAGACTATCACGTGACAGACATTATGTGCAACAACAGACTGAAGTAGCTCGGCCGTTTCCAGAGGATGAAAGAGAATAGACAATCAAAGATGACCTATACAGAAGTGATGAAAGGGGACAGAGCAAGAGGTAGACCTAGACAACGATGGCTAGACAACCTAGAAGAAGATATACTCGCTCTTGGAATCGACAAGAAAAAGATCAAGAAAAGAGAGAGGAATAGAGACGTGTCTTGTCTGCAGCTGTGAGAGCCTCGATGGTTCGGAAGGCTGCTGAAGTCAGCAACTGCTCAAAGAAGAACAAGATTAAGATGTCATTTGCTCCACAAGCAAGTATCACCGGTCAGCCAAACTCACTTGTACACACATACCTGTACACGCTAGCCTGTACAAACACCTGTACACTCACCTATACACATTCAAATGTACACACTCACCTGTACACACACCTGTAACACACATGTGTACATACACACCTGTACACACATCTGTAAACACACATTTGTACACACATCTATACACTCACCTGTACACACACACACACTTGTGCACACACCTATACACACTCACCTGTATGCACAGCTGTACACAGGCACCTATGCACACATCTGTACACAGTCACCTGTACACACTCATCTGTATACACACACACACACACCTGTTCACCAGGACACAGTTACATACAGAAACAAAACCAGCATACTTGGAAACATATAAACACATACAGATCAACGAGAGGACAAAACTCCTTGTCGACTGCATATGCTCCTTCAAATTCAAGTAAAATGAGAACTCGTAAACGCTACAAATCTCCGGAGATTTTCCAAAGAATCCAAAAATACTCGTAAATCTCTGGAGTACTGGCCACGTGACCCGTCAGATCAGTCGGACATCCGGTTTATTCTCATATGGGATTTCTGAAATAGTAGTGCCACTCCAAAATAATCATCACCCGAAACGCAGATAACGAAACAAAACATATAACCTTTGTGTTCAGTTCTTTGTCTGGTCTACGGGACACGCATTTCCGTGTTTCCTACTTTTGGGGGATGCCACATTAAGATACGTTTTTCTTTTAGTTATATGTTTTTGTCTTGTTTGTGTATGTAATCCTCGAAAAAGGCTCACGCCGAAATATCAGATTTTGTATGTTTTTCATTTATACATTCACATCTCACTCTTATACTTTCTATTCATTTTCTTTTCTCACTTCTCTCTCTTCACTACTCACTCCCTCTGCCAACTTGTAAAACTGCACCGTACACCTCAATCTTCCTTTCTGTATAGTATACCCCTTTCTGCAAAGATTGAAAATAAAAAGAGGAGAGTATGTTAAGTGACTTTAATGTGTTAAATTTTTGGTGAAATGTTTATAACAATGTTTACTCTCACACAACAACGTGCAGAGTTATCTGTACCATCATCTAAGCTGTGTACAATGTTACACGGCGTTAGTTTCAAACACATCGCAGCTTATTCAAGCGTTCAGACTATCACGTGACAGACATTATGTGCAACAACAGACTGAAGTAGCTCGGCCGTTTCCAGAGGATGAAAGAGAATAGACAATCAAAGATGACCTATACAGAAGTGATGAAAGGGGACAGAGCAAGAGGTAGACCTAGACAACGATGGCTAGACAACCTAGAAGAAGATATACTCGCTCTTGGAATCGACAAGAAAAAGATCAAGAAAAGAGAGAGGAATAGAGACGTGTCTTGTCTGCAGCTGTGAGAGCCTCGATGGTTCGGAAGGCTGCTGAAGTCAGCAACTGCTCAAAGAAGAACAAGATTAAGATGTCATTTGCTCCACAAGCAAGTATCACCGGTCAGCCAAACTCACTTGTACACACATACCTGTACACGCTAGCCTGTACAAACACCTGTACACTCACCTATACACATTCAAATGTACACACTCACCTGTACACACACCTGTAAACACACATGTGTACATACACACCTGTACACACATCTGTAAACACACATTTGTACACACATCTATACACTCACCTGTACACACACACACACTTGTGCACACACCTATACACACTCACCTGTATGCACAGCTGTACACAGGCACCTATGCACACATCTGTACACAGTCACCTGTACACACTCATCTGTATACACACACACACACACCTGTTCACCAGGACACAGTTACATACAGAAACAAAACCAGCATACTTGGAAACATATAAACACATACAGATCAACGAGAGGACAAAACTCCTTGTCGACTGCATATGCTCCTTCAAATTCAAGTAAAATGAGAACTCGTAAACGCTACAAATCTCCGGAGATTTTCCAAAGAATCCAAAAATACTCGTAAATCTCTGGAGTACTGGCCACGTGACCCGTCAGATCAGTCGGACATCCGGTTTATTCTCATATGGGATTTCTGAAATAGTAGTGCCACTCCAAAATAATCATCACCCGAAACGCAGATAACGAAACAAAACATATAACCTTTGTGTTCAGTTCTTTGTTTCGTTTACTGTGACTCTGTGAAAGTTGGATATTTTATGTTTCGCCTCCAGGTCGGAGATTTTGTAATCGTTTTTATTTTGTTTTATTTTGTTTTGTTTTTGTTTCTTTGTTTTGTTTTTTAATAACTGGGTATTGGATCTTACAATTCGCCACACATCCACCCACCTATCTATCTATCTATCTATCTATCTATCTATCTATCTATCTATCTATCTATCTATCTATCTATCTATCTATCCATCAATCCATTAATCCATCTCTTAATCCATCCACCAATCCTTCCATCCATCTATCCATCCATCCATCCATTAATCCATCTCTTAAACCATCCATTAATCCATCTCTTAATCCATCCATTCATCCAACCACACGTCTTACTGACGATGATAGTGATAATGATGAATATGGGTAGTTAATCAAAAAAAGCGACAGCAAGAAGAGCGATGACGAATATGTTGATGATTGTGATGACAGGAACGATGATAATAACAAAGAGGAGACGAAATGATGATTAGAGCAGTGATGGTGATAATTTTATTTGTGGTAATCACAATGATTGTTATGATGTGGTGGTAGTGATGGTAGTAGTAATAGTGACAATGAGTGATTCCTACAATCTAGTATTACATTATAAAACTTCACACACTTGTAGTGTTTAACATAATCCAGACTTTCTACACAGATAAGACACTTTACATCACTCGGACTACCACGTGCCCCTTTACATCACTCGGACTACCACGTGCCCCTTTACATCCCCCAGACTACCACGAGCCTCTTTACATTCCCCAGACTACCACTTGCCCCTTTACATCCCCCAAGACTACCACGTGCCTCTTTACATCCCCCAGACTACCACGTGCCCCTTTACATCCCCCAGACTACCACGTGCCCCTTTACATCCCCCAGACTACCACGTGCCCATTTACATCATCCAGACTACCACGTGCCCCTTTACATCCCCCAGACTATCACGTGTCCTTTTACATCCCCCAGACTACCACGTGCTTCTTTACATCCTCCAGACTACCACGTGCCCCTTTATATCCCCAAGACTACCACGTGCCCCTTTACATCCCCCAGACTACCACGTGCCCCTTTACATCCCCAAGACTACCACGTGCCTCTTTACATCCCCAAAACTACCACGTGCCCATTTACATCCCCCAAGACTATCACGTGCCTCTTTATATCACCCAAGACTATCACGTGCCTCTTTACATCACCCAAGACTATCACGTGCCTCTTTACATCACCCAAGACTATCACGTGCCTCTTTACATCATCCAAGACTACCACGTGCCTCTTTACATCACCCAAGGCTATCACGTGCCTCTTTACATCACCCAAGACTACCACGTGCCTCTTTACATCATCCAAGACTATCACGTGCCTCTCTACATCACCCAAGACTATCACGTGCCTCTTTACATCACCCAAGACTATCACGTGCCTCTTTAAATCACCCAGACTACCACGTGCCCCTTTACATCCCCCAAGACTATCACATGCCCCTTTACATCCCCCAAGACTATCACATGCCCCTTTACATCACCCAAGACTATCACGTGCCTCTTTACATCACCCTTTGCACGTGTGTCAGGATAAAACGAAAGAAAATTTTCCAGAAAAAGAAAACGCTTAATTGAGTCTGTTATCAGCACGGCTGTAGACATGTGTCTGTTATCAACACTGCTGTAGACATGTGTCTGTTACCAATATGGCTGTAGACATGTGTCTGTTACCACCATAGCTGTATACATGTGTCGGTTATCAGTATGGCTGTAGACAGGTGTCTGTTACCAATATGGCTGTAGACATGTGTCTATTAACACCATAGCTGTATACATGTGTCGGTTATCAGTATGGCTGTAGACATGTGTCTGTTACCAATACGGCTGTAGACATGTGTCTGTTACCAACACGGCTGTAGACATGTATCTTTTACCTACACGGCTGTAGACATGTGTCATTTACCTACACGGCTGTAGACATGTGTCTGTTACCTACACGGCTGTAGACATGTGTCTTTTACCTACACGGCTGTAGACGTGTGTCTGTTACCTACACGGCTGTAGACATGTGTCTGCTACCTACACGGCTGTAGACATGTGTCTGTTACCAACACGGCTGTAGACATGTGTCTGTTACCAACACGGTTGTATACATGTGTCTGTCACCAATATGGTTGTAGACATGTGTCTGTTACCAACACGGCTGTAGACATGTGTCTGTCACCAACACGGCTGTAGACATGTGTCTGTCACCAACATGACTGTAGACATGTGTCTGTTACCAACACGGCTGTAAACATGTGTCTGTCACCAACACGGCTGTAGACATGTGTCTGTCACCAACACGCCTGTAGACATGTGTCTGTTACCAACATGACTGTAGACATGTGTCTGTTATCAACACGGCTGTATACATGTGAAGACCGACTACATTCAGAGCATGGAGACACTCATGGAGTTACGAGACAGATGGACAACATATATTTATAGTCTACATGGAGTTATGAGACAGATGGACAACATATACAAGTGCATTTGTAGCATACATGTAGTTATAAGACAGATGGGCTACATATATTTGTAGCATATATGGAGTTATGAGACAGATGGGCCACATGTATTTGTAGCATATGTATAGTTATGAGACAGGTGGACTATATATTTGTAGCATATGTGGAGTTATGAGACAGATGGACTACATATATTTGTAGCATACATGGAGTTATGAGACAGATGGACCACATATATTTGCAGCATACATGGAGTTATGAGACAGATTGGCTATATATATTTGTACCATACATGGAGTTATGAGACAGATGGACCACATATATTTGTAGCATACATAGAGTTATGAGACAGATGGGCTACAAATACTTGCAGCATACAAGATGAAAGTTCAGACAAAGACGCGCAGATGAAACAGAAAATCTACACCTACAAAAACGTCACGTGTTCTAGGACAAATCTTTGTATATTTATACACACACACACACATATATATTCAATGTTCGTTTTAAGAGTAACTGTTTCCTCCGTGTGTTTACATTCACAATGCAAAGCATTTGTGAATTACTTTCCAGCTTGATGCCATTTTACAAAGTAATCCTAATGTAATACTTGTGCTAGCTCAAAATGCCAACTCTGAAATACATCACGTGATGTGCTGTAGGAGGAAAGGGGAGGGGGGGGGGCAACCCTGACGGGAGCACGAGGTTTGCCTATACTGTTGCGAAGAGTCTCATGCAGTCCGCGGGATCGAAACTTTCTGCCGTCATTCTGGCAGCCAGGTATGTTAGATTTGTATCAGGTGTTACGCAATACCTGCACGACACTCAGGTGATGTTAATCGATGGTGCAGTGGGCTGGCGACCAATCGTTGTCACTGCTGCTGTGAGAGGAGAGCGGTTCCTGCCCCCAAGGCAGACTTGGGAGTTGTGGAATGTACATGAAGACAAATGTCGTGTAGGCGTTTTGAAAGTCTCGTTCTGCCTTATGAAAATATTGTTATGCGTTATGAAAGTCTTACTATAGGTTATGAAAGTCTTGGTATGTGATATGAGTCTTGATACACTTCATGAAAGTATTGCTATACGTTATGAAAGTCCTGCTATACCTTATGAAAGTATTGCTAAACGTTACAAAAGTCTTGTTTTGCTCATGAAAGTCTTATATAGTTATAAAAGTGTTGCTATGTGCTATGAAAGTGTTGCTATGTGTTATGAGTCTTGTTATACTTTATGAGGGTCTTTCTTTACGTTATGAGTCTTGCTACATGCTATGAGTCTTGCTATACGTTAAGAAAGTACTGCTATACGTTGTGAAAGTTTTCCTATAAGTTCTGAAAGTATTAATTTGTGTTATGAAAGTCTATCTATATGCTGTGAAAATCTTGCTTTGGTAGCATTGCCTAACATATTCTACACAGACAGATCTTTCTATTCTATATTAAGTCATACATTTTCTCGTCTTATCTTGACTCATACATTTTTACTTATCATCCTATCGTAGCTCATATATTTTTCATTCTCACCTTATCTTAGCTCACAGATTTTTAGTTATCGTCCAATCTTAGCTCACAGACTTTCATTTCTTATCCTATTTTAGCTATTATTTCGTTACTTAATCTTATCTTGATAATTTCTTACTCTACATTTTTAGCTATATCTTTACTGTGAGGGAGTCAGCCGTACTGTGAGGGAGTCGCCTACTGTGAGGGAGGCCGCCGTACTGTGAGGGAGTCCGCCGTACTGTGAGGGAGTCAGCCGTACTGTGAGGGAGTCGCCTGCTGTGAGGGAGTCCGCCGTACTGTGAGGGAGTCCGCCGTACTGTGAGGGAGTCCGCCGTACTGTGAGGGAATCAGCCGTACTGTGAGGGAGTCCGCCGTACTGTTAGGGAGTCCGCCGTATATTTCAGCTCCATTTAAAATAGAATGCTCGGGCCCAGCTTCGTTTGTGATGTCGTCAAAAAGTTCCCAGAAAAAAACCCAAGATAAAACCCAAGAACCATCTCAACCAAACTCAACAAACTGTGAATATCTTTGCACTTTCCGCGAAATAACGGTTGATTTGCATCTTATAACATAATTTTCGTGAGCGGTGCGTCTCTGATTCTTCGTCCTGTTTGTTTTTGTTTGACAAAGGCTCGCGCCGAAACGTCACAAGTGTGTTATCGTTAAATAATAAAAGCTGTTCTTACTTTTTTCCTGGTTTATACATTTTGGTATCGTAGCTTTACTGCAGTACTTCATGTATACGCTGGTTATTGTGTGTTATTTAAACTCTTGGGGTGACAAACAGTTGACCCTTCCACTGTAACTGCGTCAGTGCGTCCCACGTATAGCTGAAGAGTTTTTTTTATGATTATAACTTTAACAACTTTATGTCCATCTAGTTGTTTAACTTTTTCTATCTCTTTATCTGTATCTTTTGCATGCCATAGAGGTGTTAAGTGTTAGTACCTTCACAATTCTAGACCACTACGGCATTTGAAGTAGTGATGTGAAGTGTTAGTACCTTCACAATTCTAGATCACTACGGCATTTGAAGTAGTGATGTGAAGTGTTAGTACCTTCACAATTCTAGACCACTACGGCATTTGAAGTAGTGATGTGAAGTGTTAGTACCTTCACAATTCTAGACCACTACGGCATTTGAGGTAGAGGTGTTAAGTGTTAGTACCTTCACAATTCTAGACCACTACGGCATTTGAGGTAGAGGTGTTAAGTGTTAGTACCTTCACAATTCTAGACCACTACGGCATTTGAGGTAGAGGTGTTAAGTGTTAGTACCTTCACAATTCTAGACCACTACGGCATTTGAGGTAGAGGTGTTAAGTGTTAGTACCTTCACAATTCTAGACCACTACGGCATTTGAGGTAGAGGTGTTAAGTGTTAGTACCTTCACAATTCTAGACCACTACGGCATTTGAGGTAGAGGTGTTAAGTGTTAGTACCTTCACAATTCTAGACCACTACGGCATTTGAGGTAAAAGTAACGACACCTGTCCACCCTGACTTTGTTTTACCTAGGGAAATTCCAGTCAGTCAGTCAAATCAATCAACCAATTCAATCAAGTCAATCAAGTCATTCAGTCCAGTCAGTTAAGTCAGTCAGTCAAGTCAATCAGTCATGTCAGTCAGTCAAATCAGTTAAGTCAGTCAGTCAAGTCAGTCAGTCAAGTCAGTCAAGTCAGTCAAGTCAGTCAGTCTAGTCAGTTAAGTCAGTTAAATCAGTCAGTCAAGTCAGTTAAGTCAGCCAAGTTAGTTAAATCAGTCAGTCAAGTAAGTCAGGTCAGTCAGTCAAGTCAGTTAAGTCATTCAAGTCAGTCGGGTAAGTCAGTCAATTCAGTTAAGTCAATCAGTCAAGTCAGATAAGTCAATCAAATCACTCACGTGAGTCAAGTCAGTCAGTCAAGTAAGTCAGGTCAGTCAGTCAAGTCAGTTAAGTCAGTCAGTCATTCAAGTCAGTCACGTGAGTCAAGTCAGTCATTTGCATGTCCCTTGCGGAACTTTGCCTCCCTAACAGCACTCCTGTAGGCCTCTCGGTTGTGAGCAAGATGGCCTGCTGCTGCTGCATCCATTTGCAGATCATCAACGATGTCTTGCAGTCATCTTCACCTTGATCTTCCTCTCTTTCTTTTTCCCATGATGTACCCTTCCAAGACGGTCTTCTGTAAATTAGCATGACGTTTAAAATGCCAAAAATATTTAAGTTTTCTTTGCTTAATCCTCTTTGCTAGCTACACTTTTTCAATATTAAGTTCTTGTAGTATAGATATATTTGTTCTTTTTTGTGTCCACGATATTTGAAGAACTCTTCTGTAGCATTTACATTCAAAGGCATTTATGTGTTTCTCATCTGTTTTGTTAAGTGTCCAGGTCTCACAGGCATATGTTGCGATGAGAAAGATTCATGCCTTTAAAATTTTTAATTTTTTAGTTCTGTCTGTTCCTCTCCACAGCTTTTTCAGCTCTTTTACTTTCTGAAGAGCGACAGATGTCCTCCTTTTAATTTCCCTCATTGTATCTCCATTATTAGTTAGTAGTGATCCAAGATGTTCAAAATTCTCCACTTCTTCCACTTTTTCCTCATTGATACGTATTTCAGCTGCCTTGTTTGTTTTGTCAGATGTCATGAATTTAGTTTTCTTTGCATTAAGATAGAGCTTTTGCTTTTCACTGTTCTTACGGACTGACATAATTAGTTTTTCCATTCTTTTTTGTATTGTGGACAGTAATACTGTGTCATCAGCATATCTAATCTCTGGTATTTCGTAACCTCCAATTGTTATGGCATCGTAATATTCTTTGTCTACATCTTCTCTAACATTCCTCATTATATTTTCAGTGTACAAGTTAAATAAGTAAGGCGACAGTCTGCACCCCTGACGGACCCCTTGTTTTATGTCAACCCAAGTTACCCATGTACCCATTATTTGGGCTGGGTTTCCCGTCAGGTTCGCTCCGACAAAAATTACACTCAAGCGCGAAATCGAACAGGGACTTTCTGATCACCAGGCGAGCACACTGTCCACTACACCATCTCAGCACCTATTTTCCACAGTTTTATAACGAAACCAACAGTAGAACTGCCAGTGTTTGTGTGTAGCACTGATCCTCTGCCAGTGTTTGTGTGTAGCACTGATCCTCTGCCAGTGTTTGTGTGTAGCACTGATCCTCTGCCAGTGTTTGTGTGTAGCACTGATCCTCTGCCAGTGTTTGTGTGTAGCACTGATCCTCTGCCAGTGTTTGTGTGTAGCACTGATCCTCTGCCAGTGTTTGTGTGTAGCACTGATCCTCTGCCAGTGTTTGTGTGTAGCACTGATCCTCTGCCAGTGAAAACCCTTGCGTAGTTTGGGGGACAATAACTTCCAACAGATCCTTGTACCAACAAGAACGTGCTACACGAAAACCATCATCACTTGCTGGGGTTTCCTGTCTGTTGATGAGATAGAGCTACTGCTGCTGCTGCTGCGGTTGTTCTACTTCTAGCAGTTGGAACTAGGAACATGATGTTCTAGGCAGACGCCCTAATGAATGCTCTGGAGCACAGGTGTCGTTACCTGAGTGCTCTTGTTTGGTTGCTGCGGCTAGCATGAAGACTCAAAATGCTAGCTACTTGAAAGGCTCCACAACTTTGGGAATAACGACAAATCCTGCCCTGGAGCACCAGATTAGAGGTGTGAGCGGGTCTTGGACATGTCTGTTTCACGTGTTCCAGTGATGGTATTTCTTGCTGGTAAACCTTCCAAACTCTGGAAGCAATGTTAAGTAAACAGCAAACATCATATTTTCATTTCCTTTCTCGTCATTTCTTGACGGGTTACAACAGCGATTCTTAACCGTTTTGTTGCCCTTGGACTCCCTTTCTGGTCTGATAACAGTTGTGGGCCCCTTTCTCTGGTCTGATAACAGTTGTGGGCCCCTTTCTCTGGTCTGATAACAGTTGTGGGCCCATTTTCTGATGTGATAACAGTTGTGTGGCCATTTTCTGATGTGATAACAGTTGTGTGCCCATTTTCTGGTCTGATAACAATTGTGGACCTCATTTTCTGGTCTGGTAACAGTTGTGGACCTCCTTTTCTGATCTGATAACATTTGTGGACCTCCTTTTTTGGTCTGATAACAATTGTGGGGCCTTTTCTATTCTGAGAACAGTTATGAGCCCCATTTCCGGTCTGAGAACAGTCGTGGAACCTTTATTAAAAATAAAACAATTAATATAGCCAAAATGAGAGGCGACCACCCGGCATATCACGGATGGCGGAAGATCAACTTCATCCAGATATGGGGAATCATGGATGTAGGAGAAAGACAGAGGAATGCCAAGAGAAAAAAAAAACATGGACGCGATGCCACAAATAAAAAGTCACAAACTTGAGCTAACGGAAAACATCAAGTTCTGTAGAGAAGAATGGCCGCCAGCTCCCGCTGACACGGCACTTGATGATGATGAAGAGATAAGGCTAAAGTTTTTTTGTTTTTGTTTTTCTTTATACCCCCTTGTTAATCGAGCCAATCTTTTCGCTGATCAATGGAGCCCACACCCCCCCCCCCCCCCCCAACAAAATAAAAAAATCCTTCCGTGGGTCCCAGACAAGATGTCAAAAAATTAAGTTGTTAATTACAGTTTCACGATCGAATCTGCGAACGAACATTTTTGGCAACTGGTTCTTCCTGGTGTTGCTGTAACAAACCCTGGTTTCTCCTCGTGTTACTGTAACAAAACCTGGTTCTTCCTCGTGTTACTGTAACAAAACCTGGTTCTTCCTGGTGTTGCTGTAACAAACCCTGGTTTCTGTAACAAAACCTGGTTCTTCCTCGTGTTACTGTAACAAAACTTGGTTCTTCCTGGTGTTGCTGTAACAAACCCTGGTTTCTGTAACAAAACCTGGTTCTTCCTGGTGTTGCTCTAACAAACCCTGGTTTCTCCTCGTGTTACTGTAACAAAACCTGGTTTCTCCTCGTCTTGCTGTAACAAAACCTGGTTCTTCCTCGTCTTGCTGTAACAAACCCTGGTTTCTCCTCGTGTTGCTGTAACAAAACCTGGTTCTTCCTCGTCTTGCTGTAACAAACCCTGGTTTCTCCTCGTGTTGCTGTAACAAAACCTGGTTCTTCCTGGTGTTGCTATAACAAACCCTGGTTTCTCCTCGTGTTACTGTAACATAACTTGGTTTCTCCTCGTGTTGCTGTAACAAAACCTGGTTCTTCCTGGTGTTGCTGTAACAAACCCTGGTTTCTCCTCGTGTTGCTGTAACAAAACCTGGTTCTTCCTGGTGTTGCTATAACAAACCCTGGTTTCTCCTCGTGTTGCTGTAACAAAACCTGGTTCTTCCTGGTGTTGCTGTAACAAACCCTGGTTTCTCCTCGTGTTGCTGTAACAAAACCTGGTTCTTCCTGGTGTTGCTATAACAAACCCTGGTTTCTCCTCGTGTTACTGTAACATAACTTGGTTTCTCCTCGTGTTGCTGTAACAAAACCTGGTTCCTCCTGGTGTTGCTGTAACAAACCCTGGTTTCTCCTCATGTTACTGTACCACAACCCTCATAGGATGAGTCTTGCATGCCACCTTTCTTTGAACTACCACAACCCTCATAGGATGAGTCTTGCATGCCACCTTTCCTTGAACTACCACAACCCTCATAGGATGAGTCTTGCATGCCACCTTTCCTTGAACTACCACAACCCTCATAGGATGAGTCTTGCATGCCACCTTTCCTTGAACTACCACAACCCTCATAGGATGAGTCTTGCATGCCACCTTTCCTTGAACTACCACAACCCTCATAGGATGAGTCTTGCATGCCACCTTTCTTTGAACTACCACAACCCTCATAGGATGAGTCTTGCATGCCACCTTTCCTTGAACTACCACAACCCTCAGAGGATGAGTCTTGCATGCCACCTTTCCTTGAACTACCACAACCCTCATAGGATGAGTCTTGCATGCCACCTTTCCTTGAACTACCAGAACCCTCAGAGGATGAGTCTTGCGTGTCTGATGTCGCACAAGGTAAAGAAAGTGGAGGCAGTGACAGGGAATTCCAAACAACTTCACATGGTGATCGCTTTGATCAGAATGAATTGAATGATTTGATCAGGGACTTAAATCTTTCCAAGGAGTCTTCTGAATTACTTGCCTCCAGACTAAAGGAAAAGAATGTACTTCAGCCTGGAACGAAAATGACATTTTATCGACGGAGAGAAAAGAATTTGCTGCCATTCTTTACCGAAGACGACAACTTGGTATTCTGTAATGATATCGGAAACCTTGTGAAGAAAATTGGTCTTTCAGAATATAACCCAAGTGAGTGGTGTCTTTTCATCGACAGTTCAAAACGTGTTTTGAAATGTGTTCTTCAAAATAACAGCAACAAATATGGTTCTTTTCCAATCAGTCATTCTACCAGGATGAAAGAAGAGTACAAGGCCACCATCTCTTTAGTCTTGGAAAAGATAAATTACCAAGAACATCAATGGGTGATTTGTGTAGACTTGAAGATGGTTAATTTTCTTCTTGGTCAACACAGCGGCTACACAAAGTATTCTTGCTTTTTATGTCTTTGGGATAGTAGAGCCAGACATGAACATTAGGCAAGAAAAGATTGGGCTCGAAGGGAATATATGGTGGTTGGAGGACAAAATTTAATCAATGAACCTTTGGCAGCACGAGATAGAATCATACTGCCACCACTACATAGAAAGCTAGGTCTGATGAAACAATTTGTAATGGCTTTGAATAAAGACGGTTCATGCATTGAATACATAGTGCATAAGTTATCGGGACTTAGCATGGAAAAACTGAAGACAGGAATTTTCGATGGTCCACAGATCATACAACTTATAAATGACCCATATTTCATAGCATCAGTGAATGAAATCGAATCATGTGTCTGGTCTTCATTTGTTCATATTATGAAAAGCTTTCTTGGCAGCAAGAAGGCAGACAACTACACACAATTAGTAGAGGATATGTTATTTCATTTCAACAGACTTAAAATCCATTATCTGCACAGTCACTAGGATCGCTTTCCATAGAACTTTGGCACTTCAGCAATGAGCAAGATGGAAGATTTCACCATGACATAAAAACAATGGAAGCCAGATACCAAGGAAGATGGGATGGACACATGATGGCAGACTATTGTTGGAATATTATGCTGGATTTTCCTGGCAGATCCCACTCTGGGAAATCTTACAAAAGGAGCTTCTTGTGTGTTGAATGAATGGAAAGCTTTTTATCACAAACTTGTGTTTTGGTGTATGAAATAAGTAGACTTTCATGTAGTACACTTTTCTTTTAATTTTTAATATGTTTCTTCTTTCATGCTTAAAAGATATTAATTTAAACACTACATTAAAATATCCTGATTTGTTATGGGCGAGCAGAGTGAAGAATGATATATGGCATATGTTCTGTATCTCAAAAACTAGAGGTGATAGGGGAAAACTGGTGCCATTTTTGGAATCATCAGGTCAGATATACCCAGAAACAGGTCTAACACTTGAGGCACCAAAATTCGTATGTGTTGGCCAGTGTTATCAAAATCCATCAAAATGTCTATCAGAATTCTCAACAAAGATCAACTATCAAAATTCTCATCAAAAGATCCAATATCAGAATTCTCACAAAAGATCGACTATCAAAATTCTCATCAAGAGATCCAGTATCAGAATTCTCACAAAAGATCGACTATCAAAATTCTCATCAAAAGATCCAGTATCAGAATTCTCACAAAAGATCGACTATCAAAATTCTCATCAAAAGGTAGACAATCAGAATTCTCTGTAACAAATCGGATACCGGGATGTGACAACAAGATCATCAACACTATCTGAACAGCAATGAAGATCTTCAACACGAAATCATTTATCAAGAATTTCCACCACTAGACCAGCATGTCAAGATCTTCAACACACTATAAACTATCAAGACCTTCACCACAGCATTAGCTTTCGAGATCCCCGCGCCAGCTTCAGGTGACAAGATCTTCATAACAGCGTCAAGATCCATGAATGCCACCACAAGACCGGCTGCCTATACCCCCATAGCTGTACAGTCATGGAAGCTCTTGGACACATCACCAGCTGCCAACATCTCCACCACTGCCAAAGCTCTTCAAGACACTCACACCAGTAACCAAGATAATCAAGATCAGATTAACAAGAAGATCATGGGCCAGCATTACTTGAAGCAAGGCCATTGTTTTCTCCTCCGCCACTGTGAGACATTTCTGGACATTACTCCATCGCAAAGACGAACTCTTGTCCCCAAAACCATAGACTAAAGTACTCCTGTAACCATGGTGAAAAATAGCCAAATTAATAAAAATGAGAATATAAAAAAATATAGATTTGACTCTGAACTAGTTTAGAAGCTCATCCATTTTGCCTGCAGTCAAGATTTCGCAAGATCTAATCTAGCCTGGACGACAAAACTGGCAACAACACAAAGGGCTCAGAAAAGGGAGGCAAAGGAAATGAAATCAAAGACAGACGGACAGACAGGCAGACAGACAGACATAGTAGGGGATATTAATTTTAGAACTACACGGCGGTGGTAGAGAAGGAGTTGGGGTGGGGATAGCGGGGGGTGTGAGCTAACTATTTTGATGTCTGCAGACTCTTACAAAGCTGGAGAAATGTGTGACAAAAACTGAAGAAGAGGAACATGCAGTAGAAGAGGAAAGTTAGTAGTTACTAGAAACTACAGAATATGTAACATTCTTGTTCTACAGGAAGGAAGGAAGGAAGGAAGGAAGGAAGGGAGAGAAGGAGGGAGTAAGGAAGGAAGGAAGGAAGGAGGGAGAGAAGGAGGGAGTAAGGAAGGAAGGAAGGAAGGAGGGAGGGAGGGAGGGAAGGAAGGAAGGAAGGAAGGAATCTGCCTGATAATAACTTGTACCTAAACCAACCAATTTCATGAATATAATCTGCCTCAAGTCTGAGGCCTGCCAGTTTTCTGGCGACATTTTGCTTTCCGTCAACAATAAACCAGACAGTCTTGTTGAGACAGACAGCTGAGAAAAGTTGGGAGTATGGAAAACAAGTCCGTAGCATATTCATAGATGACATAAAGGCATACGATAGCATCCATAGACACAGCCTCTGGAATATATTGAAGGAGTTTGAGATACTAAAGAATACATTAACATAAGTAAACTATGGGAGGAGGAAACAGAAAACATGGCGGTATATAGAGAAAGGAATTCAAAACTATTCCAAATAAGAACAGGCCTAAAGCAAGGTGATGCCTTGTCCTTAATGCTGTTCAGTCTGGTCCTAGAGAAACATAAGAAGAAGTCTGAAGCAAGGTAGTTCCCTGTCCCCAGAGCTGTTCAGTCTGGTCCTAGAGAAACATAATAACAGGCCTAAAGCTTGGTAGTTCCCTGTCCCCAGAGCTGTTCAGTCTGGTCCTAGAGAAACATAATAACAGGCCTAAAGCTTGGTAGTTCCCTGTCCCCAGAGCTGTTCAGTCTGGTCCTAGAGAAACATAATAACAGGCCTAAAGCTTGGTAGTTCCCTGTCCCCAGAGCTGTTCAGTCTGGTCCTAGAGAAACATAATAACAGGCCTAAAGCTTGGTAGTTCCCTGTCGCCAGAGCTGTTCAGTCTGGTCCTAGAGAAACATAAGAAGACGTCTGAAGCAAGGTAGTTCCCTGTCGCCAGAACTGTTCAGTCTGGTCCTAGAGAAACATAAGAACAGGCCTAAAGCTTGGTAGTTCCCTGTCGCCAGAGCTGTTCAGTCTGGTCCTAGAGAAACGTAAGAAGACGTCTGAAGCAAGGTAGTTCCCTGTCCCCAGAACTGTTCAGTCTGGTCCTAGAGAAACATAAGAAGAAGTCTGAAGCAAGGTAGTTCCCTGTCCCCAGAACTGTTCAGTCTGGTCCTAGAGAAACATAAGAACAGGCTTAAAGCTTGGTAGTTCCCTGTCGCCAGAGCTGTTCAGTCTGGTCCTAGAGAAACATAAGAACAGGCTTAAAGCTTGGTAGTTCCCTGTCACCAGAGCTGCTCAGTCTGGTCCTAGAGAAACATAATAACAGGCCTAAAGCTTGGTAGTTCCCTGTCGCCAGAGCTGTTCAGTCTGGTCCTAGAGAAACATAATAACAGGCCTAAAGCTTGGTAGTTCCCTGTCCCCAGAGCTGTTCAGTCTGGTCCTAGAGAAACATAAGAAGACGTCTGAAGCAAGGTAGTTCCCTGTCACCAGAGCTGTTCAGTCTGGTCCTAGAGAAACATAAGAAGAAGTCTGAAGCAAGATAGTTCCCTGTCCCCAGAACTGTTCAGTCTGGTCCTAGAGAAACATAAGAAGAAGTCTGAAGCAAGGTAGTTCCCTGTCGCCAGAGCTATTCAGTCTGGTCCTAGAGAAATATAAGAAGAAGTCTGAAGCAAGGTAGTTCCCTGTCCCCAGAGCTGTTCAGTCTGGTCCTAGAGAAACATAAGAAGAAGTCTGAAGCAAGGTAGTTCCCTGTCACCAGAGCTGTTCAGTCTGGTCCTAGAGAAACATAAGAAGAAGTCTGAAGCAAGGTAGTTCCCTGTCCCCAGAACTGTTCAGTCTGGTCCTAGAAAAAAATTATAAGAACAATAAATAAAGAACAAATCATCAATGACAGAATGAGAAGATTAAGATATGCAGATGATATAGATATCACAGAAGAAACTTTGCAAAAGACTACAGAAGTCTTCAAACATCTGCAAGAGCAAGCAGAAAAAGTGGGGCTAAAGATAAATTATGAGAAAACTGAATGCATGTGAATAGCAAGACCAAATAAATGACAAACAAGAAAATCAGATCCAAACAGAAGGTATAAGGATTAAAAGAACAGACTCATCTAAATACCTGGGGGCATTACTCAACAGCACCAACACTGTTAATTAAAGATAAAATTAGGCCCAGGATATAAGCAGGAAACAACACTTATTTTGCCTTAGACACTTGTTGGAATAAAAAATCCTGTCCCACAACACCAGACTAAATATATACAAGACACAGACTAGACCACAGACTAAATATATACATAACACGGACTAGACCACAGACTAAATATATACATAACACAGACTAGACCACAGTCTAAATATATACATAACACGGACTAGACCACAGACTAAATATATACATAACACAGACTAGACCACAGTCTAAATATATACATAACACAGACTAGACCACAGTCTAAATATATACATAACACGGACTAGACCACAGACTAAATATATACATAACACAAACTAGACCACAGACTAAATATATACATAACACAGACTAGACCACAGACTAAATATATACATAACACAGAATAGATAACAGACTAAATATATACATAACACAGACAGACCACAGACTAAATATATACATAACACAGACAGGCCACAGACTAAATATATACATAACACAGAATAGATAACAGACTAAATATATACATAACACAGAATAGATAACAGACTAAATATATACATAACACAAACTAGACCACAGACTAAATATATACATAACACAGACAGACCACAGACTAAATATATACATAACACAGAATAGACCACAGACTAAATATATACAAGACACAGACTAGACCACAGAGTAAATATATACATAACATAGACTAGACCATAGACTAAATATATACAAGACACAGACTAGACCAGTCTGTCTTATACAGATCAGAAACATGGAGCACTACAAGATGATGCACAGCTACAAATCTTTGGAAACAGAACCTTGAGAAGGAAATTTTGGACCGATTAGAGATCCTACATCACAAGACTGGAAAATTAGAAATAACAAAGAAGTACACGCACGATTCCAGTCTCCACTTGTAACACTACCACTATGCAAAACAACAGATTGAGATGTCTCAGGCACTTGGAGAGGATGGGCGAGAATAGACATACAAAAAAGGCTTATACAGAAGTGATAAACGGAGACAGACCTAGAGACAGAACTAGACAACAGTGGCTTGACAAGATGGAAGAAGACCTACCATCTGTCAGAGCGGACAACTGGCAGAAGAGGACTAAGAACTGACAGGAATGGAGACAGGTCTTGTCTGGACAATGAGCCATAGGGACTCGGAAAGCTGAAAAAAAAATGAAATTAATTTCCTTCCGCGTGGCCTGGATACGTTTCCTGTAATTGAAAGAGGGGTTTTACAAAATTACAGAATAAACAGAATTTAAGATCAGAGGTAACTTCTGGGGTCAAAATTGTCTCTGTCACATAGATTTTAAACTATCTTATATATATCTTATATCTTATATCCTTCCCGTGCCGTTAGACGTCACATAGGGCTCGCAAAGTAGTTCGCCAATTTTTCCTGTCTTCGGCGAGTCTTTCAACCTCATCAAAGGATTTTATGCCTGTTAACTTGGCCTCTCTTAATAGTGTTCTCTTCAGAGTTTCACGCGGTCTGCCCCTTTTTCTTCGGCCTGTTGTGTTCCACTTGATAGCTTGTTTTGGGATTCTCTGCTCATTTCTTCTCATCAAGTGGCCAACATATGTCCATCTCCTTTTCCTGATCACCCGTGAGACTGGTTGTTGTTCAGTCATCTGTCTTATCTCTGCATTGTTCTTGAATTCATTCCACTTGATGCCGAGTATTTTCCTTAGGCATTTGTTTTCAAAAGAGTCTAATTTCTTTTCTATTTCTTTAGTTGTTTTCCAGCTTTCGCATGCATAAATGAGGGTGGATATTACATTTGAATTGAATAGTCTTAACTTGGTTTTTGTGCTTATAACTTTTGAATTCCATATGTTCTCAAGATTCTTGAAGATTGATGCTGCTTTTGAAATTCTGATCCTAACTTCCTTTCTAGTGTCTCCATCCTGGTCTATGTAGCTGCCAAGGTATGCAAATTGATTGACTTCTTCAATATCTGTCCCTTCTATGTGTATTTTTCCATTTTGATTGATGGGAATTTTCATTATTTTTGTTTTGTCCTTGTTAATTTCAAGTCCTATTTTGCTAGCCAGTGAAGATAGGCTATCTGTTTTTTCTTGCATGGAATTCACTTTATGACTGATAAGAGTTATGTCATCAGCAAAATCAAGATCTTCTAGTTGGGTCCCATGTACCCAGTCAATACCTGTGTTACCTGTGCAGCATTTTTTCATTATGAAGTCTATTGTAATCCCAAAAAGTAAAGGAGACAGTATACATCCTTGTTTCACGCCTGTTTCAATCTGGAACCATTCACTCATCCCTTCTTCTGTCTTGACTGCACAACCATATCCATTGTATAAGTCCTTAATGATGTTGACAATTTTAGATGGTATTCCATATAGACATAAAATTCTCCACAATGAATCTCTGTGTATGCTATCAAATGCCTTCTTAAAATCTATGAAATTCAGTATTAATGGTTTCTGCTTTTCAATATGTTCTTCAAGTATTATTCTGAGAGTAAAGATCTGGTCGAGACAGCTTCTCCCTTTTCGAAATCCTGCTTGTTCTTCTCTCATTGCAGTATCCACTATATCTTTGAGTCTATTCAAAATGACCTTGCAAAATACTTTTGACACAACTGATATTAAGGTTACTCCTCTCCAGTTGTTACAGTCACTAAGGTTGCCCTTTTTTGGTATTTTCACAATGATTCCCTTCTTCCAATTAGAAGGGACCTTTTCTTCTTTCCAAATCTTGTTAAACATTCTCTGTAGTTGTCTCATGTTGTCACTATTGATAGCTTTTAGCATCTCGGCTGTTATTTCATCTTCACCTGCAGCTTTGTTGTTAGCCATTAAATTCACTGCTGTTTCAATTTCATGCAATTCAATTTCATCTAGATTGACATTTAGTTGTGGGGCTGGTAAGTCAGTTTCAAGGTTTAACAATTCTTTTGGGTGTGGTCGATTGAGTATTTCTTGGAAGTGTTCAGCCCATCTTTGCTTTTGGTCTTTATTTGATGTTAATAGTGTTCCAGTTTTGCTAAGGATTGGTCTTTCTTTAGATGTAATAGTACCTGTTAGCCTCTTTTGTATGTTATATAAAGTTTTGCTGTCTCCTGTTTTTGCTGCTTTTTCTGCCTCTTTCGCCATATTGTCTATGTATTCTCTTTTATCCCTTCTAGCTGAACTTTTTACTTTCTTGTCTATGTCTTTGTATTTTGCTTTTGCCGAATCTCTTTCATGATCTGCTTTTGCATTCAACATGTTTAATTTGACTGCTCGTCTTTCATGTATATACTTCCATTTTAAACTATGCCACAAAGATTTTAAACTCTGCCACAAAGATTTTAAACTCTGCCACAAAGATTTTAAACTATGCCACAAAGATTTTAAACTCTGCCACAAAGATTTTAAAGTCTGCACAAAGATTTTAAACTCTGCTCCAAAGATTTTAAACTCTGCACAAAGATTTTAAACTCTGCACAAAGATTTTAAACTCTGTCACAAAGATTTTAAAACTCTGCCACAAATATTTAAAACTGTGCCATCAAGATTTTAAAGTCTGCCACAATTATTTTAAACTCTGCCACAAATATTTTAAACTCTGCCACAAAGATTTTAAACCCTGCCACAAAGATTTTAAACCCTGCCACAATTATTTTAAACTCTGCCACAAATATTTTAAACTCTGCCACAAAGATTTTAAACTCTGCCACAAAGATTTTAAACCCTGCCACAAGATTTTAAAGTCTGCCACAAAGATTTTAAACTCTGCCACAAATATTTAAAACTCTATCACAAAGATTTTAAACTGCGCCACAAAGATTTTTAAACTCTGACACAAAGATTTTTAAACTCTGCCCCAGAAATTCTCTAGCATTAACTGTTCACATTTTGTGCCCCTTCACATCCATAGAGCTTTTCACCTGAATTGTTTCCTCTCTCCTCTCGTCATCTCATCCAGACAAGTCTTACAGAATTCTCATCGATGGCTTCATGTCTTCACAGATTTTTAAAGTAACAGTTTTTGGCAACACTTTTTTGTATTAATTTACTTTATAAAATAACAGTTTCTACCATTTTTTCATAAATTAACTTTTACTTTATCAATGTACTTTGTAAGATAGTATGGACTTTACATATCAATGTACTTTATGAAATAACACATTTGCGGTACCATATCAATGTACTTTATGAAATAACACTTTCCCAGTACTGTTTCAAAGTACTTTATGAAATAACAATTTTGCAGTACTATATCAATGTACTTTATGAAATAGCACTTCTGCAGTACTTTTTTCTTCAGTGCACTTTATGAAATTGTGTTTTTCTAGTACTTTTCTTATGAATGTACTTTCGTTATTTTTTGGCAGTACTCTTAATATTCGTGCACTTTTAAAAATCAAACATTTTGCTGTACTTGTCACATCAATGTTTTTTTCTCTTTGACCAGGGGTTTAGTTTAAACAGAGTAACTGGCGACAGATCATGTTGGTGTGTCTTGAGCAACTCTGACCTGGTCGATGTTCGATCCCTGCTTGGCGAAATCCTGGAATGAATACGCTGGATCAATCCTTTGTTCGACGACCTACGCTACATCACTGCCCTGTGTGTGTGTGTGTGTCTGTGTGTGTGTGTGTACAGGCAAGTAATGCAAGACCAGTTTCACATGAGAGATTTGTAAATAAGAAATCTTGTTTATTTTTGTCCATCATCTTTCAGCAGACTTTGTGTTTTCTCTTTTGTTTTTGTTTTGTTTTGTTTTGTTTTTGTTTTTGTTTCTTTCTTTCTTAATGGATCTTTTTTTCAGCTTTAGATCCAAGAAGTGAAAGATGCCGTGTATGATCTTATCATGTTTGCTATTATTGATATTTATATCTAGATCTAGAAACATTGATCCAGTCCAAATAATTAGAATAGTTATCTAGATGATAGCTATAAATCTAGTTAATTTTAGATTTAATCTAGATAATAATTTTCGATCACTTTTTAAGCTGAAAAGATAATCTGGGGTGAGGTTCAAACAATGTATACATGTCTCAGTAATACATTTCACAATCTGTGTGAATGTCGTGTTTCAGATGAGATATTACCACATTCAGATGCTGGGAACGTTAAGTAGTACAAGAGTGGTAAACATGGCCTGAGGTATAACATGAAGGTAGGATATAACACGAAAGTAGGATATAAAATGAAGGTAGTATATAAAATGAAGGTAGTATATAAAATGAAGGTAGGATATCACATGAAGGTGGGATATAACATGAAGGTAGGATATAACACGAAGGTAGGATATAAAATGAAGGTAGGATATAACATGAAGGTAGGATATAACACGAAGGTAGGATATAAAATGAAGGTAGTATATAAAATGAAGGTAGTATATAAAATGAAGGTAGGATATCACATGAAGGTGGGATATAACATGAAGGTAGGATATAAAATGAAGGTAGGATATAACATGAAGGTAGGATATAAAATGAAGGTAAGATATAAAATGAAGGTAAGATATAAAATGAAGGTATGCCATAAAATGAAGATAGCATATAAAATGAAAGTAAGATATAAAATGAAGGTAGGATATAACATGAAGGTAGGATATAACATGAAGGTAGGATATAACACGAAAGTAGGATATAAAATGAAGGTAGTATATAAAATGAAGGTAGTATATAAAATGAAGGTAGGATATCACATGAAGGTGGGATATAACATGAAGGTAGGATATAACACGAAGGTAGGATATAAAATGAAGGTAGGATATAACATGAAGGTAGGATATAACACGAAGGTAGGATATAAAATGAAGGTAGTATATAAAATGAAGGTAGTATATAAAATGAAGGTAGGATATCACATGAAGGTGGGATATAACATGAAGGTAGGATATAAAATGAAGGTAGGATATAACATGAAGGTAGGATATAAAATGAAGGTAAGATATAAAATGAAGGTAAGATATAAAATGAAGGTATGCCATAAAATGAAGATAGCATATAAAATGAAAGTAAGATATAAAATGAAGGTAGGATATAACATGAAGGTAGGATATAACATGAAGGTAGGATATAAAATGAAGGTAGGATATAAAATGAAGGTAGTATATAAAATGAAGGTAGGACACCAAATGAAGGTAGGACTACCCCATGCTGGTTTAGCCATGGAATGTGGCTGATAAAGACATGAAGAATAATGTTGCACGTGCCAGCTTCTTATGCAGTTTGAAAGGATATGGGATCAATGACTGTCTGCCTGTCTGTCTATTTGTTTGTCTGCCTGCCTGTCCGCCTGCCTGTCTGTCTGCTTTCATGTTTGTATGTCTGGTTCCCTGCTTTTCTGTCTGTCTGTCTGTCTCTCTATTTGTACGGCTGTCAGCCTGGCTGTCTGTGTGTTTATTTCTCCGTCTGCTTGCCTGCTTGGCTGTCTATCTGTCTGTCTCTCTGTTTGTCTGTTTGCCTGTCTGTCTGTCTGTCTAACCTACCTATCCACCTGCCTTCCGGCTTGCCTACCTGTCCGTCTGTCTGTCAGTCCGTCCATCTGTTTGTCTTTCTGTCTGTCTGCCTGCCTGCTTACCTGTCTGTCTGTAAGTCTGTCCGTCTGTTTGTCTTTCTGTCTGTCTAACCTACCTACTTACTTATGTACCTATCTGCCTGCCTACCTGTCTGTCTGCTTTTTGTCTGTCAAATTCTACAGGAGATGACGCTTTCAAAACATCTTGCCAGCCAAGTTCTTCATAAACGTATGCAATGATGATGATGATGATAATGATGATAATGATTATAATGGTGATGGTTATTTAATGATGACTTATATATATATATATATATATATTCTTGAAAGAGCTAATCGTAATTATGTTCCGACCACAATTGGTGCTACAGACACACGGGCACATGATGATGCTGTCATAATCGCATTCTATTTTCTTCAGTGAAAAAAAAACTGCCCCGTGTAATGTTTTACTTATTAATTTTACCGGTCTGTCAGAAGGCAAAGAAACAGGGAAAGCTAACATACTTGTACATACGAGGGGTGATTGATAAGTTCTCGCCATAAGGTACAACGGATTATATGTGGACTTTTTTCGGTTATTTCTCAACATAATCCCCTTGCAAGTTTATGCACTTAGTCCAGTGATCTCTTCTTTGTAAAAGCCAGCATCTTGTGCCAGTAGAAAGTGGTCTACAGCATGAATGACGTCATCATCTGAAGCAAATTTGCAACCTCTGAGCTCCTTTTTGAGTTTGGTAAACAGGTAACAGTCCGAAGGGGCCAAATCTGGGGAATAAGGAGGATGTTCAAGAAGCTGGAAGCCGCGTTCATGAATGGCAAGGATTGCCACCGCTGACTTGTGAACTGGAGCATTGTCTTGCTGAAAGATGACTCCTCTCATCAATTTTCCTCGACGCTTTTCCTTCAATTTGACCCACAGTTGCTTCACAAGATTAGTGTAATAGGCCTCGGTGACCGTTCTGCCCTTTTGAAGATAGTCTACTAATAGCACACCTTCTGAATCCCAAAAGATTGAAGCCATCACTTTGCCTGCAGACAGAGCCACCCTTGCTTTCTTTGTAGGTGGGGATCCACGATGTTTCCACTGCTTTGGTTTCTGGTTGAAAGTGATGAACCCAAGTCTCATCCATAGTTACATACTGCTTTTCAGGATCTCAGAAAAATGGCCAAGATTGTCTCTTGACATGTTAGACGCTGTCTTTTGTGATCAGCTCCAAGAAGTTTCGGGATCCATCAAGCAGAGACCTTTGTCATTTGAAGATCATTGTGAATAATGCCATGAACACATTCCTGGGAGATGGTCAACTCAGTAACAATGTACCGCTCAGTTAGTCGCCGATCCTCCATTATCATGTCATGGATTCTGCCGGTGGTTTCATCGGTGGTTACCATTCTTGGTCTTCCTGGACGGGGATCATCTTCCAGACTCTCCCTTCCATGTTTGAACTGAGGTGCCCATTTCTTCACTGTGCTGTAAGAAGGGGCACTCTCCCCTAGAGTCTCCACCATATTCTCATGCATCTCCTTCGATGATATGCCCTTGATGCAGAGGTAGCGATTTTTGCACCTTATTCCGAGAACGTATCAATTAACACTCGTAGCTTCCTGTTCATGTGGCTGGTGTTGCTGTGGCTGATGTTGCTGTAGCTGATGTTGCTGTGGCTGCTGTTGCTGTGGCCGATGTTGGTGTGGTTGAAGTTGCTGTCGCTGCTGATGATGTTGCTGTGGCTGGTGCTGCTGTCGTTGGTGTTGCTGTAGCTGATCTTGTTGATGCTTTTTCTGAAGGTGCTTTTGCTCTTGGGGATGTTCCTGTGGCTGATGTTGATCTGGCTGTTTTTGTTGTAGCTGTTGTTTCTATGAATGCTATTGCTGTTGTTGCTGTAGTTGCTGTTGTTGTAGCTGTTGTTGCTGTGGCTGTTGTTACTGTGGATGGTCCCTCTGTGGCTGGTGTTTCTGTGCCTGATGTTGATGTGGCTGACGTTGCTGTTGCTCTGGCTGATGTTGCTGTGTCTGGTATTGCTGTAGCTGATGTTACTGTGGCTGTTGTTGCTACGGCTGCTGTTACTTTTGCTGTAGCTGTTGTTGCAGTAGCTGGTGTTGCTGTGGCTGATGTTGTTGTGGCTGTTGTTGTTGTCGTGGCTGTTGTTGTTGTGGCTGTTGTTTATGTGGCTGATGTTGCTGTGGCCGGTGTTTCTGTGGCCGTTGTTGCTTTGGCTGGTGTTTCTGTGGCTGATGTTGCTGTGACTGATGTTGCTGTGGCTAGTGTTTCTGAGGCTGATGTTGCTGTGGCTAGTGTTTCTGAGGCTGATGTTGCTGTGGCTAGTGTTTCTGAGGCTGGTGTTTCTGTGGCTGATGTTGCTGTGACTGATGTTGCTGTGGCTAGTGTTTCTGAGGCTGATGTTGCTGTGGCTAGTGTTTCTGAGGCTGGTGTTTATGTGGCTGATGTTGCTGTGGCTGATGTTGCTGTGGCTAGTGTTTCTGAGGCTGGTGTTTCTGTGGCTGATGTTGCTGTGACTGATGTTGCTGTGGCTAGTGTTTCTGAGGCTGATGTTGCTGTGGCTGATGTTGCTGTGGCTGATGTTGCTGTTGCTGGTGTTTCTGTGGCTGATGTTGCTGTCACACATTAGTAGAATCAGATTTGGAAGAAAACGAGTTTAAATATGAAGAGAACTTTTATAAAACAAATAAGCATCAATCTCCTACACATCTGTCCCCAATAAAGATTAGTTATTATGAATACTGTTACTTCAACTCTATCCCTATGTGCCTCTAAGACATGACAGGATTACCTTTACATTACTTTTATTCTAGAAAAATGGATAATCTATTGGTGTCTTAAATTTTAAGACTGGAAAAGTGACGGAGAAAAGAAAGAAAGAAAGAAAGAAAGAGTGAAACATATTTCAACATAAAATTGAGAAATTTGAGGCAAAAAAAAAAAACAAACTACATGTAAAGTACCCGACTAGAATATAAGGGTACGTAATCTATATCAGACGTAGGGATGAAACTTCAACCTTTAACACGGTTGCTTCCCTTGGGGCAGTCGAGTTTCACATGAGAGTGTATGATGAGATTTATGATAATGTATTCCTGTTATGGCTGGTTAACGTTTCATGGCCAGACAGTTTCTTAAGTTTGTTTTTCATTTTATTTTGAACAGAATGTACCGGGACAGCTCATTTGTCTGTGTTGTTTATTCATTCCTTATGTCTGACCCGCTTGGTCATCTGTCTGCCTGCCTACCTGTCTGCGTATATCTATCTATCTATCTATCTATCTATCTATCTATCTATCTATCTATCTATCTATCTATCTATCTATCTATCTATGAGTGGTGACTGATAAGTTATCGGCATAAGATACAACGGATTATTTGTGGACAACTTTTTTGGGTTATTTTTCAACATAGTCGCCTTGCAAGTTTATGCACTTAGTCCGGCGATCCTGGAGCATACGGATCCTTTCTTTGTAAAAGCCAGCATCTTGTGCCAGTAGAAAGTGGTCTACAGCATGAATGACGTCATCATCTGAAGCAAATTTGCAACCACTGAGCTCCTTTTTGAGTTTGGTAAACAGGTAACAGTCCGAAGGGGCCAAATCTGGGGAATAAGGAGGATGTTCAAGAAGCTGGAAGCCGCATTCATGAATGGCAGGGATAGCCACCTCCGACTTGTGAACTAGAGCATTGCTTTGATGAAAGAAGACTCCTCTCGTCAGTTACCCTCCACGCTTTTCCTTCAGTTTGACCCGCAGTTGCTTCACAAGATTAGCGTAATAGGCCTCGGTGACCGTTCTGCCCTTTTGAAGATAGTCTACCAATAAAACACCTTCTGAATCCCAACAGATGGAAGCCATCACATCGTCTGCAGACAGAACCACCCTTGCTTTGGCTGTTCTTTTGTTTCTGGTTGAAAATGATGAACACAAATCTCATCCATAGTTACAAATTGCTTTTCAGGATCTGCAGAAAAATGGCCAAGATTGTCTCTTGACATGTTGAGACGCTATCATTTGTGATCAGCTCCAAGAAGTTTCGGGACCCATCGAGCAGAGACCTTTGTCACTTGAAGATCATTGTGAATAATGGCATGAACATGTTCCAGGGAGGTGCCCAAATCAGTAGCAATGTAGCGCTCAGTTAGTCGTCGATCCTCCATTATCATGTCATGGATTCTGTCGGTGGTTTCATCGGTGGTTACCGTTCTTGGTATTCCTGGACGTGGATCATCTTCCAGACTCTCCCTTCCATGTTTGAACTGAGGTGCCCATTTCTTCACTGTGCTGTAAGAAGGGGCACTCTCCCCTAGAGCCTGTACTATATCCTCATAGATCTCCTTCGATGATAAGCCCTTGATGCAGAGGTAGCTCCATGAGAAATTTTATCACTTTTCTCAATTTCTGCCACCCCTTACCACTTCAGTAGCCTGTAAAAAAATTGGATGCAGTTAATTTCTTGAAACTTGGTGTTTAATCTTACATTAACCTCATCTACAAATGCATCTGATATCAACTGTGTGTTTCAAGTATTTGTACCTTATGCAGAGAACTTATCTATCTATCTATCTATCTATCTATCTATCTATCTATCTATCTATCTATCTATCTATCTATCTATCTATCTATCTATCTATCTATCTATCTATCTATCTATCTATCTATCTATCTATCTATCTGTCTGTCTGTTTGTCTGTCTGTCTGTCTGTCTGTCTGTCTGTCTGTCTGTCTGTCTGTCTGTCTGTCTGTCTCTGTCTGTCTGGCTGTCGAAGTGATGCACATACTGATATTACACAAGATCTATTTTTTATTTTGGCTAAAATAATGAATCAATACAAAATAAATTGATGTCACCAAATGGAGAGAGAGAGAGAAGATTAGGAATAAAGAGGAATAGAGGCGAACTTTATCTGCAGCAATGTGCCTTAATACTCAGAATGCTGAAGAAGAAGAAGGCGGCGACGACGACAAAGAAGAAGAAGAAGAAGAAGAAAAAGATAAAATTGACCTGTGAAAGGTTTATTATGACACTGACTGACACTGTCTTGTCCCAAGTGGTTCAATTGTTATGTTTACCGTGACAAGTGATGATGACAATTATAATGTTGATGATGATGATGATGATATGCCATTTATAATATACTACGAGTATTAGCAAAACAATGCTATAAAAGCAATGACCATAATATATCAGTCAGCCATTTGCATGTCCCTTGTGGAACTTTACCTCCCTAACAGCTCTCTTGTAGGCCTCCTGGTTGTAAGCAAGATGCCCTGCTGCTGATGCATCCATTTGCAGATCCTATCTGACCTTCCATGTTACTGTTGGGTTTCTTGGTATATTTCCAGAAGATAGTTTACTATTGCTTTCCTTCCAGGCAGTGACTGTACTAGTCAGTGATTCGTAGCCACTGCCCCTACATTGAGATCATCTGCCTACCATCATAGAATGGTGAGCATAACCAACATTATGTTTCTGCACAACTTTCCGGCCTGGAACAAGAGAAAGTGGATATTATGCGCGTCCAGACAAGAGAAATTTTACGGGAATTCCCTTAAAATGTAACCGGATGCACGGAGTGTGGCCCGGCGTGTCCCGGGACTCCGGCATCAGAACATCATCGAGAAAGAACTAAAATGTGAGGGCCGAGCATAGACCAAACATGGCTCGTCTAAACATCTGCTGACGTTTGTGAGGTAGGGGGATATATTTTTTTTTTTAATGAGAGCTTTGTGGAGCTTCTTGTTCATGGCCGTTTGTGTTTTATCTTGAACTTTGCTGCTGTTGTTGTTCTTTGCTTCATTAACATTTGATGGTTCCAAGAACAGGGAGAACTTTTATCTGTGGCCTATGCTCTCAAGGGAGTGAATGGCGATGATGATGATGATGATGATGATGATGATGATGATGATGATGATGATGATGACGGTGACGGTGACGGTGACGATGACGATGACGATGATGATGATGATGATGATGATGAACACTTGATGATAGGTTTATATGTTTCTTCTCACGCTTGCCTCATACTTCGCGAGTCTCAGCCTTTCAGCCTCAGCCTAATGTTTCTGCGCCTCATCCTGAATCTAAATTGTATGCTCCACTAACTGAGCCTAATGTTAGTTACGAAGGCTCATCATCCATGAACTCCAGACACATCCATAAGGTGCTCCAATCTCCTCTTCTCTATCTCCTTCAGCTTACAGTAACTGATGACACCTGTTCTTTGTTCTTTGCTGGTTGACCATCTGTCTGGAGCTCTTGATCAATCGTTTTTTCCTTAAAAGCCATCTTCTTCATTCTCGACGACAGTCCATCCAGAGATACCTAGCACTGGCAAATCTGGACCTATCAAGAGAAAGTAACAGCCAATGTAGGAGAAACTGCCAAACATCTGAAAAATGAATTGCTATTGGATAAAAATGCAAACAGGATGAGCCAGATGTCGCTGACGAAGTATATTTGTAAGATAAACATGAGAAATCCTTCTTTTCACATTGTCTCTGAAGTTTGGAACTAACTGGAGAAATACTACACATTAAGAGTGTAGTGGCTATGTACGATGTGAGGAGGAAACGAGAGCCAAATTTAGATGACAAAACAAACAGGCGGACAAATACTATGCCTTGAAACAAAAGCTTTGGTTGGCCTTCACCTTACCGTGGTCGATTAATGCAAACTAAATATTGATATAAACAATCTTTCTTTTTGTTCTCGTCATCATGTGTCGGCCAGAAAAAAAGACGCTTGGCAAAACCCACAAGCTTTTAATATAGGGGTGTTTTAAACTGTTAGGGTAGATGAGACTATTTAGTCTTTGTTGGTAGCTCATCTAGGAGAAGGAAAACTCTGACTTCAAACCCCCTGCTGCCTTGTAGGGTAGGCTCTGACCAGAGTCAAAGGCTAGTGGAGTAAACCATAAACAAACCGGTGGAAGGCAAGGGGGAAGCCAACACTGTACATTCCTAAGAACAATCATGACAGTCATAACAATGTTTTAAAATGGGGTCCGTGGACCCCTAGAAGGATCATGGAAGGAGTTTTGGGAGTTCAGGGACTGTTGTCAAGCCGGAAGGGGTGTACATGGCCAAAAACAGTTTAAGAACCGCTGACCTGATATCTGTCTTCCACAAAACGGTGAACTAACATAAAATCAACAATATATTAAATACAAGCATCTTACACCTGACAACCTCACTGTACAGGTGTTACAGGTAAACAAGATATTAAATACAAACATCTTACATCTGACTACCTCACTGTACAGGTGTTACAGGTAAACAAGATATTAAATACAAACATCTTACATCTGACTACCTCACTGTACAGGTGTTACAGGTAAACAAGATATTAAATACAAACACCTTACATCTGACTACCTCACTGTACAGGTGTTAAAGCTAAACACAATAACAGAACTCTCATTTTGCGGAATTCTCCCGAGAAGACCGCGTTCTGCAATTTGGGCGAAAGATTGCATGTGTGACAATCTCTCTCACACATATTCACGCACACACGAACACATAAAAGCGACTCCTCCGAGAAGCTAACAAGCTTTTTCTTGTCTGAATAATGTTTTTTCTTCCAGGTAAACTTGTTTGTGTGTTCTTGTCTCTGCCCGCCGCCGACAGAGAAGTTCTGTTCATGTGTTCAGAGAAGTGAACTCGGCGCGCGAAGTTCAGAACTTTGGCAGAGAATGAACACGTTTTCTGAGCCACATTTACAAAGACCTCAGTGATACTCAGTGATACTCAGTGATATTCAGTCGTGGAAGACATACAGGAAAATTAAACGGTGCATTTGATGATTGTTTGTTTTCAAAAACAAAAAGAATGAAGGACAGGTATAATGAAACGTTTCATCTGAGAAAGCGGTTTTGAAGAAAGCAAATTGTAGCGGCGTTTTGTTGCTGAGTATAATCTTGCCGAGCCTCTCCTCTCTCATGGCTGGCTCTATCAATGGTGGATCTGTATATTCGGTCACAGATGAAGCAGGTAATGTTCGTGGTGAAAGCTTCATTTCCCTTGACCTTGAAAAAGCACAACAACCCTGCAAAGCTGCTCTACAGAACAGAGAGAAGAACAAACGTATAAAGAAAGTACATCTATCCACCTAAAAGTTTTGTTTATATTACAATAAATGACAGCGACTATTGAGGAAAGACGCTGGCGATGGTTGGGACATGTGCTCCGGATGACTGACAAATCACTACCAAAAAATAGCACTAAAATGGACACCACAGGGGAGCAGAAGTAAGGGTAGACCAAAAGAGACATGGAGAAGAGCAACAGAGAGGATGTTGAGCAATAGAGGGCTCACCTGGGCAAGAGTGGGAAAAGGCAAAGGACAGGGATTTGTGGTAAACCCTTGCGGAAGCTACATGTGCCTTAAGAGAGAGAGAGAGAGAGAGAGAGAAAGGGAGAGAGAGGGGGGGGGGAGAGAATAAATGATAAATTACAGGTAGGGATTTGGGTTGAGATTCATGATTAGATTTTGCTTACTATCTGTATATCTGTCTGTCCGTCTGTCCGTCTGTCCACCTCTGTCCTTCTGTCCGTCTGTCCGTCTGTCCACCTCTGTCCTTCTGTCCGTCTGTCCGTCTGTCCACCTCTGTCCTTCTGTCCGTCTGTCCACCTCTGTCCTTCTGTCCGTCTGTCCGTCTGTCCACCTCTGTCCTTCTGTCCGTCTGTCCACCTCTGTCCTTCTGTCCGTCTGTCCGTCTGTCCACCTCTGTCCTTCTGTCCGTCTGTCCACCTCTGTCCTTCTGTCTATCTGTATGTCCATCCGTTCCTTTGTCTGTCCGTCCGTATGTCTGTCTGTCTCTCCGTCTGTGCACCTGTCAGTCCGTCCTTCTGTCTAAAAGGGAGCGTTCAACAATAACTTCGCCCCCTTGCCCCCCGACCCCCCCCCCCAAAAAAAAAAATTGGCCTACTTTTGAATCCGGTGAATTTTGACTATTTTCCAGCTGACTACAATCATATATTTTTTGTCTTCAATTTACTCCACTTTTTGTTTTCAATTTACTCCACTCTGTTGTGTTCAATTTACTCTACATTTTGTCTTCAATTTACTCCACTTTTTGTCTTCAATTTATTCCACTTTTGTCTTCAATTTACTCAAGTTTTTTCCTCAGTTTACTCCAATTTTGTCTTCAATTTATTCTACTTTTTGTCTTCAGTTTACTCCATTTTTTTGTAGACAATTTACTCCACTTTTTGTCCACAATTTACTCCACATTTGTCTTCAATTTACTCCACTTTTTTGTCTTCAATGTATTCCAATTTTTTTCTTGAATTTACCTCACTTTTTGTCTTCAATTCACTTCACTTTTTGTCCACAGTTTACTCCACTTTTTTGTCTTCAATTTACTCCACTTTTGCTTTCAATTTACTCCACTTTTTGTCTTCAGTTTACTCCACTTTTTGTATACAATTTACTCCACTTTTGTCTTCAGTTTACTCTACATTTGTCTTTTATTGAATGTACCTCATTTTTTGTCTTCAATTCATCTCACATTTTCTTTTCAATTTAGTCCACTGTTTGTCTTCACTTTACCCCACCTTTTGTCTTCAATTCACTTCATATTTTGTCTCCAATTCACTTCATATTTTGTCTTCAATGCACTTCACTTTCTGCCTTCAGTTCACTCAAATCTTTGTCCCCGTTTCACGTTCTTGTCACTTTTTTTTTCGTTCTGTCGCTTTCTTCTTTAATTCGTCCCTTTTCTTTAAAAATGTTCGCAACAAATATTTCCAGAACTGGCCGAGGTCATGAGTCCAGTTCAGACGCCACAAAACCGTCACTGAAACCTGCGAGAAAGAGAAGAAGAAGAAGAAGAAGTAGAAGTGCTTCATCAGCCAAGAAACATCTGCCTACATTCCATCGACTAAAGTTTGAATCATAATAGACAGGACGTCAAAAACGGCATTGGCGGGTGCACCATCAGACAAATCTGAAAACGTCTTTGCTCGTGACCACAAGTCGCTGCCTCTGGGTCCGGCACAGCCTGTCGCCTCTAGGTTCACAGCAGCTGGATCTGTAGAAGCAGCACAGCTACCTACAACTGTTTGCAAGGCTCCACCCAGGAAGGGCGCGGAGCGGAAGAGGAGCGTCCCAGACAGAAACACAAACACCCTCGTGAATCACAACATCAGGGCGGTCGTCGGGTCCAGAACGGCCAGAATCAACATTGCCGACGGCGCAGGACACAACATCAGCTCTTTCCTTCACATCACTTCCAACAAGCACAGCTTGGCGGAAACACAAGGTCAGCACAGCAGCGGCAGCCCTGGACTCTCAGAAACCACCGCCAGCAGCTTTCTGCGTCACCACGGAAGCAGCACTCAGACGCCAAACCCGGGCTGTTCTAAAGCAGATTCCCAGCACCACGATGGTTGTCACTGCATCGGCCACGCACGAGGGGCTTCCCCGGTGCAGCAGGCAGTCAGCAGGCAGTTACTCGTGCCTCGGTATCAGGCCAAGCTAAGGAGACAGCCAGGCAAACAGCAGGGACAACAACAGAACAATGTTCACAGCCGAACTAACTGCTCGCAGCTGGGAACGCTGAATAATAACTCCATATCTGGGCTTGCACAGGAGGAAGATGGTAAGTTGTCTTCGTTTTCTGTGGAAGATGGTAATTTGTCTTCATTTTCTGTGGAAGATGGTAAGTTGTCTTCATTTTCTGTGGAAGATGGTAAGATGTCTTTATTTTCTGTGGAAGATGGTAAGTTGTCTTCATTTTCTGTGGAAGATGGTAAAATGTCTTTATTTTCTGTGGAAGATGGTAAGTTGTCTTCATTTTCTGTGGAAGATGGTAAGTTGTCTTTATTTTCTGTGGAAGATATCTTTATTTTCTGTGGAAGATGGTAAGTTATCTTTATTTTCTGTGGAAGATATCTTTATTTTCTGTTGAAGATGGTAAGTTGTCGTTATTTTCTGTGGAAGATGGTAAGTTGTCTTCATTTTCTGTGGAAGATGGTAAGTTGTCTTCATTTTCTGTGGAAGATGGTAAGTTGTCTTCATTTTCTGTAGAAGGTGGTAAGTTGTCTTCATTTTCTGTACAAGATGGTAAGATGTCTTCATTTTCTGTGGAAGATGGTAATTTGTCTTCATTTTCTGTGGAAGATGGTAAGTTGTCTTTATTTTCTGTAGAAGATGGTAAGTTGTCTTCATTTTCTGTAGAAGATGGTAAGTTGTCTTCATTTTCTGTGGAAGATGGTAATTTGTCTTCATTTTCTGTAGAAGATGGTCATTTGTCTTCATTTTCTGTGGAAGATGATAAGTTATCTTCATTTTCTGTGGAAGATGGTAAGTTGTCTTCATTTTCTGTAGAAGATGGTAAGTTGTCTTCATTTTCTGTGGAAGATGGTAAGTTGTCTTTATTTTCTGTGGAAGATGGTAAGTTGTCTTTATTTTCTGTGGAAGATGGTAAGTTGTCTTCATTTTCTGTGGAAGATGGTAAGTTGTCTTTATTTTCTGTGGAAGATGGTAAGTTGTCTTTATTTTCTGTAGACTTTAGTAGGCTTTAGTAGGCTTTACTCTGTGCAAGAATGTAATTTATGTTTACACTGTGGAAGATTGTAATTTATCTTTACTCTGTGGAAGATTGTAATTTATCTTTACTCTGTCTAGTTTATACCTTTCCTATTCAAAGTTTGTTTTCCTGTTTTACATATATAGTTCATGGTTTACAGTCTAACATAATCCATCCATCCAGTTTAAAGAAAACTTCACATCGTTTATCAGATTATGAAAATCAAAGTTCCATACAGACTCTGCTGCTAATTTCATGTTTGATCGTTTCACAGTTCATGAATATCTTCATTATTGCTGCCGCTGCAGCCAGACTTTGCAGTCTTCGGTAACTGAGATTTATTCCAAACAAATGTCACTTCCGCCACTGTCAGTCTTCTAGAGACATGCCACTTTAGCCATTAATAGTGGCTTGTAAATAAATGTCACATCAGCCACTGCCAGTCTTATAAACAAATATCACTTCAGCCACTGTTAGTCTCGTAAAGACATGTCACTTCATTCACTGTCAGTCTTGTAAAGACATGCCACTTTATGTCAGTCTTGTAAAGGCATATCACTTTGTGTCAGACTTGTAAAGACATTTCACTTTATGTCAGGCTTGTGAGGGCATGTCACTTTATGTCAGGAGTGTAAAGACATGTCACTTTATGTGAATCTTGTAAAGACATGTCATTTATGTGAGGCTTGTAAAGACATGTCACTTTACTCACTGCCAGTCGTGTAAAGACATGTCACTTTACTCACTGCCAGTCGTGTAAAGACATGTCACTTTACTCACTGCCAGTCGTGTAAAGACATGTCACTTTACTCACTGCCAGTCGTGTAAAGACATGTCACTTTATATCAGACTTGTAAAGACGTTCAACTTTATGTCAGGCTTGTAAAGACATGTCACTTTATGTCAGGCGTTTAAAGACATGCCACTTTTTTGTCAGACTGGTAAAGACATGTCACTTTATGTCAGGCTTGTAAAGACATGCCATTTTATGTCAGGCTTGTGAAGACATGTCACTTTCCTCTATATCAGACTTGTAAAGACATGTCACTTTATGTCAGGCCTGTAAAGACATGTGTCATTTGATCTATTCTGGTTTTCTTCTGCTGGTGCCAGGTCCCAGGGGGGAAGAAATGTCCTCCGTCCTGGACACGGACTGTATCAAGGTCAACGTAAAGAGCCTGGTTCGGAAGCTCTCTGACACATCATCCCGCTGGAGGGAAGCACGAGGTCCTGGAGGTCCGCGAGTTCTTTGTTTGTGTTTTGCTTTGACCAGCTTGTCTTTGTTGTGGTCTGGTTTTTGTATGGTCAATCACTGGGAAACTCACTGGAAAAAAAAGATAGAGATTGAGAGTGATTTGAAACAAAATATGAATTGGTTGACCACGTGACACAAACGCTCATAAGATTCATATAAAAGAAAGAAACATAATCGTCATCACACGTTGACGTAAAGAATGGAAGGATTAATGAATGATAGAATTAATGAATGACAGAGTTAATGAAGGAACTAATAATCAGTGAATGAATTACTCCGTGAAAGATGATAATGCTGAAGATGATGTTGCAGGTTATTCCTAATATCTAGATATCAGAACCTTACTGAAAGATGTCTGTCTGCTTGGAGTGATGTTTAGTTCAGGGGAGATCTATGAAGATGTGTGTCTGTCTGCTTGGGGTAATGTTTAGTTTGGGGGAGATCTATGAAGATGTATGTCTGTCTGCTTGGGGTAATGTTTAGTTTGGGGGAGATCTATGAAGATGTGTGTCTGTCTGCTTGGGGTAATGTTTAGTTTGGGGGAGATCTATGAAGATGTGTCTGTCTGCTTGGGGTAATGTTTAGTTTGGGGGAGATCTATGAAGATGTATGTCTGTCTGCTTGGGGTAATGTTTAGTTTGGGGGAGATCTATGAAGATGTGTGTCTGTCTGCTTGGGGTAATGTTTAGTTTGGGGGAGATCTATGAAGATGTGTGTCTGTCTGCTTGGGGTAATGTTTAGTTTGGGGGAGATCTATGAAGATGTATGTCTGTCTGCTTGTGGTAATGTTTAGTTTGGGGGACATCTATGAAGATGTGTGTCTGTCTGCTTGGGGTAATGTTTAGTTTGGGGGAGATCTATGAAGATGTATGTCTGTCTGCTTGGGGTAATGTTTAGTTTAGTGGAGATCTATGAAGATGTATGTCTGTCTGTCTGCTTGGGGTAATGTTTAGTTCAGCGGAGATCTATGAAGATGCGTGTCTGTCTGCTGGGGGTAATGTTTAGTTCAGGGCAGATCTATGAAGATGTGTGTCTGTCTGCTTGGGGTAATGTTTAGTTCAGGGGAGATCTATGAAGATGTGTGTCTGTCTGCTTGGGGTAATGTTTAGTTCAAGGGAGATCTATGAAGATGTGTGTCTGTCTGCTTGGGGTAATGTTTAGTTCAGGGGAGGTCTATGAAGATGTGTGTCTCTCTGCTTGGGGTAATATTTAGTTCAGCAGAGATCTATGAAGATGTGTAGAAGATCTCGCTGTTCAGTTGATCACAGTTTTTGATGTTGATTTATCAGTTTGATGTAGGGTTGACATTGCTGTCGTGGCTGGACGGGTTGTGGCAATCAGGGATTAAAAAAAAATTAGAACTGGTCAAGACCATATTCCCCCCTTTACGTTGGTGCTCCTAGAAATAAGCCCACTCTTAGACAAAGAAGGAAGGCTTGACATTGTGTCCATACTGTTCCAGTCTGTGGGCGCTTGTGGGCTGGGGGCTGTTGGCTCGAGATATCGGGCTGCACTTGCTCCAGTTTGTTCCCAGACAACACGTGACAATGTTACTGCGCTGTGACTGAGGCGAACGGGTTGCTCAGACGAGGTCAAGATCAAGAAGTCAACTCCTGAAGCTTGTCCGTGATATAACTGGATTTTCCTGTCTAGAACATCTCAAGACACAGTCCGTTTTTACAGTCACATTCTGTCCACTCACAAATATGTTTATAGTCACGTTCTGTCAAGTCACAAACATTTTTATAGTCACATTCTGTCAAGTCACAAACATTTTTATAGTCACGTTCTGTCAAGTCACAAACATTTTTATAGTCACATTCTGTCCAGTCACAAACATTTTATAATCACGTTCTGTCAAGTCACAACATTTTTATAGTCACATTCTGTCAAGTCACAAACATTTTTATAGTCACGTTCTGTCAAGTCACAAACATTTTTATAGTCACATTCTGTCCAGTCACAAACATTTTATAATCACGTTCTGTCAAGTCACAAACATTTTTATAGTCACGTTCTGTCAAGTCACGAACATGTTTATAGTCACGTTCTGTCCAGTTCATTCATTTATTTTCATTCATTTGCATGTCCTTTGTGGAACTTTGACTCCATAACAGCACTCCTGTAGGCCTCTCGGTTGTGAGCAAGACGACTTGCTGTTGAGGCATCCATTTGCAGATTCTGTCCAGTAACAAACATATTTATAGTCCCATTCTGTCCAGTCACAAACATTTTACTGTCACGTTCAGTCCAATCACAAACATATTTATAGTCACGTTCTGTCCAGTCATAACCATTTTTATAGTCACATTCTGTCCAATCACAAACATGTTTATAGTCACTTTCTGTCCAGTCACAAACATTTTTATAGTCGCATTCTGTGAAGTCACAAACATGTTTATAGTCGTATTATGTCAAGTCACAAACAAGCTTATAGTCGCATTCTGTCCAGTCACAAAATATTTATAGTCACATTCTGTCCAGTGACAAAATATTTATAGTCACATTCTGTCCTGTTACAAACATATTTATATTCACATTCTGTCCAGTCACAAACATTTTTATAGTCGCATTCTGTGAAGTCACAAACATGTTTATAGTCGTATTATGTTAAGTCAAAAACATTTTTATAATCACAGTTTGTCCAGTCACAAACATGTTTATAGTCACGTGCTGTCCAATCACAAAATTTTTTATTGTCACATTCTGTCCAGTCACAAACGTTTTTATTATCACATTCTGTCCAGTCACAAACATTTTTATTATCACATTCTGTCCAGACACAAACATGTTTATAGTCACTTTCTGTCCAGTCACAAACATTTTTATAGTCGCATTCTGTGAAGTCACAAACATGTTTATAGTCGTATTATGTCAAGTCACAAACAAGCTTATAGTCGCATTCTGTCCAGTCACAAAATATTTATAGTCACATTCTGTCCAGTGACAAAATATTTATAGTCACATTCTGTCCTGTTACAAACATATTTATATTCACATTCTGTCCAGTCACAAACATTTTTATAGTCGCATTCTGTGAAGTCACAAACATGTTTATAGTCGTATTATGTTAAGTCAAAAACATTTTTATAATCACAGTTTGTCCAGTCACAAACATGTTTATAGTCACGTGCTGTCCAATCACAAAATTTTTTATTGTCACATTCTGTCCAGTCACAAACGTTTTTATTATCACATTCTGTCCAGTCACAAACATTTTTATTATCACATTCTGTCCAGACAGAAACATTTTTATAGTCACATTCTGTCCACTCACAAACATGTTTATAGTCACATTCTGTCCAGTCACAAACATGTTTATAGTCACATTCTGTCCAGTCACAAACATTTTTATAGTCACATTCTGTCCACTCACAAACATGTTTATAGTCACATTCTGTCCAGTCACAAACATTTTTATAATTGCATTTTGTCCAGTCAGAAACATTTTTATAGTCACATTCTGTCCACTCACAAGCATGTTTATAGTAACATTCTGTCCAGTCAGAAACATTTTAATAGTCATATTCTATCCAGTCAGAAACTTTTTTTAGTCACATTCTGTCCAGTCACAAACATTTTTATAGTCACAATCTGTCCAGTCACAAACATTTTTATAGTCACATTCTGTCAAGTCACAAACATGTTTATTGTCATATTCTGTCCAGTCAGAAATATTTTTATAGTCACATTCTGTCCAGACAGAAACATTTTTATAGTCACATTCTGTCAACTCGCAAACATTTTTATAGTCACATTCTGTCCAGTCACAAACATTTTTTATAGTCACATTCTGTCCAGTCACAAACATTTTTATAGTCACATTCTGTCCAGTCACAAACATTTTTATAGTCACATTCTGTCCAGTCACAAACATTTTTTTATAGTCACATTCTGTCCAGTCACAAACATTTTTATAGTCACATTCTGTCCAGTCACAAACATTTTTTATAGTAACAGTCTGTCCAGTCACAAACATTTTTTATAGTAACAGTCTGTCCAGTCACAAACATTTTTTATAGTCACATTCTGTCCAGTCACAAACATTTTTTATAGTCACATTCTGTCCAGTCACAAACATTTTTTATAGTCACATTCTGTCCAGTCACAAACTTTTTATAATCACATTCTGTCTTCTGTCCAGTCACAAACATTTTATAATCACATTCTGCCCAGTCACAAACATTTTATAATCACATTCTGTCCCGTCACAAACTTTTTATAATCACATTCTGTCCAGTCACAAACATTTTATAATCACATTCTGTCCAGTCACAAACATTTTTATAGTCACATTCTGTCCAGTCAGAAACTTTTTATAATCACATTCTGTCCAGTCACAAACTTTTTATAATCACATTCTGTCCAGTCACAAACTTTTTATAATCACATTCTGTCCAGTCACAAACTTTTTATAATCACATTCTGTCCAGTCACAAACTTTTTATAATCACATTCTGTCCAGTCACAAACTTTTTATAGTCACATTCTGTCCTGTCACAACCACCTCCACACTGGACAACTCTCTCACATCAGGCCTCTCGGGTATCTGTGTCCAGGCCGGCTTCTCCATTAAATCAGCTGATCAGGTGAACTTAAGTTTCTTGTCAGACCGAGCCACTGGTCATGGTTCAGTGACCTGGAACCACCGTGTCTGGTTAGAACTGTGTCTGGTTAGAACTGTGTCTGGTTAGAACTGTGTCTGGTTAGAACTGTGTCTGGTTAGAACTGTGTCTGGTTAGTACTGTGTCTGGCCACAGATGGCCTCCGGCTCTTTGTTCTAGGTGGCCCTTTGTGCTGCTGCAACATCTCCACAGCGCTGGCAGCCTAAGAGCAGTCAGCTCTCTCTCTCTCTCTCTCTCTCTCCCGCTGAGACAAGGCAACAGTTATCCACTAATCATCCATGTCTGCGCTTATTCTTTCACCATTTTGTTGTTCTGGATGTGGTCTGTACATGCGCGTTTGTAGATGTGTTTAACTACTAGATTTCTAGGGGTGGTTTCCCCCACCCCCTCTCTTCCCATGGGTTCACCGAAGCGGAGCGTCAGAGTAGCGCAGCAGCTACTGCACGCGGCTCCCACTCTAAGATCGATCATTTAAGTTGGGGCGGATGTGTCCCAGCCACCCAGGCTGTAGAAATGATACCTGGCGTCTTGTGGACCCAGGGACGTACAAGCAGTCAGGCTGACCACGTTAACTTTCTAGATGACCGTCAGGTCAATGAAAAAATGGGCACTGTTCCCCCCGCCCCCCAATCTCCTCCAGCTTCCATTGTGGCATGACAGACAAGTTTTTGTTTTTAAACTGGATGAATATTTGTATCCACATTGCAGAGACTATGCACCAGTCACACGCTAGTCACGTGGGCGATGTCTGCGCAGATCAGCGTCCCCACCCTGGCCGAGCTAAACATGGCGATGCAGCGCCGCCGGAAAGCGGGTCACCCGGAGAGCTGGCTGGCGAGGAAGAGTCGAAGGCGGCGAGGGCAGTCAAGGGAGGCGTGGCCAGCCTCATCAGCAAGTTCCAGTGCCAGTCCCAGGTGTCCAGCTTCAAGCAAGTGCATGAGAAACATCCGCGAGGTCAAGGTCGTGACCAAAAATCTGCGTAAGTTTGAAGGGAAGTACATGCAACACATTTAACAGGCTAATCAAGCTAGGAAATGGCTGGTTTTCTAGGGTGATGGCCCATTTGTCAAGGTCAACCGAACATAGTGGAGCAGTAAACTGACCCACCTCGCAGCTGATGATCCCAGTAGCAGGATCAGCTTTACCAAAGCGGACAGGGATCCCTATGGTCCCCTAGGTGGTGAAGTCTACAAAGAAGTACTGGCAGTTTTTCCTGCCTCTTAGCTTCACTCTGGGGTCTGCAAGGAGCCATAGCTCACTTAGACACGACTTCTGTACTTTTGTAGCACAAATGCTGCCAAGAACATATTCCAAAAGGTTCTTCTTACATAGAACAAGAACAACATAAAACCAACAAAAAAAAATAACTGCGTTAAAAGTAGTGTTCATTTACAACATCTCTTCCCCTCTCACACATACAAACATGCATGACTACAAATTAAGAAAATTAGCACTCGGATCTGAGATAATTGTACAATAAATACATAAAAATACTCATTGAAAGTCTCTTGTATCTCTCCTGATATAACTTTCTATAATAGGGAACGAGGCCAAGACAGAAGGGGAGACAACACAGAAGGGGAGACAACACAGAAGGGGAGACAACACAGAAGGGGAGACAACACAGAAGGGGAGACAACACAGAAGGGGAGACAACACAGTAGGGGATATATTTGTAGAAGAGACCTCTGTCACTAATTGGAGAAAGAAGATTAGGAATAGAGAAGATTGGAGGCCAACTTTAGCTGTAGCAATCAGCCTTAGTGACTCGGAAAGAAGAAGAAGAGGAAGAAGAAGAAGAAGAAGAAGCAGAAGGAGTAGCAGAAGAAGAAGAAGAGCTTTGAAATTGATCTTATAATTTTAGCTCGTCTTGTTTCATTTGTTTCATAATTATATATCTTCCTTCATTCCCACTGAAGCTGTGGAATGTGAAAATTCATTATCAACATCATTAACATCATCATTATCATTACAATCTACATCGTACTCCAAGCAAACCCAAATACTCCTCGATCTCCACCTTGATATGTCTGTGCAGTGTCTTGTGTCGGAAGTTCTGTGTTGACTTACAGTTCCGACTGACCTCTAAACACGAGGCCGTTCTTGTGATCATCGCCCACACTTTACTCTCTCTTGGTTCATCATGAACTGAGATTTTATGTCGCCTGAACTGAGATTTTATGTCGCCTGAACTGAGATTTTAGACCGCCTGAACTGAGATTTTATGTCGCCTGAACTGAGATTTTATGTCGCCTGAACTGAGATTTTATGTCGCCTGAACTGAGATTTTAGACCGCCTGAACTGAGATTTTATGTCGCCTGAACTGAGATTTTAGACCGCCTGAACTGAGATTTTATGTCGCCTGAACTGAGATTTTATGTCGCCTGAACTGAGATTTTATGTCGCCTGAACTGAGATTTTATGTCGCCTGAACTGAGATTTTATGTCGCCTGAACTGAGATTTTAGGCCGCCTGAACTGAGATTTTATGTCGCCTGAACTGAGATTTTATGTCGCCTGAACTGAGATTTTAGACCGCCTGAACTGAGATTTTATGTCGCCTGAACTGAGATTTTATGTCGCCTGAACTGAGATTTTATGTCGCCTGAACTGAGATTTTATGTCGCCTGAACTTAGATTTTAGACCGCCTGAACTGAGATTTTAGGCCGCCTGAACTGAGATTTTATGTCGCCTGAACTGAGATTTTATGTCGCCTGAACTGAGATTTTAGACCGCCTGAACTGAGATTTTATGTCGCCTGAACTGAGATTTTAGACCGCCTGAACTGAGATTTTATGTCGCCTGAACTGAGATTTTATGTCGCCTGAACTGAGATTTTATGTCGCCTGAACTGAGATTTTATGTCGCCTGAACTGAGATTTTATGTCGCCTGAACTGAGATTTTAGGCCGCCTGAACTGAGATTTTATGTCGCCTGAACTGAGATTTTATGTCGCCTGAACTGAGATTTTAGACCGCCTGAACTGAGATTTTAGGCCGCCTGAACTGAGATTTTAGGCCGCCTGAACTGAGATTTTATGTCGCCTGAACTGAGATTTTAGGCCGCCTGAACTGAGATTTTATGTCGCCTGAACTGAGATTTTATGTCGCCTGAACTGAGATTTTATGTCGCCTGAACTGAGATTTTATGTCGCCTGAACTGAGATTTTAGGCCGCCATGTTTGTGAAACTTAAACAAGTAACAAAGAGATGATGAAGAAACTGGAAGCAACAAACAGCCTGGACAGAGAGTAAAACAAACGAGGAGGTCCTCAAAGAAGTTTCAAGACAACGAAAGCTGGTTAAAATAATAAGGAAAAAGCTCAAATTTCTTGGACTTGTCATGAGGAGACAGAAGTTAGAGAATCCACTAATGACCGGAAAACTCAAAGGAAAACTAAGAATAGGAAGACTAAGAGAAAATATCTCAGTGGACCGACCAAGTGGCATGGAAAAAAGAACTGAACTTATCTGAAACAATATTGACCGTACACGATGGAGATGCATCATCATCGATGCCAGCCAGCACTGGAGATAAACTTCGGCTGATGTAATATTTAGATAAACTTCGGCTGATGTAATATTTAGATAAACTTCGGCTGATGTAATATTTAGATAAACTTCGGCTGATGTAATATTTAGATAAACTTCGGCTGATGTAATATTTACTTGACACAATTACTAGCAGAGCGTGTCTTTGGTCCCATATCCCAATTATATCACGCCTGCCTTGTTCTCCAAGAACTGAGGTGTTACTAGCACAAACAGAGATTATAAAATGGCTGGGTTATTAGAAGAATGTTGCGAATTCCCTGGATAGCAAAAATAACTAATGAAGAATGTATGAGAAGAGCTGGAGAGACAAAAAACCTTGTCAAAAAGATAAGAGAGAGACAATGTACTTTCATAGGACATGCAATGAGAAGAGGGGGCATTGAAAATATTATAACAACAGGAAAAATAGAAGGAAGAAGATCAAGAGGAAGACCAAGAGAAATGATACTGGACAGTCTGACGGGATGGTGTGAGAGGAGATCACCAACTGAACTGATGGCCTGCATGAAGGATCAGGTACTCTGGAGAAGCATAATAGCCGACGCCAGTCGGCACGGCACATGATGATGATGGTGATGGGTTGGCTGTCCTCCTGAGTAGAGGAAGGTTTCCACAGTTATGTCTCCTGTCTTGTAGTCAAGGAAACGAAATCAATTACTTTTCCCAAAAGTCTCCTCACTGCCTTCGAAGTCCTGCAACTTTATACATGTCGGTGTGTGCAAAAGGTGTAGGGTAACTTATAATGGGAAGACTGGTCTCAGATTAGGTGACCGCATGCAGAAACGTCTTTATGATATCTCCCAGCATGCTTCTAAACCAGTCTCTAATCATTTCAACGGCCCCGACCAGAGAAGAAAGTCTGATTTTCTAGCGATAGCTATTAAACAATGTCACGCAAATGACAGAATCGGCCTTGTGCTCGAACACCGCTTCATTCAGGAATATGGGACACTGTTACCGCGCGATTTAAACTCGAAATTCAGCTATGCTTAACCTTTCCTCTCCCACAGTCATATCCCCTTCTTACTAAATTCTCACTTACCCTTTCTTCATCTGCAGCTGATATTCTAGGACCTTCTCTGCACAATATTACAAACCCTCCACTGACCGTTTTCTCAGCTTGACAACCATTGTATTCCTCCCTCTGTTTTCCTCTCACCCCACCCCCTCATTATTACCAACCGGTCAAACACCTCACAATTCTTCACTTAAACATTCACAATACTTCACCAGACGCAATCTTAGATACAAGTCCCAGCGAAGTGCTCCCTTCTTTTTCTAGTATTTCTACGAGGGGCGGTCAGAAAGTAATGCACCACATCGTCGTGTCTTTTTTTCAGCTAATAGTGAAGATAGAACCATGACATTTTGCACACTTTAGATACGGCATGTGCCGATTGTGTTAACCAAATTGCACCGCAACCGACCAAAAAATATGGCTGTCCTAACCGTTGAAATGGAGCGTGTTAGCAACTTGCGGTGTAAGCAGTGAATTGTGATAGAATTTCTCGTTGCAGAGAAGGAAACTGTTGTGAACATTCACAAGCGTCTATGTGATGTGTATGGAAGTTTTGCAGTCGAAAGGAGTACAGTCAGTCGCTGGGTCCAGAGAATCAAAAAAATCAGTAAGTGGAGATAAAAAAATTGCATGATCGGCCGCGCTGTGGACGTCCTGCCACAGCCACAAGGCAGAAATGTTGAAGTTCTCTGAGGGCATTATTTTTACTGATAGGCGTATCACTACTCAACAATTGGCCTTAAAGCTGTTAGTCAGCAATGGTAATGCAAATGCAGTTACACGAGGGATGAATGATAAATGCGCGGCATATGGTACAAATACCTGAAACACACAGTTGATATTAGGTGTTTTTGTAGATCAGGTTAATGTAAGATTAAACACAAAGTTTCAAGAAATTAACTGTGACCAATTTTTACATGCTACTGAATTGGTAAGGGGTGGCAGAAATTGAGAAAACGGATACAATTTCTCATCAAGCAGTCATTCGCTACCTCTGCATCAAGGGCTTATCATCGAAGGAGATCCATGAGGATATGATGGAGGCTGTAGGGGAGAGTGCCCCTTGTGGGTTTTATGCCAAGAGAAGAGACAATCAGTTCGCAAGATTGCGTTAAGACATTTTAAAAACTCAGTCAACGTTGTCGCAGAGTTCAGCCACACAAGAATCCATCAGACCTGCTTCTTCTTCATGACAATGCGCGCCCTCACACACAATTCTGGCAACACAGGAAGCAGTCACCAAATTGGGTTGGACTGTACTACTCCATCCACCCTATAGTCCCGATTTGGCACCCTCTGAATTCCATCTGTTTGGTCCACTTAAAGATGCACTCCGAGGGGTAAGATTTGAAGATGACGAAGGAGTGATTCATGCAGCAAAGAAATGGCTATATAATCAAGAGAAAATCTGGTACGGGCTAGGAATACATGCATTTGTTTCGCGCTGGCGTAAAGCCGTACAAGTTAATGGGGATTATGATGAATAATACCGATGTTTACAGGACATATCCATGTATTTTGTGTATAAATTTCATGATTTTTTAATAAACAGCCCCTGAGAAAAACCATGTGGTGCATTACTTTCTCAACGTTCCTCGTATTTTCCCTTCCTATTTGTTGTATATTTGTAAATGTATATTTTGTCTTCTTTTTCCTATTTCTTTGCACTTTATGTTGTTTTTTTTTTTTGTTGGTATGATTAAGGTTATTACAAGTGTGTGCTTTGTTAATGAATAAAATTGTTCTTATCTTTGTTTCAAATACTCGCGTAGCATTTCATGTGTAAACAGCTTTCATTAGTGCTCATCGAGTCTTCACAACATCTTTGTGATCTATCACTTTACCGCTCGAAAATGTTTCCTGTTTGAAAATTGTTTATCTTTGACTCAGTTCATGAAAAGTGACATTTTTATGAAGATGAACGATATTTGTGAATGTATATTCACGTAAGGGTTTACTTTCCTGCCATTTTAGATTTCTCAAAGTTGGTGGAAGTCTAGACTCGGCTTCAAGAAATGTCGGCGCCGCGGGTCCGTCTTCTGCCGCCGGTGGTCTTCGTGAGTCTTTGCCGAAAGAATGCGAGGCTCCAGAAAAATCCACTGAGAATGAGAGCTCTGCCTGGAGGAACTGCTCAGGAACGAGAAATGATTCTCCACAATGTGAGAACACGTCGAGAGACGAGGTCATGTGTGGGGACAGGAATGCGGACGTATCTGGGGCTCGAGGGATGCGGGTAGGTGGATATCAGAACTCTCAACTTCCTGAGAGAATTGTGTTCTCGATTACTGAAAGGAATCATACAACAAAGTCACCTGTCCCACAACAATTATTTATCTCTTGTCCGGACACGAAGACGCAGACCTGTCTCGGGCACGATGTTGGGCCAGGAGCAGACGTGCCTTCATACGCAGCCCTCGCTTGCAACACGAAAGACGAGTCACCAAGATTTGACCAGATCCACTTTCTGGATCAAGCTTGCGGTAAATTAGCCAGCCCCGCGGTCTGCGTCGGTCGAAAGACTAGCAACAACAAGTGGTTATCCCAGAACATGGACCTTTGTCAAACCACCTTCCAGGAGGAGCATTGTGAGGACCTCCCTTTGGTTTTCTGTAACACAGAGGCAGAAAATGTCACCATGGCGTCACCTGGAACGTATCTAACAGAGAAGATCACAGGGGTTCAGCAGCCTTTCTTCACAGCTGTAGACGTTAATTCTGAGTCGGCCTGGAAGGACGAGCCCGGTACAGCCGTTGTTTCTCTCACTACAAAAGAAAGAAGCATGTCTGACGGGAATGCTGCTTCTCAGACACAGGAAACGACGGTCCCTTTAGGCAAGGGGTATGACGGCAGAAGTTTAATGAAATCAAAAGTGTCAGACGAAGTTTTCGGGCCCGGGCAGATTAACAGCTCAAACGACAACCATCCAAGTTCTGGACACAGCCACTGTACTGAAGAACGCAGCGAGGCTTACTCCTCTGTGATGAAAACGGAAATATTCTGCCTTTCTAACGGGAGATCGTCAGAGTTACACGACCAGGGAGGAAAGTGCGATGCTCTGAGAATGGACTCAGACAGAAATGAAGCCGGTGTTGTTGATGATGATGTTGGCCAGCAGCATCAGGAGCTAGAGAGTCGGGAAGCCGAGTCCAAGACTGCTACATACAGGAAGTTCAAAACATTTGTTTGTAGAATGGCGTCCGAGAAAGATCAAGCGTGTAGATACGGCGAAGGAATCTGTTCACACTCCCCAAAAAGCGTCAGTCTTTCTAGGAATCCCAATAAAAACGCATCGAAGCACAACCAGATTTCTCCCATGACCGTCACCGAGCACCGAGGTCCTGTCCCAGGTGTTGTCCCAGGTATTGTCCCAGGTGTTGTCCCAGGTCCTGTCCCAGGTGTTGTCGCAGAAATGGACAGGTCTCCTGGACCCGCAAAATTCGACAATAAATCTTTAAGTATGAGTCGCCAAAACGCTTCCAAAAAGCAGAAGATCTTTGCGGACAGGAAGACTGGGGGGTACAAGGTTCAGACCTGTGCCAGCCCGATCTTGAACTCTGGCCAAAGCTCGCCCAGAAACCGCCGGGCCAGCCTGGTAACGATGTCGGAGAAGGTGGAGAGGGCGAAGACTGGGCCTAAAGGCGCAGCCGCCGGGACGTTCAGAGCTAACTGCTTTCAGAAAAACAACACCATGTCTCCTGCCAGGAGAGACTGCACCAGGTGCCACTTCCGGAAGCACTCCCACGAGCAGTCCCAACGTAAAGGAGGGACCCACGAGCCGAGAACGGGGAAGAAAAAGTCCGAAATTTTGTCGAGTCCATGCTCACCTGGTTCCGTTCGGCAAGCGCACACTCTGACCTCTTCACAGCCGGCCAGGGCAGGTGTCTTGGAAGGGCAGCCGCAGAGGAAGAAGTCAAAAGCTTTCAAGAAACTGAGCCCAAAGTTAAACAGGTCTGACAGCCCTTGGATGCAAGCCTCGGCTAACGTTGCTTTTGGGACTACTGTCTCCTCGGCCAAATCCAGACCTGCCAAGGATGTGACAGTTAGGACTTACGCACGAGCTGGGACGGCGTTTCCCAGAAGTCCCCGCGAATGTTCCATAGTTTCCTCCCTCCAAACCGGCGAGGACGGCTCCAGATTCACACGCCGTCAAACCTCAAATCAAGAATCGTTGGGCAGTCAGAAGGCTGCAGTCTTGTCTAAGAACGCGTCCATGACCTCGCCCGTGCCAGCGGACGCCTTGTCTCCCAGACTGAGGAAGAACACGGCGTTGTCTGTGGGCGCAGCTCTTGGTGAAGTCTTCTACTCCTCTCAGACAGACCTAAATATAGCTTCCACGGGTAACGCCAGCGAAAGTACGACAGGTCACGGTCTGAGACGGGACATCGGGGCCTGCCTGGATAGTGTGGATGCTGCCCTGCTTTCGTTAAGAGCCACACTTAGACCATCGGTGGTGAAAAGTGACTTGTCAGCGTTCCATGGCAGGAAGGTACACACCACGTCAATCAGAAGAAGCCGCAACCGTGCCAGGATCTCGCCGTCGCTGGAAATTCGAAGAGAAATTTCTTTCACTAAGAAGTTCAGGTCCAGGTCCTGGAGAAGCGCTGCAGACTCCGCTGACGTCAGCCTTGACCTTGAGCACAGAAGCAGGAGGAAAGAACAGGTGCAGGCTATCCGCGCGGCAGTCGCCAAAGATAGCAGACCAGAAGACACATCAGTCAGCACAGCCACTGGGACAAAACGATGCAGCGCTGAGGGAGTAAGGCGAACGAAGCTGGCCGTGCTGCCCGCAGAAGGATGCCACCGGAACCTATCAGGCAGAAGGCAGTCCCACTCCATGTCTTGCAATGAAAGCCGAAAATCTACAACGGTTGAAGAATCTCAAGGCACACACCCAGGGAGATCCATTTCTAGACACCACAAGCGGGTCATCCTGCCCGAGGCTCGCTACGAGCCAGAAACGCCGCCCTTGTCCGAGACACTTGGCGAGTTGGCAAACGGCGAAGAAGAAACGTTGTCAGTATTCCGCCGATACGGCAGCTTATTGTATTCCGGGCCGGGCGAGGTGTCCCAGACAGTGACAGAAGAAGCCAGGCAGATCAAGGAATGCTGTATTTTCGTTAAGTCCATTGAAGAAGCTGAGAGCGTTGCCAACTCGCTGATAAACTCAGCTCGCTTCGACTTGTGGAGTCCAGACAAAGAGAACCGGACTATGGACCCCGACACTTGCACGTGTGACAGTACTGGATCCTGGCACTTTGGGGAGTCCAGCGCTCAACCCGGGGACGAGTCTCTCCACGAATCCCCGGCAAAAATTGCTCAAGCGGGCAAAATACTCGAGTACGCCAAAGATTTGGCCAGAAACTTGTGCCTGGAAGCAGTCCCGGCTGACGCAGGCGACGATAAAGTCCGGCATCAGGTCATACAGACATCGAAATGGAGATATTTTAGAAAGCCGCTGGCTTCTGTAGCGGCGTCCAAGAGCGTCGCTTGTGAGGAAACCCTTGATTTGAACCTGCACATTCAATCAAGGTTGGAAGATAACCAAAGATTAGCTACCAGCAAAACATCCAGCTCTAAGGGAAAACAAGAGGTGGAAACAGATGTCTGTAATGAGTCTTTAGAACAAACCAGAGCAGTGCACAGAGAACGCATTTCTGAAACCACATCCCGAGGAACTTTACCCCACGTAAAATATCCCTTAGAGACGGACAGGACAGCAGAACCTAGGCTGGGGCCTGTAACAACTGATGGAAATTGGCTGGGGCCTGTAACAGCTGATGGAAACTGGCTGGGGCCTGTAACAACTGATGGAAACTGGCTGGGGCCTGTAACAACTGATGGAAACTTTCTGGGGCCTGTAACAACTGATGGAAACTGGCTGGGACCTGTAACAACTGATGGAAACTGGCTGGGACCTGTACCAACGGATGGAAGCTGGCTGGGGCCTGTAACAACTGATGGAAGCTGGCTGGGGCCTGTAACAACTGATGGAAACTGGCTGGGGCCTGTAACAACTGATGGAAACTGGCTGGGACCTGTAACAACTGATGGAAACTGGCTGGGACCTGTAACAACTGATGGAAACTGGCTGGGACCTGTACCAACGGATGGAAGCTGGATGGGGCCTGTAACAACTGAGGGAAACTGCACTGACAATGAAGAGTACTTGAGTTGTGGTGCAAGAACTGACGTGAAGGATGTTCAAGGGATCTGTTCTGCTCTGACAGGAACCAGTTATCGAGAACTCTGCTTGCCTCTGGTCAACGATGAAACTGTGGGTCAGGATGATATGGATGTTCATGGATGCCATGAAACTGGGCCAGATTCAGCTGACCAGATTACAACTAGACGGTCTTTGTCTGAGCACGCGGATGTGGGCTCCACGGATGAGACATGTGGAGGAAGAGAGTTAGGTTCTAAACTAAGCACCAAGATCACCAGCCTGCCACGTCTGGACTCGGGGGTCATCCGCAGTGACCCAAAAGTTTCGGGTCAAGCCAACATTGTGCCGGAGAACAGCGACATGACCTACGGGGCGTCGCGTTCTGACATCACAGGTGATGCTGCTGGCCATGGCGACCACACTTGCGGTTACATCTTCTCTCCCGGATATGGTGGCTTTTCGCGCAGAACTTTATCCGAGAAAGGTGTCAATATCAGATGCCACATAGAACCAGGAGATATGGATAAAGATTCCGAAGCCATAACTGACATGAGTCATCACAGCCAGCCAGGTAATGGACACTCAGCTGGGTTGGTCCAGAATGGACAGGAGGTGAACTTTCTCCTGCTGGATGAACCGCTACACAGGAAGCAGCCGGGGAACTACACCCATCAGAGACACGAATCACGGGGAAACGGGACAGAGAAACGTACAGAGGACGAGTTTTGGCGAGGAAGTTCTTCAGCGGAAGATCGAGCAGAGAAAAGAGAGACTGCAGGTAACACGGGCCCAGGAATCCCGCAAATGTTAGAGGCCTCTTCTTGTGGGCGTGACGCGACAAAAGCAGACTTTGTCTCGTCTGTGCAAGACAGCGTTTGGACCAGCCGTTCTGGCCGTCAGCTCTTCCAAGTCGAGGACAGCCAAGGAGAAAGTTCCGCTGTTTGCGACGTCTACCAGGCCAATGAGAAAGACAGGCATGAAAAAAGTCTACTTTATTCTCAGATATTTGAAATGATTTCTAAGCACAGCCACAAGGGAAATGATTTTAAAATAGACATTTCTAAACAGAGCCACAAGGAAGATGATTTAAAAATAGACATTTCTAAACAGAGAAACAAGGGAGATGATTTAAAATTAGACATTTCTAAACAGAGCCACAAGGGAGATGATTTAAAAATGGACATTTCTAAACAGAGCCACAAGGGAGATGATTTTAAAATGGACATTTCTAAACAGAGTCACAAGGAAAATGATTTAAAATTAGACATTTCTAAACAGAGCCACAGGGAAGATGATTTAAAATTAGACATTTCTAACCAGAGCCACAAGGAAGATGATTTCAAATTAGACATTTCTAAACAGAGAAACAATGGAGATGATTTAAAATTAGACGTTTCTAAACAGAGCTACAGGGGAGATGATTTAAAATTAGACGTTTCAAAACAGAGCTACAAGGGAGATGATTTAAAATTAGACATTTCTAATCAGAGCCACAAGGGAGATTATTTAAAATTAGAAATTTCTAATCAAAGCCACAAGGGAGATGATTTAAAATTAGACATTTCTAATCAAAGCCACACGGGAGATGATTTAAAATTAGACGCTCTATGCTTGGGGCGTCAAGGAGACGCGTGTGGTGGAGCTAAAATAAATAAATCTCCCGGAGAAAACGACAGAGAGTGTGAGTTCACACCCCCACATCCCACCGAAAGGATCCTCGGTTATTGCAACTACCCAGACGCTGGGGGAGGCTGTGTGTTGGGAAGTGCCCTCTGTAACCACCAGGACAGCCTCTCGGATGTCTTCCTGGTTATGTATATCAGTGGTGGTCGCCAGCTCAGCGGCCACAGTGACAATGAGGGCGCACCTCCTCGCATGAGGTGCCTGGACAAGCATGAAGACAGTAAGCAACCGGCAAGTGCTTTTGACGGTGTACCATCGGCAGAGCTCGAACAGTTGCCTTGCCACTTATTACCACCTAGATACAGAAAGCCACATAACAAAAATGAAAAAAATGTAACCAGGACCAACGATGTAACTGTCTTCTCGTCCACTGAGTCATCAGAAAGAAATGAAGCGAATCTGCCAAAAATGACCAGCCAGTGCGGGTATGAGCACCAGAGAGGCTCTGGAAAGACAGAAGAAGATTCTGATGAAGTTCGTGCAGGCGGCGTGACCTCCTCTCCAGGCATGGGCGTGGCAGAGAAGTTGAAGGATTATCTTATTTCTCTCTGGTACCAGGGGGACTGTCCCACATGCCCAGCCTCCTGCGAGGGCAGAGCAGCCCAGGATGCTGACCACGAGAGGGACCACGAGACGGACGAGAGAACAAGGGCGAGGACATATATGAGTGACAGCTTGGATCTACAGGGGAGTGCCGAGGCTCGTGATGGAAGCCTCGATGTTCAGGGCATGACCCTCCTCAACCCTGCCCAGGAACATAATAAACTTCTGGATCGGACCCACGTTACAACCAGCGTATCAGTCCCTTGCATTACCTCCTTACCTGGTCCAGATAACCACACGAGAAACTCTCCTCCCGACTCCTCATTTTTAACCACCACAAACCAATCTCGGGAAAATTCGCAATCCTCTTTTTATTCTACACAATCACATTACGAGTTAGTTACTGACACAGAGGGTACCCCAGGCTCTAATCAGAACATACCAATCTCAGACACCCCAGCCTCAAACATTGACAACAGTCCAGCTTTTACCAAAGATACGTCAGCCTCAATCATTGACAACAGTCCAGCTTTTACCAAAGATACGTCAGCCTCAAACATTGACAACAGTCCAGCTTTTACCAAAGATACGCCAGCTTCTAATAAAGACATCCCTGCCACAAATACAGATACCCCAGCCTCAAACATAGACGACATTCCAACCCCTAGCAAAGATCTTCTCGCCTCAAACACAGATAAACCAGCCTCAAAAATAAGCAGCGACCAAACCTCTGACAAAGGCACCCCAGACTCGAACATAGACATCACATTCTCGAACATAGACGGTATTCCAGGCTCAAAAATAGACAACACCCGAGGCTCAGAAATGAGGCACACCATCTCACCCGATCCTGAGGCTTCCAACGCAAGCACCACTTCCAAAGATGTGCTTGTGGAGTGCGGTGAACACGTAGCACCCTGTTGGGAGAGCGTGAGCAATGCAGCTTGCACTATCAGAAAATGCAGTGAGCACAAACTAGAAGCATGTTCATGTGTAGACCGCACCCCAGAGAGACACGCCACTGAAGGAGTCAATAACTCACAAGAGCAAACAGGAGATGGTGCCAGCGAAAAACAAGAACTGGACGTCGCTGATGTAACAAACGGACCCAAGGATGAAAGAAAAACAGAGGTGAGCATGAATCGTCTGGAGAGCACGTCCCAGAAGAAGATCAGTGAGCCGAAAGAAGTGAACCCAAACCTGTCCGGTCAGGCAGATCTTCAACTCGGGCGTGACGCACGGACTCCACGACCAGGCAGCTCTCGTGACCACCAGATTCCCCGTGCGACGTCCAGCACGGAGACCGGAGACCGTCCGTCGCCCCGCGACCCGGGCAAGTCGGCGCAGGTGCTGGACATAGAGTACCTGTACTCCACCCTGGACGAGTCGGCCGACAGCTTCAACAGGCTGTTCATCCAGAACGCCATGTACCTGCAGGACGTGAGCAGCGACGTGGCAGACAAGGTTGGCCGGCATAGCGGGCCGCCCACCGTCATGAAGAGAAAGAGATCCTTCTCGAAACAGCTGCACCAGCTTCAAAGATCTGTCCCCAGACCCGGGTAAGTACAAGTAGAAAGCTCGTAAATGTCTTTTCATATGTAGACATTATATGTAGATGGAACCCTGTTGCCTGGGTGATGCAGCCAGTACATGTGGGGGAGGGAGGAATTGGGGGGATAACTCGTGGTGGGGACACTGACCCAAGTAACATAAGACTGTTCTGCTGGTGGTCGGGGTTGGAGCGGTGACAGTAGCTGCCTCTACAGACAGAGTACCCTCCCCCCACCAAATGGTGTTCAGGTTCTATGCCGGGGTAGGTTCGTCTGTTTGGGGCCCTCTTTGGAACAGATAAGACCATCATAGACCACCTGTCAACGGATAATACCACCACAGACCACCTGTCAACAGATAAGACCATCGCAGACCACAAGTCAACAGATAATACCACCTGTCAACAGATAAGACCATCGCAGACCACAAGTCAACAGATAATACCACCTGTCAACAGATAAGACCATCGCAGACCACAAGTCAACAGATAATACCACCTGTCAACAGATAAGACCATCGCAGACCACAAGTCAACAGATAATACCACCTGTCAACAGATAAGACCATCGCAGACCGCAAGCCAACAGATAATACCACCTGTCAACAGATAAGACCACCACAGACCACAAGTCAACAGATAATACCACCTGTCAACAGATACCGTGGACGAACACAAACTCCGAGGCTTTAGTTGTAGAAATTTTGCTCACCTTCTGTCAACCTTTCACCTCTCACCTTCTGTCAACCTTTAACCTCTCACCTTCTGTCACCTTTAACCTCTCACCTTCTGTCACCTTTAACCTCTCACCTTCTGTCGCCTTTAACCTCTCACTTTCTGTCGCCTTTCATCTCTCACCTTCTGTCACCTTTCACGTTCTGTCACCTTTAACCTCTCACCTTCTGTCACCTTTCACCTCTCACCTTCTGTCACCTTTCACCTCTCACCTTCTGTCACCTTTCACCTCTCACCTTCTGTCGCCTTTCACCTCTCACCTTCTGTCGCCTTTCACCTCTCACCTTCTGTCGCCTTTCACCTCTCACCTTCTGTCGCCTTTCACCTCTCACCTTCTGTCACCTTTCACGTTCTGTCACCTTTCACCTCTCACCTTCTGTCACTTTTCACCTCTCACCTTCTGTCGCCTTTCACCTCTCACCTTCTGTCACCTTTCACGTTCTGTCATCTTTCACCTCTCACCTTCTGTCACCTTTCACCTCTCACCTTCTGTCGCCTTTCACCTCTCACCTTCTGTCACCTCTCACCTTCTGTCACCTTTCACCTCTCACCTTCTGTCGCCTTTCACCTCTCACCTTCTGTCATCTTTCACGTTCTGTCACCTTTCACCTCACACCTTCTGTCACCTTTCACCTCTCACCTTCTCTCGTTTACTTCTGTAGGTACTGAATCCACAAGAACACTTTCACTTTCACTTGACCCGTTTCGTCCCGGAAGAGAAAAATAATATATTTGCGTTAGCATTCTTCCATCATTATTCGTTTTGCTCTATCACTCTCTCCTTCTCTCTCTCCCTTTCTCTCCTCTCTCTCTCCTCTCTCTCTCTCTCTCTCTCTCTCGGCATCCTCTCTTTATAGGATATTCGTAGTATCATGTTATATATCATTCTATAACAAAACCACTGGCCTAAGGAATCGATCTCCAGGCTAGTATCTTGCTGCCGGCGCACCTTTCATTCCCCCATACTCTCTCACTGGCGCTCCTGAGAAGGGCGATCTCTGCTAAGATCTAAACTAAATTATTCGCTTATAAATCTCCTCCAACTTTCCTTATCCTGCTCTACTCTTATACTCTACAACTAAGTTTACCTCACATAGTCTATTGCTACTTACGTCTGTTTAAACGTTCAACTCGGTCACTCTGTGAACGCACGACTCTTTCCTCTCCCGGCCACGTTCTTTAACCTCCCAGCTACGTTCTTTCTCCTTCTGGTCACGTTCTTTCTCCTTCTGGTCACGTTCTTTCTCCTCCTTGCCACGTTCTTTCTCCTCCTTGCCACGTTCTTTCTCCTCCCGGCCACGTTCTTTCCTATCCCGGCCATGTTCTTTCCCCTCCTGGCCACGTTCTTTCTCCTCCCGACCACGTTCTTTCCCACCACGTTCTTTCCTCTCCCGGCCACGTTCTTTCCTCTCCCGGCCACGGTCTTTATCCTCCCGATCCCCGACCGCATTCTTTCCTCTCTCAGCGCGTTCTTTCCCTTCACGACCTTGTTCTTTCTCCTCCCGGCCATGTTCTTTCTCCTCCCGGCCGTGTTCTTTCTCTTCCCCCCCCCCATGTTCTTTCTTTTCTCGCGTGACCAGCCCTCATTTCAGCTGTCCCCGCGGGACCAGATCTGGTCATCCTAGGGCCACGCCCCTGATGGCTTGACCCGTGTGCTACGGCTACAGACACAAACCTGTTCTATTCCACTGAGAGAGACACAGGAAAACAAGGTCTCTATACCTTGGTAGACCTACCACGTGCCATATGGAAGCACACGAACCCAGGGTGTCCATTTTCTGCTAGACCTCTCACAAGGCGGCCTTGGACATTACGAGAAATATGGTGGTTTGCCACTGTTTGTATGGTGTTTTACCACTGTTAAAATGGTGATTTGCCACTGTTTATATGGTGTTTTGCCACTGTTTATAATGTCCTTATGTTATGTGTGTCAGTTTCAAAACTTACTTTTATTGTTTTTTTTTAAAATTCAGTATCAATCTTTACTTTTGATGTTCTTGCGGAATTTTTGTGTCGATTTATTCTTTTTTGTCTGTCGAGCGACTTATTCACAAAACAGAAACAGATGAGCCAGAAAATGGAAGTAAGAGACATATAGTTTCAGAGAAAGGTATAGCATATATCCCTGGAAAACAGAAAAATAACAGAAGGTTCTAGAGGAAGATGCAGGACATGTTACTTTAGTTATTTTTACAAATTAAAATAATAAGGAAAAAATAATATATTACGTCAAGAGGACAGAATTTAGAAAAGCTGGAATTCACTGGAAAACTAAATGAATCTGAGGAAAAAGGAGGCCAAGAGAAAATATATCAAAGGAGTGATGAAAGGAAAAGCAGCCGAGACGATTTGAAACATCAGGGGCTATACAAAATTGGAAGACATGATGGCAAAGACTCCTTGAAAAGGGGCATAATCAGTCAGTTGAACAATCAAGCGTTGAAACAGTCAGTCAGTCAGATCCTGTCTTATATCTGCAGCTCGTATTATCTGTTATCCCCATTATCTTTGTTGCCCGTATTTGAAGAAGACCAAAGCCGAAATATTGTAGTGTTTGACATGTCACAGCAGTCAAGCCTGTTTTAACAGATTACCTTCGTTCTCTGGCTGTATTTGTGTACAGAATTTTGTACATGTGTACACTGGATTACATCAGTTTTCTGGCTCAGTACAAAACACTGCTAGATTAACTGATTGTCTCATTCTTGATCATATTTTCATTATTAATACAAATTCTGCCTCTCCAGTTCTGTACTGTCTGAAACATTGCTATATGCAACATTTATTGCAATATACAAAATGAATGTTATACAGGTATATGTACTATATAAACTATATATATATATATATATATAATGCCCAAGAAACAGTCACACATCATCTCCTAGAATGACCTGTAACTCAAAGATTTATACCCACCTGAACATCCAAACGTTAAAATTACATTATATGTAACCTCAATAGACTTAAAGAAGACCTTTACCCTCTCTTCAGGCCAAAGAGCCCAAGCTCAAATAGCTGCTGGATCAGAGAAATTAAATGAAAAAATTTATTATGTACAAGATGTTGTTTTCAAAATGCATATCTGCATAAATATGTTGCTATATACAGCAATTTAAAGCTGTTTAAGCACATATTGGTATAAAACATATCGTTATATACGTAATTTGTTGAAACGGGCACAACATGTTATTATGAGTATATACCTTGCTTGTTTTGCATACAAACCATACTGCTATATACAAAAAAACGTTGCTATATGCGAAAACATAAAGCTGCACACAAAACATACTGCTATATACAAACATTGCGATGTACAAAACATATTTATATAAAATATTGCTTTATATAGAGCATATTGCTATATGTAAAAAATGCATTGCTATATACAAAATCTACAGCTAAGCGCGAACATATTGCTATATCCAGAAACGTAATGTATTGTTATATATCTGAAAGTGTTACTTTGTACAGAACAGATGGTATACCAAAAGGTATTACTATGTATAAAATGTTATAAGCAGCATGAAGATAATATATAACATTTAGTGAAGTTATAAGCAACACGAATATGAGCATTAGATTTATGGAGAACGCAAGTCATCAGATGGGAAACATCTGGAAAAGAACAAGAAAAAGAGGCCGACCTGGAAAGACCCTAAAGAGGACATTGACAAAAGAGACTAAGATGGTTGCCATCCAATCCCTTGATGAGGTTGAGAAGCGCGCCGAGACCAGAGACTCATGGCGAGACACGCTGTGAGCCCTGTGTGATGCATGACGGCACGAGAAGGATGGAAGATGAATTCGCTTATTTTCAAAACTGCGTCTACTTCCAAATGCAGAATTTAGATCCTGGTTTCTTTTTATGACTTTGGTTATGTGCTGGTCGTTCGGCTCATTTTCTCTATGGGTCATCATCATCATCATGATTATCATTATCATCATCATCATCATCAGCAAGAGCTAAAAACTCTTCGCCATAGAATATTGTAATGAATGATTTCGCAGTATGTTAACATCGCCGTCTGTTAACATCGCAGATAACACTACGTTTTTTTTTTTGTTTTTTTTTTTGGGGGGGGGGGACAATTCAAATATTTCAACCGTTAACTGATAATAAAAAAAAGAAAACATTTTAGAAGTGCATGAAGCAAACTTTGAGGTCACATTCCAGATCTCTGATAACAGTTTCCCGGAAATTTATTAAAGATCTGAATTTCTTGAAATTTGTCACCAAGTCCCGTAACTCCTACCTGATGATCAGAAGAAGTATGTGATTTATCGGCCATGAGTGGTAAAGAACAAATTGTAGATTTTTTTGTTTTGTCTTGTAGATTCTTTCCTTGTAGGTCTGTGTACTTGGAAGAGGAGCGGTACGAACTTCAGATTTGCTGTGGCTTGAATTTGACGCAGGTTGAAAGCTTAACTAAAAACAGTTATGCTGGTAGCTAAACCATGTTTTCAATCTCTCCATCCGCCTTCCTCCTTTATGATCCTGACTTGTTTTCCAAATCTAAATCCGATTCTAAACTTTACACAGAATATCCAACTGTTCAAAGAAAACTTCTTGTGTTGGAAGTTATACGAAGGCCGCTAATCGCGAGTAGTTTTAACATTTTCACGGTTTGTTCCCTTGAGATAGTGACAACACTGTTGAAGCTGTGACCATTTATCGTCGCACGGGACACCCAGTCTGCCCCGCCGTAATCAGCGGTTAATTGAAAAACTATCACAAATGTAGACATATTTAGCGGAGAAGTAGTATTTAGCGTTAAATTGTGAAGGCGAAACACCCTCAGTTGTTCCTCTATACATGCAGTTCAGGAGTGCTTCACCTGTGCTTCACCTGTACTTCACGTAACGTTATTTATGCTATCATGTGCAAACGTTGCGGTTTGAAGTACATAGGGGAGACTGGCTTACACTTAGGAGATCGATTTCGCCAGCATCTTAATGATATTTCTAAGAAGCCCTGGACACCTGTGGCTAAACATTTTTACCTCAGCAACCACAGGGGAAAACAGGACATTTCTGTTAGTGCGATCCGCTCTTGCTCTGCTGATGTACGATCTCGGAGGGTCCTAGAACAGCGCCTTATTTTCCAGCCTGGCTGTCTCCACCCAGCCGGAATTAACAATGTCTTCAGCTTTCTGTAACTTCTTTAGTTTTCCACTCCCCCCTTTTTTTTTACTCTACTTTCTTTCTCTATGCTACCTCTCTCTACCACCACCCTATTTTCTTCTCCGGCAACATATTGGTGTCTATAGGGTCTTGTCCTATTCACCAGTATCACATTTTCTCCCTGCAGGTGTTTATGTTCTTCATTCATTATCTCTCCGCGTCCCCTTTTCCCCTTCTCCCACCCCCACCCCCCCAAACATCTTCTCCTCTAGCGGCTATCATGTTTCTATTGCCTTTCCCTCCACCCCTTTCTACAACTTGTTTTCCTCCTATCTCTCCACTTCTTCTTTACGATTGGCTCCATCGGGTATCCTTTGTTGTGGTCCGCGTGGTCCTTCCTTCTAATACACACATTTCTCTGTTTTCTACTTCTGGAGGAGGCCACATTAAGATAAGTTCTTCGTTGTTGTTTTTTTTTTATCTCGTTGTGCCTGTAATCCTCGAAAAAGGCTCACGCCGAAATATCGAATGTTTTATGTTTTTCATTTATACATTCTCATACTTTCTATTCGTTTTTTTCTCACTTTACTCACTCCCTCCCTCACTTTGTAAAACTGCACCATACACCTCTATCTGCCTTTATTATTTAAACCAGTTTTACTGCAGTCGCCATCCCTTTTATCTCTATACATGCAACTGACTTGTACGTGAAAATGTATTCGTTTACACCGTCTCTTTACATAGGGCAAGACATGCTTGGAAAACTATTCATAAAATAGGCTGTCTTCTTCTTCTTCTTCTTCTTTTGTGCTAAATTTCATCGTCCCTTTTTGTTGAATAGATTGTTATTTAACAACATTATTATCATCATCATTCACCTCGTGTGATTCACAGGTAAATGTTCAAAGATAAGAGCTATTCATACTGACGAAAGATTGTTTAACAGCGTGTGCTGGTAACAGCAGGCGACCTGGTATATGACACAGCCATACCAAACATTCCGTTGTAAAGAATGGGTTAATAATAACGGGACACAGCCGCCTGGGAACGGGACGACATTTTATCTCTCTTTTCAAAAAATACAAATCTGAACTAGCAACTCCTAAGAGATATCCTGTAAGTGAAGCAAGACAATTCCTCTTTCGTTATTTTTCTTGCACCTTCTCTCTTCCTTCATCCAGACAGAATTCTCAGAAGTAGAACATAAAGATAGCAGACTCAGACAGACATGGAGACATATCGTAGACTTTTCTCGCATCACATACAGACAGAAACGGTACATCACGTCTATTCTTAGACAATACATTAACAGGTAAAATGTGGACTCTCAGTGTAGACAGTAGAATAATAGAAAAAAGTAGATTGTTACACATAGGCAAACAAAAGAAGAAACCACAAACATGAACATTTGATGAAGATAAATGTGAACGTCGACAAGGAAGTTAAAATAGAAGAAGAACAGTTTAATAGACAAATCTTCATGACATACAATCCATGAATCGAAACTGGTTAGTGATTGTGAATACGGGAGAGAGGGGAGAGAGGGAGAGAGAGAGAAAGATGAAGAGAGAAAGAGGGAAAGAGAGAGAAAGACTGAGAAAGAGAGAGAGAAAGAGAGAGAGAAAGAGAGACATATACATATATATATAGAGAGAGAGATAGACAGAAACACAGAGAGAGAAAAACAGAAAGAGAAAGAGAGGGAGAGAGAAAGACGAGAGAGAAAGACAGAAAAAGAAAGAAGGGGAGAGAGAAAGACGAGAGAGAAAGAGGAACACACACACACACCCATATATATATGTGTGTGTGTGTGTGTTCCTCTTTCTCTCTCGTCTTTCTCTCTCCCCCTCTTTCTCTTTCTGTCTTTCTCTCTCTCTCTCTGTGTCTCTCTCTCTATATATATATATATATGTCTCTCTTTCTCTCTCTTTCTCTCTCTCTCTTTCTCAGTCTTTCTCTCTCTTTCCCTCTTTCTCTCTCTCTTTCCCTCTTTCTCTCTCTCTCTTTCCCTCTTTCTCTCTCTCTCTCTTTCCCTCTTTCTCTCTTCGTCTTTCTTTCTCTCCCCCCCTCTCTCTCTCCTGTATATATAAAGAGAGAGAGAGAGAGTAGAAATATAAACTATTTATAAGTTAAGGTTTATAAGGAGCTGGTAAAGAACACAAGACAGCAAGTAGGATGAGCCAGCTCTAAAGAGCTAGGCTAGCATGACAAGACATAGGACCGGCGTGTTGCCATATAAACCTACACGCAAGGCTGGTCACACTAGCTTCGATGCAACAAGATAAAACAAAACATAAACAGAAACAAAAGTGTAAGATTTACCTTTCATGACATCACCAGCTAGCAGAGAGACTACACCTTTCCTGTGTGTGGTGTTTTTTTTTTCTTCAGTGAAACAAATACCTGGGAACAACCAATACCGAGGTGTCACGTGGTACTGTCTGCGGTCGTGTCTTAGTTTGTCCTGCTTCTTGTCCAGATCCAGTGTCAGCTAACCTGACTAAAAGAAGCACACGCTCATTATAGCTTTCAAGCCACTCATTTAAGATTCATTTCTTTTTGTCCTCAAAACTTTCATGAACTCTCAGCGTCCATCCAAAGTCTGACCTACAACCTTTGACCTTTGTAAGTTGGGGTTACACAATAAAACTATATATATATATATATATATATATATATATATATATATATATATATATATATATATATATCTTATATCTTATATCCTTCCCGTGCCGTTAAACGTCACATAGGGCTCGCAAAGTAGTTCGTCAATTTTTCCTGTCTTCGGCGAGTCTTTCAACCTCATCAAAGGATTTTATGCCTGTTAACTTGGCCTCTCTTAATAATGTCCTCTTCAGAGTTTCCCGCGGTCTGCCTCTTTTTCTTCGGCCTGTTGTGTTCCACTTGATAGCTTGTTTTGGGATTCTCTGATCGTTTCTTCTCATCGAGTGACCAACATATGTCCATCTCCTTTTCCTGATCACCCATGAGACTGGTTGTTGTTCAGTCATCTGTCTTATCTCTGCATTGTTCTTGAATTCATTCCACTTGATGCCGAGTATTTTCCTTAGGCATTTGTTTTCAAAAGAGTCTAATTTCTTTTCTATTTCTTTAGTTGTTTTCCAGCTTTCGCATGCATAAATGAGGGTGGATATTACATTTGAATTGAATAGTCTTAACTTGGTTTTTGTGCTTATAACTTTTGAATTCCATATGTTCTCAAGATTCTTGAAGATTGATGCTGCTTTTGCAATTCTGATCCTAACTTCCTTTCTAGTGTCACCATCCTTGTCTATGTAGCTGCCAAGATATGCAAATTGATTGACTTCTTCAATATCTGTCCCTTCTATGTGTATTTTTCCATTTTGATTGATGGGAATTTTCATTATTTTTGTTTTGTCCTTGTTAATTTCAAGTCCTATTTTGCTAGCCAGTGAAGACAGGCTATCTGTTTTTTCTTGCATGGAATTCACATTATTACCATAGAGCTATCTTGTCATTCATTTAACCGTAGAACTATCTTGTCATTCATTTAACTGTAGAACTATCTTGTCATTCATTTAACCATGGAACTATCTTGTCATTCATTTAAACATAGAACTATTTTGTCACTCCTTTAACCACAGAACTAGGTTGTCATTCATTTAACCGTTGAACTATCTTGTCATTCTTTTAACCATAGAACTATCTTGCCATTCTTTTTACCATAGGGCAATCTCAAGCAAAATTCATTTACCTGACTTGTTGATAAAGTTTACCAACAAGTTCCCATTGTTCACCTTGTTTTGCCGTTTGAAAGGAAATGAACATTCCTGCGTTTTATCTTGCGCGACTTTTATCATATTAAGTTTCTGTTTGTATAAAGTGTTTGTCTTGTCAAAAGAGTACAGTTAATCAATATTTGTTGTTTTCTTTTTATCTTTCATTTTGGTGACTCCGCTAAAAAGATTTTTTTTCCCAGAACTGTATTTGGTGAGTGCCCCATGTAAGATGTTTAACGGCACGGGAAGGATATAAGATATAAGAAATAAGATCATAATACAGCCACATGATGATAGTGTTTTGCGAGCTATGAAAGATGTGACTTTGAGTGCTCTGCTGTCGGTGTAGAAGTTCTATGTTTGTTCTATAGCGTGATATTATTGTTTACAGCCGGACGAATAGTTAATTTCGGGCTGCTGTTCCAGACGTTCACTCCCTGAAGACCTTGGTCAGATTATATATATATATTTTGTGTGTGTGTGTTTCCGTCATATTTCCTCTATGTCACCCGTGATAAAGGCGATGGCTGCATTGTGTCGTATTTCGTAGCTGGTCTGTGATCTCCTTCTTCAGCCTCCCATTTATATCCATCTCTCAATGTTGTCTATCCATCCATCTATATCAATCTCTCAATGGTGTCTATCCATCCATCTAAAGTAAGAGAACAAATTTTGTATGATTAGACCTCGAAAAAATCGTAGACAAAGCACTTTAGTGAGACGTGAGAGAAAGAAAAATCACAAGAGAATTACCTGGGATTCGAACACGGACTCCGGTAGGACGAGAACAGCTTACTATCGTGCTAGTTGGCTAAGTCGATAGTACGCTGTTCTCTCGTGGCTAGACGGCTGCTCGTCCTACCGGAGTCCGTGTTCGAATCCCAGGTAGTTCTCTTGTGATTTTTCTTTCTCTCACGTCTCACTAAAGTGCTTTGTCTACGATTTTTTCGAGGTCTAATCATACAAAATTTGTTCTCTTACTTTACTGTACCAAAGCCTCGTAGTTTCCTATTTATAAAAAATTATAAAAAATTATCCATCCATCTATATCCATCTCTCAATGTTGTCTATCCATCCATCTATATTCATCTCTCAATGTTGTCTATCCATCCAGCTATGTCCTTCTCTCAGTGTTGTCTATTCATCCATCTATGTTCATCTGTCAGTGTTGTCTATACATCCATCTATGTTCATCTCTCTTAACTCAAACCTGTTTCATTATTTACTTGCTTGTAATTATATGCCTCCATAAAATAGCCATCACTCTCTCAACACATGGCTCGTAAACCATCAAGTACTTCAATGACATAGTTAGAAAAGCAACTTGTTAGATATTGTTAGAAATTATTTTAATGTTTGTTAAGAAAAAACATATGTTAGAAGATCTGTATTTACAATGTATTTTTATTTATGTATATGTCTGCGTGTGTATGTGTGCGTGAGTGCTATTTTATTAGGTTAATTACTTCTTCTCTTTTACCTTGAATGTAGTAGTTAAATCTTACACTCTTTTGATATGTTTTTCCTAATTTAATTTGTATATTTGTACTAAATCAAGTGTGTGGGAAGAATGAAAGATGGAGTGATGAAGGGCAGAATGTAAGACGGCCTGCGTGCCCAATTCTTTACCCTTGAAAAATAAAGATTATTCATTCATTCATTCATTCATTCTCAATGTTGTCTATCCATCTATCTACGTCCATCTCTCAATGTTGTCTATCCTTCCATCTATGTCCTTCTCTCAGTGTTGTCTATCCATCCATCTATGTTCATCTCTCAATGCTGTCTATCCACCTATATATGTCCATCTCTCAATGTTGTCTATCCATCCATCTATATCCATCTCTCAATGTTGTCTATCCATCCATCTATGTCCATCTCTTAATGTTGTCTATCCATCCATCTTTCTCACTGTCGTCCTCTTGCTCTTCCACCTTCACTTTTCCCTCAAGTCTGGCTCTCATTACAGTATTACGCCTCTCGGTTGTAAGCAAGATGCCCTGCTGCTGATGCATCCATTTGCAGATCATCAACGATGTCTTGCAGCCATCTTCGCCTTGGTCTTCCTCTCTTTCTTTTTTTCCAGTTATGTATCCTTCCAAGACGGTCTTCTCTAGATTATCATGACGTTTAATGTGTCCAAAATATTTAAGTTTTCTCTCTTTAATCCTCTTTACTAGCCAGCCTTCTTCAATATTAAGTTCTTGTAGTATGGATATATGTGTTCTTTTCTGTGTCCAAGATATTGAAGAACTCTTCTGTAGCATTTACATTCAAAGGCATTTATGTAAAATGAGAATTATCTCGTGGAATATATCCATGTCATCGAACATCAGAGAGACCATTCTAAAATGCTACATTAATCCTATACTATCCTATGGAGGTGAGTCGTGGATAGTGAACAGATTGACGCGCAGATCACTAGAGGCCACAGAGATGTGATTCTTTAGAAGAATGTTAAGAGTAGCGTGGTCAGGCAAGATGACAAACAGTGCACGTCTAACAGAAACAAATGTGGGCAGGAACGTAATTAAACCCATAATAAAATGACAGTCATCATTCATTGGATATATATTGAGAAGGGGAGGGGCTTGGAAACATCATAACAACAGGAAAGATAAATGGGAGGAGAGGCAGGGGAAGACCAAGAGAGAAGAAAATCATGGACAGCGTAAAGTCATGTCGTAATAAATAATCACCAACTGAGCTGATAGAAAATATCAAAGGTCAAGGTCTAGGGAGGAGCATGACCCGGGACTGCCTACAAGCACGGCACATGATGATGATGATAAAAAAATATCGCTTAATCCCGAGAAAGGTGCAAAATAAAATAGTTTGGATGATATTAAACAAGGACGAACGTTGATATTACACGCGCTCTCATAAAACCCGCGGTTTGAACTCAAACTGCAGCAGTCATAACCTAGAGCGTAGAAGAACCCATTCCATCAGCCACTTTCACGTCTGAGCCGCCACTCAAACCTGCTCGTCCATGTCACTCAAACCTGTCAGAACGATCTGTCAACTGACTTGTCTGATCACTCATCCATTTAACGCCTTCATTCAACCTCGGTCTCTGGCGTTCAGGTAAGATTAATGGCGCAGCCCCTTTTTTTTTTTTTTTGGTCCCGTACGTGACTACCTGTAAAGATTTGCATGTACGCAATCACGCGGTTTTAAGGTCAAAGGTCAGACAGGCATATCAAATGTTGCCTAGGAGATTTTTGTGTACATAATCCGTGTTTGTGTTTCTGTGTTTGTTTGTTTGTTTGTTTGTTTGTATGTTTGTTTAAAATGAGACCTAGTTTGGAGTTTGTGAAAAGCAGGTTTCAAGAGTGCTACAGTTCATATTCCAGAGCAGAAAATTGTCCAGAAATAAGCGCGTGGATTAAGTAATGTCGCTCATTGTAGTGTGGAACAGAATGTAGCAAATGTGGTAGTTAATGTTAGGTTGTGGTTATCTACAGATGTGTGGACACAAGGTAGAGAGACCG